>CM060448.1:89347607-90576774 GCA_030545235.1 Helianthus tuberosus
AAAACACTTTCTCTCTAGCTCATCGCAAACACTACACACAACACTTGTATTCGAATCACATTGTAACACATAGTCGATCCGCACCACATCCTGCACTGTATCCTGATATTTGAAGCAATAGAAGAACAAGGCAGCTGCGATTGTCAGCTCCCGAGGTTTTATGCCGGCGATCTAGATTGATCAAGGGCTTTCCTCGTACATCACTGTTAGGGGAGGATTTTCTAACAATTAGTGATCCTTATTCGTTATCCTAATTAATGATCCTTACTTCTGTGACAGGTGGTGATCCTCAGAAGAGCTTCAGGATCAGGATCATGGATCACTTTAAGGATCCTCATACTGACGATTGTTTGTTTGTATTTTGTATTACTTCGCAGGAGTAACAAGCTTGACTTGGTCTTAGCAACGGTACTAAGGAATATTCAACGGGTATTTAGCACACGATTGACCTGAAATGGACGTTGTGGAGAACGTGGGAGCTTGGCACGAAAGTCGGATAGTTAGTTATTGTAGTTAACTTCTATTTTTAAAGGGGTAACGAGCTAGATTTTAGAACACTTACCCATTTTCAACTACACACACTCTCGTATAATCGCTCTCTTGAAGCTCTCGACGAACACTCATTAGTTTTCACTCACTTTTACACATTTCACGATAGTGATCCTTGTACCTAGCTCGTTACTATCCGAAGTTGTAAACATTTATTGATTTATTTGAGCTTGGTGATCGGTAGTTTCCATCACCCGGGGTTTTTTGTGCCGGAGATCAACTCTTGATCAAGGGCTTTTTCCCCGTATAAATCCTTGTGTCATTTATGCAATTTACATTGAAGTGATCCTTGTCATTGTTCTACATTTCAAGCATCATACCCCGTGACAGAGAGTTTGGTTGCATTATCCTCATCAGATTTTTTGACCAAAACAGTTTGGCGCCCACCGTGGGGCAATTGGTGCTTCATCCTTAGAAAAATTCGCATTTATGTGCTCATTTCAGTTCACTACAACCAAGCAAATGGCTTCCTCAGCGAAGAATGCTTCAGATTTGATGCCCTCATTCACTTCTTCACAAGGCGTTCCCCCTTTGCCTCCTCCACCTTCTGGATCCCAGAAGAATGCTGAGAATGCTGCGAAGAAACCAACTCCCATTTTCTCAAAACCTCCAACTTCTTCTGCTTCTTACACTCCCACTACTAGTGACATGTTTACTTTGATTTTGCAGATGAAGGATCAGATACGGCAACAGGATAAGACCAATGAAAGGATTCTCAAAGAAATCGGAGATCTCAAGAAGCAAAAGAAAACGGCAGAGGATCATTCCCCACTGGTGCCAAAATCTTTGAATTTTGACACTCCGGTGATTACTTCTCAGCCATCAGTGGTTCCAGATGTTCAATATGTGGGTGGACCAAAAGGAGTGCACTACGGAACAACAACAATGACCCAGGCATCAGGTTCATATTTCCAGCCAGCGGGATCCTATCCTCAGCATATGGGATCCCTCACGAATTCAGGAGGATATTCAGGAGCGCAGCAGATTCAAGGATCTTCCTTTGTTCCAGGATCATCCCAGGTTCAAGGATCCTCCTTTGTTCCAGGATCATCCCAGGTTCAAGGATCCTCCTTTGCTCTAGGATCATCCCAGGTTCAAGGATCCTCCTTTGTTCCAAGATCATCCCAGGTTCAAGGATCCTCCTTTGTTCCAGGATCATCCCAGGTTCAAGGATCCTTCTTCATCCCAGGATCGTCCTAGTTTCAGGGATCCTTCCAGATGCCAGGATCCTTGAGGAATTTGCAAACAGGAAGTTCAGATGTCCATCAGGGAGATTTTATTCCAATGCAGACCAATGCTTCTACTGGTCCCTCGATCATTCCAGAGCCCCAACAATATGGATTAACATCCAATCTTCCTAATTTGAATCCAATGGGAGGTAACACTTTTAATAATTCTTATACTACTAACCATGGTCTTATGCAGGATCCAGGTATCAATCATGCCATGGCCAGAGAATTGCAAAAGCTAAAGGATATGATATCAAGTGTTCCAGGAGTGGTCAAACCTATCCCAGAGATTGCAGATGGGAGCCACAAGATATCTCGTTTTGCACCACCAATCTGTGATGCTGAGATACCCAAGAGGTTCCATGTGCCAACAATGAAGCTGTATGATGGTTCGACAGATCCTGAAGAACACATAGCACAATACAGGGAGAGGATGGAGATCAATCCAATCCCAGAAAGGTTAAAGGAAGCGTGCCTGTGCAAGGGATTCGGATCCACTCTTACTGGATCAGCTCTCAAATGGCTGCTAAGTCTTCCCCCCTACTCTATTACCTCATTTGCTAATCTAGTTAACCTGTTTAATAATCAGTTTTCTTGTAGTAGAAAATTTGAATGATTAACTAGTGATCTATATAGGATAACCCAGGGTTATAATGAATCATTAAGGGATTACATTACCAAATTCAGTAAGGAATCCTTAGACATTCCCAACTTAGATATAGCCACGGCTGTTGAGGCCTTTAAAATGGGTTTGCTTAAGGATTCGTCGTTCTATGATGATCTTGTTATGACACCATGCAGGAACTTAGATGAGGTAAGAACCCGAGTACTTAGGTTCATTCGGCTAGAGGATGACAAGAGGATCCAGGAGAGGTTAGCAGGATCCTCAAAGCAGGATAAGCAAGGATCCTCATTCAGGAACAACAAGTTCAGATCCTACAACAGATCTGATAACCAGAACGTGCATTCTGTTGATCAAGAAGAGGATGATGAGGATTATCCTCCAATTTCTGAATATTGTTTTTCTGTTGATAACAATGAACTAATCCTTGCGATGCAGAATCTAGGTGATAAAGCTAGATGGCCCAGAAAAAATGATAGGCCAGCTGCAACTAAGGATAAATCAAAGTGGTGTGCATACCATGAAGATTTTGGGCATCTCACAGAAGAATGCATTGCACTAAGAAAGGAAATTGGATACTTGTTGAGCAAGGGGCATCTAAAAGAATTGTTGGGAAGAAAAAAGTCAAGGACTCAGGATCCTGAAAGGATCCCTGAGAAGGCTCCAGCCCCTCCAGCAGATGCACAAGTGATAAACTTTATTTCTGGAGGATCAGACATTTGTGGCACATCCTTCTCAGCAGCTAAAAGGCATGCAAAGGAAACTAAAATGGATGATGGAGAAAGACCAGTTCGAACATCAAGTGTCTCTGAAGGAAAAGTCATAACCTTTGATGAGGATGATCGTGTTGATATCCAGGATCCTCATCACGATGATTTAGTTATTACTCTTTTCATTTCTAACCATTTTGTCCGCAGGATCCTTATAGACGGAGGAAGTTCAGTGAACATTATCCAGCTTGATGTTCTAAAGAAGATGGGTATCCCTGAATCAGATATCATACCAAGATCCTCCGTGCTTGTGGGATTTAGTGGCGAAACTAAGAATACCATGGGGGACATTAAACTCCCAATATATATCGAAGGCCTACATTCTTATCAAAAATTTTGTGTTATTGACTGTTTATCTTGTTGTAATGTTATCCTTGACAGGCCCTGGATACACGATATGAAGGCAGTCCCATCTACCTACCATCAATGTGTGAAGCTCCCTAGTCCTTGGGGAATAGTGAAGATTGATAGTGATCAGCAGGAGGCTAAGAATTGCTATACTTCATCGATGAAACCAGCCTCGAAGTCAAGGGAGCAATAGCAATCAAAGTATCCTCCAAGGGATGTCTTGGAGGCAAGAGAGCAGGATGTGGTAGAAATCCTCATGGATCCTGATGATCCTGAATCCAAAATCTATATCGGATCAGGGATCCTTGGCAGTATGAAGGAAGATCTCATATCCTTCCTCAAAAGGAGAAAGACTACCTTTGCATGGAAACACGAAGACATGACTGGTATATCTAAAGATGTAATCACTCACAAACTTGGCATTGATAGGTCCTTCAAACCGATCCATCAAAGAAGAAGAAAGTTTGCACCGGAAAGAAATGCCATTATCCAGGAAGAGGTAGAGAAATTGCTCCGGGCAGGTATGATTAGAGAGGTCAAATATCCAAGATGGTTGGCCAATGTGGTTGTTGTTCAAAAGAAAAACGGAAAGTGGAGGGTATGTGTCGATTTTACAGATTTAAATAAGGCATGTCCCAAGGATCCTTTCCCATTACCCCACATTGACTCCATGGTGGATGCAACTACGGGTCATGAACTGTTAACTTTTATGGATGCTTCATCTAGATTTCAACAAATCCAAATGGAACCATCCGACCAAGAGGATACAGCCTTCATGACTCCAACTGGTATATACTGCTATATTGCTATGCCGTTCGGACTAAGAAATGCAGGTGCAACATATCAAAGGCTGGTGAATATGATGTTCAAGGATCAGATTGGACAAACTATGGAGGTTTACATAGATGATATGGTGGTAAAATCCATAAAAGCTGAGGATCACCTAAGGGACTTGGAGGAAGCATTCGATATCCTTGACAAATATAACATGAAACTTAATCCTTCAAAATGTCACTTTGGTGTTAAAGCAGGTAAATTCTTAGGATATATGGTGACAAAGAGAGGCATTGAAGCTAGCCCGGAACAAATCAAAGCAATAGTGAACATCAAATCTCCGGCCAATGCTAAGGATGTTCAAAGGCTAACAGGCAGGATAGCGGCTTTGAACAGATTTATATCCAAATCCTCAGAGAAGTGCAAAGAATTCTATGATATCCTAAGGAAGAACAAGAAATTTGAGTGGACTGAGAAGCATGAAAATGCTTTAAGAGCCCTCAAAGATTACCTATCCTCAGCCCCGGCCTTGATGAAACCAGAAAAAGGCGATGTGCTATCCTTGTATCTTGCAGTATCCTCAAAAGCAGTAAGTGTGGTCCTTGTTAAGGATCACGAAGGTACACAACATCCTGTCTATTATGTAAGTAAAAGTTTACTGGATGCCGAATCCAGGTATTCACACCTTGAAAAGCTTATTCTTGCATTAATTATGGCATCCACTAAGTTGAGACATTACTTTGAAACTCATGTTATTGTTGTTAAAACTAATTTTCCAATTAAGAATGTCCTCAGGAAACCAGAGATGTCAGGAAGGATGGCTAAGTGGGCAGTGAAGCTAAGTGCATATGATATAAGATATGAGCCTAGGACAGCCATCAAATCCCAAGCATTAGCTGACTTTGTGGCTGATTTCAGTAGTGATTTACAAAAAGAAGCTGAGTTAGAAGTCCAGCAGCTAGAGGAGACCAAGGATCCTTGGATACTCTATACTGATGGATCCTCAAATGTCAAAGGCACAGGGCTTGGAATACTACTAAAATCGCCGCAGGGGGACATAATACCCCACTCTATAGCTTGTGAGTTCCAAACCACTAACAATGAGGCTGAATATGAAGCCTTAATTGCTGGTTTGCAAATTGCAAGGCATATGGGGATCAGGTATCTTGAGGTACATGTAGATTCATTGTTAATTACAAACCGCTTTAATGGATCCTATGCTGTTAAAGGTGAAAAGCTAACCAAATATTTAGAGATAGTCAAAAGTTTGGCACTCTCTTTTGTTTCCTTTAGTTTGACGCAGGTACCAAGGGAAGAAAATACGGAAGCTGATGCATTGGCTAACTTAGGATCATCCTTGAAGATCCCGGAGGATATCAAAATCCCTATTATCCATATCCTAACCCCGGCTATCGAGGATCATGTGGCTATGGAGATAGGAAATGATTCTGCAATTATCCCTAGTGAGGATACTCAATCCCATTCAGGATCAGGATCATGGATCTCACCAATTATGAGATACTTACAACATGGAGAGATTCCTACAGGAGAAAACCCTAGGGCTTTCAAATCTAAGGTATCTCAATTCACAATTTTAAATAATATGTTGTATACACGATCTCTTGCAGGACCATACTTGAGATGCATTGAGGATCCTGAAATCCAAGAAGTTTTAAAAGACTTCCATGAAGGAGATTGTGGAAACCACACTGGGGGCAGGGCATTATTCTCAAGGATCCTGAGGACAGGATACTACTGGCCAACCATGAAGAGAGATGCTGTGGAGTATGCTAAGAGATGTGATCCTTGTCAGAGACACAGCAATATCCTTCATCAACCAGCTGAATTACTGCATCCTATATCCTCCTCTTGGCCATTTATGAGATGGGGTATGGATATAGTTGGTAAGCTCCCTAAGGCACCTGGTGGAAAAGTATTCATGCTAGCTATGACTGATTACTTTTCCAAGTGGATAGAGGCTAAAGCTTTTGCCCAAGTCAGAGAAAAGGAAGTGATGTGTGGTAAAATACACATATTTGTCCCGTGTAAAATGTATAGTTATTGTATAGTTTTTATTTTTTCTTTTTAGTTTTTAGTATTATATTACATTATTTTGTGTTGAGTCAGGTCTTGGTGCAAATGGAGGAAAAACGAATAATATGAAGATAACCAGCCAGTTGGACAGAGTGAAATGCCAGTGACCGAAAATAAAATTGCTCCTAGTTTCTGAAGTGGCTGCCAATATTAGTATCATCATTATTATGGTGACATCGAATGAAAAAAAAAAAGGGGAAACAAAGTCCTACCTAAACATATATAAAAATCTTTCTTGGAGGCATATGCATAGCAACATTCTGCACGTGAATGAAAAGCCCACTTGGGCGCAAAAGACAACAAGCCCAACGATTTTTATGACTTTAGTGACATTTGGGCCCTTTATCAATATTTTAAAGAGTGATACAATTCAACTTGGCGGTCATATTTTTAAGTTGAAAGCCATAATATTTTTGGGGCCAAGCCCATTATATTGGCAGTGGCCTTGGACGCAAATGAAAAAAAAAAAGAACATCAGACGCACGAAACCTAATTACGAATTAGACATCTTTGGGAGCAATCTTGGAGCATTCTTGGCAAGCAATTGGAGATTTCAAGGCATAGGAATCATTGGTACGAGTCGAGAGCGAAGAATCGAAGAATCTATCGGGTTTTCTAATCCCTTGTTTTGTCGATTACTTTCTTGGAACTTTGTTACAATGAATTCTTTGTTAGACATCTTTGTTTTGTGTTTAATTACTGAGATGCTTGGCTAAACTTTTAAACCACCTAGACTATGATGAATGGATTAATATAAAGATTTTACCTTTTTCGTTATTTGCACGATGTTTATGGATTGATTGTGTTTAGTAAAAGGTTTGATTTAATGATTTGATGTGTATGCTTACTTTGATTAGGTTTATTATTGTTACTTGATTCATATGATTCTTAGTGACGGTCTATATCACAACATAGAGTCATATTAGGGTTTAGGGTTTCGGTGAGTGTCTATATCACGTTAGAAAACCTTCACTCTTTAGGGAGAATCGACCGATAACCTCTAAAAGTAAGTGGTAATAATTTGCTAAGTCTTAGTGTTCTACTAGTCCTAATAACTGGGAAGTGATGGGCTATTGGTAGGTCTTACCCGGCGAATTGCTTTAGATAGGCCTTGGGAAAGGTTATGTCTTGGTTTACATGTCGGTCTTATTAGTCTATCAAGTCAAACTAATTACTTCAAATTACCCTAGATCTAGGATTGGGAAAGAATAGGTCAACATTAGGGTACTTACACAATAATTAGACAACTGGGAAGACGTCTAATAACCGGTAGAATTAACGGCCTAGGTAGTGCCACAGGTTTCTCCTTGAGAAGGGTCGAGGGGCCTCGTTGGTTCTTAATAGGTTTAGTATTTTAAGATCCCGGTTCCATAACTCATGCATTTAACTTAATCGGTAATCTCTTAAAAACAATCCAGGATTCTTGTCTAGGTGGTCTCATTCTCATATAAGGAAAAGTCCTCAGTCGTCATTCGTTTTTAGTCTAGTTTTAGTCTATTTAGTAGTTTAATATAGATTTCCTAGATTTTCAGTAACCCCCCCCCCCCCCAAACAAATAAACAAGTTTAAGTCGTGTCAGTCAGTGTCTATTAGAGTCTAGTATTCGTGATTTATAGAGTCTGTGGTTCGACACTCGGACTTACTTAGGCTATACTGCATTGACCGGTACACTTGTCGGTTGTGTGGTTTAGTTTTAGATCGAGTCTTAGTTATAAATTTAAAGCTTTTTCGTGTCTAGCTTAGAGAGTCTTGTTTAGTTAATTTTTATAGTCTGTTTAGCACACATCAGGAAGTTATATCCTTCATTAAAAGAAATATTATAACTAGATTTGGAATTCCTTCTGAGATTATATGTGATAATGGTTCCCAATTTATTGGGGGCAGAACCACTAACTTTTGTGACAGCTGGGGAATTAAGATGATAACATCAACACCAGTCCACCCACAAGCTAATGGTCAAGCAGAATCATCCAACAAGATCATCATCAACAATTTGAAGAAGAAGCTTGGATCCAAGAAAGGGAAATGGGCAGAAGAACTACCCTATGTGCTTTGGGCTGATAGGACAACCCCTAAGAATGCTACGGGTCAAACGCCATTCACTTTGGTATTTGGGGCAGAATCAGTGATCCCAACAGAAATGGTGGTTCCAACTGCTAGAACAAGTACTCGTGATCCTGAAGAAAATGATGAGAACTTGGCTCAAGACCTGGATACTATTGAAGAAATCAGGGATATGGCTAGGATAAGGATGGCCAGTTTTCAACAAAGAATGGCTGGTGCTTACAACAAAAATGTCAGGATCAGGAAGTTTCAAGTTGGAGATATGGTATTGAGGAAAGCATTTCAGAATACCACCAATCCTGCTGATGGAAAATTGGCTCCAAAATGGGAAGGCCCTTATTTGATTGAAGCTGAAGCAGGAAAGGGGGCATATAGATTGCTAACTATGGAAGGTGATTTGCTACCAAGAGCTTGGAATGCTGTCCACATGAAGAAATATTTCATGTGAGCAGGATCCTCATGGAACAGATGATCCTCACAATAGGGGTATCCTTAAAGGATCCTTAAAGTATTAGTGATCCATACTTGGTAATATCCTAATCTTGAACTATTTCATTTCTTTATTTTCTCATATAAGGATAAGGATCATGTGTCCTTTATCCATCTCTCACGTGATTTTAAGTTTTGAAAGTTCAGGTATCCTTTGCATAACATTGGTTATCTGCAGAAGCAATCCGTTCCTTGGGTTTAACCCCAGATATCCTTGGGCTTGACCCCAGTTCCGCCTGTAGCGCATGATGATCCTGGTATAGTTCAAGGCAGTGGGACCAGTACTCGTTTTAGGGGCTGATAATTCCATTGTACTGGCTATGCCTAGGATCCTACGTATAATGGTAGACGTACCATACATCCGTTCCTAAGGTTTCTAACGTTTTCACGTTAGCTAAGGTTTTGGCATTTTCATGTCACTAAGTTTGGATAGTCGCCAGTTAGGGCCATACTCTAGTTTACATACGATCCTTGGGCTTGTCCCCAGTTATCCTTGGGCTTGTCCCCAGTTGCTAATTCTTATCTTATATTGGCTTAGTCCCAAGTTATGATCTATTTCAGGTCCTTGAAGACAAGCAACTAGGGATCCTTGATCCTTACTTCTCTCTAAGGTTTATCTTATAGTTATCCTTATTATGGTTAGGATCCTAACTTGGACCCTCAGGTATGATCCTTAACTATTTTTAATCCTATTCATTATTTATTTGAGTAACCCTTAAAAAATTTGACAACTAGACTTCTGATCCTTAAGACATATTGCTTTTTGGGATTCTTTAACTATAGGATATTTGATCATGGATCATGTCCTAAATATTTTCAATCGGACTTATTCAAAATTGTTTATTCAATAAATATGCATCAAAACAAAGGAAAATTAAAGAAACAAAAGGATAACAACACAAGATAAGCGACAAAAGGTTAAGATTTTATTTATTAACAAAGGATTAACCCTTAAAAGGTTGTCAAAATTACCTACCCCGAGCATCTACCAGCAAAACGTGGCCCGTCCGCTGGGGTAGGTAAAGGGTGTCCATGATAATAAGTTCAAAAGTAGTGCAGGAATATAAAGGCGGCAGGATCACAATGGCTTCATCCCCCAAACAGAGGATCCCTCCACCATATGCAATCCTGCCTATTGTCCAGAGGATCATACATGATCCTTAATCCTAAAAAAACTATTGTTCAGTACAAACCATTAAATTGTTCAACATCACAACCACAAAAAACTACTACCAAATTTAAAAATTGGGCTCCGGCTGCGTATAGGAATGTCCATCATCGCCCAATTGTGCAGCCTACACCTTTGCTGCATCCTCTTCCCCTCCAGCTGCGGTATCCTTCATCAGATCCTTTCCACTGCCACTTGCCTCAATCGCCAAGACCTCAGTAGCCTCCTTCTCATCATCCTCAAGATCAGCCAACCTTGTTTTCCAGCCCTCAACATCCCAGCTGCTTCTATCGAAGTTAGGATCTTGAGCTTCCTGGGCCATCTTTAATTTTGTCTGATACATTGTGATGGCAGCAGAAACCTTAGCATTTTCTATGAGATCATGCTTCTCATAGTCAAGGTCAATCAGAAGTTTAGCCGTCTTAGTCTTGGCATCTTGGAGTTCCTTCTGAAGATCAGCAATTGCAAGGTCCTTGAGCACTGCAACCTGTTGGAGGTCAGCAATCTTCTTGTCCTGCTCCTCGACGTTCCCCACATAATCTTCAATCTCAGCAAATTTCTGCAAAGAAAAGGATAAAGCAGTTCAAGATCAGGTGATCCTTATATGAGTAGGATACCTAGGCAGAATTGGTGATCCTTACATCATTGAAGTATTCAAGGAACTGGTGGCGGATCAGTGGTAGGCCTTGAAGGTCCTCAGTGTCAGAAGTTTTCCTCTTCTTACCACCCTTTCCTTTAGTGGGTGCCTTGGGGATGGAGATGCTAGGACTGGTAGTGGCCCTCTTCTTCCTGGATCGAACAACATCAAGATTAGCTGTGTTGAACTGGGATACAGGCTTGGCAGATTTTCCGGCACCTACACATTCAAAGCAAGATAAGTGTCCTAATCCTATTTCAATTTAATTATTTATTTTAATTATAAATCAAGCAGGATACTTACTTGACATGGTGATGGAACCTGAGGATACTTCTTGTGAGTCTTGGGTGTCTATCTTAAATGTCCTTATTTCAGGATCAAGCTTCCAAAAAGCAGCAAGTCTATCCTTGGTTGCAGGTGTGGTGATGATGTGTGAAACAGAAATAGCTGCATAACACAAGACAAAAAGGGGTTAGTAATCCTTATAAAAAACAAGACTACCTGGTGATCCTTCTCAGGATCCTCTGGCCTACCATGGGTGGACCATGTCCTTGGTAGATCCTTTCCGTTTAGAATAGTATCCCTCCGGACAAAGAAGAAGCGACGTTTCCAGTTTGTGTCGTTCTTGGTGACTTTAAGAAGGGGGTGTTCTCCGCCGGGTTTTCGTTTGAATAAATAACGATGAGAACCAAAGGTAGTAAGATCATACAATTGTGTCAGCTCTGACATTCCTAAATCAATGCCCTCCTGCTCGATGATCCTCTCTAGGGTGTACAAAACCCTCCAAATCATCGGCAAAGCTTGGATATAAGAAATGCCGGTAAGGGAAAAGAAGGATTGTGTAAATTCTGGGAAAGGATAAGTGTACCCTATGGCGAATGGAGTAACTGGAAAGGCAACCCATGTTTCTAAAACGTAATCGCTCAGAATAGTAGGATCAAAGGGTTTGAAAAAGGCACTCGTCGGAAAGCAGTGACGAATCTTGTCTATCTGAGCATCGTTAAAGTAACACCTCTCATTTGTGGAGTCTTTGATGATCTTTTGACTCTTCAAGGGACTATCCTTCTGATGATCCTTGGCGGGAGAGGACCGAAGCATCATTCTTGAAGAGATGATAGAAAGAAAGAAAAACTGAGCAAGAGAAGGAAGAAGATGAAGAGAGAATACCTGTTTATCTTCGGAATGCAGTTATAAAGGGAGTCTTTCTGAAATTTTAAATGCATTTGATCCTATCTCTATCTCCTATTTATAATCATGATCGTGCAGGGTTATCACTTCTGTGACGTCACGATTGCAACGGATAGTTCAACAATAACGGCTATATTTACGATAGTTAGTTGCGGATAAGATCAAGAAAACATAACTCGCTCATTTTACATATCACTCCTTATATTTTGGGGGCAATTATTAGGGGAGGATTTTCTAACAATTAGTGATCCTTATTCGTTATCCTAATTAATGATCCTTACTTCTGTGACAGGTGGTGATCCTCAGAAGAGCTTCAGGATCAGGATCATGGATCACTTTAAGGATCCTCATACTGACGATTGTTTGTTTGTATTTTGTATTACTTCGCAGGAGTAACAAGCTTGACTTGGTCTTGGCAACGATACTAAGGAATATTCCACGGGTATTTCGCACACGATTGACCTGAAATGGACGTTGTGGAGAACGTGGGAGCTTGGCATGAAAGTCGGATAGTTAGTTATTGTAGTTAACTTCTATTTTTAAAGGGGTAACGAGCTAGATTTTAGAACACTTAGCCATTTTCAGCTACACACACTCTCGTATAATCGCTCTCTTGAAGCTCTCGACGAACACTCATTAGTTTTCACTCACTTTTACACATTTCACGATAGTGATCCTTGTACCTAGCTCGTTACTATCCGAAGTTGTAAAAATTTATTGATTTATTTGAGCTTGGTGATCGGTAGTTTCCATCACCCTTGTGCCGGAGATCAACTCTTGATCAAGGGCTTTTTCCCCGTATAAATCCTTGTGTCATTTATGCAATTTACATTGAAGTGATCCTTGTCATTGTTCTACATTTCAAGCATCATACCCCGTGACAGAGTGTTTGGTTGCATTATCCTCATCAGATTTTTTGACCAAAACAATCACGTGTCAACCTTTACATTTTCGCTCATTGTTTGATTGTAGATACATCTCTATATCCTGAACCGTATCCTGAAACTGTTTTCACAACTAATTTGGTTAACACATTTTTCACATATAAATTTTAGCACACTACCTCACTTAACTAATTTGATCACTTAATTGCTTAGCTAATTTTTGACCAAAACAGTAGCTATGTACCTAGGGATGTCGTGAACTGATAACTCCGTCATGGGAGGAGCCAGAGAGCTAGGGTAAATGATTTTTGTTAGAAACAAATATATAGTAACATTAACAGATGAGTACAATATAACCATACACCTATTGCATGCTATGAAGTCGAATAACAATCATGTAACCAGAGTAAAAAACGAACAGACGGTCAATTAAATTGAGATTCAAAGACGTTTGGACTGACCAATGTGTGTGTGTATTGATGCGTGTGTAGTGTGATATATTTTTATTAATATTTCAAGCCCATTTTACACATTAGTCAAGTTTTAAATTTATAAAACACGATACTTTACTAACACTAAACACACATATGGGCAAGTGCACCCATCGTGAGCGTAGTATAACCTTGGTAAGATACCGAGGTCGTCCAAGGACACAAGAGCTTTTAGTACCGGTTTATCCTCAACGTCTAATCAAATCAAAATTTTTAGAAAATGTTTTAAACATGAAAAATAAAAACTAAAATGCTGAAAATAAAACTAAAAGAAAAACAGATAGACAAGATGAATCACTTGGATCCGACTCGCCTTTAATGTAACATTTGATGATTTCCGCACTTTTGCACCTTTTAAGAGATTATCTTAGTTATAGTAGTAGGCCCCTCTTTTGAAGGTGACGTTACCCTCAACTCAGTGGTTTTACTCAGCAATGATACAATCACAAAGGGTCGGAATATTGAAAGATAATTAATTAAGTTATTAATGCGTAAAGTGGTAGGCCCCTCTTTTGAAGGCGACGTTACCCTCGGCTAAGTGGTTTGAATCAGCAGGGATACAATCCCAAGTAGCCGGGTTAATGTATTAATAGTAGTTTACATATGAGGGGATCAAGCCATTCGCACCCCCGCCATCCAATACCAGTGGGTATTGAAGGAGGCCCTAGTAAGCTTGACCCAGGTCCTTGCAGGATCTATACACTGAACAAGGCAAGAACCTTACTAAACCATTCCCTTAACCCCTGACCAGGTAGCCAACATATCTCTATGTAGACCGTAGAGATATGAATGGTGAAAATCTTTTACTTTATATAGACAATAAAGTAATGCCAAGACACCACGGACAAATGATAAAGAAGTTTCACCTTCAACATAAGAAACTAGTTATTAAAGTCATTAATACAAAACAAATAAAAAGTGCAAAATGATTAAATATCAAAAGTATTACATTAAATGCTTGTCTTCACCAAGTGATGTAAGAGACTAAGCCAAACATGGCCTTTGATTGGCAATAACTCTTACGATCAATCTTGGATCCCGAGACTACTACACACACTCTAAGGTGGATGATGAGATATGTATAGGTTGTAGGTGGTGAGGTCTGTATCCTATATCCTGTTTAGAAGTGCCCGACGTGAGAACGAGTGGTGAATTATCTGTATCTCGTTTCGATCGTTGATTACCGTTGGAGTTCAAATTCGAATTTTTATCAGAGATGGATTATATCAATAAATGGAAAAGATGAGGGGATTCATCAGGTAACACACGTGAGAGAGGGGGCATACACAGAAACCATTAACTATTTGACTTTTGATCCGTCACTTCTTTTTGAACCGTTAAAATGATGCCGACGATACGTGTTGTCTTCAATTGATATGGATATACTGTTGGTAAAATGAATTAGATGAAAGTGTGACGATGAGGATGTGCAGGATGCGGCCGTTTTTTGGGGTGATGGGGATGTGCAGGTGGGGGGAGGGGTTCGGTGAGGATTATTGAGGTGTTGGTGAAGTGTATGAAATCGATTAATGTTAGGTTTTTTTTTTGGGAGATGAAGTGGTACAGGTGGAGTAGGTGGATAATTAGAAGAAGTTGAGGAAGTGGATGTATAGTAGCATGCTTTTGAACAGAAACGAGAACAAATTAAAAGATTTGGTTCTTGGAATCATGAATTTGAAAGATGAAAACTGCAACTACCAGAAGTTTTGGGGAGATTAGTGTTTTGCAATTAGGGTTTAGAATGGAGATGGAGAGGGAACTGAAATTTAGTGGTGAAAATATGAAATTTTGAAATTT
Organism: Helianthus tuberosus; assembly: GCA_030545235.1. Taxonomy (NCBI): domain Eukaryota; kingdom Viridiplantae; phylum Streptophyta; class Magnoliopsida; order Asterales; family Asteraceae; genus Helianthus; species Helianthus tuberosus. The sequence goes on from CM060448.1 coordinate 89,362,712, forward strand.
TTGAAGGAAACTTTTAGTGGTTAATAAATTATTTTTTTTCACACAAACTAAAAAGATATTTATATTTATTTCACATAAATTTACTACATTTACATTTCCCCTTGTAGTTATGTTTTCTTATTGGCCAAAGATGGTGGCAACCAATAAGTTTTTTTTTTATAAGTTAGTATATAAGGGGAGGAGGGGTGGCGCGTTATTTTTCCGTGATAGGCTCCTATCACTCGTTATTTTTTTTGCACACCGCCACCACCACTTTGGTAACGAGTGATAGGAATAACTCGTTGTTTATATCACGCGTTGAAGAATTATTGAGGAATGTGTATGACTTGTACATTGTGTATTAATACTTGTACATTGGAATCCCATCACTAGTGATGACCACCCCCACACATTTCTATCACTAGTGATAGAATATTAGGTGATGACATGGCATGATTTGATTGGATATTGGGAGTGATAGAATTCTATCACTAGTAACCACCCCCCTCCCCTAATAGTTAAAATTACAATTTTTCCCAAGTTTAAAATAAAATTTTGTTTTTGTCCCTAACTTAAAATTACGATTTTGCCCTCAGTTAAAAATTACGATTTTGCTCCACTTCAAAATAAAATTATGGGTTTGCCCCCAGCTATGGTCCTGCCAAATTATGGTTTTACCCCGCGTTTAAAATTACGATTTCTCCCCGGTTCAAAATAAAATTTTGCTTTTGCCCGCAACTTAAAATTACGATTTTGCCCTCAGTTAAAAATTACGATTTTGCCCCGAGTTCAAAATAAAATTATGGTTTTGCCCTCAGTTCAAAATATGATTTTGCCTCCATTTCAAAATTACGATTTTACCTCAATTCAAAATTGCAATCTTGCCATCGTTTTTTTTTGGACAAAACTATGGTAGTGTTTTATTTTACTTCGTTGTCTCAGTGTAGTTTTTTTTTTCGTGTCAAACAGCTGTCTAGCACTCGCTATTTGGTCCTAACAAATTATTGTTTTGCCCCTAGCTCTAAATTATGTGCTTGCCATCGTTTTAGTTATTTTTTTTTTTTTGACAAAACTATGGTAGTGTTTTGGTTTAATTGGTTGAATCGATGAATCTTTTTTTTTTGACATCGTGTTATAAGTAGCATGTATAAGTAACCGAAATAAAGGCGTACATGTTATTAAACTAAGAAATATTCGGTTTAGCGCCCCGTGACGCGGACGACGCATAACACTAGTTAATACATACAAAGTTAATAAAAAGTAAATTGAGGTTATAATTTATTTGTATATTGTATATATAAATTTAGGGATGACAATGGGTCGTGTTTGGCTAATCGTATACCCATTCCCGGTTGTAAAACAATGTCTCATAGTAGGCCCTAAACTCGATGTCATCTATTATGGCCCAATCTGAACCGTGAACACATGTATGATCTACTATTGTCTATCGTGATCCATTAAGGCTCAATATGGTCCATTAAGACATGTATGATCAGCTATTGTCCATTGTGATCCATTAAGGCCCACTATGGTCCATTAACACATACATGATCAACTATTGTCCATCATGATCCATCATGGCCCAATATGGTCCACTAAGACATGCATGATCAGCTATTGTCAGTTGTGATCAATCCCCAATACTGTCCATTAAAACATATATGGTCAACTATTGTCCATTGTGTTCCATTAGGGCCTAATATGGTCCATTAATACATGTATGATCTACTATTGTCCATTATGATCTATTAAGGCCTAATATGATCCATTAAGACATGCATGATCTACTATTGTCCATTGTGATCCATTAAGACCCAATATGGTCCACTAAGACATGTATGATCAACTATTGTCCATTGTGTTCCATTAAGGCCCAATATGGTTCATTAAGACTTGTATGATATACTATTGTCCGTTATGATCCATTAAGGGCCAATGTGATCCATTAAGACATCTATGATCTACTATTATCCATATTGATCCATTAAGGTCCAATATGATCCATTAAAACATGCACGACCTATTATTGTCCATCATGATCCATTTAGGCCCAATATGGCCCATTAAGATATGTATGATACATTTTTTGTTCATTGTAATCCATTAAGGCCCAATATGCTTCATTAAGACATGCACGATCTACTATTGTCCATTGTGATCCACTAAGGCGGAATGTGGTCCATTAAGACATGTACAATCTACCATTGTCCATTGTGATGTATTAATGCCCAATATGGTCCATTAAGACACATATAATAGACTATTGTAAATAATGATCCATTAAGGGCCAATATAATCCATTTAGACATGTACGATCTACTATTGTCCATTGTGATTTATTTAGTCTCAATATGGCACCCCATTAACACACATATGATCTACTATTATTCATTGTGATCGACAAAGGCCCAATATGATCTATTAAAACATATGTGATCTATGAATTGTCTATTTTGATATATTAATTCCCAATATGCTTTATTAAATGAAAAAATATAAGTTTGGAAAGAAATTACTCAATTAATAAATTGAAATTTAAAACTTTATATACTTTAAAAATATATGATTTTAAATAACTGCTGTTTATAAAATAGAAAATGTATATAAACGTAGCTAATATATATACATTAGTATATGATTTATAAGAAAACAAGTTATAACAAATATAATTTAGAAAATATAATATTTAATATTACTTCTAATTTTAATTATGTAGTAAGAATTTTTTATTAAATAATGCAACTTTTTTAAATTTTAATATTATTAGATGAAATAATTTGGAAGGAAGTTTAAATTTTAGGATAAAATATATTGGAGGGAATTTTAAAGATTTCAAAAAAAGGAAAGTAATTTTAATTTTTGGTCACACATTTTTTAGTGACATTTGATATCATTTTGTCACATAATATAATATATGTGGCCAGATGCAATAGCGTTTAGCCACATTACCAAACATATATTGTGGCCGTGGAACATATTTGGCCACATTTTTCTTGTGTGACATTTTTTTTCTTAACATGTGGCTAAGGGTTTCGAATACACGTGTTTTTCGTCACATGAAACAAATACTATGGTCGTGGATAACATTTGGTCATACTTTTCTTGTGTGGCTAATAAGTGTCACAGTTTTTTATTAAAGTGTGGGTAAAGGTTTCGAATACATGTGTTATTGGTCACATGAAAATAAATACCGTGATCTTTGATCACATTTTCCACACTTTGCTAGTGTGGCTAATATATGTCACATTTTTTCTTAAAGTGTGGCTAAACGTGTCAAATACATGTGTTTTTGGTCACATGAAACAAATATATGTGGCCGTAGATCACATTTGGTCACACTTTTTGAGTTGTGGCTTGTAAATGTCACATTATTTTCTTATAGTGTGGCTAAAAGTTTTGAATTGTTATACAATGGTCACATGAATAAATAAAATGTGTGGCTAAAAGTAGGCTAGAATGTTTTGAAATGTCATTATTGAACTTTAGCCACACATTTATTTGAAAGTGTGGCATGGAGGTTTTTGAAAAAGTGTGGCCGTAGGTCACATTTGACGTAGTGCTATGCTTCATCAACAAAGGCAATATGCTGATCAACAGCATGAAATTCAGCTTCAGATGTTCAGAAATATGATGGAAGCTAGGTATAAAGATACTCAAGCTGATATAAAGACCATCAAAGCTCATCTGCTCCAAACCACTGACACTTCTCCTCCTACAATTGTTTATGTGGAAAACCCTGATGATGCCAAAAAGGGGGAGAAAGGAAAGAAAGGAAAAGAAGGTTTGTATCTACCACCAGATCCAATGGCTAAACCTTTTGGGGAGATTCCTAAGCCAGATGGTTCAAAGAAGGTTGATGTGACTCTCAATGCCTTTGCTGAAGAAAAAGCAAAGAGAAAAGAGAAAATGGAAACAAAGGGTGATAAAAGATTTGCAGAGGAGAAGAAAGTTTTTATGGCCAAGGAAGTGCAGGGTACTTCAAACAGAAGAAAGACTACCAGAAAGGTTAGCCAACCCAAAACCATACCTTCCAAAACCACTAAACAAACCTCTGAAATTCCCAAAAGTTCCTCACATCAAACCATAAAACCAACATATGTTAAGACACCCGTTGTATCAACAGTTGTTGATACTTCAGTGGTTTCAACTGGTTTCAACAAATGCTGTCTCAACCAATGCCCTCATTATTTCACCAACCATCACTCAATCCACTGATACACCAAAAACAACACCACCATCACAAAAACCACCTTCCAAAAAGCAGAAGATAACAGTTGATACATCAACAGTTGTAATGACAACAGTGGTTGAGACAGCAGTTGTTTCAACAGCTGTTAGTCAGTCACCCATCACTTCAAACACCTCTTCTCAAGCCATAATCTTTTCTGTTCCAAAACCTCAAACAAAAACACCTTCTCCCAAAAAGGTGTATACAAGAAAAAGAAAGTTTCAGGTGCATGATGATGATATACCAGCACCTGTTCCTATTTCATCTACACCTTACAATGTCATCTAACCTCAACCACTCATTCCTCTAACCTTAGCCAACCCAATCAAGGATCCAAAAATACTTGAAGGATATGATCCTACAAATGTTGTACCAGTAGCAGCCATTTATCCACTAGAATTTGTCACACCCCGATTTCCACGTGTCACCGGTGGTCCCGGTGGGGAGTATCGTGACGTGGTTGCCAACATAATATTCAAACAACACAATATTTAATATGCACAGCGGAAGCAATTTTTAAAAGATATAATACAACCGAATTTAATATTGTAATATCAAACGTCACAATATTCGGATGTTTATCCCCAGGTGGATCGGAAACAAAATATGAAACAATAGCTCAACAGACTTCAGGCATCTTAAGCTTGCGAGACTTCTAATGATGCTAAGGAGAAATCCCAGCCAATTACGCATAGTACCTGCATTTAATCTTTTTGGGAAAATACGTCAGTTTACACTGGTAAATACAATCAACTGACTCATTTTGGAAAATGATTGAAAATTGGTTTGGATGCACGTGGCATAAACATTTTATTTAACTTGGGAGAATTATTTAAATATATAACCTTGTGAACGAATTACATGTTCCTTGTGCGTTCAGTAGCCCGGATCTTGTCCGGGTTAAAGATCAATAGACACACCACAATATTCTTTTGTGCACTGACGGGTGTACGCCTACACCCCGCGCTTAAGTCGTGGCCATTTCGTAAAATGATGCCAAGGATATCCGGGACATGGTCATTAACCCCCCAAAGGCTTTAAGTAACAAGACTGTTTAAATGAGCCGATCAAATTATTCAATTAACCACCCAACGATGGAAGATTTGATGCCCGATCAAGCGGTATGCTATATACCGTAACCCAAGCCCGTATAGGGAAAATAAGTTAAAAGTATTTACCTGAGCAATGTAATAGTCACAATAAGAAAAATGCAAGTAGCTTTTACTGGTACTCCTAATCTGGAACTGAGGTTTATAATAACCTATTAGAATTCTAACGGGTCTTTAATTAAGCTTAAGCTTAGACCGGTTAGTTTCAAAGATACGGTTCGTACGCACGATTAAGCGAAGACCGGATAGAATGTGATTTAGACCCGACAAATTCAGAGACTTGTTTAATATGGGTAATTCATACACATTCTGGATTTTGAGATAAAACCGATAAGGTTTGACCTGTTTAGGCTAGTTTATGTAAACTAGTTACATAAACCGAACCGAAAGCGTAATAAGCGTAACGGGTATTCATATGAGCCATTTACAGGTTTCCTAAGTTAATATGCTTCATATATGTTGTGACATCAGTAATATGTCTTTTATTATGCCGGAAACGAATTTGATTAACAAACTATGCCCCGTAGGGGTAGTTTGGTCATTTTAAAGGTTGTAAAAGAGTTTAAGTGTCAACTTGAGTTACAGGCCTGATGTAATCAGCAAATATACTCAATTTTCTAAGTTATATCAGTAGGTTAAAGTATATAAGTGAAATTTATCAATTATAACCAAACTATGCCCCGTAGGGGTATTTTGGTAATTTCACATAAGCCGAAAAGCTCAAAACTGAAGTCTGAGTTTATCAACCTTTGCTTACTGTTAAAATATTATAATTTTCCTCTAATATCAGTAGGTATCAACCCTTGTATGTTTAAAATAGTTTTAGTATATACTATGCGTAAAAAAACGCTTAAAAAGGCGATTAGAGGCCATTTCCGAGTTTGATACATATATCTGATATTTTTATATTTCCAGAAGGCTTAAAATAATTTATTTATCATATGTGATCAGTAGCAAAAGGTTTGGAGTCGTTTAGATATGTAAAACTCATTTTATGGCCCGTAAGGGCAAAACCAACAAGTACCCGATTAAGCCTACGACTATGAGTTATGCTCAGCCTAAAATTAATTAAAAATCTTTAAAAATCCCAAAATAATATATTACATCAGTGGGTAAAAGGTTTGATATCAAAAAGTATGTTTAAGTAGGCTATACGCTAAATACGCCGTTTAATTAACTTAAAGCTTTAATTTTACGCTAACGAGCATAACTCTTAACCTACACCTCAAACTGATGTCAAATTTTGTATGCAAGTTTATATATCAGCAATTAAGGCTTCTACTCTTTTACATTTCCAAAAATCACGTTTTAAGGTGAAAAGGGCATAATGGTCAACATATGAGCAATTAACGGAATCATGCATATTAATTGGATAACTAATGATCCAGGTGTATAATCACAGAGGGTTATACTAGCATGTAACCCGGTCCAAATAAAGCTCTAAGTCATTTCTAAAACATGCCATAACGGGTCAGAACTGAAAGTCAAAGTATAAGTCAAACTATGCGACTTTCGGTTCCGAACCAGGTCTAAACAGAAAATTGTCGGGTTGAACATGTTTAGACATGTTCTTACACTAATTACCAAGTTATATTAATGATCAAACAGGTGGTATGTGCTCTACATTGCTAATCATGCATAAATTGCAATTTAAACATTCTGTTGACTTTTTAATTACACGTTTGACCCGACATTAGACCTAGTTAGAGTGGGAATCAGGGGGAACCCTTTTGAGGGTTTATTACCCACATAATTACCAAGTTATAACTACTTTTAATTCAAGATTTGACTGAGTCATTATTAATTAATCTCGAAGTCAAACCGTAATTATGATGGTTTGACTTTTAGCTAAATAACTAAGCTAAACTTAATTAAAGAAGGTTAAGCAAACTTACAAGTGTCTAATGGTTGATTAGGAATGCCTGGAAAGTGCTCTTGTGCTCCACAAATGATCAGAAGTTGTTTGAGGGATGAATGATTAAGTGTTGCAATTTGTGAGCTTTATATAGTGAACTAAGGCACCATAAAGTGTTGACAACTTAGTCTACCACTGACCACAACATTCCCACAGGTGTCCTACATGTTTAGGGGTTGTTTAGGGGCCAAGGGAGATGTGGAAACTCGTTTAAAGGTGAGTTTTTGCGTTTAAACAGCAAACAGCAAGTTTTCAGTCGCTGGCACCCCCTTACGGACCGTAAGGGAAGGCTTACGGTCCGTAAGCCGTTTATCAGAAGTGAAAAATTGTTTGTTCTTTCAGATTTCGAAAGGGCAACCATCTTTTCCGAATTTGGGGCCTCAATTATCAGTTAGGGACCTCCCAAAATGGCCTTGAACAGTTACATACCCTACCATTTTGAATTGTTTGCTCGAATTCTTATTTGAAAGTGCCGAACAATGAGGTTTATCGAGATTTTCTTCGTAGGAGCCCACCATTTCAATTATTGTCAAGAATTTATGGATTTAAGATATATTAGATGTTTAAGATATATATACTTTGGTCTTGGGATTTATAAATGAGGTCGTTCAGAGGTAAAAATTAACATGACGCCGCTTTTAAATCCTGCCAAAACATCTTTATTAAATCCGGGTTTACAACGCGTTTTGTCTTTCTTGATACGTGTCGTTATTTCATTGAACACGAATTTTCGAGGTGTTACATCCTCACCCCCTTAAAATAAATCTCGACCCGAGATTTACTGAAATAAATAAGGGTACTTTTCTTTCATGGTGGATTCAACCTCCCACGTATACTTGGGACCTCTACGGGCATCCCATTTGACCTTAACAATAGGTACATGCTTCCTTGGAAGCTTCTTTACCTGTCGATCTTCAATCGACAAAGTTTTTTCCACAAATTTTAAGCTCTCATCTATATGCACATCCGTATGTGGTATTACCAGTGATTCATCAGCGAAGCACTTCTTCAGATTGCAGATGTGGAACACATTGTGAATTCCACTGAGCTCTTCAGGTAAGTTTAACTTATAGGCAACTGACCCGACACGTTTGATAACCTCGAAAGGTCCTATGTATCTCGGGCTTAGCTTGCCTTTCTTACCAAATCGCATCACTCCTTTCCAGGGTGATACTTTGAGCAACACTTTATCACCTACTTCGAAGTGAAAAGCTTTACGATTTGGATCTGCGTAACTCTTCTGCCTATCTCGGGCAGCCTTGAGACGGTCACGAATCTGGACAATCTTGTCCGTCGTTTCAAAGACTATCTCTGGTCCTGATAATTGGACATCTCCAACTTCCGCCCAACAAACGGGCGATCTACACTTTCTACCGTATAATGCCTCAAAAGGTGCAGCCTTTATGCTGGTGTGGTAGCTATTGTTGTAGGAGAATTCGATTAATGGTAAGTTCTTATCCCAACTACCACCCAAATCGATCGCACATGCACGTAGCATGTCTTCCAACGTTTGAATAGTACGCTCACTCTGACCGTTAGTCTGAGGATGATAAGCCGTACTAAAATTCAAACGTGTGCCTAAAGATTGTTGGAAACTCTTCCAAAAATGTGACGTGTATCTAGTATCTCGGTCAGAGATAATAGACACAGGTATGCCATGTAAGGCTACAATCTTATCAACGTATAACTGGGCTAACATGTCGGAGCTATAAGTCTCCTTGATGGGTAAGAAATGTGCTGACTTAGTCAGTCTATCAACTATAACCCATATTGTATCATTTCCTTTCATTGTCTTGGGTAACTTGGTAATAAAATCCATAGTTACCATTTACCACTTCCACGAAGGAAGTTCAGGCTGTTGTAGCAAACCTGACGGTTATTGATGCTCGGCTTTGACTTGCGCACATGTCAAGAATTTAGCTACATGAGTGGCTACAGACTTCTTCAAGCCTATCCACCAATAATTTGCCTTTAGATCCTGGTACATCTTATCAGCTCCAGGATGAACGGAGTATTTGGAACTATGGGCTTCCTAGAGGATGACATCTCGAAGTCCTCCATAAATTGGAACCCATATTCGTCCATTTAACCTTAGAATTCCGTCCTTGCTAAGAGTTAACTGCTCCTCAGTTACTCCTAACTTTTCTTTAGGATAGTTAGCTTCCAACACAGCTTCCTTCTGTGCAGCTAACAACCTTTCAATCAAATTATTATTTATCTCCATGCGCTTGGCATTGATTCGGATGGGTTTCACCCTCTCCTTTCGACTCAAGGCATCGGCGACTACATTCACCTTGCCGGGATGGTATCTGATTTCACAATCATAATCATTTAACGTTTCCATCCAACGGCGTTGCCTCATGTTTAATTCCTTCTGATTAAACAGATGCTGGAGGCTCTTGTGATCGGAATAGATCACACACTTGATTCCATAAAGATAATGCCTCCACAGTTTTAGTGCGAATACAACGGCACCAAACTCCAAGTCGTGGGTGGTGTAATGCCTTTCGTGCACCTTTAACTGTCGTGATGCATAGGCAATAACCTTGCCTTTCTGCATAAGCACACACCCCATGCCACAGTAAACCACAAAGTCTTCTATTCCATCTGGCAATGTCAGTACTGGGGCGTTGCTCAACTTCTGCTTAAGAATATCAAAGGACTCTTGCTACTTAGGGCCCCAAATGAACTTTACTTTCTTCTTGGTTAAGGAAGTTAGGGGTGCAGCAATCCTTGAAAAATTTTCAATGAAACGCCTGTAATATCCTGCCAATCCCAGGAAGCTACGAATCTCTGTAGGCGTCTTTGGCTCTTGCCAATTCATAACAGCTTCAACTTTAGCGGGATCCACTTGGATACCACGCTCACTGACCACATGTCCAAGGAATTGGACTTCTCGAAGCCAGAATTCACATTTAGAGAATTTGGCATAGAGCTTCTCCTGATGCAGGAGTTTGAGAATACAGCGAAGGTGTTTTTCATGGTCAACTTGGTTCTTTGAGTAGATAAGAATGTCGTCGATGAAAACGATGACAAATTTATCTAAGTATGGCTTGCAAACGCGATTCATGAGATCCATGAACGCGGCTGGCGCATTGGTGAGCCCAAAAGGCATCACTAGGAACTCGTAATGACCATAATGAGTCCTAAATGCTGTTTTGCACACGTCTTCATCTCTAACTTTCAGTTGATGGTAGCCTGACCTCAAATCAATCTTCGAGAAATAACTTGCTCCTTGCAATTGATCGAACAAATCGTTGATCCTAGGCAAAGGATACCTATTCTTGATCGTGACCTTATTAAGCTCACGATAATCGATGCACAGACGCATCGATCCGTCCTTCTTCTTGACAAACAGGACTGGCGCTCCCCAAGGAGACGAACTAGGTTTAATGAAGCCCTTGGCTAGCAATTCGTCTAGCTGTGTCCTCAATTCTTTCATCTCCGTTGGAGCCAACCTATAGGGTGCTCTGGCAACTGGTGCTACTCCAGGGATGATATCAATCCTGAATTCCACTTGCCTATCTGGTGGCAAACCAGGTAGTTCTTCCGGAAAAACTTCTGGGAATTCAGAGATGACAGGGATGTCTTCTATCTTCGGTTTGGGCTCATCAATAATCACTTGTGCCATGTAGATGACACAACCTTTCTTTAAACATTTTGAAGCCTTGAGCATAGTCACTTGCTCAGGCAGTCCATACTGGGTATCTCCCCGAATGGTAAGTGATTCACCAGACGGAGTCTTTATTACCACTTGTTTCTTGTTACAGACAATTTGGGCCTGGTTATGAGATAACCAGTCCATACCCAGAACTATGTCAAAACCAGCTAACTTAAATGGAAGTAGAGACAGATGAAAAGAATGGTTCTTAATGGATAAAACACACCCATCTAACACAGTTGAGACGGTTTCTAGGGTGCCGTCTGCTAGCTCCACCTCATAATTCACATTTAAGGTTTTGACAAGTAATTTCAACAATTCACAAAACTTATTATCTACAAAAGACTTATCAGCGCCTGAATCAAATAGTACTCTAGCGTAGACGTCATTTACAAGGAAAGTACCTGTAATAACGTTGTCGTCTAGAACCGCTTCTATTGTGTCCATTCTGAAGACTCTGGCATTAGTCTTCTTAGCCTCCTCAGGCTTCTTGGTGTATTTAGGGCAGTTGGTTTTAATGTGGCCCTTTTCATTGCAACGGTAGCACGTTGCGTCTTTCATCTTCTTGCAATCCAAGGTTTTGTGATCCGTGGACTTGCATATTCCACATGCATAGGTTTTTTACTGAGTCTATGAGTTCGACTCAAGTCTGCACTTTCCAAAGTGTTGTTTCTTGCATATCTTGCATTTGGGCTTCTCACTAGAATTATGCCCATCTTTCCTTGACTCCGATCCTTTCTTGTTGTCACCGTTCCCACGGTGCTTCTTGTTCAACCTACGTGAACTATCGTCTTCACGTTTTCTCTTCTCAGCCTCCTTATTCCTCAGCGATCTCTGCCTGACCGCATCCAAAGTAAGGGATAAAGATATGTCAGCTACAGACCTAAAAGTAGCTGGCCGAGAAGCTTTCACGCTTGCCTTGATTTCCGGGGCTAAACCACCGATAAAACGAGCTATTCTTTTTGGTTCCGGGGTTACCAGATAAGGAACCAACCGGGACATCGTGTTGAAGCTCGTTAGGTAAGCTTGACAGTCAAGGTTTGTCATCACCAATGATAGAAAATCAGATTCTATCTTCTCCACCTCATGCTGGGGGCAGTAATTTTCCCTGATAAGGGCAACAAATTGATCCCATGACATATTGTACAATGGGATTTTCCCGGTGGCTTGAATCAGAGATCTCCACCATGCTAAAGCTTCACCCTTAAAAGACTGCGACACAAACTTGACCACGTCTCTCTCAGCGCACCCGCTGATATCTACCACCGTATCCATCTCATCCAGCCACGTCATACAGTCAATGGCTCCTTTCTCCCCAGTGAAATCCTGGGGTTTGCAGGAAACGAAATATTTATACGAGCAACCCTTGTCACGGGGTCCCTGGTTTAGTATAAGCTGCTGAGATGGAGCACTGTGGTTCGAGGAGAGCCGATCATCATCTTTCTTCGGGTCGTCCTTCTTGGACGGTGGCTTTGAAGGCTGTGTAGATAGGGTCCTACTACGAGTCCCACTATACTCTTCGTACTGCCTTTCCAAAGCCTTTGTAACCCCGTCATCGACCAACGCTTTTAATTCAGCACCCGTTAAGTTAATCCGGGCGTTATCAATGTTCTCCACTGGATGGCTATTTATCTCGTCTGAGTTAGCCATTTTAATTGAACTGTTACAGAAAACAAGGACAATAGTTTATTTGGGAGTTTATTATGGAATTGCCCCTTGGGGTAATTCATTAACCATGGTAACAGAGACCATATTTGGTTAATTTATTAATCATATCTATTTAGGATTTCTATTATAATTTATCCTAATTATAAAACAATAACAGTTTTATTTGTGGCACAAAAGGCCTAGTCACATGGACAATTTAATTTATAGGTTATGATTTCAGAGAATCAAAACATGAAGGTATACTGGCACAATAGGCCTAGTCACAAGGACATTTATAAATTATATGCTAGGATTTCAGAGAATCACAGCATTTGAGGTTTGAACCTAGTTCATTACCTTTATCTGACAGGGAGTCATCGCTACCACTGTCTTTTGGCTCATATGGAAATGAGTAGGGCCCGTAGGCACCATATTACCATGTATGGTAAAAATATGATCATCTTAATTGATGATTTAACCCATGATTCAGAGATCATTTAATTGGGTTTGGAATTTTTGAAAGATCCTTATATAATAATAACGTGTGTGATTTCAAATGAATCACATCTGCCAGGAGTGTTAACATGTTTTCAGATGTTAACAGGGATTTGAATCTTTTTAACAGGTCTTACCATCTTTGCCCGGCCTTATAATGACCCGAAGGCTAGGTTTCACTCTTTAAGATTCTTATTTAAAATTTTCACATAGGCAGATTATTTATTTAAAAGGAATGATTTTTGATTTATTTATTTCATATATAATATTTATGCATATAATAGCAAACATGAAATTTATAAAACAAATATTCCATTAATTTATTACAATATTACACGCTGCCCTAAACGGGTCTTTTCAAATAACAAACTTACCCACGCAGGGGTTTTAAACAAGTACTTGCCCACGCAGGGGCTTAATAACACACATACCCACGCAGGGGCTTAACAACATAATAGTCCACGCAGGGACTTACACAATAACATACCCTCGCAGGGGTTAACAGAAGGATAGACCCACGCAGGGGTCAAAACAAACATGCATACCCACGCAGGGGTTTATACTACAAGACTGGCCCACGCAGGGGCTCAACAATACCTGGAAGGATTCAGTGGTCCTTCTTGCTCTTCCCTTTGATCAAGCTTGTCAATCCTTGGAAGAACGTTTGTCGCTCCCTTCGTTCCCTGTGAAACTCTCGCTCCACATGGTCCAACCTTTGCAGAATTTCTTCACGCTCCGGTGGAGAGAACCTTGGTGGTTGCGATTGTTGCCTGATAATAGGTCTTGGGGGTATTTGGTACCCATGTGTCGGGTACCCTATTCCCCATGGATCTCCATAGGGTCCTTGGGTGTTGTAGTTAGCCGCTACCATGTAAGGATCGGCTTCGGCGTAGTTGTAATTGGTGTGCACTGGCTGTTCAAACGGGTTATACGCCATAGAACCCGTGTAAGCTGGAATTGGGTTATCAAAACCCATAGGCGGTGGTTGCGGTGCAACTGGGTGTGAAGGTCCACCCATTTGTGGATCTTCTTGATGTGGAGGGTAGTGGCTGCCACTTGATTGCCGGGGAGAGCTGAAATGGAAGTCTCCTCCCCGTGTAGACATACGCGGTCCAGATCTCCTACGCCTTGGCGGTTGCGGAGCTGCCGGTTGAACTGGTGGCGGTGGAGGTGGTGGCGTAACTGCCACAAACCGTGAATCCACAGAGGGATCCTGTTGCTGCTGTTGCTGCTGATGAGGCGACGAATGGTGAGGAGGTGTATAGTACCATTTGTGCCTGGTGAACATAGCTTGAAAGCTATCTGGACCAACATAGGGTGATCCGTGAAACGAAGAGCCATCCGAAATCTCTATGGGATGGTTCGGTGTACCACTGGCGGGCTCGACGGGGTCCGTATCCTCGTCCATGTCGTCCGCGTGATCGCCAGAGAAATGGTCCTCTGGTCCCAATGGGTTGAAACCCACTGGTTCTTGTATGAAGTTTTCCGGGTTAAACCGGCCCCTAAAAACTGGTGTAGGGTCACCAAAAGAATGGTGCGATAAAGATCGCTGTAATGGTATGTATGAGGGTTGAGGGTTGTTGGGCTCATTCTCCGAGTATGGCCCATATGAGTTGTGCACGGGAGGTGTCGAACTGTGTGAGACCGACCGTCTAGCCGGCTCGAAAAGGTTTCTCCGGTTCTGCCGGGGATCGTCACTCTCCGTGGTAAATGGAGCTCGCGCATTCGAAGGTCCAGCTTCATTATCATTGGGGGCTGTGATTGGCCCCTTGCCTCTTCCTCTTCTCCTGAAGAATCTTGGCGGCATTTTTAATTCCTGTCAATATGGCATGAGATAACAAAACAAAAATATATGCAAAAACAAAGGACAACACAATCAAAGTGGAATTTGTCCTATGTTATATGTCTAGACTCGAAAGTTTAGAATTGTGCAATTGTGTTATTGAGATTAAACACAAAAGGCTAGTGTTTAATTCAGTCAATGTTGGCTCTGATACCAACCTGTCACACCCCGATTTCAACGTGTCACCGGTGGGCCCGGTGGGGAGTATCGTGACGTGGTTGGCAACATAATAGTCAAACAACACAATATTTAATATGCATAGCGGAAGCAATTTTTAAAAGATATAATACAACCGAATTTAATATTGTAATATCAAACGTCACAATATTCGGATGTTTATCCACAGATGGATCGGAAACAAAATATGAAACAATAGTTCAACAGACTTCAGACATCTTAAGCTTGTGAGACTTCTAATGATGCTAAGGAGAAATCCCAGCCAATTACGCATAGTACCTGCATTTAATCTTTTTGGGAAAATACGTTAGTTTACACTGGTAAATACAATCAACTGACTCATTTTGGAAAATGATTGAAAATTGGTTTGGATGCACGTGGCATAAACATTTTATTTAACTTGGGAGAATTATTTAAATATATAATCTTGTAAACATTTTATGAGTTACAGGCCTGATGTAATCAGCAAATATACTCAATTTGCTAAGTTATATCAGTAGGTTAAAGTATATAAGTGAAATTTATCAATTATAACCAAACTATGCCCCGTAGGGGTATTTTGGTAATTTCACATAAGCCGAAAAGCTCAAAACTGAAGTCTGAGTTTTTCAACCTTTGCTTACTGTTAAAATATTATAATTTTCCTCTAATATCAGTAGGTATCAACCCTTGTATGTTTAAAATAGTTTTAGTATATACTATGCGTAAAAAAACGCTTAAAAAGGCGATTAGAGGCCATTTCTGAGTTTGATACATAAATCTGATATTTTTATATTTCCAGAAGGCTTAAAATAATTTATTTATCATATGTGATCAGTAGCAAAAGGTTTGGAGTCGTTTAGATATGTAAAACTCATTTTATGGCCCGTAAGGGCAAAACCGACAAGTACCGGATTAAGCCTACGACTATGAGTTATGCTCAGCCTAAAATTAATTAAAAATCTTTAAAAATTCCAAAATAATATATTACATCAGTGGGTAAAAAGTTTGATATCAAAAAGTATGTTTAAGTAGGCTATACGCTAAATACGCCGTTTAATTAACTTAAAGCTTTAATTTTACGCTAACGAGCATAACTCTTAACCTACACCTCAAACTGATGTCAAATTTTGTATGCAAGTTTATATATCAGCAATTAAGGCTTCTACTCTTTTACATTTCCAAAAATCACGTTTTAAGGTGAAAAGGGCATAATGGTCAACATATGAGCAATTAACGGAATCATGCATATTAATTGGATAACTAATGATCCAGGTGTATAATCACAGAGGGTTATACTAGCATGTAACCCGGTCCAAATAAAGCTCTAAGGCATTTCTAAAACATGACATAACGGGTCAGAACTGAAAGTCAAAGTATAAGTCAAACTATGCGACTTTCGGTTCCGAACCGGGTCTAAACAGGAAATTGTCGGGTTGAACATGTTTAGACATGTTCTTACACTAATTACCAAGTTATATTAATGATCGAACAGGTGGTATGTGCTCTACATTGCTAATCATGCATAAATTGCAATTTAAACATTCTGTTGACTTTTTAATTACACGTTTGACCCGACATTAGACCTAGTTAGAGTGGGAATCAGGGGGAACCCTTTTGAGGGTTTATTACCCACATAATTACCAACTTATAACTACTTTTAATTCGAGATTTGACTGAGCCATTATTAATTAATCTCGAAGTCAAACCGTAATTACGATGGTTTGACTTTTAGCTAAATAACTAAGCTAAACTTAATTAAAGAAGGTTAAGCAAACTTACAAGTGTCTAATGGTTGATTAGGAATGCCTGGAAAGTGCTCTTGTGCTCCACAAATCATTAGAAGTTGTTTGAGGGATGAATGATCAAGTGTTGCAATTTGTGAGCTTTATATAGTGAACTAAGGCACCATAAAGTGTTGACAACTTAGTCTACCACTGACCACAACATTCCCACAGGTGTCCTACATGTTTAGGGGTTGTTTAGGGGCCAAGGGAGATGTGGAAACTCGTTTAAAGGTGAGTTTTTGCGTTTAAACAACAAACAGCAAGTTTTCAGTCGCTGGCACCCCCTTACGGACCGTAAGGGAAGGC
The DNA here is from genome assembly GCA_030545235.1 of Helianthus tuberosus. Lineage (NCBI taxonomy): Eukaryota > Viridiplantae > Streptophyta > Magnoliopsida > Asterales > Asteraceae > Helianthus > Helianthus tuberosus. The sequence goes on from CM060448.1 coordinate 89,379,838, forward strand.
TTACGGTCCGTAAGCCGTTTATCAGAAGTGAAAAATTGTTTGTTCTTTCAGATTTCGAAAGGGCAACCATCTTTTCCGAATTTGGGGCCTCAATTATCAGTTAGGGACCTTCCAAAATGGCCTTGAACAGTTACATACCCTACCATTTTGAATTGTTTGCTCGAATTCTTATTTGAAAGTGCCGAACAATGAGGTTTATCGAGATTTTCTTCGTAGGAGCCCACCATTTCAATTATTGTCAAGAATTTATGGATTTAAGATATATTAGATGTTTAAGATATATATACTTTGGTCTTGGGATTTATAAATGAGGTCGTTCAGAGGTAAAAATTAACATGACGCCGCTTTTAAATCCTGCCAAAACATCTTTATTAAATCCGGGTTTACAACGCGTTTTGTCTTTCATGACACGTGTTGTTATTTCATTGAACACGAATTTTCGAGGTGTTACAGAATTGCATGTTGTTAAAAATGAAATGAAACAATTCTACACAGTAGATGATCCTTTAAAAAGAAAATTCCCCTCTCTTGTTGGTTTTAGAGATCCAAACAACATGGATGAATACTTAAAACTCAAAACCAGACAAGCTGAATTACGAGCTAAATATGAATGCAAAGGGGAGAGTGATAATGCCATCTCAAGTCGAATGCAGTTCTTGCTCACCAAAGTTAAACAATTGGAAGATTATGCAAGAGATTTGAGTAAAGAAATGTCCAACCTGTCACCAGAAGCTAACCTGCAAAAGGAGATGAGAGAAGACCTTAAATTGATCATGAGGGAAAAGTTCTACCCAGCCAAGGTTGAGCAGTTCAAAGACTGGCCACTCATTGCTCTGAAACATGAAGCAAACAGAATTGAAAGAATTAAAAATGATCCTGGTATGAAAAGATCAGCACCAAACTGGAGCAAATACAAAAGGCAATTGTTGATCTTACCTTGCAGTACAAAAGAAAGAAGCAAGAGTTGGTTGCAGCAAAGGTTGGTACAGCCAAAGCCATAGCAAAATGGTCAAGGCAATACACTGATATGGAATATGAGAGGCTGGAAAGAAGGAGAGAGATAGATCCTAACCTTCCAAAGAAGCCAGTATACAGAGATAAAAAGGATGATGATCCACAACAGCAGGACCTTTCCTTGAAAACCTTGTTCACATCATCTGACACTTCCATCATTGCCTTAAATCATAAAAAAGAGGCAAAAACAGATGGAAGAAGAAGAGAAGACTCAAGTAGATTATATTATGAAGATGGTCCTTCAGGATATGATTGTAGAAAATTATGACTCAGCAAAACTTCAAGACCTTGGAAAAGGAGTCATAAGCAGGCCTCCTTCACCAAACTCATCAAAAATAGAACTCTCCCAAGAAACCCACTGAACTCAAAAATACTAAAGTGGAAGTCTGATCAAAAGACCCACGTGTTGACTTTGTTCAAGTCAAGTGGAGAAGTTAAGCATATATCAAGGGAAAATGCACTAGGCCTGAGTGTAGAAGATTTACAAGATCTCCTTGAGCTTCAACTGTGTAGGGACGAGGATGATGAAGATTCCCTGAACTTTAAATTACAATTCAAAGGGCAAATCCGATTAAGTCAGGAAATCCGATGTCTGTGCATGAAGAGTTATCTTCGGTGAATGCTTCGCCGGAGAATAAGTTGTCATCGGGAAAAGGTGAGTTTGAAATGTGGATGATGCGAAGTGAACATTCCCGGGCGTCGGCGGGTGTTTTATCGGAAAAGTCATCGGGATCTGGGGATGGTGATGATTTACGAGGAAATGTCATTATCAAAGGTGGGAATGTTGGGGATTGTAGAACGGCGGCTACACATGATGTCACATCGGAATTATTAAAAAACCCTAAAAGATCTACATCGTTGGATTATGGAGCTGATCAAAGGTCAGATAATGAAGGGAATGTTTCGGTTTCAGCGCAAAATTCCATGGGGTCCACTGTGGAAAATGTTTATGCTAATGGATTGGATAATACACTGAATGGGCCTAATAATTCGAAGATTCAGATTGATCCAGTTGGACAGAGCCCAATTAATGATAGCCCAGGTATAATTAATTCTGATAATATAATAAACCTGGATGAGAGCCCAATTGTGAACAGGCCAGATACAACTTTGCCTTCGGCAGTTGTTACTGGACTAAATGAAAATGATGTTGCTTCTGTTGGGCCGGCTGTTGAAGCCAAGGCCCAAAAGAGGGTGACATTTGCGGATATTGTACAAGGGCCGATTAAAAATCATCCGTCTCGTGTGATGAAGTTTGGACAATTTGAAAGCGTTTTACAATTTAAGGATGATGTTCCGGAAATTGATCCTCTAAGGGGTACTAAATATTGGAACAATGAATTATTTCAAAAATTGCTTAGAGGTGACGATGTAGTAGATGGGGAAACACGTTTGGCATATGATGGCCCTAAGCGTAATGCCGAGGGAATTTTTGAAGTAAATATTGAGGGCCATTTTATGAAAAAGTCATATGCGTCAAACGTTTTCCAACTTTATGGGTATTTTATTGGGGCTATTATGCCTTTTCACGTTGTTAAAGAAAATTTGATAAAAATGTGGCATAAGTATGGGTTAAGATCTATTAATATGAATAGAAATGGGTATTTTTTCTTCAAGTTTGACCATGAAGAGGGGATGTTGCAAGTGCTAGAAAGAAACCCATGGTTGGTAGATAATGTTCCTCTTGTTCTACAAGTATGGGATCCAAGTGTTGTTTTGTGCAAACCGAATCCAAAAACGGTTCCTATTTGGGTTACCAAAAAAGATTTACCACTTAGTTTGTGGAATGGTGGTAATATAGGACAAGTAGTTAGTTGTGTTGGAAAGCCGTTAATGCTTGATCAAGCTACTTTCAAGAGATGTGAGACTAAAGAAGGTCCGCTAAATTTTGCTCGGATTTTAGTGGATGCAAATGCTTCTAATGGGTTGCCGGATAAAATTAAGATTAATCTTCCTAAATGTGGTGAAATTCCGGGTAGGTCCTATTTTTTGAATTTGTCATATAAATGGAAGCCCCCGTGTTGTAGTCTTTGTGAAGTGTTTGGTCACACAAGTGATAAGTGTCATTTAAAAGTGGATGTTGGTCCAAAGCTTGATTTGAAAAAACAAAAAACAAGGAATGATACTTCGGTTAAAGCTCAAGGTAATGATTTTATTGATGTTGTGAGAAAGAATAAAGCCCAAAGCAAAGATAAAAAACCTATGTGGCAGCCCAAAAAATTCGATTCTGGAATGAATGTGGCTGGCCCATCTGGGCTGAAGCCTGTTACGGGTCAAAAGAAGCCCAGCGATGAGGCTGCTGGGCTTCATAATAGTGCTGTTGGTCCATTTGCTGATGGATTAAATGAATATCCTCCATTAAAGACTACTGGCCCAGTTCGAATAGACCCAGATCAGGCTGCAAAAAATAGTTGTTATGGCCAAGATGTGTTAAAGCAAAATGTAGGGCCTAGCTTAGTCCCGAATGTTAATGTTCTGCCTTTAATGGCTGATGGGCTTCAAAAAACAAATGCTACACTAGTGGACGTGGCTAACTCAGACCCATTGGTGAATGAAAAAAGCCCAGCAGATGATATGTTGCAATTTGCAAGAGTTGGGCCGGTATTAAAGACTGTTACGGACCCTAACTTGAAGCCCAAAGGAAGTGGTTATTTTGATGTGTCAAGACAAGCTGTTGGGCTTGGGCAAAGCCCAAATGTAAGCACAAAAAATAGTTTTGGTACTCTACGTGATGAGGAGGAATGTTTTGATACGGATCTTGGGATGTGGGAGCATGAGATAGAAATGGTTAAAAAGTTTCTGGAAACTAGCACCCGCCCGAAGATTGAAGAATATAGTTCATGGTCCGAAAACATGAGAAAATATTATGATGATTTGACAAAAGTAAATGGGGATGAAGCTGAGGTTGAGTCGGAGACCGATGAAATGGCGCGATTTATGAAGATAGGCTCCAAATTTTAGTATTCTTCTCTTTTTTGTGTTTTTCTTTGTATGTTTCTCTTTTTTTGTTCTTTGTTTTTATGGCGAGTCGCCATTTAAACATTTGAACTTTGTTTGTATTCTCGTTTTTTAGACATTAATAAAAGTTTACCCGGGGGCTCCCCGTTTCCCAAAAAAAAAATTCAAAGGGCAAATCAGGGAAATGCTGATGAGACAATAAAGATCTGAAATAATGAAGTGTTTTGGCATCATCTGTTCCAGGGGGAGATTGTTGGGATTGAACCCTACAAAGGAATAGTTGATAAAGCCAAAACTGGTTCAGAACAGTGGATCCTTCATAAGCAGTTATTTGTACATATCTCTCCCCTTGACAGTGGCTCTAACTACTGATGGACTCAAAGTACTGTTTATTACAACTGCTGCTGATCTAAAGACTGATGAAGATTAAAAGTGTTGAAGCTCAATCTACTGATGTGTCTCAAGTACTGCTGAAGACCAAAGCACTGCTGAAGCTACAACAGAGGAATGAAGAATCAGTGATTTTTATACTTTGTTTATGTAAATCAGTAGTTTATAATCAGTAGTTGTACAGGTCAGTGGTTGTAGTTTGTTAGGAGGTTAGATGCCACTTTCATGGTGACGTCACCCGAAGATGCTCAGTGGTTGTCTTGTACTAAAAATAAAACAGTACCCTGTACTGTTCTGTTAGCTCTTTTCTTCTAAGTCAATTATGTACGAACAATCAAGTGAGCTCAGGCTGAGGGGGAGATTTGTGCATGCATGCTATTGTAATAAATACAATCTTTCGGTTCAATGATAAACATGTTTGCTTAAACTTTTCTTCCATTGATTGTGTGTTCAAAGTTTATTTCATAATTCCACTGCAATACATCTCTGTTTCATCTTCATTTCAATTAAACAAAACACAATCTAAGAAACTCAGATCCTAACAAAACATAATTCAAAAACCGCGATGGACTAAAACTCAATGAAATGTGTTTTACCATTGTGCTATAAAACATTATTCGAAAAACTAAATGGACTAAAACACAATGGACTAAAACATTACAAACTGTGTATCATTATGTTTTAAAACACGATTCAAAAAACGCAATGGACTAAAACTCAATGAAATGTGTTTTACCATTGTGCTATAAAACGCTATTCAAAAAACTAAATGGACTAAAACAGAATAAAATGTGTCCTATCATTGTGTTATAAAACACAATTAAAAAACGCAAAGAGTTGATTAACGATGTTTTCCACGATCATCAAACCACTGAAAAAAAATCTTAACTAATAAAATTCCTATCTTGATTTACAACTTAAATTGTATATGAGGGAACCAGTGGCGGATCTAGGATTCGCGCCAAGCGGTAACGTTTTATAAATAAGCGGTAACGAAATCGAAAAAACGTCAAATTTTTCCAAAATTTACACTAATTTTACACCACCGCCGGAACGCCAAGCCGTAGCGGACGCCACCCCTTAATACATAGTACATCCGCCCCTGGAGGAAACTTTAACTGTGTGAATATGTGGAGTGTAGAAAAAAAAGAAATACAACAGTTCTTCAAACTAAGCTCCCCGTATTAATATTCTTTTTCCTCGAATTAGTGATGAACTAGCCCCATTGAATATTCCTAAAATCATCTTTTGAGCATTGAAATAGTATATCTATGATTGTATATATGCATATAGAATTTATTAATTTAATATATGGTTTGATAGAACCTGGCTCAAAAGTCCGAGCTCGGCAAAGTGTGATAAAAAAATCATCTTTTGCTTAAATGTCTCTATAATTGAAGAGAGAGGAGGAGATGGGGTTCTAGAGAGAGAAGAATTAGACCAATTTGGGGTGGAATTGGTGTGCAGGTTATGGTTATAGTAGTGGTAACCAAAAAGACTTCAAGGTTACCAATCTGACTTCAAGAGAGAGGAGGATATGGAGTTCTAGAGAGAGAAAGATCAGACCAATTTGGTAGGGCTGGCAAATCGTGTCTTATCGGGTTTAACAGATCCCTGACGACACGTATAACACAAGTATTAAACATGAATACAACTCTTTTAACCACTCTATATCTCATGTCATAACACAGTTTTATGTTTTATGTAACAAGAAGAAGAATGGATCATAACCTCATAATTTTATTTATTTTAAAAAAGTAAAAAATCATGTTGTGTACTTTTTAAGTAAATAGGTCTACTCATGTCTTATACAGATATCTATTGCTAGCCCTATAATTTGGGGATGGAATTGGTGTCAGATTATACTAATTTGACTTTAAGGTAACCCTCTCATGTTTATATTTTGTGCTTGAATGTCTCTACGATTGAAAATAGGGGAGAAGATGGGGTTCTAAAGAGAAAGATTAGACCAATTTGGCTTTGGGGATAGAATTGGACCAATTGGTGTGTAGGTGATGGTTACAGAAATGGCGTGGGTTTGGTGTGATGGTTGTTGCTAGGTGGGTGTTGACGGAGGTTGGACCAAAATACTATTTTTACTAGCCGAACCAATACGGTCACAAGCTAGACTGTTACTAGCTAGACTGTTACTAGCCGAACAAAATTGGCACATGTATTAGAACCGACAACGATATTTGTTTTTATGGTCATCTATCCTTTTGGCATATTACAAATTTATTTTATTAGTTTTCTATTTCGGTTACTATAATGAGTGTGAGTACTAATATACTTGTACTATACCGATATCGATATCGTAATGAATGAACGAAGCCTCCGAAGCCTCCGTGTCACATTCATTAACTTTTATTATGAAAAGAAAATACTAAGTTACGTTTATTGTTTTCCCAATATTCCAATTCCAATTTAATTTATCTATTATAAATTAGCAACATTTTAATGCATAGAGTAGTTGTACTCTATGCTTAGGGAGGTTTTCAAAAAAAACTTGATATAATTACACTTTTAACCTAAAACTATTTTGTTTTTTACTTTTAACCCCAAAACTTTTTACCTTTGTCAATTTAACCTAAGAACTTTTTTTTATTTTCAACTTTGGTACCCTATACTTTTCATATTTCGCAAAAATTCGTTTTACGTTTTGTTCTAAATTTTGTGATTTAACACGACGCAACGTTCATGTGTGGTTCAACATTTTTACGTTTTATTTTACGTTTTCGGTCTAAATTTTGCGAGTTAACATTACAAAACGTGCATTTGTGGTTCAACGTTTTTATGATTGTCTATTTTTTCCATATGATAGGTTCATCATGAAACGCGAGTCCTTAATTGACTTAGTTATTACTTTCTATGTTTTATGTTTCAAGCTAATTTCTCCGCATTAAGACGTCGCAACTTCAGTGTTGGTGGTCACTAGCGGTGCTGTGGCCATTGTGCTATTTGTCACGGTTATACGCCTCAACTGCAACGCGGGGCTTAATACTAGTTCAATTAAAAAAGGAGTTGTGTTCGGAATAATATTTTTTTGTTTTGTAAGTTATACCGGTCACCATTACTGTACCTATAACCAGAGCCGTTCTTACGTTTTTGGAGACCCTAAGCGAACTATGAAGTATGGGCCCTAATTTCACCGATAAACTCTCCTCTAATCCCGACGCAATGGGTGATTACCCTTACTTTTTTCGTCTAGTGATAGCCAATAGCCTAGAAATTGAAAGCAGATTGCGATGGGAAGTAGGAACGATGATTGCGGCTGTATTTAGGGGCTTTAGGCAGCTAAATATTGATGATTAGGTCGATGGTTGTGTTGTAATAGTTGGAAATCAAGGCGAGATGGATTTTGAAACTTGGCATTTGTTTGTTAAACAATATTTATTTTGGGCTCCTTCAATGAAAAAACAGTTTAGTTTTGAAATAAACGTATTTATTTGGGCCTAATATTATACTATAAATAATAACTTTCTAAAAATTGGAGGCCCTTATTTTTTGGTGGCCCTAGGCCCGTGCCTAGATGGCCAAGCCTATGGGCCGGCCCTGCCTATAACGAAACATACTGAACCGATATCGATCAAACAATGTTGGTACTAATATCGTATTATAGGAAGCAGTATCGACATTCCTTTTTCAGTCGATGTAAAGTCTACACAATTGATCTATGCATAATTTGTGTCTCCATAATCAATCGTTGATGTGTAATACACTTTTTCATGCATATTTACCCTCATATTTGACTTCTTTAGATGCATTTCACACGATTTGATACTTAATAGCTTCCTTACTTAAATTACAGCGGCATTTGACATTCTGGCGATAAACGAGCCAAAAATTAAAGAATTGTATAAGCACAACCATGCCGACCATAATCGTAGTCGCACGTCCGTGCGTGCGGGCATGCACGATTGTGTCAACTAACTCTGAAGCATTGTACAAGTTTGGCAAATGAATAGATAATGGAAAGGTCATGCCTCAATATGCACGAGCATGCTCGCTAGAGTTTTGCCTATAGATTGAGAGCCTCACCCCCAATCAGTGGCGGAACCAGAAACTTTGATCTGGATGGTCAATATATATACACATATATGCTAGTGTATAATAATAATCATTATTATTTTAATATATAAAAAGTCAGTAAAAGCTAAAAGAATGATAAATTGAAAAATCTTGACATTTTCTAAACTAAATTAAATAAATGAAGGGGAAATAATACTAAACATGAAATACATACAGTTATTATTTATTTGTACTTTTATATCACTTCTAATTCTAATAGGGCTTAGTTATTCACACATCCCCCTTGGTTATTTGCACATCCCTTGAACCCTATAGGAAGCGTATAGGGCAATACGGTTCCTCTGGGTCCAAGCGTATTGAGCAATACACTTCCTATATGTGTACTTGAAGTACAAACTTTTCAGAAGTTGGTCAGCTAATGATTAGGGGACCAGAGGAAGCGTATAGGGCAATACGGTTCCTCTGGGTCCAAGCGTATTAAACAATACACTTCCTATATGTGTATCAAACTTTTCAAAAGATGGTCAGCTAAAAGGAAATGTATAGGGCCATACGCTCCCTTAATGCTTTTTTTTTTTCAAAAGACAAGTGGAATCATATAGGGCCATACGTTCCCTGAAGGAATTTTTTTTTGCAAGAACAACATGTTGTTATTAGTATCTTTTTGAACTTTATTTTTTTAAACATTAATTAAGTCGTTTTTTTGTTATAAAATGATGTTAGTTTTTTTGTTATAAATTTTATAAAAGACGTAGTGAAATTAAGCAATCCAAACAAATTAAACATATCCTCTGTAAAAAAAAATTCAAACAAAATACTCATTACATAACATTAAAATTGTTCGTAGAAAATGAAATAAAACAAAATAACATACCTGCATGGAAAGGTCGGACAGAGAAAGAGCGGCATGGTCTGGCCGGACCGAGGAAAATGTAGCAAGGAAAGGTCGGGCTGAGTATAGGACGGGTCGTAAGGCTATAAGAATTTAAACAAAATACCCATTACATAGCATTAAATTGCTCGTAGATAAATGAAATAAAAATAAGATAATATACCTGCATGGACGGGAGGGGCTGGGTAAAGGATGGCATGGACGAGTCGGGCTGCTGCGTAAAGAACAGGCCCTGGTCCGGATAAACTCGTGGTGGTGGACGGGGTGGAACCGATATACCCATGTACTTATACATTTCACCCATGCCAGTCATCAGCCACCCAATGTCATAATGCATCTGATCCATCTGGCGACCATGGGATGTTATCTCCTGACCATGCAGGCGGGACCTCAACATCATCATGCCCGCCATCATGCTCAGCCATCTGAGGCATCTGAACCTCCTCGGCCTCCAAACGCGGGTGAGGTACCAACGGTTGCCATGCCCAAGCCTGATGGTTCGTCCCGACAAACCTATAACCAACATTAGATGTTTGCCGCCACTTTCATCCCTGTCATCGACCTCATGTCTAAATATTTGTAGGGAGCCGGCAGTGGATACCTATCCTCGACCCAACCAAAGTACCGACTAACACTCTGGGCTATCCGGCCGATAAACGATCCTCCATATATGCTACCACGACGCTACTTTTTCCAACGTGTGACAAAATAATCCACCAGGCAGAGATGGAGGGCGTACGGACGACCAGTAAATAAACAATAGAGATAGAAAAGATCGGCCTTCGTTACGTGCTCGCAACTCTTGCCACGGGCCGCGATGCCCGTGCTAAAGCAACGATGCAAGTAACGAACTAACGGGTCGCGAATCTCCGAGGATCGGACCTCCTCCGCCTTGGTGTATGGACTTTCACCGATGGTGGGCCACCAGGCAATCAACTCATCCTCGGGCATACGATCGATAGCCGTGGTATACACGTACTGAACCAACTCCTCGTCTGTGTAAAAACCGGTGGCGACGGCAAATTGACGAAGCGACATCTCAAATACCTCGCCGAACTGACGGAATGTGATCTCGGGTGATGGGGCCGGGAAGTTTGAATCATCAAAATCCGAGTTCGGCCGATCATTCGGTCGAGGTCTATAGCGGAATGTGGAGAGAAACTCCACCATCAACGGCCGATAAGATGGTGCGGCTCCTATTCGAAATAAACGATCCCACAGGCTATCCTGCCCGATAACCTGTCGAACAGTGTCCGCCAGCCCACATGTCTCTAACGAATCCCAATGTATCCCTCTCATGCACCCCACCTTCATCTCCCTAAGTTTATTGAACCGTTTCGCTTCATACGTTTGGAAATGGTATATCATATATGGATATCGTGAACATTCGTCACCGACCCATGGATCGAAATCTCCCGCGCCATCCATCTCATCATCTGACGCCATATCTGCAAATTTAAAATGAAAAGAATTTAAGTTATACAAATAATGTATAAACGTTTTTTTGACACATTTTTATAAAAAAAGGATTTAGATTAGGGGACCAGGGGAACCATATTGCCCCATACGCTTCCTATACATTGGCTCTAGGGGAACCATATTGCCCCATACGCTTTCTATACTTTGGGTCTAGGGGAACCATATTGCCCCATATGCTTCCTATACTTTGGGTCTAGGGGAACCATATTGCCTCATACGCTTCCTATTATACCAATAGGAATCGTATTGCCCAATACGCTTCCTATTGATTTAATGCGTTCACCAACCCAAGCCCTATGGGAAGTGTATTGCCCTATACGCTTCCTATTAAACTTATGGGAATCGTATTGGGCAATATGCTTCCTATTGGGTTACTTTTCAGACCTGTATAGTTTTGAACTGCGTGCGCGCCAGAGAATATTGTACCAATAGGAACCGTATTGCCCAATACGCTTCCTATTGGTGTCGCATTTAATGCTTCAAACCCTATGGGAAGCGTATTGGCCTATATGGTTTCTATTGAGGGATGTACAAAAATTTTAGGGGATGTGTAGATACCATCACCCTTCTAATATAAGGAAGCATAGTATAACTACTACGTTGACTAGTAGCTAGTAGATCTTAGGCTTTTTTTATTACATGCTTTACGATAAAAACCACTTGTACCTTCTCCAATGTATCATCTTCTTCACTTTTCATTTCGTCTATAACTACGGCACCTCTCGGAATTATTCCGGTGATCATTTTTTGCCCTTTTTTATTTATTCTCTTCGCTTCATTTATTTGTAAACTAAAAATCTAAGGGGTCAAGATGCAAAAACTCAGTAGGATGACGGATTAAAGGTTACATGACCGGCCGGCGACCGGAGGGTCAATGGACCCTCCGGACCCCCCTGTAGTTCCGCCGCTGCCCCCAATACCGCCACCTTTCATCACTCACCATATATCATTCTCCAGGCAACGATCATCATGCCTCACTCTACACTATTCTACCATCAAGTCGAAAAAAAGTTTTCCTACTTTGATTCAAGAAGTACTTTTGTAAATAACACATGGTTTTGGTTGATCACATGTGATCACACCATGTAGATATTGTCAGTTGATGATCAATCTATGTGAATCGCCACTTGTGGCTAGTCTTGTATTACTTTGGTGTACATGAACCTTGATGTTAACTATAAATATTTAAATTGTGTTTAAATTGTGTGTTTATGCTTTTAATACTTTGTACAGTCTACCTGGTTGTTACAATAGAGATAGTGGATAGAGTTTTCAAAGCTTAAAAGCTGTTTTGATTAATGTACTATTTCAAGGTCACAAAAGTCATAGTAATATATTGGTTTAAATCTCTTTGATTGGTAGCTTATGATTTCTACACTTATATTACCGGGACTCACAGTAATCGTTGAATGAGTTTTGGGATATTCTAAGGAGAGTGGGGGTGGTTAGTAGTGATAGAATTTTATCACTCCCAATATCCAATCAACTCATGCCATGTCATCACCCACTATTCTATCACTAGTGATAGAAATGTAGTGGGGGTGATCACTAGTGATAGAATTCCATCACTCACAAATTTTTTTAATTTTATTTTAAAATTATAAATTAACAATAAAACACTAAAATTATAAATTTCAATTAAATTAAAACATACTATTTCAATTTAACATATTAGAAATATTTTAGGCTACAATTTAAAAAAAAAACCTACTACTCGTCCGACTCATGAAACTCTAAACCTAGAGAACCTTCTAGTTTGATTAAATCGTATCTCAACCGAAAATGAGTTTCTTCATTACGCAATTCTAGTTTGATATTTTGTGGAACTTGAACTTGTGTAGGAGGATCCGGCACCCAATCGGGGAATATTGCACGTCCGTCTTCTTTGATCATCATATTGTGCAATATGATACATGCATACACTATGCTATGTATTGCTTTCTTGTTCATCGCACGAACCGGTCGGTGTAGTATACCCCATCTACCCTTTAAAACACCAAATGCCCTCTCAACATCTTTTCTTGTCGATTCTTGCAATTTTTTTAACACGATTTCTTTAGCCTCGACAGGAAATGAGGGAGCTTTCACAAAAACAGACCATGACGGGTAGATACCATCCACGAGAAAAAAACCTCGTTTGTAATGTCGTCCGTTAACATAGAAAGGAGAGGAAGGTGCGGTGCCATCCGTTACGCTTTGAAACAACGACGACGTGTGCAACACATTGATGTCGTTGTTTGAACCTGGAACACCGAAATACAAATCCATAAATCATTCGACGCCACCGCTTCTAGTATGATGGTTGGTCTTTTGATGTCACCCCTAACATACGCCCCTCGCAACTCCTTTGGACAACTTTTCCACTCGATATGTGTACAATCGATGCTATCGAGCATCCCGGGAAAATGCCATCTAGCCTCATGTGCGGCTTAAATACGTGAGATGTCGTGGCTCGTCGGTTTACGTAAAAACTCTTTACCATACAACTTAATGACCGCGTTGCAAAAAAATTGCAAACATTCACGTGAAGTTCTAGCCGACATAGCTAGGTATTCATCATATTGATCAGGAGGGTTACGTGTCACTAGTTGGTGAATGTCGGACGTACATTTTTGTATCGGCGTGAAACTTGGTTTGCCCCTCGCATCGTAACCTTCTTGAAACCATTCCTCGCTTGCTTCGATGTCTTCAACAATCTTTAAAAGTAATTCTTTGGGTAAACGAAACCGATCTCTAAACGTTTCGGCATTGTAGAGCGGATTTTCCACAAAATAATCGTTCATTAACACTTCGTTGGCACGTATACGATCACGGTCTACCATATTCTTCTTTGGGCGGGACGACTCGGCATCAAGTTCGTTATACACCGACACAAAATATTTTAGCGTCTCGTTGTCGGAAGACGACTCGGTATCGCTATCGCTAGACATAGGAAACGTCGAATCCGTAGGGAACTCCATTTGAGAAAGATGTAGATTGTGTGAAATGGGTTTAAAATGATTTAAAGATGTAGATTGGTGTGTGTAAAATGGTTTAAAATGGAGATATAAATAGATAAAGGGTTTAAAGGGTTTTTTATTTTATTGAATTTAACCGTTATTCAACAGTAAAAAACAAGCAACGTTCGAATTTTTTCAAGTCTTCAACGCGTGAACATTTCAACGCGTTTCAAATTTAACGCCTATATATTGAGTGGCGGCGGTGTTCGTGGTGGTTTAACACGTGACGGGGGATCCATCACGGACCACCCCGCCTCCCCTAAATACATTAGGACTTTACACTTAAAGTTGGTTATGTTTAAAAACATTTTTAATTCCAACTTATGCAGTGGTTAGTCTTATCTTGCCTAGTTTTGCAAGTAAGTTGCGAGAAATGTTGCCCGATGTGGTCTTTCTATTTTATGCAAAAGTATAAAGACTATTGTGAGTAGGGGTGTGCATAGGTCGGTTTTGACCAAAAACCACAACCATAACCGCGATGTCAGTTATTGAATAACCATAACCGATCGGTTATGGTGGTTATGGTTATTCGGTTTTGATGGATAACCATAATAAATTGTTATTGCATATTTGTATATATTAGTATATTACATAGAATTAAAAAAAAATATAATCTATAATATTAATATTAATACCAATTATTATTATCGAATATTCAAATAAAGTGATATGATACATTCTATAAATTCAAATAAACATTCAACCAAAACCACAAAATGATATGAAAAACCCATAAGTACTAAAAATCTTCGGTCAAAAACATCAAATATTAAAAATATGGTGAAAAGTCCTAAATCCTACAAAGATTTATTACATGTCGGTTCGGTTCGGTTATGGTGGGTATGGAAAAAATGATAACGGCCATAACCGACCCGCTACTTTCGGTTTTCAAAAAAAAACTATTAACCGACCCACCGATTTTTTATTTGGTTTGGTTTTTTCGGTTCGGTTTTGTCGGTTAATTCAGTTATGGTTCGGTTAAATCGGTTTTTTGCACACCCCTAATTGTGAGTGTACGATCAATATGGTCTTTTCATTTTATAACGAAAACCAATAGTTATCTCACCATTTAACATTCACAAGTATTATATTTCGTCAAGGCGTTTCGAAGAAAAAGTTATATCAATCTTAGATTGATTGCCTTCATAAATTTCCTTTTATTTTTGTTTAGAATAGTTATATTTATTTTGATTTGCATCAAATGTTACATAATACTTATATAATTAACTAAACTATTGAGAGCTACCGTGTCTAAGGATTGATACTTGGTTCTTTCCTAAACTATACTATGTCATGATAAATGCACTTGTCTTATTGTGTGTAGTAGTGTTAAGAGTATTCAACATTTTTATAAGCTAAAACAACGTTTGTGTACGAAAAACCTCTGAAAATCATATACAGTCTCGCACACATCAATCCTCATCTCAGATAAGTTGTGCACAATTGGGGAACATGAATCGTAGATGGAAATCACCAGTGGCGGAAAAGGTGGACCTGTCAAACAGAGAAGCGATGATACAATGTAAGGTTGAAGTTTCGATCGGAGTGTTTGCAGGCCTCAATTGGAGTTTTGAGAGACTAAGGAGGATTAAACTTCTAGAAATCACTTAGTCTGTTAGAGTTTTTATTTTCCAATTACGTTACATTCCCTATTACTTTTTAAAAAGAGACGTGAAAAGAACCTTGAAAAGATTTTGTTCTTGAGTTATTAAATGGAAGGAAGTTGAAAGAAGATAAATTATGAATTTCAATAATCTTTCATCCCAACTTTCCTAAAATGGACAATTAGAGAGAAACTAATCAAATACAAGTATAATGTTTTTCCATTTGTCGACTTTACCTTCCACTTAATGTAACTCAAATTTCTTAAAGGATTTAATTTAAAATTATATATTTCCCTTCCCCCCTCTCTCTCTTTTTTTCTTTTCTTAATTCTCTTTTCCCTTCTTTTTCATTAATTTATCAAACTAAGAAACACAATGCTAACATCATTTCACTAGCTTAATCTTAATTGTTGGATAAAAAAGCAAAAAAAAAAAAAAAAAAAACACAAGATTAATTCTATTATTTCCCATATTTTTGAAGTGTGCGAATCTGTCTATATTTAACATTATTTAACATGTGTCTTGAGGTGAAAAGTATAAGTGTCAATATAGATTCACACCATAATTATGCACAACATGGCACGACGTATATAGATAATTACACCACATATATAAACAGTTGTGCACAATTAATATTACACAATATATATATATATATATATATATATATATATATATATATATATATATAACGCATATAAATAACTAGGTAACATATATAAATAACTATGCCACTTGTTTATAGTTATATACAATTAATATTTGTTAATAAGCCATGGGAATGAAAAGTTGTTTTATGTTGATTCCAGGCGGTAATGATAGTATCTTGTACGTGAACCGGTGGCTCACTTTTTCTAAGTAATGGGGAAGAGGACCGAAACATGCCACTGAAAGACTCTACTGAGACAAAGATGGGCTGTCAAGGACGTAGAGCAGGTAGGATGGGCAGTTGGTCAGATCTAGTATGGATCGTACATCCAATAGATCTTATAATAAAAATAAATTAAACTCCCTATTTCTATTTCTTAATTAATATAGGGGATTCCCTCCCTTTTTTTTTTTTTTCATTTTTATGATAATTTCAACTTTATAGCATATATTAACTCATATTTCTTTTTCTATTGTTTCAATTGTAATCACACTTCATTTGATAACCTTATTGGACAATGAAATCATAAAACCATATGATTCGTCAGAAAAGGGGATGATAGCTGTTTTTTTATGCCTAACAGGGTTATTATCCACTCGTTGGATTTATTCAGGCCATTTCCCGCTAAGTGATTTATATGAATTATTAATTTTTCTTTCATGGAGTTTCTCCCTTATTCATATAGTGCCTTATTTCAAAATAAGAAAAAATGATTTAACCACAATAACTGCCTCAATTACTATTTTTACCCTAGGCTTTGCTACTTCGGGTCTTTTAAATCAAATACACAAACCCACAATATTAGTACCTGCTCTACAATCGGAGTGGTTAATAAGGCACGTAAGTATGATGATATTGAGCTATGCGGCTCTTCTTTGTGGATCATTATTATCAGTAGAACTTCTAGTCATTACATTTAGAAAGATTTTTTTATTGTTCTAAAAGTAATAATTTATTAAAATTAAATGAGTCGTTTTCATTTGGTGAAATCCAATACAAGAATGAAAGAAACAATATTTTTCAAAAAACTTCCTTTTTTTTCTAGGCCCAATTTATTCAATAATTGGATTATTGGAGTTATCGTGTGATTAGCCTAGGATTTATCTTTTTAACCATAGGTATTCTTTCAGGAGCAGTATGGACTAATGAAGCATGGGGATCATATTGGAGTTGGGATCCAAAAGTAACTTGGGCCTTTATTACTTGGATCGTATTCGCAATTTATTTGCATACTGGAACAAATAAAAATTTGCAAGGAGCAAATTCCGCAATTGTGGCGACTCTAGGCTTTCTTATCATTTGGATATACTATTTTGGGGTCAATCTATTAGGAATAGGGCTACATAGTTATGGTTCATTCACGTTAACCTATAGTTAAATTCATAAAAAGTTCTTAAGAACACAAACAGAATGCAATACGGTGTATATAAAGCATCTTGTCTCAACCGGCGAGAACCGTGTGAATCAAGTAGTATAGTGATTCACGCGGTTCTCACAAAGACCGAGTACATTGGGTAAAATTTTAAATTGATAGTTTGTTTTGACTTTATTTAAAATTTAATTTAAGAGAATAAACATACTTTTTTTTTCATTAGCCAACCAACTTTAAAAATAACAAGAGTTTTTTTTAGAAAACTATCTATAAATATAATTAGAGAGAATACCTTCAACCTTGTCAACTGATAATGAAAGAACAAAATCAGGGTACATACCAATACTTATTACGGGTATAAAAATGGAGATGGAAACATCTCTACTCAGCCACAAAACGTCTCTAGAACATAGAAAAGCAGGATGTCCATGACATGTACGTGTCGGATGAACCAAATCCTCATTGAATTTTATTTTTCCATTATAGGGGCTCGCACATGTTCTGCAGTACCCCCTGTGAATACTCCGCCAGTATGAAAAGTTCTTAATGTTAATTGAGTACCCGGTTCTCCAATAGATTGACCTGCAATAATACCTACAGCTTCTCCCAATTCGACCAGGTCGTCATGAGCTGGACTCCGGCCATAACATAATTGACAAATCCAAGATGTACTCCAGCAAGTAAAGGGGTTCGAATAGAGATTGGTTGTGCTCTAAAAGTTATGAATCTATTGACAAGTCCAACCCCAATATCTTGATTTCTAGTAGCAATGCATCGCGAACCTATATATATATCATCTGCTAATACAAGGCCAATTAATGTTTGGATAAAAATCCTGTCCGCCATCATTCCATTTCGAGGACTTACAGAAATACAGCGAACGGTGCCACAATCTGTTCGACGTACAACAATGTGTTGCACTACTTCAACAAGTCTGCGCGTGAGATATCCTGCATCTGATGTTTGGATAGCGGTATCCACAACTCCTTTACGGGCTCCGTAGCAAGAAATAATATATTCTGTTAAAGAGAGTCCTTCGTGTAAATTGCTTTGAATGGGTAAATCAATCATTTGTCCTTGGGGATTCGACATTAATCCTCTCATACCTACTAATTGATGTACCTGAGACGTATTTCCTCTGGCTCCCGAAAAAGATATTATATGGACTGGATTAAAAGGATCTGTCATCCGAAAATTAGGAGTCATTTCTTGTCGCAAATATTCACTTGTGGCATACCATATCTCGATTGATTGACGTAATTTTTCTACCGCGTGTACATTCCCATAATGATGGTGTTTTTCCAAAAGAACACTTTGTAGTTCAGCGTCTTGAACGAGCAATCTTTTAGAAGGTATTGTTAAAAGATCATCATTTCCTAATGAAATGGATGTGGCGGTCGCTTGTCGGAAACCCAGAGTCTTTACTTGATCCAGGATATGTGATGTATATCCTATTCCATAGTGATCAATAAATCGACTAATAAGTCGTTTCATGGCAGTTTCGTCTGTCACTTTATTGTGAAAGACCCGAGTGGGCCGTTCTGCCATCAGTACCTCCATATTGCGTTGCGCTGAGTAGAATGTGACAATGGGTTTGAGTCAGTGATTGGAAAACTTCCTTTTCTAGATCTTGATTCACGTAGAAATTCCGCATTTCTAGTCCTAGTTAACCCGGTGAGACTCGAATTCGCACTGGTAGCATAGAATTATAACAGCCCTGCCAAAACCCCTGTATGGCTTCTTTTATTTCTCGATAAAGAGAAATATGACCAAGAGTGGTTCGAATATATATATAAAGAATTTCTTTTTTTATACTTCTTACTATTAGATAGTGTCCATAAATCTCATAATAGGTCCCCAAAGATTCATAGTGAATTTCAATAGGAGCTTCTCTTGCAGCAATAACACGTTGATCTAGTCACCACCGCAGCCACAAAGGACTACCTAAATTGATTCGTTTTTGTCGATAAGCTCCAATTGCATCATAGGCATTACAAAAAAAGGGTTCTTTTTTTGTATACTTATAGTTATTATCTCCATTTTGTTAGTTTCTACGATTACATGGATTATACCTATTTACACAAATACCCCAACGATTTTCACTCATCTCATTTCTTCTCATGGTGCCACATTTAATTATCGCTCATCTTTGATCTCTGGTATCAATCTTTCAGAGAGGAGAAAGATCAGAGAATTATGCGAGAGAAGGATAAGAGAGACAGTGGGCAAGCTACTAGCGGAAACAACGATGGTACCGATGTTGATCGGTTTTGTTTAAACGTAATGGAAAACATGAAAATATACTTGATTGCAGCAGTACAGGCCAGCAGAGAATCCAGATGGAGACGCAGCAATAAGGTTTGACATGATTGTCAGCTTGATTTGGTTCCTCCTTAGGGTGCAATCTAATGATGGTGATAAGAACCGATAAAGGGTAATCGGTTTTGAAGAGGAGGTCGATTGATGTTATGAAAGTAATTAGGTTATCTGTCTAAGTGTGTAACTATGTAACCCTTTAACCTCTACATAAGTCTCCTTATATAAGCACCCAGGAGGAAACCTAATTAGTTAATAAGGGTAATATGGTCCATCAACAATTACCAACTAATTATTTAATAGGTTATTATATATTTTGATCCATATAATGTAAATGATTATAATGGCTAGTAGATTAAATATAACATAAAAATATATTTAATCTTACATTCTCCCACTTAGCCGAGTAATCATTTACTATGAGTATTAGATAAGCCTGATCAGGAATTAACACTCATTTTAGCCTTAAACAAGAACTATAGCAGAGAAACACAGCCGTTGAATCATTATGCGACTCAGGACCCCCATTAGTCATACTATAGCCTTAATTTAAAACCTAATTGTTATTATCAAAATACGCATAAGCCCTTTGTTTGATTTGTAACTTTATTTGTCTATATGCCATTATGCCGGCTTGACATATTCTTAGAGACATACAAAATCAAACTAATGAGGAAAATTAACTAATACTTAGTCATTCATAATACAATATGTGGTTGCGCACGACCATCAATTAATACCCGTCTATGAGCTCTCTTAATAAGACTTATGGGTAATAGCCCTTCAGTTATAGGATCCTTAAGCATATCATGAATGTTTTCGATACAAAACTTAGTTTCATCAATTCGTTCATAAACGAATAATTAATTGCGTACCGAAACTTAATGCAGCACCTCTTGAACTGTTACTGTTCAAAGAGTCATGGTAGCTGACTTTATCACACTAAGTCTTCAAAATAATAATTATATGGAGTTAATAAACTTATGAGTCCCCTGATAAATTTCCAACAACATTTAGTGACTATATTATATCGTTATAACTTAGGTTGTTATTATCAGTTTATTATGACTCCTCCATGAGATAGGTTTTTGTCTGCTGACATAAAGATATACCCGAAATAACATTTTGTCATCTTTGAACGTTACAAAGTTAAAGTAATAAACCGGTTTGAGTTCTCACTTCTTCTTTAAATCATAGCCTCTCGTTTCCTTTAAAGATATTGTAATACTCCATTAGATGCTTCACATTGATCTAGGCATATCTAGTGTGTTGCAATGTGAGTAATATCCAAACGAGTGTAGACTTGAACTTACATAAGGCTTCTAATTAATGAAGCGTAATGAAATAATCTCATTTATCCTATTATCCTCTAAAGGAGAGCAGTATTGTTTGTTACATATGTAAGGACCCATTTAAGGTTAAACTTATGGAACGAAACTAATGTCCCATTGGGTCTATCTCGGTATGTTATGATATCTATCACTTAAGAAATATCTCTGAGATCTATTATATCAAAGTTTGTGTTAACAATACTTTGACTTATGTAACATATACTTGTCAAAAGAACATCATCTATATAGACAAGTTTATCTTAGTTGCTCCCACTCATTTTGAGGTAGGTACATTAATCCACTTGGTTCTTGATGAAAATGATTACGTTAAGTTTTCATCAGATTATGATGTTTGCATTAACCCATACATGGATTTTATTGGCTTACAAATAAAGTGTTCTTTAACCTCCAGTTTGGAACTTTCAGGTTGTTTTATGAACATGTAAATATGTCAGCAATTTGTTAGGGAAAATTGTTTTTAGTGTTCATCTAATGTAGCTTTAAACTATTATAAGCTACTAGAACAATGATGATCCTCAAAGAAATCTTTGATAATTTATCTCTTCCTAAGTATAACCTTTGATGATCAATCATGCTTCTTAGTGTCTTGACGTTTATATTAGGATTTGGTTTAGCTATGAACACTCTTAGGTAATTCAGTCAAATCCCAAACATTATACGAACACATAAAATCAGTTTTACTAGAAAACAATTTTATTCTATTCAAAAGATTGATTGACACTAATGGCTTAATTTGAAGAGATAGGATCATTAAACATTTCCAAAATCCATTTCAACTTTAGTTAGGGAGGTTATGTAATCATCAAAGTTAGTAGGCTTTTAAACCTATATGACCTCCTGAGTTTATTATTGGGTTTATTAGAAGTTTCAGTTTTATGGATTAGCTCTTGGTTAGGTTGCTATCATTTTCAGGATTCTAAGTTTATAAGATTTGGTGCAGTATGGTGTACAAGAGGTGTAATCGGAGTTAAATTTGGAGTAAAATTTAATGACTCTCTTCCCCCGCGTCTTATATTCCTTGGAAATCATGATAAGTACTTTGACTGCTCCCACTGACCTTAGAAAACTTAAGGAACTTAGCATGCTTAGGGTCAATATTTAATGACCAACAAATTCTAATAGATAAAAAACAAATTAATAACGTTAGTCATTGTAGTTTCTCTTGTCGAGGATTATGTTAGTTTAGGTAAGAAATCTAAGTGTGCCCACAATTAAGCAACAATGAAACTTTTGTAAGAGTAGCATTAGATTTTAAGGAGACAAGTTTTGATAAAACAGTGTCGTGATGGAGTGGTGTCTTGTACAAGAGGTGTAAATTGAAGTAATATAAAGTTTTCACTCCTCCACCTCTTGCAACTATTGCAAGTTATTATTAAGACACTTAATGCTCCCACTGATCTTTAATATCTCTAGAAATGCTACAAGAGAAGTTTCAATGAGGTACGTGACGTGGGAAGCTATCATATATATGTTAGACTTTATTTGATTTCTTTAATGTCCAGATATCATAAGAAACTTTAGGGACATATTTAATAGAAATCTTATTAAGTGTATATATGAATAAACTTCTTCTAAGACCGTGGGCCATATGCGACAAAATTTAGATACAAGTTGATAGTCTTTAAATGATAAATGAATTATGTCTGAATATTCCATTTGGAATAAGTTCCACGAATATCAATGAATGACTTATGAAGGACCCATACTTATTCTTTAAGCCAAGTCATATTTTATGGCTTTAATGTCATGATTTAAAATCACTTAGAATGAGGTTAGATGAAAATCATCCTCATTAACCATGTCATGATTTCTCATGAATTTCGGTTGTAATGGATGAAATTTATAAGTCTCATTTTCCTTTTGTCAAATTCTCATTTGCAAGATGACAAAAGTTGTGAAAGTTTAAGGTATCATCTAGTTTCATCTTAGTAATGTTTCCATCCAGATATTTAGAACAAATAAAATGAGAGTTTAAGATAACTGTGACGTTATGTTGGTTATGTAAACCTCACAACCTTCATAACATTGCTTAATTATGGCACTATATTCTGATTAATCTTCAGAATATATAAGGTATCGAAAAGCGTTGTTAGAAGACTGCTTATTATGGTTCTTAGAACCTTAACCTTTAATTTTGTCACTAACTCTCATGTTAGTTATTTGTTGACTTCTGGTAAGGAAACGTTTAGAACTAGAGTCAACTAATCATGTGTTAATAGGAATATTAAAATTAGCAGACTTAAATATCATTGGTAAGTGACTGTCTAATTAATTTATCCAACTGTTCTTTAGAATAATGGATAGTCTCATTGCTTATGTCTAGTCTAATGGCATAATTATGTAGTGAGATTTTCCCTTGAAGAACCTTAAAGTTGGAACTTTTACTTGTAATTTGTCTATGGACCTTAGAACAAACCTCTTTTAAAGTTCTAAGTGGTTGTAAGGTGAGTAACAACTTATTTTCCAGCTTCAAACATTTATTTCTTTGTACATATGTTGCTTATCAACACACTCATTATACTTTGGTACTTTTGAGTGTTATAGTTGATTTATAAGGCATCAAATTGTACAAGTGAAAATCTAAGTACGTTATGTACTGGAAAATGTGCTTATTTCCATGCGTAAACCCTTAACTTTATGGGTCATGGTATTGTACATTATTATGTATTCACATATACCACTTAGCTTTATAGTTTATAGTTTTAAATGAAGGCATGCCTCTTAGGAATTCTTATGATTATCCCACAATAATAGATTAGTCTTTGGAAAAACTTAATCTGGAATAACCTTTTAGGGATAGCATTTATGTTAGAGAGATATTGATTACCATAAGAGACATCATTTTCGATTTATCCTAATCGTTATGCTCTACTTTTCTTCTGTAGTGCTTTATCAGAAGAGAGCAATAGGATTATCGTGTCTTAAGAGATAATCAAGGATTTAATTTTAAGAGCTAATCTTATAGAAACTTTAACTAAAGTAAAACATTTTAGTTAGGAATTAGAGTGGATGAGATATAGATTTTTTTTTGGATGAAAATTATAGTGAGAAAAGTTATGGGTACTAAAATAAGGCAGACGAAATGATCATAAAATTAATGAAGGATCATTAATATAAGGATCATTATGTGAAGAGGTTGTGATATGTCTATTACTAACATTAAAATAATAGACTTAGTTAAAATTCTACTTAAACGAAAACAAATCAGCTTTGGCCAGAAGTGTAATCATTTGAGCATGTGTGCAAAGTGGTTGTAACAAATCAGCTTTGGCCAGAAATGAAACAATCACTTTAGTTATGCACTTGTTAAGTATGCTATACATGAATGAATTAAATCAGCTTTGGCCAGATATTAAGACATTCACGTTTGTAATACACACTCAACATAGCTTTCGTAATACTTGAACGATAAGTAGATGTATTAAAACAGCTTTGGCCAGAAATGATACATCAGAAGCTCATTCAAGTTAAGCCATTTTGGTTTTGTAAAACATTATCTGATTCTAATTATTTAACTAAGTATTTACAAAACCAATCATTTAATAGCAAACCATTTTGGTGAGTTCGCTAGGGGGTGCAGGGGGACAGCGTGCCCCCGCACGGGGTTCGGGGCGGAGCCCCAAGCCAAATTTTAGTTCATATTAACTGCTTAATAAAGTGATGGGATTTCGGACAAGTCTTGGCACTTTATGAACACTCATGATTTCGGATGAATCATATCTTGAATTCATCCGAGATGAATGATTTCGAATGATCTCGGATTGTCCGAGATGAGTGATTTCGAATGATTTCGGATGTGTTCAAGACCCGTAAGTCGGATGATTTCGGATGTGTCCGAGATGAATGATTCCGGATGAATTATGTCTTGGAATCATCCGAGATGTGATGCTTAGTCCGAAATGATCCGTGATGGTCTGTAATGATCAGACAGATGTTGATCCGTGATGGACGCTTAGTCCAAAATGATTAGTCCGGAATGATCCATAATGTGTTCCACAAGCTGTAAAATCCTTAATTTAGGTAGTTAATAATTGATAAGATTGAAATCTGAAATCTTAGGGAATATGGGATTAAGTTTCTGTTTAGATATTAATTATATTTATCTGTTTATTTCGAAAATTATATCCATTAATGATAATAACAGATTTTGAAAATTGTTAAGTAGGTAATATAGATCAAAACAGAAACAAACACCCTATAATCCGAATTCATTCCAAAATTAAGGGAATTTTTGAATTTTCTCATGAATATGTGATGAATCCTAAAATAATTAACCTTAACCCTATATCCGAAATTTGGAAATTTATTAATCATTTAATCAATTTCTTGAACATTATGATTTCAGAACAGTAATAATGGATGAAACATATGATCCGAGATGGCATCTCGGATGACAGAAACCGAATTTGTTAGGGTTTTTCAAATCCTGTTTTCCAGTTTTATTCCAGATTTATGGATACAAAACAAAACCGACTAATCAACATATGCTCAGATACCACATGTTGATTGGTTCTGTTTAAACGTAAGGAAAAACATGAAAACATACCTGATTGCAGCAGTACATGCCAGCAGAGAATCCATATGGAGACGCAGCAATAAGGTTTGACATGATTGTCAGCTTGACCTGGTTTCTCCTTAGGGTGCAATCTAATGATGGTGATAAGAACCGATAAAGGGTAATCGGTTTTGGAGAGGAGGTCGATTGATGTTATGAGAGTAATTAGGTTATCTGTCTAAGTGTGTAACTGTGTAACCCTTTAACCTCTACATAAGTCTCCTTATATAAGCACCCAGGAGGAAACCTAATTAGTTAATAAGGGTAATATGGTCCATCAACAATTACCAAATAATTATTTAATAGGTTATTATATATTTTGATCCATATAATGTAAATGATTATAATGGCTACTAGATTAAATATAATATAAAAATATATTTAATCTTACAACCGAGGTTTCCGGTCACCACAATAGTGGTCAGGAAACCGTACCGGCGTAACCCAAGTGGTTGCTAGGGATTCGATTTCCGATTGTCGACATTAGCCAAACTCGATGATGATGGTAGTTATGTTATCTCCAGATTGACAAGGATGGTTGCAAGAAGTTCTGGTGAAACACCTTGGGTTCCGGCAATATTCCGGCAAAGTTTTGTCCAGAAGGGTTAAAGCTTGCATGCTCCATTTTCGAGTAACCAGTGGTTGATTCTCCTGCATGTGAGCTTTTCCGACTATTAAGGTAAGACCCATATACTTTCCAATCCGAATCAGGTGTCTAATGCTTGGTTCTTACTGTTTGGACCATGTTGGTGTTTAAGAGCGAAATGTTCAAGAGAAAGGCCTGATTTCGATAACCTTCGTATCTGCGCCTCTCTAGCCTTCATGCCTTTTAAAAAGGTAACCTTTATGTTAGGGTTATTGTTCTATCCTCTGTATGTTACAAAGGGTGTATACTCTCGCTTTTGGTTTTGGATTATGACGTCTGTATTACCGATTGAACTTGCATTTTGATGATAAATGTTAATTGTTTTATTTCTAAGTTGTTTGTCACCAAAATGTTTGTGTTAAAAGATGATACACTCATTTATTATATTCGGTTAGGGTATGACATTTGGGGAAAATGCTGGAAAATAATCAAGCGATCATTGTGATGATGCTGATGGTCTTTGATAGAGTAGAATTGATGTGTCTTCTCCTTAGTTATCAAAAGCGCACACTTTTGGCGCCTGGGCGATTTTTCTGAGCAATGCACATTGAATTCGCTCCTACTTCCTCGCTTATTATAGCGTAGTTTTTTAATATGTAAATTCCTAATATTTTGCAGTATTTATAGGCATATTATCTATTAGCTTTGATATATTATATGTTAAATACATATATATCGGTTAGGCATAACATGTACATAGGAGATATATATTCTAATTTTAATATGGTGATTTGATATAAGATTAGAACAGGAATTATTTATATTATTTATACTCTACACTCTTATTACATTAGAAGTCAATCGATTATATATCAAAATACACTTTCATTACCAACTGATTATATCACTAAAATTCAAGATCTCAGTTTGAATTCTTCACATCCACTATGGTTTTGAAGATTGATCAAAATCTTTTGGTTTTCAAGTTTTACTATATATTACTTTATAACATTTTGGATTTGAAGTATTTTGGTATTTGGGATGATTTTAGGACTTTGTATTAAAGATTATGGTATTAGAATATATTGGTAATTGAAGAAAGTGTTATTTTCCATTATATAATGGCTTCCTAAGCTAATTATAGCACATTTTTTTAATATGTTGTAACAACCCTCAAAAATATTTCCAACAACAACTCGTAATCAAAACCAGAAGTGCGCATGATGAAACTTGTAACATTCAATCAGAAAACTTGACGGTTGATGAACCAACCCACATACAAGTACCCTTACTAAACTCACAATTATAAACCGAACCATTTAGGATCAAGACCCGAACATATGTGATAAGTATCAGTACGAAAATCGAGAAAAATGCACGATTGGGCGAAAAAGGCGGCCAACGACACGTGTCACCATGGCCCGACACGTGTCAAACCTAGCTAGGACACGTGGCAGAGCTATGCTAGGCCAACCCTCCCGGTGACACAAGGTAGGAACCAGGTCTTCTCCCGCGACTCGCGGGCGAGGTCCACCAAGCATATATAAGGGCCAGGTCCGGGACAAAAATATTCGCTCACTTTCGATCTTCTGAATCGATCCTATGATCCTTCGTTCTGCTGTTTCAATTCCCAAGTCCCTAAAACCCTAATCCCTGCTACGTAAAAGTGTATGAAACCATGATCACTGGCACGATACTTTGTCTGATCGAATGAAACTGATCCAATAGATGTATAAGTGTTGCCTGTATACGGCTATACTTTGTCATTCGTTGTGGATTTTGATTTCGTGATTATCATTAACGTTGAATTAGGTTAATACGCTAATATAAGTTCCATTGTACCTAGAAATTAGAGCTTATAACCAGGGGGCTAGTAAACCAAAAAACTTAGTGGCTAAGTAAACTTAATGATTAAGAAAACTTAGCAGTTAAGAAAACTTAGCGGTTAAGAAAACTTAGCGGATTAAGCAAACTTAGCGGTTAAAAAAATTTAATAAGTAAGAAAACTTCCGAGCTAAGAAAGGAATCTGCCTTACCTATACTTTGTTGACTTACGTTATGGTTCTGGTCTCGTGACCATCGTTAGGTTTGATTTGGTTTTACACTAATACGTATTCTACTCTGTAAAACTATATGTTTAACTATCTAAAAGCTCAGAGCTATAAACTTACAACAAAGAAGATGTTTAATCATCAGAAGATTCAGAACTATAAAAGTAGATGCTTAGTTATCAGAAGACTTAGAACCAGGAGGCTTGTTAAATCAAGACTATATGCCAACAAGTTGAGTCATTCTATATTTATTAAATGCTTTCAAAACCCTATTTGTTTCCAAGTTGTAAATACAGTGATTAAGTTTTTGTATTCTGTAGTTACTGCCGGTATGTGGGGTTTTGTATACACTACTTGATAAGCTTCACCATTGGACAAAGGGTTAGCCAATGAGTGATATGACCATAGTCACAAATCCGGTTGAGTGACAAATACCGATTTGAGGTAATTGATAGATATAAACAAATGTAAAAACCCTTAATGCTGTAAATTATAACAAATGTGTTTTTATGCAAAATTGAATGAGCTCACCAATATTTCCTGTTGATCAAATGTTTTTAAATGCGTTTCAGGTGATTATAGTAGATCAGAATAAGAGTTGTGATACGACATCGAAAGGCTTAAAGAAGTGGCTTATTTTATCAATTAAATTAAATCAAGAAACGTTGTTTTATGTATTCGGGTTTATCCCATATTAAAGCTACCTTTGTAAAACCTGGGTTATTTCCATTTGTTTAATAAATAAAATCCAGTGTTTTCTAAACTCTGGTATTTTCCTAACTCACGGTCATGATGAAATTTTCTGCTGCAATATTTTCAAAATAACCACCGGTTCCACCTGACTGTTCACTGCTCCCGTCCAGGATATGGTCAGGGGTCGTTGACATGGGGTCGAAGTTTCAATAAAATTTAATCCAAATACTACTAGATAACTAGCGGTAAGTGGGTATCGAACACAGGGAGTTTGTGAAATATGTGCTATCTTAATGGTTATCTAAATGACTAATGTTAACTAAATTGCAAGAAAAGTAAATTAACTGATTTGGTTGTTTGGTTTTAATTGTCTAAATTGAACTAAATTAGATTACAAATCAAAGTTAAGTTTTGTAATAGGATAAGAAGGTAGCGATCATCCCAAGTTTCAGATTTTAAGTGACAACCAATGTTCATGTTCAACTAGAAAGAACCACATAGACATGGCTCATGTAAGATCAATTGTTTGTGATGATAGGGAACTAAGTACTCGGATTCCTAGAACACGAGGTTGTTACCCAATGACCAATCAACATATATCCAACCCTAATCCCTGCCATGATATCTCGATTGCCAACGGCACCAAGAACATATGGTTTTGAACTATGATCAAACACACATTAACAATTTACAAACAATCACTCAAACACCATAATAAACTAAACAACACATGCAAAGTCTATTATTCTAGAAATTAAAGAACAAAACATAAGTGTCACAAGCAAACCTTACATTCGGGATGATCACCAACGAGATTAGCCGCGCATAGTGTGGTGAATCATCATTACATCAATTATATTGTTCATAGGAATTAAAACAACAAACCCAATGTTAGAATCTTGCAAAATCCACACAAGAACACCTATTTTCGCCTCCAAGGACTGCTCAAAACAGTTAGGAATGATTGGACTTGAAAGGACATCATAAAACACAATAAAACATGGCAGTTACACTTTTCTCGCAGGCCCCCACCGTAAGCTACGGTCCTTACCGTAGCCTACGGTGGAAAATAAAATGCTACGGTGATTCAAAACTGGGCGACGGTGGTCAAAAATTACCAGTGTCTGCCGTAGGCTACGCCCTCTACCGTAAGCTAAGGTAGGCTTCAACATGAAATTTTGTTTTCAGCATAACTTTTTCGTTTCAACTCCGTTTTCTTCACCGTTTTCACCTACGTTCTTGTAATTTCATCCTCTATCATGTTATCTTCTTAATTCTTCAATTCCAATAATTGATTTTTTAATTTATTCTCCATATTCCTTCCATTTTAAGCTACATTTGTACCTGAAATACAAACAACCGTAGTTATCTAATTCTAGACAATTACCCGATTAAATGTAGGATTTTAATATCATTTATACCACTTAAGGGTTGTCCTATGGATTACCCGTCACATCCCCACACTTAACCATTGCTTGCCCCTAAGCAACTCATTTAAACAAACCACAATTTACTCAAGTGATCAAACACAAACCAAGCAACCAAATGTCCTAATTTACTAACTTTTTCTTAAAGCCGCGCATAACACACCCCTCACAATAACTCTCCCCTCAGTGACAAGTAATAACTAGCAAGGATGAGCTAGAACACACTTAAGGCAAACGGGTAGTTGCACAACAATAAGCTTGTACCTAAATCGGTCCTTCGCCTAAAGAATTTGTTAAACATGCACATGAATCAAAGGGACATAAAGGTTTGTAACGTGGCTAGGCAAATGGGTAGGAAATGGAAATATATATGTGAATAGTAACTAACGATTCAATCCGGTCTTTTATTTCTAACTAAACATAACATAAACAACTATATACCAAATATCTCGTTCATTTTTTCTTTTTTTTTCATTGCTTTTTCTTCTTCTTTTTTTCATTTTTTCATTTTCATATATCTTTTTATTTTTTTAACAAACAAACGTACTAAACAAGATGATAACACTAATAGACCGAGTCAAATATGGGTTAGTTTTTAGAGAAGCTAGGCACGGGTTACAAATGATTGGCTTCAAGCTCAAATGGGCTACTAAGTCCAAACCCCCACCCCTCTCGCTACTAAGCTCATATATATAAGTTATGAGGTCCAAGCCCCCAAATCCCACACTCACACTCACCATGACGAGGCTACCTAATTGCCCTTATCATCTTCACATGCATATCAAGCTAAGGCCTTAAACCGCATTCAAGAACAAGTTCTAACATACCCCCACCCATTGCCACTCTCATCTAGAAATATATATTCTATTAATTCCAAGAAGTGGCTCAAACTCTCACCAAGAAAAAGGGAATATGGGGTTGCCGCTGTGTTATGCGGTTTTAATACTTTAAGTTTTCAAATTAAGATCATTTTTCACTTGATTATAAAATTTTTCAAAAAATCCCCCCATCCCCACGCTTGGGATACATTGACCCCAATGTATGGCTTTGAAGGGAAAGATCGCTCCAAACACACCAAACTTTTTTTTAAACAAAAGCAAACAAACTAACTACCAATATTTCAAATCTAAAGAACATAAAAAGACTAAGGAAAGAGTACATTGACCTAATGAAGTTTGACACAACAGATGTTGTAGATAATCTGACTTCCTATTACCACCTTCACACAAATATCCACACATCTTCCCCACACTTGAATGTCGCCATGGCCCTGAAACATAGAAAGATAAAAACAGCAAGATCAATATAAAACCCTGGGTTGCCTCCCGAGCAGCGCTAAGTTTTCGGGTCTTCAGCCAGACCATGCCACCCCCATTTATAGTGGCTCAAAGAAACGGTTCCTGCCATCTCCACTATTGCATTGTGCCTTTGAGTAAAATGCATGCATCCCATGTCTATTCAGTGGGTAATCAAATACGCTCCTGCTTGATCCCTCATGCTTCTCTTTATAACCCGGTGGTTAATTTGTTTTCATTCTTTGACACACTTTTTTCATACAATCACTAGACTCACTATTCTTCCCCTCAATGGACTCATAACTAATCACTCTAGTTTGAACATCAAAGGATAACTTACAGTTCTTTTTGGTCATGGTAATAACCCCATCTCTACAATTGATTTGAGCATTTGCTGTGTATAGAAGCGGCCGACCTAAGATTACCTTTTGTGGTGCTGCCATTTTGGTAGAAGCATAGTCTAGGACCAGAAAATCCACCGGGTATTCAAACTCTCCCAACCGAATCTTAACATTCCTAACCATTCCCCATGGACGCCTCCAACTTTCATCTGCCAAGCTCACCATGGTGTCTACATCTTGCAGCGGGCCAAAGTCATACATGTCATACAACTCTCCTGGAAGCACGCTCATGCCCGCCCCGTAGTCCAACAATGCATGAGGAATTTTTAGTTTTCCCACTTGGATAGGAACGAGTGGTGCCCCATGCTCTTTGTCATTTTCAACCTCGACATCTTTCCTATACCTGCACTCACTTGACAAGAAGAAGTAAGAAATGCTTCATTAAATTCATTATTAGGAACGGTACTTACCACATTGATGTTAACACTTTTAATGTTTTTAGGATTTGTCACCGTGTCACTTGGTAGTTGACCTTTTCATTTCTAAAAGAGTGCCACATCACTTGCAAGTTGACCCATTTGAGTGATCAAAGATTGGATAGCTTTATCATGAATTTCGTCTTTTTGAATGCGAACATCATCCATTTTGTAGGATCGTTTGTACGACTAAAACGAGTCGTTCAGAAGAGTTCTATCCAATACGAAAGGCGGAATTCAATCGTATCGAAGTTGTTTCAGCTGATTTACACAAGAATCACTTTAAACTGTCTCGTATATTGAAAACACAACGTTTTACAGGCTGGAGACACTTCGGCACCGGAATCAGGTCATTACAAATGAAATCTCAAGGCAGGTATTTATAGGCATGGCTATTTCGCACGAAACAGTTCATGCGAAATCAGTTTTTCACGAAATGGCACTTTCTCATTTCGTGTGAAATTCCTCTACCATACACATTTCTCAATTTCTCGTTCAACGTGCCCTGATCTATCTAATCAACTACAAGACTCGATACAAGACGAAGTCGACAGACATATGCACTCACAGACTCCCCCTTGGATGTCGACGAGTCTTCAGTACTAGTCTTCAGAATGTCAAGTCTTCCATCTTTATCAGTCTACGTGCTCTATTCCAAAGTATTCTCCATTGTAAACATCCTCAATCTTTTCTCTTCTCTCTCTTTCATAAACATTCTCTATCAGAATCACAACCTAGCTTTATCCTCTCTTGATCAAGTCTCTTGATTCCTTAAGTTCATCACAGGTTCAGAAACATCTCCTGGCTTTCCGTAGCAACAGGATTTGAAACCTGGCTTTAATGTCTTCAGACTTTCTCTTGATGTCTTCAGACTCCCCCTTTCAATAAACCGGGATCGCAGTCTGCACATCCTTTTGTGAGAAATCCTCAGGTATCGGAATCTGGCTAATCTGCACAATCTCTACCTCATAATAAATTTCACAAATATAACAATTTGACAAATATAATCTCTGCTTACCACATGTAAAAACAATTTCCAAATGATTTAACATTTATAAATTTTAAATGACCATTTGTATACACATCTTATTCTAAAACACACTCTCCCAAACTTTTTGTTCATCATGATTAGCACTCGGAATTTTGAAAATCAGCTTTCCAACATCAATTGTCGAAGATCTTTTTGAATTTTCAAAGATTTATGCTAAAACACACTAAAAATCTTTTTTGGATTTTGAATATGAATGAAATGCAATAAAGAAATATTCACAAACAATATTTTTGTGAGTTTGCGTAAGAGGATCATATCAGTTTATGAGACAAATCACCAACACCGTTAAGCTTTAAACATTTTAAGTTTTAAACAATTCACTTAGATTGTTAGTATACTGATCCACTTAAATTTTCACACAAAGTTTAACTATTTCGAGATACGGATTTAGTGTTTTAAGCACTTGAACTTATTCGAGTGTCCCACCACAGAATATACTCCCGTATCCAGACTCCTATTTTCAGTCTTACAGGTGAATGTACACTAGTGATATCTGTAAAGGGGTTAACTGCGAGACCATGAGAGCTCAGGCTATTGCTTCCGCAAAATCAGAGAGATGATGGTTCGCTTTTCGGTGGGTTCCCTTTAGAGAATCTTTTTTACAACAGTACATGATTAGCATTTTTCAATGTTTCATCATTTTTTATGCTGAGGGCAAGCTTTAAGAATAAAGCAATGCAAAGTATTATACGAGGACTAGGCTATTGCTCCCGCAAAATCAGAAGTCCAGGTATAATACCCCAGATATCACTACGCACAAAGACCTAGTATGTCAGAAATAGAAAGCCCTTTAAACAAGATTTCGGGGGTTACCCATATATCCGAGAGATGTTCCCCATGAATTAAGTAAGTTTGATATTTAGGTTTATATCTCGACACAATCTACTAAGCGTGCAAAAACCTACTGGCATATCATCAGTGAGACCGTTTATCACATTTGACTTTCCAATTCTTTAGCGTGCCGTGAATGTCCACTGATATACTATAATTTCCTCTTTTTCACAACAAAACTCAATTTTGATTTTATCATTTTTTTGACATTTTCAGAATTTTCTAATGTTTTTGGATTTTCTGAAAATTCTTTACTCCCCCTAAAATTCAAAACCAATTAAAGAAGATTTGAAAACAAACTGTACAAACAAATTGACAAACTGATATCGAATCGCTTCAAATCGCCATCCACTTGGCATAAACAATCAGAACTCCTCCTTGCAACAAACTATTTTCCCATTATGATTTCAAAACACTTAAGTTTGTTTTAATCAAATGGTTTTCCGGAAAATTAGTTTTGTTGAAATTACTTGTAAGATCGGGGATTTGTTCATCACTTTGTCCTCCAAAAACCTCTTGTAAGAAAGTTAAAACTAGTTCAACTTAATGACCTTGATTAACCACTTGTAAGAATAACCAACAACCACTTGTAGGTTTTTCACAAACACACCACTTGTAGATTCAAAATTTCACAAATGTGAATTTCTCAAGAAAGATGCCGATTCCTGCTCCACTCTTACCAACCTGGGAGCTCCGACAAGTCCAGAATTTAATCATAATAGGTTCTATCCCAGTTACCGACCTGGGATGACCCATCTTTACCTGGTTTCTTTGTTTTCTTCTCATAGAATTCTTTTAACCCTTTGACCTTCCCGTCAACCATTTTTCTAAAAAATTTTTTAACTGTGGGGTTAAAAGCTTTTTCAAAATCAAAATTTTCAACTTTTTACTTAAAATTCTCAGCCCGCAATGGTGGAAAGTTTGCATCATCCATTGGCGGTACTGAATTTTCAACTTTAGATTCAACTTGTGGCTCCTCTGATTTTGTGGAATCAGATTCATTACCAGAACTATCATCAGATTTCTTAACAACCCACTTGTATTTGTCAAGATTCACCTTTCTTCTGTAAAAACTTTTTGAACATTCACCAACCTCAAACTTTGAATTCTTGAAAACTTTAAATTGTTTGGTTGGTGGTTCATTCTCAACCATCTTTTCTTTCAGTTTAAGAGAAACTCCTGTTTTGTTTGGATTGCTTTAGGACAATTCCTGGCAATATGACCAACTGTTTTGCATTGAAAACAAGTTCTCGTTTCCTTTTTCTGAGCAACTTCCTTCTTCATTTCTTCTTGCTTCTTAGCAAGGAATTCTTTGTTTGTCTGATTTCTGAACAATTGCTCGTTTTCTTCTTCAGATGAAATTGCTGAAACAAATACAGTTTTTGGTTTATACGTTTTCTCATTTTTATGATTTTTTGGTGGAATAAAACCAAGACCTTTCCTTTTGAAATTACCATTATGGTTTGATTTAATTTGAAAACCAGAACCAGAACTGTAACCCTTTTTCTTGTTTAAACGTTGTTGAACTCTTGAGGTGTAAGGTTTAGGTTTTTCAGAAAGATTTTCATCTTTTATTTCAGAAATAGTAATTTTTGTTAGTTTAAAAACCTTTTTTATCATATCTGGTTTAACTCCTCTTATTGGAAATTCTTCATCAGAATATAATTTGTCAGAATCATTCAAAGTATATGCTACTTTAAATGTTTCATCATTCAAATTAGATTTTGATAACAGAAACTCTTTATTGTAAACCTGTTTGCCCTTTTCGATTGTTGGACTTGACGTTTCAGACTTTGACTCTGAATTTGACTCCGACTTTGACTCCTTGGTATCATCTTTATCCAACACCTGATCGACCACTTTCTTTATTAACTCTGACTCATGATCAGTATCAGATGAAGTGAAAGTGACATCAATATTGTCTGGCAAGTTATCTGAAGTCTCAGATTCCCACTGTAAATTGGTTGCCTTTTTGACTCTCTCCGAATTAGGATTTCGTGGAGAATATCCATTTTCAAGCGGAGGCTGACACTTTATATAACTGGCACAATGTTTCTTACCAAAATTCTTTTCTTCGGTATCCTCTTCTTCAAATACTTCCATGCCTTCAACAGTTGGATAAATCCTGTCAATAACATAAGAAGTACATGAGTAACTTTTTAACAACATGTTTACTCTTTCTGTTTCTATTCTCTGAGTTTCCAGTTTCTGTTCCAGCACAGCACACTTCTCAATGTAATTATTCATGATTTTCTGCTTTGTCATGAAAGCTCCTTGAAGTGTCTTCATAGCTGTTGCTTGTTCACTGCTTGATTGATTGTATTGATTCATGGCTTTGTTTAGAACATCGTAAGATTCTTTCAATCTTTTCATGTTATGAATCAAAATATTGTTTTGCTTCTTCACTGTTTCACATGTTTCACATTTCACAGGAATCTTTTGTGCATCAGCTTCTACTTCAACTGTAAAAGCTGGAACTTCTTTTACCTTTTTCTTTATCACACGAACTTCTTCATCATCACTGCTAACTGGTTTTTTAACTTTCTTCTTTTTCAATCGAACTTTTCCATCATCACTGTCATCACTCTCTTCTAGCATTCTTAAATGCTCTTCCATTCTTTTTGCATAATAATCATCATTATCACTCTCTTCAGCAACTCGAGCAACAAAAGCTTTATGATCTGAAGTTTTGTTAGGATCATAGTCATCCCAACTAAAATCTTTTGGAAGCCGTTCATCATCTTGATCCGTCATTTTGTTCATCAAACAAGCTTTACTTTCTGCTGAAATATATTTATCCCAACTGAATCCTTTGGACGAACCTCTATCATCTTGATTCACCATATAAGCTTTCTTTGATTCTTCAATCTCCTTCCTAGCATGAGCAGTTTGTGGTTGTTGTTGATGTGGTTGTTGAGCAACTTGATGATAAATCGCTTTCCGATAATAATCATTGTTGTTGAATGGATTTTGAGCTTCACTTGCTTCGCGGTTTGTGCATTCTCGCTTGAAATGCCCTTTTTCCCTGCAACGAAAACAAGTAACTTTAGATTTATCAAAACCTAAAGTAGAAACATTAGCATCACGGAAGTCATCTCTTCCTGTGATTTGTTTGAATTTCTCAGCTCTTCTCAACACACTCGCCAAACACCACTTTATATCCATTAATTCCATTTCCTCAGCATCAATCTGATCGTAATCCTCTTTTGTCAACATTGGATTTCCGATCTTTCCTGCAACTAAACTCTCATATGACTCTAATACAGTAACCAACAAAGACATGTGACCTTTTGCAACCTCTTCCGAGTAATTCTGACCATTCTCAAGGTTTAAAGCAATGTTGCATTGTAACATCTTTCCATTCTTGGTTGCTGAAAAGTTTGGATCAAATGATGGATATGAAGAAAAACCCGTTTTGCTGTTTGATCCTTGAGATGACCCTCCAGAAGAACTTTTAGCATTGAATGCAGTTTCGATCTTTGGTGACATGTTGGTCTTATCA
Organism: Helianthus tuberosus; assembly: GCA_030545235.1. NCBI lineage: Eukaryota > Viridiplantae > Streptophyta > Magnoliopsida > Asterales > Asteraceae > Helianthus > Helianthus tuberosus. The sequence goes on from CM060448.1 coordinate 89,417,700, forward strand.
CTGATACCTCCTTTGTAATATAAACCAATATCTTGTTCACCATCAAAATCTTTCATTCTTGAGACCTTCCGTTGTTCCATCTCTTGAGCTTCAAGTTTTCAATAAACTTTCCCAGTGTTAGATTGCCAAAATCTTTCTTATTTCTCAACATCATAAGGTACGTGCCCCAAACATCATGTTGCAACGCATCAGCCAACTTTTCAATCAATTCTTCATTATCTTTTGTGATGCTCAACCTCTTCATGTTAACTATTAGATTGCAATATCTTTCTATGATATGCTTGGTGTTTTCAATTCTTAAACCACGAAATAGATCAAACTCTTTTTTTTTCAAAAGTGATTTTTATTCTTGATCATCTCTTTACTTCCAACAAACTTCGATTTTAATGCTTTCCAAATTGAATATGCACTTCCATTGTGTTGCAATAAAATCAATATATCTTCTTTAACTGCTTGATGCAATAAACTAGTCATCATTTTTTCATCTTTGTATTTCTTTTTCCCATCAGCACCTAGATCTTTAATAGCAATAACCTCTTCCTCATTATTCACCGGTCTAACATATTTTGTTTCAACACATTCCCAAGCATCTAAGTAATTTGCTTGAACCCAATTTTTGAATCGCTCTTCCCATCCTTTATACTCCTCAATATTCATGGGCTTTGGCGGTTTTTTGCATGGTTCCCTGTGCAATAGTAATCAGAGTAGCAATCGCGTTATAAAATTCTTCTTCCATGATTCGGTAACAAAATTTCACAAAATCAGACTTGTTCAAATGAAATGACTTTCACGCGAAATGGCCCTTCAAACGAAATGAACAAACTGATACGAAATGGATGATTTTGTATGGAATAACACACTTTCAAACGAAATAAGTGATTTCATGCGAAATGGTCAAACGAATAGCCAACTTGGTGCGACATATGCTGATTTCGTACGAAATGGAATAATCTGATGTGATTTCGCGCGAAATGAACTAAAACAATTTGATTTCGTGCGAAATGAGATACTCAATTCGTGCGAAATGCTGCTGATGTCATCATATCGGCCTGTTTTTGTCAAAATTGATCAAGTTTTAGTCCTAAATTAGGTCCAATTCTTTCAAGGCTTTGTTAAAACAGTGTTACGCATATAATGTGAGAAAATCAAGTCATTTTGACCATTAAAACTTGTTTAATTTTTGAAAAGAAGGTGAAGAAATCAGAATTTTCAGCTAAAATAGTAAGAACTCTTCCTCCTGAGCTCTGATACCAATTGTAGGATCGTTTGTATGACTAAAACGAGTCGTTCATAAGAGTTCTGTCCAATATGAAGAGCGGAATTCAATCATATCGAAGTTGTTTCAGCTGATGTACACAAGAATCACTTTAAACTGTCTCGTATATTGAAAACACAACGTTTTACAGGCTGGAGACACTTCGGCAGCACTTCGGCACCGGAATCAGATCATTAAAAATGAAATCTCAAGGCAGGTATTTATAGGCATGGCTATTTCGCACGAAACAGTTCATGCGAAATCAGTTTCTCATGAAATGACTATTTCGTACGAAATAACTAGCTCATTTCGTGCGAAATCCTCTACCATACACATTTCTCAATTTCTCGTTCAACGTGCCCTGATCTATCTAATCAACTACAAGACTCGATACAAGACGAAGTCGACAGACATATGCACTAACACATTTGATTTCTTCGTTGCATCTCTAGTTGCATCGACTTGAGCAATCCATGATCTCGTTTCCACTAGAGTTAGATGGCCCCGACCACCTGATTTGTTCATTGGTGGGTGGTTGATATTGCCTTTGATACCCTTGATTGTTAAATTGTTGGCGCGGAACAAAATTTCCTTGATTTCCTTTGAAATTAGGATTGGCTTGGTTGGACGGATTTCCATAACGAAACTTTGGGTGATTTCTCAATCCGGGGTGGTAGGTGTTCGAATTCATATTATAATTCCTACCACCTTCCCCTTGGCCTTGAACCGCATTCACCCCTTCAAATTGTTCTTGGGCTCCCAAACAATTTTCTGCTGCATGACCCAACTCATTACAAATTGAACAAACATCATATACCTGGTTTGTAGTTTGAACTCCACCATCATCCACAACATGCACTTATGGTCTAGTAATAGCCGGTCTTGCTCTCCTATATGATTGAGCTTTTCTTTTTATGTGACAGCCATTTGCTCCAAAAATGCCCAATCGTCTTGCTCGTAATTGGTATCGAATGTACCATTCGTGATAGACATTAAATCACGAGCATCTTCGGAATTCAACCCCTCATGAAACGCATTCAACAATTCCCACAACTCTATCCTATGATGAGGGTAATTCTTTATCATTAAATTAAATCGCTCAAAAGCTTCATAAAACATTTCACCTTGTTGTTGTTGAAAGCTTCTCACGCTTCTTCTCGCATCATTGGTCTTTTGGGCCATAAAGAATTCTTCGAAAAACCTTTGTTGCATTTCAGCCCATGTATAAATTGAAGCCGATGGTAAAGAGTAAAACCATCTCTTCGCCCTGTCTTCTAATGAAAACTGAAATAATACCAACTTGATCTCATCTGACGAAAACCCTTGCCCACCGATAGTATTGCATGTTGAATCATAAGCCTCTAAATGGAAATAAGGTTCCCCTATTGCTAATCCCTTATACTTCGGTAAACTTTGGAGGGAATTGGTTCTAACTTCAAAAGTCATCCCTTGATTATTATGAGGAATGACTATAGGTGACGGATTGTTGGTAATTACCGGCTTAAAATGTGCTTCAATACCCCTCACGTCATCCCGGTTATGTCTTCGTGCCACACCCAATCGAACTCTTGGATGTGGTGGACCCATTGGTCTTTGAACCGGTCTTTGAGGCATGAATTGTTGAGGTGGTGGTTGATACATTTGCTCCACTAGTTGTTGAGGTGCTTGTCTTTGAATTTGTGGCCCTTGTGGTGGCAATTGTTGTGGAACAATTTGTTGTATAACTTGTTGTTGAGGCCTACCAAAACCTTGCATTCCTTTACTTTGACCTTGACCTTGCACATATGTATACTCCCCTAGATCTCCATCACCTCCATACATGTACCCTTCTTCCTTATATCACCCAAACTCTTCATCATATCCATCATCATACCCATCTCTTCTCACTCCCGAAGTTTGTAGAAATTGTGATGTTTGATATTGAACCCCCGGTTGTAAAGGTGGTTGAAATGAAGGGGTAGCATGGACTATGGATGGACCTGTTTTGTCACACCCCAACCGATGGCGGAAACATCAGGGCGCGACACTGAGCGAAACAGATTGTCCAAGAGAAATTCCATAACAACTACTTTACCAAATAGTTAAACATTATGTCCCATATCATAACCCATTAAGAAAGCAAGTTATTACAGACATGAATATCTCTAAAACAAATAAAACTGTTCCGACAACTCAGATTTAAAAAGATAGTTTGTTTGTTTCTAGACTCATTCCTAGCTCGAGTTCATCAAACAGCAAGCAAACATCCTATGCAATCAAACACCTGTCACATATATTAAAATAGAGGTTAATACACATAGTGTAAAGGTGAGCATACAAGTTTGATAATAGTAATAGAGTTCGAAAGCGTTTACGCATAACCAGCATGTACAACGTATAATGTGAAGCATGTAAGTTGTCGACAAAGATCCTATCAATACTAATGACTGCAATTTGATTGCGAGTAGCGAGTGCGCATCACATGTTCACCACTGCGAACACGTGAAGTTATTGTCCTCAACAACCCCTGAGTGAACAGGTGCTGAGTCCAAACTATAGTACTATCATTGCTAAGGCAGGTAGACAGTAATCAATGTGTAAACATAACAAACAGGCATTCATCGAGTCACGTATAACATGCATTAGAGGTCATCGTATAAATAGTGTTTGCGTCGTGTGATCGATGTGATTTAGAATAAGTAACGTATGTAACACCCAAAAGTGCATAAAGCGAAAAGGGATCGAGTATACTCACAGCGAGGGGAATTAATGGATTGAAGGGAGCGCTAGATTGATCAGCCTGAACAGTTAACGATAGCATAAGCGATGAGCGGTGCGTAAAACGGTGGAAGTGATCAAGTGTCGAATGGTAATCCAATTGGATGGCAATCCGATCGGATGGCCAGTCGATCGGATGTCAATCCATTCGGATGGTCATCCGATCGGATGACCATTCGATTTGATTGACATTCGCTTGTTAAGGATGTGTTTGTGTATGATGGTTTGTCCTTTGAGGTTTTCGTTGTAGCATTTTGAAGATAGAGAAGTATCTCTGCCTTTCAGGTCGGTCGATCGGACGGCGGTTCGATTGGACGGCGAATCGATTGGCGAGGCTTCTCAGTTGAGAACAAGTTCATAGCAGGACGGTCACTCGATCGGATAGCAATCTGATCGGATAGCAATCCGTGGCAGTGAACATGTTGAAAATTGTTTAAGTACCAAAGTTCCAACGTCACATGTTTGGATGGTCGTTCGATCGGATGGCAATCCGTTCGATGTTCAGAACCTTGAAAGTTTGAATGAAAAGTTTAAGTTTGTAACCAGGTGCAAGCCGATAGGGTGGCTGTTCGATCGGGTGGCTGTTCGATCGGATGGCAATCTAATAGGATGGCAATCCGATGGGATGGTAATCCGTCCCAACAACCTGATCGTCTTGACACTTGATTTCGTTGAAGTTTCGCAGTTCTGATCGAGATGATACAATAACGTGCTTAAACAACAGAAACCCTATCTTGACCCAAGTGACCCGATCGAACCGGAACCACCCTAGTCCGACCAGTCCACTGTTCGAGACAGTTGTTTGTGTTTAACCCGAAATCAGTTGTCTCATGGATAGAATTCAGATCTTGAACTAACACATCACTAAGAAAGAGTAGAAGATCAGAACGAGCTCCGATTCTATCGGTTTTGAGTGCATTGAGTGTAAAAGAGTTGAAAGAAAGTTGGAAAACCTTCTTTCAATCCTTTTAACCACGAATATGTGTAGATCTATGCAAAAACATTGATTATTCATGTGGAAATCCTTTAGATCTAAGTTGTTCTTGGTGGAATGAAGCCAAGCCTTGAAGTTCATCAGAACTCCATGATGACATCACCCTAGAACACCTCAAATCCGATGATTTCATGGTTAAAAGTTAAGATTCAGAGGTGAAAATGATGAAGAAGTGTGTGTAGATCATAGAAGTACAAGATTTAGGTTGAGAACTTACAAGAATCGCGAGAAATCGAGAGAAAAGACGGCTTGAGTGCGGCTGGTTCGAGTGAGGAGCTGTCACATCACAAATGATGTGACAGGAGGGTATTTATAGGGTTTCCCAAAATGGAAAGGGCATAAGGGTCGGATTGGTCACCGATTGGATGGCAACCCCGATCGGATGGCAGTCCGACCAAATGGAAACTCGATCGGATGACAATCCAATCGGATGGCAATCCGATCGGATGGCCACTCGATCGGTTGGCCACTCGATCCAGGTGTCCGGCGTGATGAGTTTTGTAGTTTCGATTCACGTGTTGAGTGTTGCGATGCGATTCGAGTGAGCGATGCGATAGTATTACTTAATAGTCACACAAATAACTTAACTACTATATCTAACATACAATCACTATAAATAAGTTGCGTTTAGCGTTTACGATTAGATTGCGATGCGATAGATTTGCGATTGCGATTAAACACCTCAACATAAACATAACATGCACAAGTAACACGTAAATAGCACACACACGTAAAACAATATCCAGAACACATAATTCGTGTTGCGATTGCGATAGCGATAAGCCGATTAGCGATAAATATGCGATTAAACCTCGATTATTAATAGATACACCACATAATACAACTAAAGTGAACAAGTTGATAGATTCGATTATAAGTCATTAACGTACAATCAATAGTTAAGCAAGGAGTGACAGATCGCAATTAGCAATCTTTTCTTCCTTTGACTTTGACTTTCCAAAAAGCGGGTTGTTACAGCCTCCCCTACTTTAGGAAATTTCGTCCCGAAATCTATGAAGTAGGCGTAACAAACCATTGCGGGTACTTTGCCTTCATGTCGCTTTCGAGTTCCGAGGTAAACTCGACACCGCGTTTGCCTTCCTAGCGAACCTTCACAATAGGATTGCGTGAGCGTCTGAGTACCTTGGTTTCTCGTCCCACGATCTCGATAGGCTTTTCCATGAAGTGTAATGTTTCGTCCACTTGTAAATCCTCAAGAGGGACATGTAATTCCTGGTCGGCCAAGCACTTTCTGAGGTTCGAAACATGGAAAGTCGGGTGGACGTTACTCAGTTCCTCTGGTAGTTCGAGTCTGTAGGCCACTTTTCCAATCCTTTCCAGAATCTTAAAGGGTCCAACATATCGAGGCGCGAGCTTTCCTTTCTTGCCGAATCTGATCACCCCCTTCCAAGGTGCAACGTTTAGGAGTACGTGATCGCCAACGTCAAATTCAAGGGGCTTGCGGCATCTATCAGCGTAACTTTTCAGTCGGCTCCGAGCTTTCAATAGATTGTCTCGGATTTGGAGGATTTTTTCAATCGTTTCTTGCAACAGCTCGAGGCTGGTAATTTGCGTGTCTCCGATCTCGTGCAATACAATAGGCGATCGACATTTTCTTCCGTATAAAGCCTCAAATGGTGCCATTTGTATGCTAGAATGATAACTGTTATTGTACGAGAATTCAACCAAAGGTAAGTGCGCGTCCCAATTACCACCGAAATCTATGACACACGATCGAAGCATGTCTTCAAGGGTGCGAATCGTTCTTTTAGTCTGACCATCGGTTTGGGGATGGAAAGCGGTACTTAGATTAAGGGTAGTACAGAGAGCATATTGAAATATTTCCCAAAGACGCGAGGTAAACTGACCATCGCAGTCAGAGATGATGTCACGACGCGTCCCGTGTCAACAAATGATCTCCTCGGTGTAGATTCGGGCTAATTTTTCTACCTTAAAGTCTTCTCGTATCGATAGGAAGTGAGCTGACTTGGTTAAACGGTCAACCACAACCCAAATGCTATCATGACCTGATTGAGTACGTGGTAGTTTCGTTATGAAGTCCATAGTTATACTCTCCCATTTCCACATCGGGATCTCGGGTTGAACAAGTAAGCCAGAGGGTCTTTGATGCTCAGCCTTGACCTTGGAACAGCTCAGACATTTTGAAACATAGATAGCGATATCCTTCTTCATGCCCGACCACCAGTACTTGTAGCGCAGGTCCTGGTACATCTTGTCAGCACTGGGATGAATAGAATATCGAGATTTGTGGGCTTCGTCCATCAGAAGTTGCTGTAAGTTCGTACGCTTGGGAATCCAAATTCGGTCCAAATAATGAAAAATACCATTTGACTTATTCTCGAGTTGGGCACCATCGTTTAGAATCCTTTCCTTCTTCAAAGTTCATTCGTAAAACAAGCATGCTGAGCGTCACGTATGAGAGCTTCGAGATTAAATTGGGCTTGGGAAGTACGAACGCTAAGTAGATAGCTTCATCGGCTGAGAGCATCGACAACGACATTTGCTTTGCCTGGATGGTAACAGATCTCACAGTCGTAATCGTTGAGCGGTTCTACCCACCGGCGTTAATGCATATTCAGTTCCTTCCGGTCAAAGATATGCTGTAGGCTCCTATGATCGGTGAAGATCGTACACTTGGTACCGTAAAGGTAGTGTCACCAAATCTTTAACGCAAAAACAACTGCGCCAAGCTCGAGGTCGTGTGTGGTGTAGTTCTTCTCGTGGATCTTGAGCTGTCGACAAACGTACGCGATAACCTTGTCTCGTTGCATGAGAACACAACCAAGACAAAGGTTCGAGGCATCCCAATGGACTACGGAATTGTCGTTTCTGTCGGGCAGTGAGAGCACGGGAGCATTGCAGAGCATAGCCTTGAGAGTTTGAAAGGCTTCCTCTTGTTTAGCTCCCCAAACAAAAGATTTATCCTTATGCGTAAGAGAGGTTAGCGGCATGGCGATTTTGGAAAAACCTTCGATAAAGCGGCGATAATAGCATGCCAGTCCGAGAAAAGAACGGACTTCAGACGGATTCTTGGGTGTAACCCAACTCTTAACAGGTTCGATCTTCGCGGGATCGACGTGAATACCTTGATTATTGACAATGTGACCCAAGAATTGGACCTCCTCTAGACAAAATTCACACTTGGAGAAGTTGGCGTAGAGACGGTTTTCCTGGAGTAACTCAAGAACCAAACGTAGATGCTGCGAGTGTTCGGCTTTTAACTTGGAATAGATCAGGATATTGTCGATGAATACTATTACGAAGCGATCAAGGAAGGGTTTGCACACTCGATTCATTAGGTCCATGAAAACGGCGGGAGCGTTGGTCAAACCAAAAGGCATGATAACAAACTCATTGTTGGGATTGAACCCTTTCAGAGGAACAGTTGATTAGAGCCAAAACCGGATCAGAGCAGTGGATCCAGAATAAGCAGATGTTATGTTTTCATTCTCTCCCCTTGAAAGTGGTTTCAACATCTGATGACCTCCAATCCATTGATCCTTACAACTGTTGACTTACAACTGCTGATCAAGTTAAAAGACTTTTGAAGACTAAAGCTCTATTGATCAATCTACTGCTATGGGTCAAGCACTGCAGGTTATATTAAGTACTGCTGGAGTCACAACAGTGGAAGGATAGAGCAGCAGTTTAGTTTTCCTTATGTAATGTATTGTATAACAGTTGTTAGCATAAGCAGTGTTTGTATAGATTAGTTGTTAGATTTGGTTAGGAGGTTAGATGTCACTTTCATGGTGACGTCAGCAAAGATGCCACAGTGGTTTGTCTGTGCCTATAAATAGAACAGTACCCTGTACTTTTCTATTAGCTCTTCACCACTTTTCACCTGTACGAACAAACACTGTGAGCTCAGGCTGAGGGGGACTTTGTTACATGCATGCATTGTAATCGTTGATGAAATAAATTCAATATTTCGGTTCTATGTCAAAAATGTGTGTTTAAAGCAATTCTCCTGTTTGATTGTGTGCAAAGTTTAATTCGATTTACTTTCCGCTGCACTACTTGTTCCTTGTTCATCTTAATTCAAACATAAAACACAATCAATCCAAACTCAGATCCTAACAATTGGTATCAGAGCCCGGACAGGCAAATTTGATTTAACAATCATTTTGACATAAATAGTTCAGTTCACAATCGTTGATACTGATAGTTGTTCGTTTTGTTGAAAAACAGAGTAAGGTTTAATCACTATCAAAGTTGATTAATCAGTACCTGTGAAACAACCAGGATGACGTCAAAATCACAAGATGATAAGAATAACATCGGCTCACTTTTCAAACCACCCATGCTGAAACGACATGAATAAAACATCTGGGAGAAAAGGATGGGTCACATCCTTGCTCAACAGAACACTGGATGTTGGAGATCAGTTGTTTTTGGGCCTCATGTTCCCATGGTGCTAAGTGCTGTGGATTCAAAGAAGTTCGAACCTAAAAAATATGAAAACTATACTGAAACTGATTTTCAAAAGTTCAAACTGGATGCCAAAGCTTTTAGCATCATAGCATCTGCATTACCTAACGAAATCTATGCTGGGCTGTTACATTGCAACAGTGCCAAAGAGCTATGGGATGCACTGAAGGAACAATTTGGGGGAATGGAAGAAGTTATTGAAAACAATAGTGAAATTCTGAATCAGCAGTATGAAACCTTCTGTCACATCAAGGGTGAATCATTGACTTAACAATTTGAGGGATTTAGTTGTCTCATTAGTGTGCTAAGACTTGTTAAATTGGTATTTCCTAATGCCACTCAAAATAACAGGTTTCTTAGATCACTACCTGAAAAATGGGACACAATTGAATTTGTTACTAGAAATTTTGTTGAGTTCAAAGACCTAACACTGACCAAACTTCATGGTAGACTCCTGACCTATGAAAGGGAGTTAAACCAGAAAAAGAAGTTGCAGGAGTCTGGCAAAGTTACAAATGATTATTCATTTGGAAACACAGCTCTTCTGGGTCAAGAAGAGTCTGGCAACAGTAAGGATCAGAGTTATGATCATTTTATTGACATAACTGCTGGATATAACTTTAACTCTGATCCTCACTCATCCAATTTTGCTTTGACAACAAATGGAGAAAGCCAGAACTCTAACAATCTGTGTTTTGAACTCAATGATTTGCAACACTTTGATCCCACTGACTTAGGGGAAATGGACATCTTGCATCAATTGACTTTGCTTAGTGTGAGAACAAGCAAATTCTATAAAAGAACAGGGAGAAAGTTCCCAGGGTTACATGGGAATCTAAAGGTGGGGTTGGATAAGTCAAAAAACAAGTGTTATAAGTGCAATAGGCTAGGTCATTTTTCTAGGGAATGCAAGAGTTAAACCACTGGTCCCATTATAACTCATCCCAGCTCAAATCCTAGACCACAACACCAAAGCACTGTGCACTATGCCCAATATACCCCTGCATCCCATGTTAACAGTGCTCATTATGCTGCAACCCCTGTGCCTGTGCATTATGTTCAAACCACTGTTCCACAAATTCAGTATGTTCAAGCCCCTGTCCCTCAGGCACAAGTGCAACCTATTGCACCTCAACAAGCTGCTCCAGCAGTGGTTCAACCAGATCAGCAAAGCTTTTTCACCCAAGACTTTGTTGACTGGAGCAGCATGCCTGATGAGCTTGGTGATGAAAATTTTGCACTCTATGCCTCTAATGATACTTTTAATGATGAATTTTTTTTAATGGCATTAGAATCAATACAAGAAGGGGTAGAAGCTGAAGGTGAACAGCTAAGTGATGAAACAATGGATAAAGTAGCTGAAGCAGTGGTTACTGCAGTTGCTGGTGAACTACTGCTGGGAGAAAATTCAGAAACCCTGATTGAATCACTGCTTGATCCCTGGTCCAAAGAAGACAAAGAAGAAAAAAAGAGAAGAAAGAAGGTGAGAAAAAAGAGAGAGCTGATGAAGAAAATGATCATCAATGTGATTGTGCTATGATGGCTGCTGCCAAGGTATCACCTCAGGTTCTTGAAAATTTGTGTTAAGACAAATGCATAATTGCATTTGCTAACATTAAAGAGGTGAATGAAAACCTTAGGGATAAAGTCTTAACTGATGAAGTCAAATTTGAAAAGTCATTGAAAGAACTTAAAAACAAATTGGCTGAAAAGGACAAAGAAATCTGCAGTCTCAAAGAAGAACAAAGCATAACCAAAAACCAACTCCAAACTATGGTAGAAAAATACCAAGTTTGTAAAAAGGAGTTGGAATCCACCCAAATCAGTTGCGAAAGATGGGTGGAATCATGCAAAGGTTATGAGGTTATGCTTGAAAAACAGCTGGAAAGCAATGTCAAGTTTGGTATAGGATATAGAAAATATGATGATCTTGAAAACACTGTTGTCAAACAAGCTGGTTCAGCTGAAATAAAACCAACCAACAAGAATGGCCAAGAAGTCAAGATAACTGACAAACTTGGTAACAAAATTACTTTGGAAAGATCTGTGGGATCCTCAACTTTTGAGGAAATTGAGAAATACCAATTTAAACCCACATGGTTTGATGAGTGTGACATTCTTGAAAATTTCAAACCTATGGATTTCACAACCACTGATGGTGTCACAGCTCTAAAATCAAAGGTCATTCCTCTCAAAGACATCTCAACAGTGGTTCAAAACTCTGTTGCTAAGGAGTCTGAGAAAAGGAAGAAAAGAGAAAAGATCAAAAACCTGTTTTGTGATTTTTGTGAAAAGAAGAATCATCTAACAAAAGACTGTTTACATCTAAAAGCATATGATCTAAACAAAACAAGTGTTATTGTACCTGCTGAAAGCTGCACCATCTGTGGTAAAACAAACCACAAAACTCAAGAATGTGTGTATCTCAAGAACTTTGATGTAAAAAAGAATGAGTACACTGCAAAAACATCCTTGAGTTCATCAACATCATCTGTCAAGTTCAACAAAAATCAACCACTGTTTGTGCCAGTCCAAACAGCTGTTACAAAATAGTTGAACCAAACATCTGTCAAAAGAGATGTTCAGGTGACTGATGCACCCCCTGCCAATCAATACAGAAGAGGCAAAGGACAACCACCATACCAAAGGATCCCACATGTTTTTTAGGCTTACAAAAGGCCTTCTAAACCAAGAGTGAACAGGCATCCTTTTGGTTATCAGCAAATCGTTGGACAAGACCCCCAACAATGGTTAGAGAAAAACAGTCCTAAAACGTCCAAACCCCTGACCTAACCACTGCCCATCCATCTGAACTTAACCTAGACACTGCTGAGACCCCATCCAAAGCCATATTGGCTTTGGAAACCCTAATAAACTAATTCTTTACTACATGTGCAGGGAGCTTCTGCATGCTTAGATAGTCTTTGGTATGTAGATAGTGGAGGCTCCAGGCACATGACAGGATGTAGAGCCCTTCTCAAAGATTTCAAAACACATGGAGGGGTTGATATATCCTTTGGGAATAATAGTAAAGGAAAGGTTCTGGGGTCTGGTACTGTGCAGTCTGGTAAAGTTAAGTTTGAAAATGTCAATCTAATAGACAATCTAAAATTCAATCTCCTTAGTGTCTCTCAAATGAGTGATAAGGGTTATGGCTCTTTCTTCACAAAGGATTGTTGTAGGATTGTTGGACCAGAAATGGTTGAAAAGATTGAAGCAATACTAAAAACTGGAAAAACCCAACTTGTTTCTCAAAGAAGTGGCAATGTTTATGTGGTGGACATGTCAAAAGAGAGCCCCAGGACTGATGCCTGTCTGTTATCAGCTGCTTCAAACAAAGAGACAGAATTATGGCACATGAGATTGGGGCACACAAATCTCAAGACAATCACTGCCATTTCAAAACAGGGGTTAGTAAGAGGTTTACCTCAAAAACTGTTCACCTATCTGAGCATTGTGTTTCCTGCTTAAAAGGAAAACAACATAAAAGCTCATATAAATCAATTGAAGAGTCCAAAACAACCAAATGTTTGCAAATGCTTCATATGGTTTTGTTTGGCCTAGTAAAAGTCATGAGTCTTAGGAAGAAAAGATATTGTTTGGTTATAGTTGATGACTTTTCGAGGTTTACATGGACTTACTTTTTACACTCAAAAGATGAGACTGCAGGCATTCTGCAAGACTTTGTGAAACAGGTTGAAAAGCAGTTTGACCTTCCAGTAAAAATCTTCAGAAGTGATAATGGCACAGAGTTCAGGAACAAGGAGTTAGATGATTTTTGTGTGTCAAAAGAAACTGTGAGACAATACAGCATTCCAAGGACACCAGAACAAAATGGGGTTGTTGAGAGAAAGAACAGGACCTTGATTGAGGTTGCCAGAGCCATGCTTGCAGATTCAGGTTTGCCATTAACTTTTTGGGAAGAGGCAGTAAACACTGCTTGCTATGTCCAAAACAGATTTTTAATCAACCCTAGGCATCAAAAGTCTGCCTATGAACTGCTGTATAAAATAAAGCCATTGATTTCATATTTCAAAGTTTTTGGCTGCCCCTGTTTCATTTTAAACTTAAAAGATTCTATCTCTAAGTTTGTAGCTAAAATTGATTGTGGTTATCATCTGGGATACTCAACCACTGCTAAGGCCTATAAAGTGTTTAACACAAGGACCAAAACAGTGGAAGAAACCTTGAATGTAAAGTTCAATGAACTTTCATCAATGAAAATCCCAACAAATCCTCCAGAATTGTTTGATCTTGATAAATTTACTTTTGAAAATACTGCTGTCAAGACTAACAGTGCAGGTCCATCAAAGGATTCATCCTTAGACTATGGGTATGAAGTCATCATTCCCCAACACAAGTCTGTCTCAATGAAAAGAGTAGCAAATGTTCAAAACAGCTGTCAAAGCTCAACCACTGCTACCTCAATAGTTGTTGACCAAAGTAGCCCATTAACCCCTGCTTCCACATCATCAAACACTGTTGATAAAAGTCCTCAAATAGTGGATCAAAGTCATCACGTGACCATACCATTACCTCCTATTCCACCACCATTTGAAGCCACTGTTGGATCATCAAAGTCACCAGCAGTGGTTAGCTCAGATGATTCACATCCGTAGCCTTCTCCATTAAATGCCATTGTTCCATACCAAGGAGATTTAATCTTCTTAAAATCTCATCCACCTGACCAAATCATTAGCAACATCAATAAAGGGGTACTCACAAGAAGTCAATCCCAAAACATTTGTCTTTTTGCTGGTTTCTTATCTCTCCATCAGCCAGTCAAGTACCATGAGTGTAACACCTCGAAAATTTATGTCCAATAAAATTAAGACACGTGTCACGTAAAGCAAACGTGTCATAAACCGGATCAAGTTAAAAGATGTATGGTAGGATCAAAAGTGTCAACATGTTATTTAAATACCTCTGAGTGACCTTTTTGTATAAATCCCAAACCTTAATATGTTTTATAAGCATCTAATAGACTCAAATCCGGTTATGTTAATAATATATAATTCAAAATGGCATAAATCCTATGAGCGTTCATGACAAATTTGGTATTCAAGACCTTTTCAAAAGAATCCAAGACAACAAAGATGCATGGCAACACTCTCAAGGACCTTCAAGATCTGATCCATGGTCCCCTTCTGCTGATAAATGACTGAAGATTCGAGCTTTAAAGGAATGCATGGTCAAGCCTAAAAGTTTACAAAGTTTTTGTCTTATGATGAAGGCTTACGGACCGCAAAGGCTAACACTTACGGTCCGTAAGATGGCGGAGCTGGGCATCCGAAAAATAAAAAGCGGATACGGACCACAAAGCCAAAGGCTTACGGTCCGCAAGGTTGTAACTGGGCATTTTTTATCAAGCTCGGTTACGGACCGCAAGACCGAGAGATTACGGTCCGCAAGAGGTTCATACGGACCGCAAAGATTCTTTCTTACGGTCCGTAAGACCGTCGCTGGCTGCAGATTTTGGACAGCTGCCTGTTCAGCCTGTTTCACCGCCTCGTTAGCATGGTATTCGAATACAGGAGTGTGGCCAACAGATTTTCATGCACAGCGACACATGGGGATCATCAGGGAACACTTGTAGACTATGTTGGCATGATCTTGGACACTTAGGGTCACTATATAAGGAGGTTGAGTTGCAACCATTTTGCTTGATCATTCAAGCTCACTTCAAGGACTTCTCTAGAGCTCCTCTGATCAGCAACAAGTTTCTTTAGGCTTCCTAATCGTGCTTAGGACATTTGTAGGTGTCCTTAACTTCCTGAATTTAGTTTTATTTAGCTTAATGACTATAAGTCAAACCTATCGTAATTAAGGTTTGACTTCAAGATTAATCTATAATTGTCTAGTCAAATCTCGAATTGAAAGTACCTATAAGTAGGTAATTATGTGGGTAATAAACCCTCAAAAGGGTACTCTCTGATTCCCACTCTAACTAGGTCAATTGTCGGGTCAAACTTGATATTAAAAAGTCAACAGAAAGCTTAATATCAAATTAATGAATAATTAGCAATGTAGAAGCTATGCAACCTATTTTATTATTAATATAACTTGGTAATTAATGTAAGAACATGTCTAAACATGTTCAACCCGATAATTTTCAGTTTAGGCTCGGTTCGGAACCGAAAGTCGCATAATTTGACTTTTGCTTTGACTTTCAGTTCTGACCCAATGTAGCATGTTTTAGAAATGTCTTAGAGCCTTATTGGGACCAGGTTTCATGTTATTATATCCCTCTATGATTATACAACTTGGTTCAATAGTTATCCATTCATATGCATGTTTCCGTTAATTGCTTATATGTTGACTATTATGCCCATATGACCTTAAAACATGAATTTTGAAAATGTAAAAGAGTAGAAACCTTAGTTACTGATTTTTAGACTTGCACCTAAAATTTGACATCAGTTTGAGGTCTAGATTAGGAGTTATGCTCATTAGCGTAAATGAGAAGCTTTTTAGTAATTAAACGGTGTAATTAGCGTATAGCCTATCTAAACCCGGTTTTTGATACCAAACTTTTTACCTACTGATATAAAATAATATTTTGGGATTTTTGGAGATTTTTATTTATTTTTAGGCTGAGCATAACTTAGAGTTCTAAGCTTGATTCGGTAATTGCCGGTATTGCCCTTTTGGGCTATAAAATGAGTTTTACAAATCCTTTTGACCCCAAACCTTTTTCTACTGATCTAACTTCTGGTAAAAATAAAAATATCAGCTTTCCTTTGAAAACCCAGAAATGGCTCCAAATCGCCTTTTAAGCGTTTTTAACGCATAGTATGTGCTAAAACTATTTTAAACATATAGGGTTTGATACCTACTTATATTTTTAGTAAATCTTTATATATTAACAGTAAGTAAGAGTTTTAAACTCAGATTTCCAGTTTTGACCTTTTAAGCCTAAGTGAAATTACCAAAATACCCCTAAGGTGCATAATTTGGTTTTAAATGATAAATTTCACATATGTGTATTACCCTACTATTATAACTTATTAAATTAAGTATTTTTACTGATTACATCAGACCTATAACTCAGATTATTATTTAAACTCTTTTATAACCTTTAAAATGACCAAAATGTCACAACATATTTAAAGCATATTAACTTAAGAAACTTGCATATGACTCTTTTGGTTACTCGTTACGCACTTTTCGTGTTCGGATCGACTTATGTAACTAGTTTGCATATATTAGCCGAAACGGGTGAAACCATATCATTTATGTCTCAAAATCCAGAATGTGTTTAAGTTACCCATATTAAACAAGCATACAAGCTTGTCGGGTCAAAGCCACATTCTAAACCGGTCTTCGCTTATAATGCGTTTAAACCGTGTATTCCTTTGAAAGCTAACCGGTCTAAGTCTAAACTTAATTAAAGACCCGTTAGGATTCTAATAGGTTATTAAAAACCTTCGTTCCAGATTAGGAGCCCAGTAAAAGCTACGTGCACTTGCTGTATTTGATTTATACTTTGCTCAGGTAAATACTCTTAACTTATTTTCCCTATACGGGCTTGGGATACGATATTATAATAATACCGCTTGGTCGGGAATGTAGTCATTTAAATCGGATAGTGATTAATGCATTTACATAACTCGTTTTATTCTGTATTATTTGGTGTATGGCCTTTGGGGGTTAAATGACCATGTCCCGGATATCCTTGGCATCATTTAAAGAAATGGCCACGACCTAAGCACGGGGTGTAGGCGTACACCTGACAGTTGCATATGTAAAAACTGGTAATCCACTTAGAGGAAATAATCCTTGTGGGCATTATACCTGTGGCGTGTCAGTTAATCTAGACCGGCCCTACAAACCGGCCCTAATGGACGACAAATAAATAAAACTGTATACAAGATTATTTTTATACAAGTTATAAAAGATATTTTTGCCGAAGTGCATTCAAAATCAATTTTCAAACTCTTTTCAAAATGAGTCAGTTAAGTTGTATTTGCCAGTGTAAACTGACGTATTTTCCAAAAAGGCTAAGTGCAGGTACTATACGAAATAGGCTGGCTACTCCAGGCATCAATAATCAAGTTCTCGTAAGCTCTAGATGTCGAAGTCTGTTGAACAGTTTTCCTTTTTATTTGATCCGCCTGTGGATCTGTTTCAACTATTATTGTGATACGTAATATTACAATTTTATTTGGTTGAAATAAATCTATCTTTTGCTTCCGCTGTGCATTTAAATATTGTGTTGTTTGACTATGATGATATCAACTACGTCATGATACTCCCCACCGGCCCACCGGTAATACGTGGAAATATCGGGGTGTGACAGGTTGGTATCAGAGCCAACACTGAGTGAATTAAACACTAGCCTTTTGTGTTTAATCTCAGTTACACAGTTGCACATTCCTCAAATTTTTGAGTCTAGACAAAGAACGTAGGACAAATCCTGATTTTGTTTTATTTTGTCTTTTATATTTTGTTGTTATCTGTGTTTGTGTTGACAGGTTTAAATATGCCGCCAAGATTGTTTAGGAGAAAAGGAAAGGCACCTATAGCAGGCCACGACCATGAGGTCGAGCCGTCTCAAAGATGAACCTCACCCGTCAACATGCGTACAAGTCCCTAGGGGGACTGGAGGGCACATCTACAGCCAGCGAGGCGGTCCGTCTTGTTAAGTTCATCACCTTCTTATCTTCACTCTTATGGACCCCATTCAGAAAATGAGCCTGAAAACCCACAGCCTTCATTTATCCCTCTCCAGAGGTCCAACTCTCGTCACTCCTTTGATAACCCGTCACATATCTTCCGTAGCCGGTTCAACCCGGCAAACTACCTCGAAGAACCAATGGGTGTTAACCCATTAGGACCGGAAGATCACTTTTCTGGAGATCACGCCATGGATATGGATGAGGATACCGACCCCACTGAACCACCGACCGGTACCCCCACACATCCCATCGAAATTTCTGATGGGTCATCTTTTCATGGATCACTCTACCGTGGTCCTGACAGCTACCAAACAAGGTTCAACCAATATGAATGGTATTTTACACCCTCTTACCATTCATCGCCTCACCAGCATCAGCAGCAGCAACAGGATCCTTCCGGGGATTCACGCTTTGTGGCAGTTACCCCGCCACCACCACCACCTCAGCAACAGCATCCTGAGCCACCGAGGCGAAGGAGAATGAACGCACGAATGTCCGTGCGAGGAAGAGTGCATATCAGCACCCCGCAACCATCGAGTGGCAGCCACTACCCGCCACTCCAAGAAGACCAGCAGATGGGGGGACCTTCAAACCCCGTCCTAGAAGTGAACTCTACACCTGTCGTGCCACCACCGTTGGGTTTTGACAACCCAATTCCTACATACGCTGGCTCAGCAGCGTATAATCCCTTTGAGCAGCCGGCTCACACTAGCTTCAATTATGCTAAGGTCGACCCATACTTGGCAGCGTGGAACTACAACGCTCTCAACCCCGAAGGGCCCTAAGAAACTCCTTGGGGAGTTGGATACCCAGCTTATGGATACCAACAACAGCCGCCTCTTCGACCTCCACATCAGCCGCAGCCGCAGATACCTAGGTTTTCCCCGCCTGAACGGGAGAAAATTCTCCAAAGGTTGGATCAGGTTGAGCGGAAAGTTCACAGAGATCGCAGGGAACGACAAGGCTTCTTTAAGGGACTGACAAGTTTAATAAAAGGGAAGAGCAAGAAGGACCATTGAATCCTTTAAATTGTTGGTTGTATTTTCCTTATTTTCAATCCAGCCCCTGCGTGGGCATGCCTTTTTGTTTAACCCCTGCGAGGGTATGTCTTTTTGTATTCTACCCCTGCGTGGGCATGTTTTCTGTTAACCCCTGTGTGGGTATGTATGTTTGTTTGTTTAAGCCCCTGTGTGGGCATGTTATTTCAGTAGAAGTCCCGTTTAGGGCAAAATTGTACTTGTTAAATCATTATTGGAATGGTTAATTTAAATTTTCATTTTATTAATTATGTGAATAACATAAAATGTGAAATAAATAAAATAACATTCCTACTAAAAGATCCACCATTATAATAAAATGGCAAAACCTGAAAAGGGACCAGACCTAGCCATGTGTCATCTTAAGACAGGGCCAAGATGGTAGTTCTATAATTAGGTTCAGATCCATATTAACCTCTCAATTTAGGATTGATCTACGTTAAATATTAAAAAGAATATTAAAGGTAAAACCTAGCCTATAGGTCGTTGCAGACATTGCCAAGATGGTAAAACCTATTTAAAAGATTCCAATCCTTGTTAACATCTGAAAACATGTTAACACTCTTGTCAAAAATGTGATTCGATAAAATCACATAAGTCATCCTTAAATTTGGTTATTCCAATTTTTCCCTTATTCAAAATAATCATCCCTTAAGGATGAAGTGCCCACGGGCTATAATTAACGTCCTCTGGGACTAAAGGCAGTGGTAGCCTACAACTCCCTGTCAAGAAAAGGTAATGAACTTTGATTCAAACCTTAATGCCTCGATTCCATAAAATCTGGGCTTATAAAACTAAACTTGTCTTCGTGACTAGGCCTTTTGTGCTATTATTAACTTATAATTTAGGATTTTGATAAAGATCCTGAATAATTATATATTTAACAAATTAACTAAAATGGCTATTAAAACCCTGGTTAATAAATCGCCAAGAACGATAGTACTGTATAGACTTCCAAATAAACCTTGTCCTTATTTCTTTTATGTAGCAATTAAAGCTACATGACTAGCTCGGAAGAGGGAAACAGTCATTCGGTGGAAAACCATGAAAATACTAAGATACATGTGACCGGTGCGGAGCTGCAAGCATTAGTAGATAATGCTATTATAAAAGCTATAGAGCGGCAGTATAATGAATCTAGCGGGACTCGAAGTAGTACCCTATCCGCACCACATTCCAAGCCTAAGACTCATTCGGAGGCTCACAGCAAGCTACCCTCTAAGAAAGATGAGCCAAAGAAAGATGATGATCGACATTCATCTAATCAACACAGTGTTCCATCTAAAAAGATAGTGTTTGATGATAAACCACGTACCAAGTCCTGTACCTATAAGTACTTTGTTTCCTGCAAACCCTGGGATTTCACGGGGGAGAAAGGGGCAATTGATTGTATGACCTGGTTAGATGAAATGGACACAGTAGTTGACATCAGCGGTTATGCTGAGAAGGATGTAGTGAAGTATGTATCCCAATCGTTCAAAGCAGAGGCACTAGCATGGTGGAAGTCTCTCATTCAAGCTGCTGGGACGATCCCGCTCTACAATTTGTCATGGGATCAGTTCGTTGCTCTCATTAAGGAGAACTATTGCCCGCAACATGAGGTTGAAAGAATTGAATCAGACTTCTTATCGTTGGTGATGAAGAATTTAGATTGTCAAGCTTACCTCACCAGTTTTAATACCCTATCTAGGCTGGTTCCATACCTCGTAACCCCGGAACCCAAAAAGATTGCTCGCTTCATTGGGGGTTTAGCCCCAGAAATTAAAGCCAGTGTTAAGGCGTCCAGACCTACTACTTTTAGATCAGCAGCTGATCTATCTCTGTCTCTTACCTTGGATGCGGTCAGGCTAAGATCGCTCAGGAATTCGGAAGAAGGCAAGAGAAAGCATGAGGATGATAACTCACGAAGATCTGAAAAGAAGCATAAAGGTAGCACTGACTTCAGGAAGAAGTCTAGATCCAACAAGGGTAGCCAACAAGCTGAGGAAAAGCCAAGGTGCAAAACTTGCCAAACACGCCACTTTGGAAAATGCAGACTTGAGTCCAGGTCTAAGTCAGGACCATCTGCATGTGGGTTATGCAAGTCCAAAGAACACAAGACTGTTGATTGCAAGAAGATTAAAGATGCCACATGCTACAACTGCAATGATAAAGGGCACATTAAAACAAATTGCCCTAAATACGCCAAGAAGCCGGAAGAGGTCAAGAAGACCAATGCAAGGGTTTTCCGAATGGATGCAAAGGTCCAGGATGACAATGTGATCACAGGTACCTTCCTCATAAATGATGTTTATGCAAGGGTGTTGTTTGATTCAGGTGCTGATAAATCATTTGTAGATAATAAGTTTTGTAAATTGCTGAATCTACCTGTTAAAACCCTAAGTGTGAAATATGAGGTGGAATTAGCTTATGGTAGCTTAGAAACCACATCAACCGTGTTAGATGGATGTTTCATATCCATTAGGAACCACTCTTTTCCATTGTCCCTACTTCCTTTGAAGTTAGCCGATTTTGACATAGTCATAGGCATGGATTGGTTATCTCGTAACCAAGCCCAGATAGTGTGCAATAGGAAGCAAGTGATGATCAAGACTCTGTCTGGTGAGCCAATTACCATTCAGGGATATACCGAGTATGGACTGCCTGAGCAAGTGTCTATGCTCAAGGCATCTAGATATTTGAAGAAGGGTTGTGTCATTTATATGGCACAAGTAACTATTGATGAGTAGAAACCCAAGATCGAAGATATTCACGTCATTTCTGAGTACCCTGAAGTTTTTCTTGAAGAACTACCTGGTTTACCCCCAGATAGGCAAGTAGAATTCAGAATTGACATCATCCCTGGAGCAGCACCTGTCGCGAGAGTGCCTTATAGGTTGGCACCAACAGAGATGAAGGAATTGAGGACACAATTAGATGAATTGTTAGCCAATGGTTTCATTAGACCTAGTTCGTCTCCTTGGGGAGCGCCAATCCTATTTGTCAAGAAGAAGGATGGATCGATGCGTCTGTGCATCGATTACCGTGAGCTTAATAAGGTCACTATCAAGAATAGGTATCCTTTGCCCAGGATCGACGACCTGTTCGATCAATTACAAGGGGCAAGCTACTTCTCTAAGATCGATTTGAGGTCAGGTTATCATCAGTTGAAGGTTAAAGATGAAGATGTACACAAGACTGCATTTAGGACTCGTTATGGTCATTACGAGTTCCTAGTGATGCCTTTTGGGCTCACTAATGCACCTGCCACATTCATGGATCTCATGAATCATGTCTGCAAGCCTTACTTGGATAAATTTGTCATCGTTTTCATCGACGGCATTCTCATTTACTCTAAAAGCCAAGCTGACCATGAGAAGCATCTCCGTTGCATTCTTAAGCTACTTCAACAAGAAAAGCTCTATGCCAAATTTTCAAAGTGTGAATTTTGGCTTCTAGAGGTCCAATTCCTTGGACATGTTGTTAGTGAGCATGGTATCCAAGTGGATCCCGCTAAGATTGAAGCTATTATGAACTGGCAAGAGCCCAAGACGCCTACGGAGATTCGCAGCTTCCTAGGACTGGTAGGATACTATAGGCGATTTGTTGAAAATTTCTCAAGAATTGCAGCACCCCTAACTCTACTCACCCGCAAGAATAACAAGTTTGACTGGGGGCCTAAGCAGCAAGAATCTTTCGATATTTTGAAGCAGAAATTGAGCAACGCTCCTGTATTGATGTTGCCTGATGGAATTGATGAATTTGTAGTATATTGTGATGCATCACACACCGGTATGGGATGTGTGCTTATGCAGAAAGGCAAAGTCATTGCCTATGCTTCACGACAGTTAAAGGTGCACGAGAAGAATTACACCACCCATGACTTGGAGTTGGGTGCAGTTGTATTTGCACTAAAACCGTGGAGGCATTATTTGTATGGAACCAAGTGCGTGATCTATTCTGATCACAAGAGCCTTCAACATATGTTCAATCAGAAGGACTTGAACATGAGGCAGCGACATTGGATGGAAACTTTGAATGATTATGACTGTGAAATAAGATACCATCCTGGCAAGGCAAATGTGGTTGTCGATGCCTTAAGTAGAAAGGAAAGAATGAAGCCTATAAGAATCAATGCCAAGAGCATTGAGATAAAGAATAGTTTGCATGAAAGGTTGTTAGCCGCGCAGAAGGAAGATGTGCTAGAAGCTAACTATCCTGATGAAAAACTAGGAGTAACTGAATAACAACTATCATATGGCAAGGACATAATCTTGAGATTAAATGGACGAATTTGGGTTCCATTTTATGGAGGACTTTGGGATGTTATCCTCCAGGAAGCCCACAGTTCCAAGTATTCCGTTCATCTTGGAGCTGATAAGATGTATCAGGATATAAAGGCAAGCTATTGGTGGATAGGCTTGAAAAAGTCTATAGCTGCCTATATAGCTAAATGTTTGACGTGCGCGCAAGTCAAAGCTGAACACCAAAAGCCGTCAGGTTTGCTACAACAACCTGAACTTCCTAGATGGAAATAGGAGATGGTGATAATGGATTTCATCACCAAGTTACCAAAGATAAAGAAAGGAAATGATACTATATGGGTGATAGTAGATAGACTGACTAAGTCAGCACATTTCTTACCCATTAAGGAGACTTATAGCTCCGACATGTTAGCCCAATTGTACGTAGATAATATTGTGTCTCTACATGGCGTACCAGTGTCAATCATATCTGACAGAGATACTAGATACACATCACATTTTTGGAAAAGTTTCCAACGATCTTTGGGCACGCGCTTAAATTTTAGTACGGCTTACCATCCACAGACGGATGGGCAGAGTGAACGTACAATCCAAACCTTGGAAGATATGCTTCGTGCATGTGTGATTGACCTAGGTGGTAGTTGGGATAACCACCTGCCATTGATCGAGTTCTCCTATAACAATAGCTACCATACAAGCATTCAGGCTGCGCCTTTTGAGGCATTATATGGTAGGAAATGCAGAACGCCTATTTGTTGGGCGGAAGTAGGGGAAGCTCAATTATCAGGACCTGACATAGTCTTTGAAACGATGGACAAGATTGTCTAAATTCGTGACCGCCTAAAAGCCGCCAGGGATAGGCAGAAGAGTTATGCAAATAAAAGGCGAAAACCTCTAAAGTTTGAGGTTGGTGATAAAGTTTTGCTTAAGGTATCACCCTGGAAGGGAGTGATGCGATTTGGTAAGAAAGGTAAGTTAAGCCCAAGGTATATAGGACCATTCGAGATTATTGAATGTGTTGGGTCAGTGGCTTATAAGTTGAACTTGCCTGAAGAGCTCAGTGGTATTCACAATGTATTCCACATCTGCAATCTGAAGAAATGTATAGCTGATGAATCGCTAGTCATACCACACACGGGTGTGCACATAGATGAGAGCTTGAAATTTGTGGAAAAACCCTTGTCGATTGAGGATCGACGGGTTAAGAAACTTTGGAGGAAGTATGTACCTATCATAAAGGTTAAATGGGATGCCCGCAGAGGTCCCGAATATACATGGGAGGTAGAGTCCAAAATGAAAGAAAAGTACCCTCATTTATTCCAGTAAATCTCGACGTCGAGATTTCTTTTAAGGGGGTGAGGATGTAACACCTCAAAAATTTATGTCCAATAAAATTAAGACACGTGTCACGTAAAGAAAATGTGTCATAAACCGGATCAAGTTAAAAGATGTATGGTAGGATCAAAAGTGTCAACATGTTAATTAAATACCTCTGAGTGACCTTTTTATAAAAATCCCAAACCTTAATATGTTTTATAAGCATCTAATAGACTCAAATCCGGTTATGTTAATAATATATAATTCAAATTGGCATAAATCCTATGAGCGTTCACGACAAATTTGGTATTCAAGACCTTTTCAAAAGAATCCAAGACAACAAAAATGCATGGCAACACTCTCAAGGACCTGCAAGATCTGATCCATGGTCCCATTCTGCTGATAAATGATTGAAGATTCGAGCTTTAAAGGAATGCATGGTCAAGCCGAAAAGTTTACAAAGTTTTTGTCTTCTGATGAAGGCTTACTGACCATAAAGGCTAACCCTTACGGTCCGTAAGATGGCAGAGCTGGGCATCAGAAAAATAAAAAGCGGATACGGACCGCAAAGCCAAAGACTTACGGTCCGCAAGGTTGTAACTGGGCATTTTTGATCAAGCTCGGTTACGGACCGCAAGACCGAGAGATTACGGTCCGCAAGAGGTTCTTACGGACCGCAAAGATTCTTTCTTACGGTTCAAAAGACCGTCGCTGGCAGCAGATTTTGGACAACTGCCTGTTCAGCCTGTTACACCGCCTCATTAGCATGGTATTCGAATACAGGAGTGTGGCCAACAAATTTTCATGCATAGGGACACATGGGGATCATCAGGGAACACTTGTAGACTATGTTGGCATGATCTTGGACACTTAGGGTCACTATATAAGGAGGTTGAGTTGCAACCATTTTGCTTGATCATTCAAGCTCACTTCAAGGACTTCTCTTGAGCTCCTCTGATCAGCAACAAGTTTCTTTAGGCTTCCTAATCATGCTTAGGACATTTGTAAGTGTCCT
This sequence comes from Helianthus tuberosus, assembly GCA_030545235.1. Lineage (NCBI taxonomy): Eukaryota > Viridiplantae > Streptophyta > Magnoliopsida > Asterales > Asteraceae > Helianthus > Helianthus tuberosus. The sequence goes on from CM060448.1 coordinate 89,443,449, forward strand.
TAACTTCCTGAATTCAGTTTTATTTAGCTTAATGACTATAAGTCAAACCTATCGTAATTAAGGTTTGACTTCGAGATTAATCTATAATTGTCCAGTCAAATCTCGAATTGAAAGTACCTATATGTAGGTAATTATGTGGGTAATAAACTCTCAAATGGGTACTCTCTGATTCCCACTCTAACTAGGTCAATTGTCGGGCCAAACTTGATATTAAAAAGTCAACAGAAAGCTTAATATCAAATTAATGAATAATTAGCAATGTAGAAGCTATGCAACCTATTTTATCATTAATATAACTTGGTAATTAATGTAAGAACATGTCTAAACATATTCAACCCGACAATTTTCAGTTTAGGCTCGGTTCGGAACCGAAAGTCGCATAATTTGACTTTTGCTTTGACTTTCAGTTCTGACCCAATGTAGCATGTTTTAGAAATGTTTTAGAGCCTTATTGGGACCAGGTTTCATGTTAGTATATCCCTCTGTGATTATACAACTTGGTTCAATAGGTATCCGATTCATATGCATGTTTCCGTTAATTGCTTATATGTTGACTATTATGCCCATATGAGCTTAAAACATGAATTTTGAAAATGTAAAAGAGTAGAAACCTTAGTTACTGATTTTTAGACTTGCACCTAAAATTTGACATCAGTTTGAGGTCTAGATTAGGAGTTATGCTCATTAGCGTAAATGAGAAGCTTTTTAGTAATTAAACGGTGTAATTAGCGTATAACCTATCTAAACCCGGTTTTTGATACCAAACTTTTTACCCACTGATATAAAATAATATTTTGGGATTTTTGGAGATTTTTATTTATTTTTAGGCTGAGCATAACTTAGAGTTCTAAGCTTGATTCGGTAATTGCCGGAATTGCCCTTTTGGGCTATAAAATGAGTTTTACAAATCCTTTTGACCCCAAACCTTTTTCTACTGATCTAATATGATAAATAAAATATATTGAGCCTTCTGGAAAAAATAAAAATATCAGCTTTTCTTTGAAAACCCAAAAATGGCTTCAAATCGCCTTTTAAGCGTTTTTAACGCATAGTATGTGCTAAAACTATTTGAAACATATAAGGTTTGATACCTACTGATATTTTCAGTAAATCTTTATATATTAACAGTAAGTAAGAATTTTAAACTCGGATTTCCAGTTTTGACCTTTTAAGCCTAAGTGAAATTACCAAAATACCCCTAAGGTGCATAGTTTGGTTTTAAATGATAAATTTCACATATGTGTATTACCCTACTGTTATAATTTATTAAAATAAAGTATTTTTATTGATTACATCAGACCTATAACTCAGATTATTATTTAAACTCTTTTATAACCTTTAAAATGACCAAAATGCCCCTACGGGGCATAGTTGGAGTTTAAATTCATTTGGGGCATAATAGAAGATATCTTACTGATGTCACAACATATTTAAAGCATTTTAACTTAAGAAACTTGCATATGACTCTTTTGATTACTCGTTACGCACTTTTTGCGTTCGGGTCGGCTTATGTAACTAGTTTGCATATATTAGCCGAAACAGGTCAAACCATATCATTTATGTCCCAAAATCCAGAATGTGTTTAAGTTACCCATATTAAACAAGCATACAAGCTTGTTGGGTCAAAGCCACATTCTAAACCGGTCTTCGCTTATAATGCGTTTGAACCGTGTATTCCTTTGAAAGCTAACCGGTCTAAGTCTAAACTTAATTAAAGACCCGTTAGGATTCTAATAGGTTATTAAAAACCTTCGTTCCAAATTAGGAGCCCAGTAAAAGCTACGTGCACTTGCTGTATTTGATTTATACTTTGCTCAGGTAAATACTCTTAACTTATTTTCCCTATAGGGGCTTGGGATACGGTATTATAATAATACCGCTTGGTCGGGTATGTAGTCATTTAAATCGGATTGTGATTAATGCATTTACATAACTTGTTTTATTCTGTATTATTTGGTGTATGGCCTTTGGGGGTTAAATGACCATGTCCCGGATATCCTTGGCATCATTCAAAGAAATGGCCACGACCTAAGCACTGGGTGTAGGCGTACACCTGACAGTTGCATATGTAAAAACTGGTAATCCACTTAGAGGAAATAATCCTTGTGGGCATTATACCTGTGGCGTGTCAGTTAATCTAGACCGGCCCTACAAACCGGCCCTAATGGACGACAAATAAATAAAACTGTATACAAGATTATTTTTAAATAATTGTCCCAAGTTATAAAAGATATTTTTGCCGAAGTGCATTCAAAATCAATTTTCAAACTCTTTTCAAAATGAGTCAGTTAAGTTGTATTTACCAGTGTAAACTGACGTATTTTCCAAAAAGGCTAAGTGCAGGTACTATACGAAATAGGCTGGCTACTCCAGGCATCAATAATCAAGTTCTCGCAAGCTCTAGATGTCGAAGTCTGTTGAACAGTTTTCCTTTTTATTTGATCCGCCTGTGGATCTGTTTCAACTATTATTGTGATACGTAATATTACAATTTTATTTGGTTGAAATAAATCTATCTTTTGTTTACGCTGTGCATTTAAATATTGTGTTGTTTGACTATGATGATATCAACTACGTCACGATACTCCCCACCGGGCCCACCGGTAATACGTGGAAATATCGGGGTGTGACAATGAGGCACTGAAAGACAACAGCTGGGTAGAAGCCATGCAAGAGGAGCTCCAACTGTTCAAAAGACAACAAGTATGGGAACTTGTACCACTGCCAGAGGGTGTAAATCCTATTGGCACAAAGTGGGTCTTCAAAAACAAAACTGATGAAAGGGGCATTGTTGTCAAGAATAAAGCTAGGCTTGTGGTTCAAGGGTTCAGACAAGAAGAGGGCATTGACTATGATGAAACATTTGCTCCTGTAGCCAGACTTGAAGCTATCAGATTATTTCTGGCCTTTGCTGTCAACCACAAAATCAAGGTGTATCAAATGGACATTAAATGTGCATTCCTCTATGGTAAGATTCAAGAAGAGGTTTATGTTTGTCAACCTCCAGGCTTTGAGGATCCATTTAATCCAAATCATGTCTACAAGCTAAATAAAGCTTTGTATGGCTTGAAACAAGCACCAAGGGCCTGGTATGAAACTCTTTCCACTTTCCTACTATCCATTGGTTTCACAAGAGGTAAAATAGACAAAACATTGTTTTTAAAATGGGGAGGGAAGGATTTGATGATTGTCCAGATTTATGTGGATGACATCATCTTTGGAAGCACATGCAATAAAATGTGTGAAGAGTTTAGGCAACTCATGACAGCTGAGTTTGAAATGAGTGCAATGGGTGAGCTCCAGTGCTTTCTTGGTCTCCAAGTAAGGCAACTGCAAAATGGCACCTTTATCCATCAAGGCAAATATGCCAAAGAACTTTTAAAGAAATTTGAGTTGGATGATTGTAAGCCATGTAGTACACCCATTGCAACCAATAAAATTGTCATGTCTGATGAAAAGGATGATTTGGTTGATCAAACTTTATATAGAAGCATGATTGGGTCTTTATTGTACCTAACTGCATCTAGGCCAGACATCATGTTTGCAACATGTGTTTGTGCAAGATCCCAATCAACCCCTAGAAAGTCAAACCTTATTGCTGTAAAAAGGATATTCAGATACCTAAAAGGTGCTCCCACACTTGGTATCTGGTATCCAGCTGATGGTAAAATTAAGCTTTCAGGTTTCTCAGATAGTGACTTTGCTGGATGTGACAAGACAAGGAAGTCCACTTCAGGAGGGTGCCAATTCCTAGGCAACTGCTTAGTGTGTTGGCAAAGCAAAAAGCAAACAGCTGTTTCCACATCCACTGCTAAGGCAGAGTATATAGCTGCTGCAAGCTGTACAACCCAACTGCTTTGGCTTCAAAATCAACTACTGGATTTTGGTATCACTGCCTTAAAGACACCTCTCATGTTGGACAGTCAGGCAGCGGAAAATATCATCAAAAATCCAGTCTCCCATTCAACCACCAAGAACATAGATATCAGACATCACTTTGTGAGGGATTGCTATGAAAAAGGTTTGATTTCTCTGCACCATGTACCAACTAAGGATCAGCTGGCAGATGTGCTAACCAAAGCATTAGACGCATCCACCTTTGAAAGCTTGATCTCTAGGATTGGCATGCTGAACATGGAATAATAGGCAAAATCCTGTTTTTCTATGAATAAAAGCATTAAAATGTTTTCAGAAAATAAAAAATCCATCCTTAAAAATAGCTAAAAAATGAATTTTTCATTAAATACTTAAAAGTCTGCCATAACCACTGCTTTGTTCAAATATCTGCTCTGCTTAAAACTCTGTCCACTGCTGAAAGTCAACCCCTGTTCTCTCTTTTCCTTGATAAGCACTGTTGTTCAAAATCAGTGTTCTTATCCACTGATATGCTATCCACTGATAGTAAAAATCACCCACTGCTTTCATTATTACCGTTGAAACCACTGTTCTTGTTCCATCAGTGGTTTTTATAAAACACTTGTCCTTCAATTCATCTGGGGTTGGCACGTGGACAGTACATAGCGGTCAGATCTTTTGTAACCGCTGCCACGTCAGCATTCACTTTTTCCTCTATAAAACCCTTTTCAGAACCCAAACAGGGTTTTACTGTCTAATCGAATTCACCAAAAAATCCTTTCTCAAAGCAGTTATCATTTCCTTCTTCCAAATCCTTCATCGTTCATCTTCGTAAAAATGACAAAATCAAAGTCTTCATCTTCCAAACAGGCCACTCAAATGGCTACCACACCCATTGAAATCCCATACAAAGCATCTCATAACTATCTGGGTCTTCTTACACAACCCGGCACCATCGACATCTACGATTCAATCATTGATACTATGTCTGCATCAAAGTACAAAACCTTGTTAATAGCAGATGCTCCGATTTATTTGAAAACCCAAAGAGAGTTTTGGAAAAATGTTACTCTTGAAAAACAAGGTGAAGACGTCATAGCCATTAACTCTTCCCTAATGGGTAAAGCAGTCAAAATCACACCACAATCCATTTCGGAAGTCTTTGAACTCGATGATCAGCAAGGTAAAACTTCTTTTCCCAAAAACTAGTTATAAACTGATTTCCTTGAAAGGGGGTATGCAGATTCAATAAAAAAGGATACCTTACAAAAAGGTAGTTTTCCACCTGCAACAAGATTTTTGTTCCATACCCTGTTAATGTGTGTTTCAAACAAAACAACTTTTTTTAATAAGATACCATTAAAGATTTAAAACCTGGGATATGCTATTCTCCAAGATTAAAATTTCAATTACTCCCAGGAAATCTTTAATGATTTAGTTAAAAATGTTGATAAAAAGCCATTCTTACTATTTCCAAGATTTCTAAGTTACTATTTTTAAAAGACATTTGGTAAGGATTATGCTCATATAATAAAACAAGGTGACTCTTTTCAAATAAACAGCTTAACTGCTGAAACTTTCACAAGACTATCAACACCTTGCAAAACAAAAGCAGAGGTCCCTGAGCAGAATTTAGCAGCTACCACTGCTCCTCAGGTATCTGCTACCGAACCTACTGCTCTAGGTGATCATAGCAGCAAAACAACTGCTTTGAAACCCACACCTCAAATCACCAAAAAGCCAAAACAAAAGAAAACTCAAAAGCCCCCCAAACTTACCAAAAAGGCAACTCTGGAGGATGAGATACCAGAGAAACTGCCAGTAACCGCACAAAAGTCACAAGAAACCACTTCTGCTACTTCCTCACAGCAGTTGGTAGAAATATCTCAACCTTTGCCTCAAACTCCTCCTGCTTCTTCTAAAAAAGAACAGGTTGTACACATAGGGACTCCACACTATGATGCTTTGGAATCACTCGAATCCATCATCCACAGCCCACTGCCCGGGGCAAATTCGCTTTCCACACCCAACCTCACCTCCGCAATTCCCCCACAAACAAAATTATTGTTGGATGCTCTTGATTTGAACCAGACACAAACCAGTACCTCTCACTCACCTGTTTATGAGAGTATGCCTCAATAAATGACTAGGTCTGATGTATCAATCATTGCTAACCAACTAACAAGACCTGAGGAGGTTACAGCCCTTGAGTTATAAGTAACTCTTGGTGGTAGTTCAAGTGAAGCAGCCACTACAAGTGTTGAACCCACTGGTTTGCTTTTGGATAGTGGTTTCATCAGTCAGACTTCCTTGAAGGCAATTTCTTCTCTGGGAACATTTGTGTATCCAGTTTTTACTGGTTCACTAAAAAGTGTTTCTCAATTTGAAGGAAGAGGTCCCAGTACCAAGACAAAGGGGCATCAGTGGCTGACTTCTGGGATACATTTCCTGGGTCAACCACTGTTACAACCACTCCAAGTGGGAAATCAGATGATCCCATTAAGTTGGGTGATGGTTTAATGTACCAAGAATTGACGGCCAGAATTGACAATCTGGATACCTCTGTTGTAGAAATCAAAGAAATGCTGCAACAGTTGTTGAAAGTTCAAAAGGTACCACCAACTGCTGTTCCAGCTGAAGCACCTGCACCACCACATGCACCTGCTGCAAATGAGTTATGGAACTTGTTTCAACCACTGCTCATCCGACAAAGAGAACTAGCTGATCAGCAGCATGAGATACATGTTCAAAAGCTGAGAAACATGATGGAGGCTAGGTTTAAAGATACCCAAGCTGATATCAAGGCTATAAAGGCCCACATACTAAACACCACTGGTACTGCTCCTCCCACTGTTCTCTTTCTTGATAACCCACCACCAGATAATGCCAAAAAGGGGGAGAAAATCAAGCAGTGGAAGAAGAAGGGATATGAAGATGGCTTGTACATAGAGCCACAAAAAGTTAGTATGCTCAAAGATATTCCCTTGCCAGATGGGTCCAAAAAGATTGATGTTACCACTAATGGCATTGCTGATGCATTAGCTGAGGTAAACAGGGATAGAGAGGCTAAGGATAAAGCCAGGTGGGAACAGGAGAAAAGAGCTTTTATGGAGCTGAATGTGCAGGGTCCTTCTGAGCCAATGGATGATGAAAATACTAAGGATAAAAAGAAGAAGCCCATTAGACAAGTGAGGCAACCCAAACACACACAATCTAGACCCACAAAGCATGCTTCCAAACCACCATCCAAAGGCTCCAAACATCAAACCTCCACCCAAACAGCTGTTGTAACACCTGTTGTATCAACAACTGCTGACACTTCAGTAGTTTCAACAACTGCTAGCCAAACACCTGCCATCACTTCAACACACACCACAACCGTTGCCTTACCACCACTACCAAAAAATCACTTCACCACCTAAAACTATTTCACCGCCTTCATCACCTCCTGCTAAAAAGCAGAAGACAACAGTTGTTAAAACATCTGTTGTAATGAAAACAGTGGTTGAAACACCAGTTGTTTCAACAACTGTTAGTCAGCCACCTTCCACCACTCAAATCACCACTTCACAACCATCCAACACACCACCAGCCTCTCCTAAACAAAAAAGGAGAAGGACAATTTTGCCTGATGATGAGTCTCCATCACCACCACCAACATCTTTACAATCTCTTTCACTTGTCAATATTCCAAATCCTGCTCCTCTCTTTTCGGCCCAAGTTCAACAACCAATCACTGCCATCACTCCTGCAGGTTTCAAATATCCTGTTGAACTTGTAGCAGTTGGAGAAAAGATCAAATCCTTCTACTTTAAGGATGATCCTACTAAAAGGAGTTTGACATCAGTTGAAGGATATCCTAGGCCTAACAACATTGAAGAATACTTGAAAGCTAAGGCTCAATAGGCAGAGGATATCTCCAAAAGAAACTCACAAGGAAAAACTGACAACGAAATTCAAAGGCATTATCAATTTCTACTCACTCAAGTCAGATCCTTGGAGCAGTTTGCAAAGAATGTGTGTCAACAGATATCAGAAAGAGTAGATGAGTCATTGAGAAAAGATTACATTGACAACATCATGGCATACAAGAAATACAAGGGGGAAAATACATGTATAAGGATTGGACCATTCCTGAGCTTGAAAGTGAGGCAGCCAGGATTTAGGACATGATTAAAAACAAAGTCAAACAGACTCCTCCTGATTGGTCAAAATACAAAAAGAATGTATCTTAAAAGACATTGGAGCTGAAGAGAATGAAAGAGGAGCTAATCACTACAGATTATGGGCCCAGAAATCAAGTGATGAGATGGAGAGAAGACAAAGTCAGGGCCACTTACAAAAGGTTGGAGGAACTAAGGAAGAAAGATCCAAAGGTTCCACAAAAACCTGAATATCCTGAAGCAGAGGTTTCAAAAAGACCACCAAAGCTGCAAATCAGGAAATCCACTGCTCCACCTGGTGCCATTCTTTATCAAAGGAGAAGGCAAAAACAGATGGATGCAGAAACAGCAGAGGAACTAGCTGCTGGAAATGAAGTGATAAAGATGGTTTTCAAACAAATGATGGCTGATATTCCTGAACTTGCTCAAGCTCAAAGCACTGCTCAGTCAGTCATCACCAGGCCAGCATCTCCAAACACCTCTTCAAATAAAAATCTCCCAAGAAACCCACCAGACTCAAAAGTACTAAAATGGAAAACTGATAAACAGAACCATGTCCTGACAGTGATCAAGTCTAGTGGAGAAGTGAAGAAAATATCAAGGGAACGAGCAATTGGCCTAAGTGTTGAAGATCTGCAGGATCTCCTTGATCTTACAGTTTGCAGGGATGAAGATAATACAGATGCCTTAGATTTTGAATTGCAACTTAAAGGCCAGATTAGGGAATTGTTGATGAGGCAATAAAGATCTACAATAATGAAGGGTTTTGGCATCATTTGTTCCAGGGGGAGATTGTTGGGATTGAACCCTATCAGAGGAACAGTTGATTAGAGCCAAAATCGGATCAGAGCAGTGGATCCAAAATAAGCAGATGTTATGTTTTCATTCTCTCCCCTTGAAAGTGGTTTCAACATCTGATGACCTCAAATCCACAGATCCTTACAACTGCTGACCTACAACTGCTGATCAAGTTAAAAGACTGTTGAAGACTAAAGCTCTGTTGATCAATCTAATGCTATGGGTCAAGCACTGCTGGTTATATCAAGTACTGCTGGAGTCACAACAGTGGAAGGATAGAGCAGCAGTTTAGTTTTCCTTATGTAATGTATTGTATAACAGTTGTTAGCATAAGCAGTGTTTGTATAGATCAGTTGTTAGATTTTGTTAGGAGGTTAGATGTCACTTTCATGGTGACGTCAGCAAAGATGCCACAGTAGTTTATCTGTGCCTATAAATAGAACAATACCCCGTACTGTTCTATTAGCTCTTCACCACTTTTCACCTGTACGAACAAACACTGTGAGCTCAGGCTGAGGGGGAGTTTGTTACATGCATGCATTGTAATCGTTGATGAAATAAATTCAATCTTTCGGTTCTATGTCAAAAATGTGTGTTTAAAGCAATTCTGCTGTTTGATTGTGTGCAAACTTTAATTCCATTTACATTCCGCTGCACTACTTGTTCATTGTTCATCTTAATTCAAACATAAAACACAATCAATCCAAACTCAGATCCTAACACTCATAGTGACCATAACGGGTTTGAAAAGAGGTTTTAGGTATATCCTCCTATTGAATGTGTAGTTGGTGATAGCCTAAGCGTAGATCGATCTTAGAAAAACACGTAGCACCATGTAACTGATCAAACAAATCATCGATTCGAGGCAAGGGATAGCAGTTCTTGATTGTCAGCTTATCCAACTCCCTATAGTCGATACACATCCGAAACGAACCATCCTTCTTTTTGACGAAGAGGACAGGCGCGCCCCATGGAGAGGTGCTAGGGTGAATAAATCCTTTATCAAGTAGTTCCTGGAGCTGACTCGAGAGTTCGCGCATTTCGGAAGGAGCGAGATGATAAGGCGCTTTAGTAACAGGATTTGCTCCAGGAATGAGGTCGATTCGGAAATCGATATCACGAGTGGGCGATAGTCCGGGTAAATCATCAGGGAAAATGTTGGGAAATTCACAAACAACGGAAACGTCTTTCACCTCCGGGTTTCCTTTCTTTTCCTTCTCCGCTACTATGATGTGCGCCAAGAAAGCTTGGTATTCCTTGCGGAGATACTTGCTAGCCTGGACACACGACATGAGTTTAAGACCTTTTGAAGGAGTTTCGCCATACATACAAAGTTGATCGCCATTAGCGAGCGAGAAGCGAATCATCTTATCGAAGCAAACAACTTCAGCATGGTTTTCACGAAGAAAGTCCATGCCTACTATGACGTCAAAACTACCAAGCTTCATTGGAACAAGTTCGATTTGGAAGATGTGATTGTTGAGTTCGAGCATACAATCACGTAGAAAATAATTGACGGCGACGGTTCTTCCGGTGGAAACTTCAACATCGAACGTCGAGGGGAGATGAGCGCGCTTACGATTAAGGAGCTTTTCGAATTCAAGTGATACAAAACAGTTATCTGCTCCAGTATCAAATAAACATGTAGCATATATACCATTCACAAGGAACGTACCATTGACCACATTGTTGTCTGCTTGAGCCTGACAGGCGTTGAGGTTGAATGCACGTCCACGGGTTGCTGGTTGTTGTTGTTGTTGCTGAGGCTGCTACTGGGGCTGCTGCTGTTATGGCTCTTGCTTGACCACTCGGTTCAGGCACATATTCGCGAAATGGTTGGGATCACCACACGCATAGCAAGCTCTAGCATTGATCGCGGGTGCATGAGCCGCTTGATGGCCTTGAGGAGCAGTAAGTAGAGCTTGTTGAGCAGGAGCTTGACCTTGGGTTTAAGCTGGAGTTTGACATGGACCTGTATGGCAGTTGGCGGTGAAGTGGCTGTACATGTTACAATGCACACAGTATCTGCAAGCGATTCCCACAGGGTGGTGATAGGTACAAGTAGGACAAGCCGGGTAAGGACCGGTATACGTACGTTTTATCGGCGGTGCGTTGGTAACCGGTGCCACTACTTGGCAGTGTTGAGGTTCCGGTGGTGCAGGAACTGATTGGAGCGGGGCAGCAGTGATTGCACAGTTCTTGTTGCTGGAACTGCTGTTGTTCTTCCTCTTTAGACGTGAGAGCTTTGATGACTGAGATGCGGTGGTGGTTTCAGCTGTTGGAACAGCGGTGGCTTGATGCAGATTCATGGAAGCTTTATCCCAATAACCAGACTTGACTCGCTTGTCGTTGATCTCAGCAGCGAGTAAGTAGGTTTCCTCAATTGTTGTCGTCTTTGCAGCTTGAACGAAATCAACCATACAATCTGGAAGAGCACGGATATACTTCTTGATGGTGATTTCGGGCGTAGTCACTTGGCCTGGACAGAAAATACTCAACTGCTTGAAGCGAGCAGTTAAACCAGCATTGTCACCATCTTTTTGTTTAATATTCTAGAACTCGTCCTCCAGCTTTTGGCCCTCGTGGCAAGGGTAGAACTCTTGCATCATCACGTCCTTCAACTCATCCCACGTTAACCCATAAGCTGCATCATTTCCGCGCTTGTTTCTCTCAGTCGTCCACCAATCTAGAGCTCGGGATTGGAAGACACCAGTAGCGTTGAGAGTTCGGAGATTGTCAAGACAGCCACTCTGGCGCAAGGTGACTTCGATAGAATCAAACCATTGGAACATGGTCGTAGGCCCATCTTCACCGGTAAACTCTTTTGGTCTGCTGGCTTTGAACTGCTTGAAGCTAAAAGCGGCTCTAGGAGAATCGGTCCTGGACTCATCCGAGGACTTGCTAGTAGTCTCGTTCAGTTCACTGACGATCTGGCGGATGACTTTAACAATTTGACTCGCGACGAGAGAAGCGAGTCGCTTGTCAGCGTGTTTACGCCTAGTAGCTCGGGAGTGTTGCGATCCGGATGACGACATTGTCTGCAACAGACATCGTCACAGTACTCAAACTCAATTTCGATTAATCCTAATATGGTCTAGTGATTTATCATAAAGCTCAGGAACACATCGAAGCACGTAGCATGTAAGTCAAAGTAACACGTAGGCACGTATAATCACAGAGGCACATAAGCACGTACGCACATAGTTCACGTAAACACATAGCACATAGGGTAGTCAGAACATAGAATCCATACTATATTTTGCACGTATTCACCTATTCTTCACTGCTCGTATTGCGATTAAGTAATTCGATTGCGAGTATCGAGCAGCGGTTGCGAATATTGACTAGCGATTTGTTAGTGTGGTGTGTATCGTGTGTGTTTTGACGGAGCGAGAAATGTGGAGTCGAAACCATCAGTACCACCGTACTGTTTATCTCAAAACGCTAACAAATCACCATATAAATCACATAAATTTCACACAAAATTCACATAAAATTGACAAATCACAGAGTTAGCTGCAGCAAATCCAGAATCGGAACACATAAAATCGAGGATAGATTGTCTTAGGCGTGTAGACATTGACTACCCAAAGTGATCCGACTACTTAGAAGAACCCTAAGTCCACACTTTGGCTTTCTGGACCGTGCTCTCGCTTTGATTCGAGCGTTCGACATGCATCCTTCCAGTCTCAGTGTGCCCTCAAGTCGTTGGAGTCTGTCGAGACTTTGGTGAGAGTTCCGTAAACCACATTAGAGAGTAGAATCGAGTCATCAAGGTTCGGGTTTCACCCATAACTTAGAGACTACATTCCTGTTCATGTGATGAAATCACGAGACAGATAAGTAGATTTGCATCAAAGTATGAATTTCACTCCTGATTCGACGCAAATTCTTTTGTCTATAGTAGAAAAATAGTAAATCGAACGAGTAATCTGGTCGAGAGTTTGTGGTTTTCACACCTATTCTTAACCAAATTATCCGTTTGTGTGTGTAACCAGCCTTATGAAAGGCTGATCTTGCACAGAACTGTAGTATGCGATGTTCGCGCAATTGTGTGTGTACAGCGAGTTCGAGCGAGAAATAGCGAGTAAGCTCGTACAAAACCCCTACTAGGCATGCACAAGTCGGTTTGTTGGTACTTAGACTATAGACTAGGTCGTTTCTAAGACATCGACCAGGACTAGGTCGAGTCTTGCCTAATTCCCTATAGTTATGGCTCCGATACCAATCTATCACATCCCAACCGATGGCGGAAACATCGGGGCGTGGCACTGAGCGAAACAGATTGTCCAAGAGAAATTCCATAACAACTACTTTACCAAATAGTTAAACATTATGTCCCATAACATAACCCATTAAGCAAGCAAGTTATTACAGACATGAATATCTCTAAAACAAATAAAACTGTTCCGACAACTCAGATTTAAATAGATTGTTTGTTTGTTTCTAGACTCCTTCCTAGCTCGAGTTCATCAGACAGTAAGCAAACATCCTATGCAATCAAACACCTGTCACATACGTTAAAATAGAGGTCAATACACATAGTGTAAAGGTGAGCATACAAGTTTGATAATAGTAATAGAGTTCGAAAGCGTTTACGCATAACCAGCATGTACAACGTATAATGTGAAGCATGTAAGTTATCGACAAAGATCCTATCAATACCAATGACTGCGATTTGACTGCGAGTAGCGAGTGCACATCACTCGTTCACTACTGCGAACACGTGAAGTGATTGTCCTTAACAACCCTTGAGTGAACATGTTCTGAGTCCAAACTATAGTACTATCGTTGCTAAAGCAGGTAGACAACAACCAATGTGTAAACATAACAACCAGGCATTCATCGAGTCATGTATAACATGCATTAGAGTTCAGCGTATAAATATTGTTTGCGTCGTGTGATCGACGTGATTTGAATAAGTAATGTATGTAACACCCAAAAGTGCATAAAGAAAAAAGGGATCTAGTATACTCACAGCGAGGGGAATTAATGGATTGAAGGGAACCCTAGATTGATCAGCCTGAATAGTTAACGATAACATAAGCGATGAGCGGTGTGTAAATGGTGGAAGTGACCAAGTGTTAAATGGTAATCCGATCGGATGGCCATTCGATTGGATTGACATTCGCTTGGTAAGGATGTGTTTGTGTATGATGGTTTGTCCTTTGAATTTTTCGTTGTAGCATTTTGAAGATAGAGAAGTATCTTTGCCTTTCAGGTCGGTCGATCGGACGGCGGTTCGATCGGACGGCGATCCGATTGGTGAGGCTTCTCAGTTGAGAACAAGTTCACAGTAGGATGGTCACTCGATCGGATAGCAATTCGTGGCAGTGAACATGTTGAAAATTGTTTAAGTACCAAAGTTCCAACGTCACATGTTCAGATGGTCGTTCGATCGGATGGCAAACCGTTCGACGTTCAGAACCTTGAAAGTTTGAATGAAAAGTTTAAGTGTGGAACCAGGTGCAAGCCGATCGGGTGGCTGTTCGAGCGGATGGAAATCCGATCGGATGGCAATCCGATTGGACGGCAATCCGTCCCAACGACCTGATCGTCTTGACACTTGATTTCGTTGAAGTTTTGCAGTTATGATCAAGACGGTACGATAACATGCTTAAATAACAGAAACCCCATCTTGACCCAAGTGACCCGATCGAACCGGAACCACCCTAGTCCGACCAGTCCACTGTTCGAGAAGGTTGTTTGTGTTTAACCCGAAATCAGTTGTCTCGTGGATAGAATTCAGATCTTGAACTAACACATCACTAAGAAAGAGTACTAGATCAGGACGAGCTCTGATTCTATCGGTTTTGAGTGCATTGAGTGTAAAAGAGTTGAAAGAATGTTGGAAAACCTTCTTTCAATCCTTTTAACCATGAATATGTGTTGATCTATGCAAAAACATTGATTATTCATGTGGAAATCCTTTATATCTAAGTTATTCTTGGTGGAATGAAGCCAAGCCTTGAAGTTCATAAGAACTCCATGATGACATCACCCTAAAACACCTCAAATCCGACGATTTCACTGTTAAAAGTTAAGATTTAAAGGTGAAAATGATGAAGAAGTGTGTGTAGATCATAGAAGTACAAGATTTAGGTTGAGAACTTACAAGAATCGCGAGAAATCGAGAGAAAAGAGGGCTTGAGTGCGGCTGGTTCGAGTGAGGAGCTGTGACATCACAAATGATGTGATAGGAGGGTATTTATAGGGTTTCCCAAAATGGAAAAGGCATAAGGGTCAGATTGGTCACTGATCGGATCGCAACCCGATCGGATGGCAGTCCGACCGGATGGCAACTCGATCGGATGGCAATCCGATCGGTTGGCCACTCGATCCAGGTGTCCGGTGCAATGAGTTTTGTCGTTTCGATTCACGTGCTGAGTGTTGCGATGCGATTAGAGTGAGCGATGTGATAGTATTACTTAATAGTCACACAAATAACTTAACTACTATATCTAACATACAATCACTATAAATAACTTGCATTTAGCGTTTGCGGTTAGATTGCGATGCGATAGATTTGCGATTGTGATTAAACACCTCAACATAAACATAACATGCACAAGTAACACGTAGATAGCACACATACGTAAAACAATATCCAGAACACATAATTCGAGTTGCGATTGCGATAGCGATAAGTCGATTAGCGATAAATATGCGATTAAACTTCGATTATTAATAGACACTCCACATAATACAACTAAAGCGAATAAGTAGATAGATTTGATTACAAGTCATTAACGTACAATCAATAGTTAAGCAAGGAGTGACAGATCGCAATTAGCAATCTTTTCTTCCTTTGACTTTGACTTTGACTTCTACTTTGACTTTCCAAAAAGTGGGTTGTTAGATGTTTGAAATAGACCGGGTGGTGGTACTTTTTGTGATGAGGATGATTGTCCGGATGTTGGGAAGAAAGATGAAATGGATGGTACGGCTAATGATGTAGGATTATAGCTAAAAGTGTATTTGGTTTGGGTATTTGTGGGTAAGTTCGTGTTGGTTGGTTTAATTTCAGGTATTTATGTAGGAATGGTAGAATTTGGTGGAGGTGTCGATGGTGTTGGTTGACCCGTAGTGGGAGGTAGTAGTGGTGGTGGATCCATTGTGTTAATCGGTGTAACTGGTGTTGTAGGGTGTTGTTGGTGAACCACTGATATTGTTTTCCCAAAGTAAAACTCTGTTTCTTCTCAAAGTTCGTTCAATCTCCGGATCAAACGCTAGTGGTGATAGCTTGTGAGAACCTCTTCTATGCATGCACATGTAAATACCTGCACACTAACACACCCAGCGTAAACCAAAAAAATAACAAACTTAAAATGTCAAAGATAACACACGTTGCGCACTACTCCTCGGCAACGACGCCAAAATTTGACATGAGGTCGAAGTCTCAATCAAATTTAATCCAAATACTACTAGATAGCTAGCGGTAAGTGGGTATCGAACACCGGGAGTTTGTGGAATATGTGCTATCTCAATGGTTATCTAAATGACTAATGTTAACTAAATTGCAAGAAAATTAAATTCACTGATTTGGTTGTTTGGTTTTAATTGTCTAAATTGAACTAAATTATATTACAAATCAAAGTTAATTTTGTAACAGGATAAGAAGGTAGCGATCATCCCAAGTATCAGGTTTTAAGTGACAACCAATGTTCATTTTCAACTGGAAAGAACCACATAGACATGGCTCATGTAAGATCAATTGTTTGTGATGAAAGGGAACTAAGTACTCGGATTCCTAGAACGCGAGGTTGTTACCTGATGACCAATCAACATAAATCCAACCCTAATCCCTCCTATGATATCTCGATTGCCAACGACACCAATAACGTATGGTTTAGAACTATGATCAAACACACATTAACAATTTACAAACAATCACTCAAATACCATAATAAACTAAACAACACATGCAAAGTATATTATTCCAGAAATTAAAGAACAAAACATAAGTGTCACAAGCAAACCTTACATTCGGGATGATCACCAACGAGATTAGCCGTGCATAGTGTGGTGAATCATCATTACATTAATTATATTGCTCATAGGAATTAAAAAAACAAACCCAATGTTAGAATCTTGCAAAATCCACACAAGAACACCTATTTTCGCCTCCAAGGACTGCTAAAACGGTTAGGAATGATTGGACTTGAAAGGACATCATAAAACACAATAAAATATGGCAGTTACACTTTTCTCGCAGGCCTCCATCGTAAGCTACGGTCCTTACCGTAGCCTACGATGGCAAATAAAATGCTACGGCGATTCAAATCTGGGCTACGGTGGTCAAAAATTACCAGTGTCTGCCGTAGGCTACGCCCTCTACTGTAAGCTACGGTAGGCTTAAGCATGAAATTTTGTTTTCAGCATAACTTTTTCGGTTCAACTCCGTTTTCTTCACCGTTTTCGCCTCTGTTCTCGTAATTTCATCCTCTATCATGTTATCTTCTTAATTATTCAAATCCAATAATTGAATTTTTCATTTATTCTCCGTATTCCTTCCATTTTAAGCTCCATTTGTACCTGAAACACACACAACCGTAGTTATCTAATTCTAGACAATTACCCGATTAAATGTAGGATTTTAATATCATTTATACCACTTAAGGGTTGTCCTACAGACTTCTCGTCAGTCGTGACATATGTACACCAAGAATCGTCTTAATATAATTTAGGAGCCCTTATGATAAAGGAGTTCTACCCACGCAATGAGATGAGGGCACTCGAGAATGAATTCCACGATCTCAAGCAAGATAGTGGTGAGAATCGTGCCTACACAGATCGATACGAAGAGTTGAGCCTACTCTATCCCACCATGGTTACACCATTGGATCGTGCTATTGAGAAATATATTGATGGCCTACCTGATCCAGTTCAAGATATAGTCACTGGTAGCAAGTCAGCTACTGTTAGGGAGGCTATCGAACTAACCGCAACCCTAACCGACTCTCAAGACTACTCAGGAGAAACCAAAGGAAACAAAAGCCGAACCCTTTAGAAATTCAAGGAAACATAAGGTTCAAGGAACTTTGTTGTTGTGTCTCAAACCAGCAAGGGTACTCCCAACTAACCAGCTCAACCCCCTACTAGGAAACCGTATGCTGGTACAACACCATTGTACAACTAATGAAATGGTCACCATCAAAACCATTTACCCTATCGTCAGTGTACTCTCTGTGGATGACTCAATGACTTGGCCAACACCTGTCCAGTTAATCCAAACCAAGCTATTCCAAATCCTGTTCAACCCAAGAAAATCCTGCTCGACCTCACTTTCCACCTGGGTCTTGTTATAATTGTGGCGAGATGGTCCACTTCAAGAACAACTGCCCAAAGCTTGTTAATGCTAATCTTGCCCGTGGACATGCATTTAACATAAACGCTAATGAGGCTCGTGCTAACAATGACATGGTTAACCGTACGTTCCTTGTTAACAATCATCCTGCTTCTATTCTCTTTTATTTGGGTGATTGGAGTTTTGTATCCTTAAATTTTGAACCTTTCTTTCGATACCTCGAACTAAGCTAGGAAAACAATTAAGTGTAGAAATAGCTAGTGGCAAACCCCTTGTACTTGATTCTTTCATTAGTAATTGGCAACTATACCTCAATGATCATCTTTTTCCCATCAACCTCACACCAATGCAACTTGGGAGCTTCGACATCATAGTAGGCATGGATTGGTTAACCAAACATCATGCGAAAGTTATCTATTTTGACGAAGTTGTTCATGTACATCTTCCATCGAGCGAAGTCTTAGAAGTTCATGGAGAGAAACCTCCTAAACAACTCAAACTCATAACTTATCCCCAAGCCCATAAACACCTACGAAAGAAATATGTGGCCTTCTTGGCACATATCGTAGAGGAGAAAGGCAAGAGTAAGAGTATTCAATACATCCCCATTGTTCGGAGTTTTCTCGAGGTGTTTTCGAAAGAACTACCTGGCTTACCCTAGTATGCCATGTAGAATTCCGCATCGACCTTGTACCTGGTACCAACCCAATTTCCAAATCCACTTACCGTCTTACACCCTCTTAGATGTAAGAATTTTCGAAAAAACTTCAAGAACATTCGAACAAAGGAATTATCCATCCAAACTTCTCACCTTGGGGTGCTCCTGTGTTGTTTGTGAAGAAGAAGGATGGATGTTTTCACATGTGTATCGATTATCATGAGCTCAACAAACTCACGATTAAAAATCGATTTCCCCTACCTCGTATTGATGATCTTTTTGATCAACAATAAGGTGCTACTTGTTTTTCCAAGATCGACCTTTGTTTTGGGTATTATTAACTTCGTATACTCGAAGAAGATATTGCCAAACTGCTTTTCGCACCCGATACAGCCATTACAAGTTCACTGTCATGCCTTTTGGTTTGACAAATGTTCTTGCCGCTTTCACAGCCTTAATGAATAGGGTTTGTGAACCTTATTTAGATAAGTTCATCATTGTTTTCATCAACGGCATTTTGATCTATTCAAAATCTCGAGCTGACCATGAACATCACCTCCGTCTAACGATGGAACTCCTGAAGAATTTGGGCTTAAAGAGGTCCAATTCTTAGGACACATTGTCAACGAACAAGGTATACATGTAGATCCCACCAAAATCACTGCGATTAAGGATTGGAGTACACCCACTACTCCTACCGAAGTTTGCTCGTTTCTTGGTCTTATCGGTTACTACCGTCGTTTTATTGCAAACTTCTCCAAGATTGCGTTTCCACTCACTTCTTTAACTCAAAAGAATAAACGTTTTGAGTGGGGACCCAAATATCACACCCCAACCGATGGCGGAAACATCGGGGTATGGCACTGAGTGAAACAGATTGTTCATGAGTATCCATAACAACTATTCTTTACCAGATAATTAAACGTCATGTCCCATACCACAACATATCAAAAGTCAAAACAATTATTACAAATAATTGTCTCAAAAACAAATACTGTCCCGATGACTCAGATTTAAGCGTGACATAACTAGACCCCTAGCTTGATTCACCAAAGCACAACAATTTCCTAGCATCTTAAGCACCTGTCACATACATTAAAATAGAGGTAAATACACATAGTGTAAAGGTGAGAATACAGGTTTGATAATAGTAATAGAGTTCGAAGGCGTTTACGCATAACCAACATGTACAACGTATAATGTGAAGCATGTAAGTTATCGACAAAGATCCTATCAATACCAGTGACTGCGATTTGACTGTGAGTAGTGAGTGTGCATCACATGTTCACCACTGCGAACACGTGAAGTAATTGTCCTTAACAACCCCTGAGTGAATAGGTGCTGAGTCCAAACTATAGTACTATCGTTGTTAAGGCAGGTAGGCAGCAATCAATGTGTAAACATAACAAACAGGCATTCATCGAGTCACGTATAACATGCATTAGAGGTCAGCGTATAATAGTGTTTGCGTTGTGTGATCGATGTGATTTAGAATAAGTAACGTATGTAACACCCAAAAGTGCATAAAGCAAAAAGGGATCGAGTATACTCGCAGCGATGGAAGTATGGATTGAAGGGAGTGCTAGAACGGTTAGCCTGAATAATTAACGACAGCATAAGCGAAGAGCGGTGCGTAAAATGGTGAAAGTGACCAAGTGTCGAACGGTAGTCCGATCGGATGGCAATCCGATCGGATGGTCATTCGATCAGATGTCAATCTGTTCAGATGGTCATCCGATCGGATGGCCATTTGGTAAGGATGTGTTTGTGTATGATGGCTTTGAAGTTTTCGTTGTAGCATTTTGAAAACACAGAAGTATCTCTTCCTTTCAGGCCGATCGATCGAACGGCGGTTCAACCGGGTGGCGATCCGATTGGCGAGGATTCTTAGTTGAGAACAAGTTCACAGCAGGACGGTCACTCGACCGGATAGCAATCCGGTCAGGTGGCAATCCGTTAGTTGCTGATGATCTCTGAAAATTGCAATTGAAAGTTTAAGTGTGGGACCAAGTGCAAGCCGATCGGATGGCTGTTCGATCGGACGGAAATCCGATCGAATGGCAATCCGATCGGACGGCAGTCCGTCCCAACGACCTGATTGTCTTGGCACTTGATTATTTTGAAGGTTTTCTAGTTTTGATCGAGACGGTATGATAACATGCTTAAACAACAGAAACCCCATCTTGACCCAAGTGATCCGATCGAATAGGAACCACCCTAGTCCGACCAGTCCATTGTTTGAGACGGTTGTTTATCTTTAACCCGAAATCAGTTGTCTCTTTGGATAGAATTCAGATCTTGAACTAACACATCACTATGAAAAAGTAGAAGATCAGAACGAGCTCCGATTCTATCGGTTTTGAGTGCATTGAGTGTAAAAGAGTTGAAAGAAAGTTAGAAAACCATCTTTCAATCCATTTAACCATGAATATGTGTAGATCTGTGCGAAAACATTGTTTATTCATGTGGAAATCCTTCAGATCTAAGTCGTTCTTGGTGGAATGAGCCAAACTTTGAAGTTCATAAGAAGTCCATGATGACATCACCCTAGAACACCTCAAATCCGGTGATTTCAGGGTTAAAAGTGAAGATTCAAAGTTGAAAAGGATGAAGAAGTCTGTGTAGATCATAGAAGTACAAGATTTAGGTTGAAAACTTACAAGAATCGAGAGAAATCGAGAGAAAGAGAGCTTGAGTGAGGCTGGTTCGAGTGAGGAGCTGTCACATCACAAATGATGTGACGGGAGGGTATTTATAGGGTTTCCCAAAAAGGAAAGTGTCAAAGGGTCAAGTAGGTCACCGATCGGATGGCAATCCGATCTGATGGCCACTCGGTCGGCTGGCCACTCGATCTAAGTGTCTGGCGCGTTAAGTTTTGTTGTTTCGATTCGCGTGTTGAGCGTTGTGATGCGATTCGAGTGAGCGATGCGATAGTATTACCCAATAGTCACACAAATAACCTAACTACTATATCTAACATACAATCACTATAAGTAACCTTGCGTTTAGCGCTTGCGATTAGATTGCGACGCGATTAAACAACTCAACATAAATATAACATGCACAAGTAACACATAATGGCACACACGTAAAACAATTTCCAGAACGCATAACTCGAGTTGCGAATGCGATAGCGATAAGTGGATTTGCGATTAAATAGCGAGTAAACCTCGATTATTATTAGATACTCCACATAATACAATCAAAGCGATTAAATAGGTAGATTCGATTACAAGTCATTAATGTACAATCAATAGTTAAGCAAGGAGTGACAGATCTCATTTAGCAATCTTTTCTTCCTTTGACTTTGACTTTGATTTGTATTTTGACTTCAAAAAAGCGGGTTGTTACAGCCTCCCCTGCTTTAGGAAATTTCGTCCCGAAATTTAAGAAGTAGGCGTAATGAACAGTTGCGGGTACTTCGCCTTCATGTCGCTTTCTAGTTCCCAGGTGAACTCGGCGCCTCGTTTGCCTTCCCAGCGAATCTTCACGATGGGAATGCGTGAGCGTCTGAGCACCTTGGTTTCCCGTCCCACGATCTAGACAGGCTTTTCCACGAAGTGTAATGTTTCGTCTACTTGTAAATCCTCAAGAGGGACATGTATTTCCTGGTCGGCCAAGCACTTTCTGAGGTTCAAAACGTGAAAGTTGGGTGGACGTTACTCAGTTCCTCTCGTAGTTCGAGTCTGTAGGCCACTTTTCCAATCCTTTCCAGAATTTTAAAGGGTCCAACATATCGAGGCGTGAGCTTTCCTTTCTTGCCGAATCTGATCACCCCCTTCCAAGGTGCAACCTTTAAGAGTAAGTGATCGCCAATGTCAAATTCAAGGGGTTTGCGGCGTCTATCAGCGTAACTTTTCTATCGGCTCCGAGCCTTCAAGAGATTGTCTCGAATCTGGAGGATTTTGTCAGTCGTTTCTTGCAACAGCTCGGGACCGGTAATTTGCGCGTCTCCGATCTCGTGCCACACAATGGGCGATCGACATTTCCTTCTATATAATGCCTCAAATTGTGCCATTTGTATGCTAGAATGATAACTGTTATTATACGAGAATTCGACCAAAGGTAAGTGCGCGTCCCAATTACCACCGAAATCTATGACACACGAGAGGAGCATGTCTTCAAGGGTGCGAATCGTTCTTTTAGTCTGACCATCGGTTTGGCGATGGAAAGCGGTACTTAGATTAAGAGTAGTACCGAGAGCAGACTGAAACGTTTACCAAAGACGCAAGTTAAACCGACCATCACGGTCAGAGATGATGTCACGAGGCGTCCCGTGTCGACAAATGATCTCCTTGGCGTAGATCCGGGCTAATTTTTTACCCTTAAAGTCTTCTCGTACCAGTAGGAAGTGAGCTTACTTAGTCAAATGGTCAACTACAACCCAAATGCTATCATAACCTGATTGAGCACGCGAAAGTTTCGTCATGAAGTCCATAGCTATACTTTCCTATTTCCACATCGGGATTTCGGGTTGAACGAGCAAGCCAGAGGGTCTTTGATGCTCAGCCTTGACCTTGGAACAGGTCAGCATTGCGAAACATAGATAGCGATATCCTTCTTTAAGTTCGGCCACCAGTACTTGTAGCTCATGTCCTGGTACATCTTGTCGGCACCGGGATGAATAGAATAGCGAGATTTGTGGGCTTCATCCATCAGAAGTTGTCGTAGGTTAGTACGCTTGGGGATCCAAATTCAGGCCAAGTAATAAAAGATACCATTCGATTTATTCTCGAGTTGGGCGCCATCATGTAGAATCCTTTCCTTCTTCAAAGTTCGTTCAGTAAAACAAGCATGCTGCGCGTCTCGTATAAGAGCTTCGAGATGAAACCGGGCTTGGGGATTACGAACACTAAGCAAGTAGCTTCGTCGACTGAGAGCATCGGCAACGACGTTCGTTTTGCCTGGATGGTAACGGATCTCAAAGTAGTAATCTTTGAGCAGTTCTACCCACTGGCGTTGGCGCATATTCAGTTCCTTATGGTCAAAGATATGTTGTAGGCTCCTATGATCGGTGAAGATCGTACACTTGGTACCATAAAGGTAGTGTAGCCAAATCTTTAACGCAAAAACAACTGCGCCAAGCTCGAGGTCATGCGTGGTGTAGTTCTTCTCGTGGATCTTGAGCTGTCGAGAAGCGTACACGATAACCTTATCTCGTTGCATGAGAACACAACCAAGACCAAGGTTCGAGGCATCGCAGTAAACTACGAAGTTGTAGTTTCCATCGGGCAGTGAGAGCACGTGTAACACCCCGAAAACGGGTTTGGTAATCAAACCCCGTTAATACTAAAAGACTGGTAAAGTACCGTTAGTGGTAAAAGTAACCCGGTAAATATTAGGATTTAAATGAATAAACCTAATATTTAATAAAACGTGAATAAATGCTTTTAAAGAAATAAGTTTATAAAAGGCCCGAGTTAACGGGACATAAAAATAAAACGGGTTATAATTTCCCCGAACCCACCAAGTAACTAGGAATATCAACCTAGTTAACTATGTGCCTTAAAACAAAGAAGGAAACTTGGGAAATAACCCTTATTATAAAGCTACAAACTAGAGGGGCTAAAAAGGGAAGAATTTAAAACTTGATTTATTAAAATTAAACACAACACACACACTGGGTGTGTGTGTGCGTGTTCTGGTCGACCAGGAGAAAGCTCAGGAGAGCTCAAACCTTAACTTCAACAAATTGATCAAATAGAAGCCCAAATCAAGAGCCAAATCAATGCATGAACACAAATTCGTGATCACCAAGTCAAGGGGATCGTGAGGTATGTTGAATTTCTAACATTCGTGAAGTTGTAAAAATTTGATAATCATCCTAATCGCGAATTAGGCATGAATTAGAGAAGCTATGGCTAGATAAGTGATGTATACTTGCTTAGGAACGAAACCCTAAGTGAAAATTATACATAACATGCTATGAATTGAATGATTGAATGAATTCCCACACTAGGCTAAGTGGGTAGTAGTCATAAGGTGGAATTGATGATATGATTATGATTAGAATCATCATGCATGTTAAGTAATCGGGAAATACTTAAACAAATTTCAATTTTGAGTATTTGATCATAAGTGATAGTGGTAAAATTTGATGTTAATCTTGGTAAAAATAACTAGTTATGAACTAGTTTGTAAATGTGTAAAAGTATGCCCACTAGGTGTTTGTTAAAATGCCTAAACGAAGCTAAAATGTTTAAATTCCATGTGAAGTTTGCATTTGGCTATGTCGATAGATCAATTGACCTTTAGGAAGTCAAACTAACCAATGATTTAATCGAGTGATAAAGTCGACATAAGACCCGTTAGATGGAGTAGTCATAATTGATAATGACTAATCTAACCATCTTATGAATTATGATGATAGTTTGACCCTTAACGAGCTAGGTGGAAGCTTGATGAGTGAGCGGGTCAAACGAATCAAGTGAGAAGAAACGCGTATTCGGGATGCGAGGTAAGTTATAACTTACACCTTTTATTTAATATCTATTTGTTTTATAGATTTTGAATAATCAAAAGTCACATTTGACTTATGATGTTTCGACCCGACATGCGCGGTTCGGAACAAAAGACAATAATGATAAACCATGTTGAATGGTTAAAAAGAGTAAATAAGGTCATTTAGTCATGTAGACGAGATGGTAATAAATCCATCTCGTAAAAGTAAACGGTCATATAGACCAAACGGGTCAAAAGGTGAAAATATCACCCTTTGACAATATCGGCTAATGTTTTGTCGAGTTGCGTGATTACAGGAATAAATATCGATTTAATGTTGACATCGCTATTACTTAGCACCACTAAGGCAAGGTATTGAAATGGGTCAATATATTGATCTGAGCCAGGTATGTATAATAACACAACTCATCACGTAGAATTTGGAGTTCTATAAGAGTTAGACAAGGTTAAGGTATAGATATTCGGTTATCTTTAGGTAAACCGAATAAGTTGAATTATATTTATGGTGTTTTAGAAGCACATGAGTTTACAAACAAGAATTATAGTAAAAATGTTGGATTTTTAGTCAAACAAGTATTTAAAGGTCCTTGTAGTAAAAGAAGGATGAAAATTAACCAAATTGCCCTTGTAAGCTAATTTGAATGAACGACCCATAAAGGTGGTTCGGAAATAAGTTTTATGATTAAATATATGCTTAGAATGAGTATAGGTAGTGAAGGATGTAAATCCTTGGGTCGAAAGACTTTATATGAGTCTTTGCCGTAAAATGATAATCCGAGGGGTAGAAACTCGGAACATATAGATATCCGTATTAAATCCAACACACATATAGATGTGGTGGAAGATAACTTAATAAGAAATGTAGGAATAAGATGCTAGAAATGAATGAAAGCGATTTCAAGCTTTAAAGTGCTTAAATACCCTTAACGGGTCAAAATAAGCATACGAGCGAAAACGGGTTTAAATGGTGTAATAAACCTATGATTAGAACCTAATATAGTAGGTAACATTAATTTGAAGAAGTGTATGAGATATAGGAATCAAATAAATACGTTTGTTTGATAAAATGCATAAACGGGTTAAAATTCGGTAAAAAGGTAACGAGTCGAAGGCTTAGAAGTCTCAAAATTTCTTATGTTGGATGTAGGATTTTAACTCCATAAGATGGAGGATTAAATTACAGACACGTAGGAAAAAGAATCGGGTAAAACGGATCAATAACGAAGAAGTTATGGCCGTTTTCCGTGAAATCAGATCGTGCTGTGTATGTACAGCATCAGCTAAGGCAACAGGCTGTGAAAAACAGGGCTAGGCGTGACACCTAGGCCCTTGGCATCATGTCTAGCCCCCTAACTCCGAAAATTTTTAAATTTTGTCATTTTTAACCCCTGTACTTGTTTGAACTTAATATTTGACTATCAAAACTAACTTTTAAGTTGGTTTTGAACATAGGTGAATGCCAAGAGTGCACGGATGAAGATCAAGCGACGAGCAAGAACCGAACATGATCACGAAATAAGCTTCCGCACTATGTATCGTTATTATGTTAAACGACGAACGTACACATGATATGCAGTATACTTTTTAAATTGTAAAAAGTTTTAATAAACCCGTAATTTCCAATGCATTTGTAATCTTAATTACATGACTGTTTTTCATAAATGATACGTTAAACCTTAATTTATAAGAACGGGTGTTACAAGTTGGTATCAGAGCCTTGGTTTAAGAGATTCAAGTATGGCGGGAAAGCTATGCTTGGACTTAAACCTTACGCTCTTGATAAAGATTGGTGTTCGGTTCGAGGCTTGATCGCAAATTCGGTAAGTACATGTATATCAATGGTTTAATATGATTAAAGTGTTGAGAACAACACATATGGTTATCGTGTAATACACGTTACACCAATAAAATCGATATAGAATAGATATAGTCAATGAAATTACACGCGTTGATGTGTATAGTAGAAAAGTCTTGTATTATAATACGGGCATCCTTTAATGTTGAAATTATTAACATTTGTATATGTTTTAGTTGAAGGACACTAGCATATGAGGATAACGAGAGCTTAACAGATTACGGATATGATAGAAGAACGGTCCGAAGTATGACAAGAGTAGCATGCTCACCAAGGACTAAATCGCGTAACGACCGCGAACAAAGTGAAAGGCAAGAAACGCCCGTCGGGGCAAGCATTACCAGGTGCACATTTTAAATATAATTGCACAAATAGTAATATGCAACAAATAAGTAGAAATTGAAAGTTGCATATGTAGATTAAAAACTTGGAAAAACCCGAATAGAAAATGTATTCGGGATATTGTTTCCAAGAGAAACAAATAGAGGCATTACTTACATAGGGTGTGATGTGAAAACTATAAAAAGGTCATGCGTGTCATGTGTTAATCGCTTACTCTGGCCAAGTAAGTAGTTGCATATGATACCATGAACTTCTTATAGCGGACACATTTATGTCCGATGTAGTAAGGGTGGGGTGAATGGGACTAACTTAAATGGTACCCAAATGAATCAAATAAGTAAGATGTTTGATAGTAAACGTAAACGTAAGTCGGATGACGGAAGCGTATTACGTAAAAATAACGAGCCCGAGAGAAGGGACAAGGATCAAGTAAAAAGAAAATACAGACCTGTCACACCCCTATTTCCACGTGTCACCGGTGGGCCCGGTGTGGGGTACAGTGACGTAGTTGGCATCGTCATAGACAATCAACACAATATAATAATGCACAGCGGAAGCAGAATAGATACATTTCAACTCTTAAATAAATTGCAATAATAAATATCACAGTAGTTGAAACGGATCCACAGGCGGATCAAATACAAATAAGATAAAATATTGTTCAACAGATATTTGTCGTCCGAGCTTGCGAGACTATAGTGGACGCTCTTAGGAAACAGCCAGCCTATTTTCGTATAGTACCTGCACTTAACCTTTTGGGAAAAATACGTCAGTTTACACTGGTAAATACAAATCGACTGACTCATTTTTAAAATGATTGAAAATTGATTTAAATGCACAAGGCATAAATATTTTTATTAACTTGGGATAATTATATAATATAAACTTGTGAACGATTTACATGCACTCGTATCTTTGGTGGCCCGGGATCTGCTGTCCGGGCTAAGAATTAAATGACACACCACATTAAAGAGTTATACACGCCGAGTGTACGCCTACACCCCGTGCTCTGGTCGTGGCCATCTCGTAAGATAATGCCAAGGATATCCGGGACACGGTCAATAACCCCCCAAAGCCTAAAGTAAGACAAGACTGTTTAAACGAAGTCGCACAAGCTATTCAAGACTGTACACCCATAAGGAGCAGGACTTGTGCGCCCGATCAAGCGGTATTTTAAATACCGTACCCCAAGCCCGTATAGGGAAAATAAGTCAAAATGTATTTACCTGAGCAAGTATGTAACACAAACGGTAAGTGTGGTAGCTTTTACTGGGCCTCCTAATCTGGAACAAAGGTTTATAATTAACCTATTAGATTCCTAACGGGTCTTTTATTTAAGCCTAAGCTTTGACCGGTTAGTTTTAAGAATGATACGGTTTACGCACGATTAAGCGAAAGACCGGATAGAATGTGATTTAGACCCGGCAAGTTTGAATACTTGTATAATATGGGTATACTAAATACATTCTGGATTTTGAAATAAAAATGATATCGTTTGACCCGTTTCGGTCAATTTACGCAAACTAGTTACGTAAACCGAACCGAACGCAAAAAGGGAGATACGGGTAGACAAATGATTCAAATGCAAGTTCCCTGATATAATATGCTTTAAATATGATATAATATCAGTAATTTATGTTCTATATTGCCCGGAATAATTTTAAACTCAATTTATGCCTTAGAAGGGCATTTTGGTCTTTTTAAAAGATTATAAAAGAGTCAAATTAGAAATCTGAGTTTCGGGTCAGGTTCATACAGTAAATATACCTCATTTAACATATTATATCAGTAGGGTATGACCCATATATCAAATTTATCATTTAAAATCAAACTATGCACCGTAGGGGTATTTTAGTAAATTCACAAGGGCTAAAAATGCCAAAACTGGAAATCTGAGATCATATACTTATACTTACTGTTATTATATGAAAATATGCTAATTACATCAGTAGGTATAAGTCTTACATGTTTAAAACAAGTATAACGCTTACTATGCGCTTAAAACGCTAAATATGCGATTTAGAGCCGTTTCCGGGTTTATATATGAAAGCTGAGATTTTTTTATATTTCCAGAAGGCTCAAAATAATTTATTTAACATTTAAAATCAGTAGAAAAAGGTTTCGGGTCAAAAGGATGTGTAAAACTCATTTTATGGCTTAAACGGTCAAAACCGACATAACCCGAAATAACTAGGCGATCTAGGATCCGTTCAGCCAAAAATTTATTAAAAATCATCAAAATTCCCAGAATATTATAATACATCAGTTGGTAAAAAGTTTTATACCAAAACGTGGCCAGAAATAGGTCATATGCGAAAAGGGCCGTTTATGTAAATTAAGAACATAGTTTTACGCTAATGGCCATAACTCACAATCTGGACCACCAACTGATCCGAAATTTTCGGTGCAAGTTTATATATTAGAAATAAAGATTTCTATCCTTTCACTTTTCCAAAATCATGTTTTATATCAAAAAGGGCAAAATAGTCAACTTTTAAGCATAATCGGAAACATGCAATTTAATCGGCTAAGCATAGACTCAATCAACAAAAATTCCAGAAAGTTTAACCAAAATAAAAATGGTCAAAAATACTTTCCAATACAGATCTCGAACATGCATGTACGAATCCGAATCGATAGTCTATGAAATAGTCGTTTTATAGGACTTTCGGTTCCGATTCGTATCTATAGTAAAGATTGTCGAGTTGATGATGATAAAATACATTCTTATATTCATAATAAAGCTATCTATGAAGATCAAACAGATTGCATGTCATTTATTTTACCATTTAAGCTATTTTTCTCAAAAATCACTTCTGTTGACTTTTTAGAATCACGTTTGACTCGACAATTAGCATGCATGTAGTGGGATTCAGATAACACCCTTTAGAGGGTTTGTTTCCCACATAAATACCAACATATATCAGGTTTCAATTCGAGAAATGACTGATTGAAACTTGTTTAATCAGAAAGTCAAAGCTTATGAACAAACAGTTTGACTTTTAGCAATAATCAAAGCAAGAACGGATTGGAGATCGAATTAGAAGCTTACCAAGGTCCTATTGATGTTAAGCTAACACTAGAAATCGGCCTTGATGTCCAGAAATGCTTCAGAGATGCTTGAGAGCTTTTGCAAGTTTGGAAGTTCTTGTTCACAACACAAGTGTTTAGTAAAATGAGCTTTGGATCAGATTTAAAGCTGAATTGTTGATGTTTGCAAGGGGTTACTGTGGCCTAGGCATGCATGCAATGTTATTGGATCTTTTGGGAGGTGAAAACAGCTGTTACCCACTTAATTTCGGACCCAAATCGCTGCTGTTCGCGGATTCTGCACCTGGGTTTATTGGCAGCTCCAAAGTTTGCCCATTTGTTGCAGTTTTGGTCCCTGTACTTTGGTTGCGATGATTTGGCCATGAATCTTGACTCGTAAACCCCCGAATCTGGTTTTTAAGAACCCTTGGACATTTACCAACATGGTAATGTCCTCGTTTAACTTTGCGCTCGCCCGAAAAGCCATAAAATTCGACGTTGACGCTTTTAACCCCTCAAGTACGGTTTTGGCCATAACTTTCTCATGTGATAACGAAACTTCATGAAATTTTTACCACATATTCTAGTGGGTATATTTTAGCTTTACAAAGCTTCGGGTCTGCCAAAAGTTCACTCAGAGGTATAAATTAAACATGTTGACACTTTTGGCCCCTATAGTTTGCAATACTTCACTTTTGTGCAATTTCCGCGTCGTATGATCCATGAACCATCCGTTTAAGGTTATAAAAATTATGTAGGGTTATCATAGAGCCTATTTATCCATTGTTGACACTTTGGACCCTTAGGTTCCATAGTTTTCACTGTTTGTCACTTTTAGTCCTCCTAAAGTATGTTTTCACATACCGGAACCTTATGACACGTGTCAAGACATTATTGGACGAAATTTTTCGAGGTGTTACATCCTCACCCCCTTAAAAGAAATCTCGACCCCGAGATTTATTCAAACAAATGGGGATATTTTTCTTTCATCGTGGATTCCACTTCCCACGTGTATTCGGGACCTCTACGGGCATCCCACTTGACCTTAACAATAGGCACGTGCTTCCTTCGAAGCTTCTTTACCTGTCGATCTTCAATTGATAACGGCTTTTCCACAAATTTTAAGCTTGCGTCTATTTGCACATCTGTATGTGGCATGACATGTGGTTCGTCAGCGGAACACTTCTTTAGATTGCAGATGTGGAACACATTGTGAATTCCACTGAGCTCTTCTGGTAAGTTCAACTTATAGGCAACTGACCCGACACGTTCGATAACCTCGAAAGGTCCTATGTATCTCGGGCTTAGTTTGCCTTTCTTCCCAAATCGCATCACTCCTTTCCAGGGCGACACTTTAAGTAGGACTTTTTCACCCACTTCGAAGTGAAAATCCTTACGACTTGGATCCGCATAACTTTTCTGCCTATCTCTGGCAGCTTTCAAACGATCGCGAATCTGGACGATCTTATCCGTTGTCTCAAAAACAATTTCTGGTCCTGACAGTTGGACCTCTCCAACCTCCGCCCAACAAATGGGTGATCTACACTTTCTACCGTATAAGGCCTCAAAAGGCGCAGCTTTTATGCTGGTGTGGTAGCTATTGTTGTAGGAGAATTCAATTAGTGGTAGGTTCTTGTCCCAACTACCACCTAAGTCTATTGCACATGCGCGTAGCATGTCTTCCAGCGTTTGAATAGTACGCTCGCTCTGACCGTCAGTCTGTGGATGATAGGCCGTACTAAAATTCAAACGTGTGCCCAAAGCTTGTTGGAAGCTCTTCCAAAAATGTGACGTGTATCTAGTATCTCTATCCGAGATAATAGACACAGGTATACCGTGCAAAGCTACAATCTTATCAACGTATAATTGGGCTAACATATCGGAGCTATAAGTCTCCTTGATGGGTAGGAAGTGTGCTGACTTCGTCAGTCTATCAACTATGACCCATATTGTATCATTTCCTTTTCTCGTCTTCGGCAACTTGGTGATAAAATCCATTGTCACAATTTCCCACTTCCATTTGGGAATTTCAGGTTGTTGAAGCAAACCTGACGGCTTCTGATGCTCGGCCTTGACTTGCGCACAAGTCAAGCATTTAGCTACATGCTCAGCTACTGACTTTTTCAAACCAATCCACCAGTAGTTTGTTTTCAAATCCTGGTACATCTTATCAGCTCCAGGATGAACGGAATATTTAGAGCTGTGGGCTTCCTGGAGGATAACATCCCGAAGTCCTCCATAAACTGGAACCCATATTCGTCCGTTTAGTCGTAGCATTCCATCTTTGTCGTGGGATAACTGCTCCTCAGTTACTCCCAACTTTTCTGCAGGATAGTTAGCTTCCAGCACAGCTTCCTTCTGTGCAGCTAACACCCTTTCATTCAAATTATTTCTTATCTCAATGCGCTTGGCATTGATTCTGATTGGCTTCACCCTTTCCTTTCTACTTAAGGCGTCGGCAACCACATTTGCCTTGCCTGGATGGTATCGTATCTCGCAATCATAGTCATTGAGAGTTTCCATCCATCGCCTTTGACGCATGTTCAATTCCTTCTGATTGAACAGATGCTGAAGACTCTTGTGATCCGAATAAATTATGCACTTGGTGCCATACAAGTAATGTCTCCATAGCTTCAATGCAAATACAACCGCACCCAATTCCAAATCGTGGGTGGTGTAGTTCTTCTCGTGCACCTTTAGCTGGCGAGAAGCGTAGGCAATGACCTTGCCTCTTTGCATGAGTACACAGCCCATACCAGTGTGTGATGCATCACAGTACACCACAAATTCTTCCATACCATCGGGCAGTGTTAGCACTGGAGCATTACTTAACTTTTTCTTCAGAACGTCGAAGGATTCCTGCTGCTTAGAGCCCCAATCAAATTTAACCTTCTTGCGTGTCAATGCAGTAAGGGGCGCAGCAATCCTTGAAAAGTTTTCAATGAATCGCCTATAGTATCCTGCTAATCCCAGGAAGCTACGAATTTCAGTAGGCGTCTTTGGCTCTTGCCAATTCATCACTGCTTCTACTTTGGCGGGATCCACTTGGATACCACGCTCGCTCACTACATGTCCAAGGAATTGGACTTCTCGAAGCCAAAACTCGCACTTCGAGAATTTGGCGTAGAGTTTCTCTTGGTGTAGGAGTTTGAGAATACATCGAAGGTGTTTCTCGTGGTCAGCCTTGTTCTTTGAGTAGATAAGGATGTCGTCAATAAAGACTATAACGAATTTATCTAGATAAGGCTTGCAGACGCGGTTCATGAGATCCATAAACGCGGCTGGTGCGTTGGTGAGCCCAAAAGGCATCACTAGGAACTCGTAATGTCCATAACGAGTCCTAAACGCGGTTTTGTGTACATCATCATCTTTGACTTTCAACTGGTGATAGCCTGACCTTAAGTTGATCTTTAAGAAGTAACTTGCCCCTTGTAACTGATCGAACAGATCGTCGATCCTGGGCAAAGGATATCTATTCTTGATAGTGACTTTATTTAGCTCGCGGTAATCGATGCACAGGCGCATCGATCCATCCTTCTTTTTGACAAATAAGATAGGCGCTCCCCAGGGAGACGAACTAGGCCTAATAAAACCTTTCGCTAACAGATCATCTAATTGCGTTCTTAACTCCTTCATCTCCGTTGGAGCCAATCTATATGGTGCTCTCGCCACTGGTGCTGCACCCGGAATAATGTCGATTCGGAATTCTACTTGCCTATCTGGTGGTAAACCAGGTAGTTCTTCAGGGAAAACTTCTGGGTATTCCGATATGACAGGGATGTCTTCGATCTTCGGCTTAGGCTCATCAATAGTAACTTGCGCCATATAAATGACACAACCCTTTTGCATACATCTGGATGCCTTGAGCATGGACACTTGCTCGGGCAATCCATGCTGGGTATCTCCTTGGATAGTGAGTGACTCACCAGACGGAGTTTTCACTACTACTTGCTTTCTATTGCACAGAATCTGGGCTTGGTTACTCGACAACCAATCCATGCCTATCACTATGTCGAATCCAGCTAGCTTAAAGGGAAGCAAGGATAACGGGAAAGAATGATTCCTAATGGATATAACACATCTATCTAGAACAGTTGAGGCGGTTTCTATTCGGGTCCTACTCCGAGTACCACTAGATTCCCTGAATTGCCTATCCATAGCTTTGGCAACAGCGTTATCTATCAGTGCTTGCAACTCTGCACCGGTGACGTGAATCTTTGCATTATCTGAGTGTTCCCCAGAATGACTGTTGGTCTCCTCTGATTTGGCCATTGTAGCTTTAAGCTACGATAAAGGACAAGGTCTATTTAGAACCTAACAGTATTATCGTTCTAGACGATTTATTAACCATGGTATCAAGAACCTTAGCAGTTAATAAATTTCATTCAGGCTCTTATTAGCAATCAAGGAATGAAAATATATATATCGGCACCATAGGCCTAGTCACAACGGACAATTACTAAATTATAAATTTAGATTTTTATAGGATTATAAATTGTATAATTAAACAAATAACCCTTTACTAGGCAGGGAGTCATAAACTACAACTGCCACTATATAACATAGTTATAACCCGTAGGTATCAAGTCATAAACAGACTTGTGTACAGATATAATCTGTAGATAATTTATTAAAAAGGGTGGCTTGTGTGATTCTACAGATCACGCTTAGCCCGGAATGTTAACATGTTTTCAGATGTTAACAGGGAGTTGAATCTTTTCAACCAGGTTTTACCGTCACGGCCAGGCCTGTTAATAAGGCATTCAAGCTAGGTTATACCTTACTAAGATTCTTATAAAATGGCAAATCAAATAAAAATTTATATTTTCCATTATTTAAATATTAAATTCATGTACATAAATAAAATGAGAAATTCAAATTAACCATTTCAAATTTCAAATAAAGTACTAGTACATCTTTGCCCTAAACGGGACTTTAATTCAAATAACATGAATAACATGCCCGCGCAGGGGCTAAACAACTAACAATCAACGACAAATGAAATAAAACAAACCCACGCAGGGGTTAACAGGACGACATACCCTCGCAGGGGTAGAATAAGGGAAATATACCCACGCAGGGGTAGAGTACAGGAATAGATGTCCACGCAGGGACATGAGTAATGAGATAACAATCAAAGGATTCAATGATCCTTCTTACTCTTACCCTTGAGTAAGTCAAACACCTTCTTGAACATGCCACTGTTGCGTCGGCGATCAGCTCGCATCTCGTGTTGCAACTCGCGTCGCATGCTGTTAATCCCATGCAGGATTTCTTGAACCTGCGGCGGCGACATCATAGGCGCCGGTGGCGGTGGCTGGTACTGCTGCGGCTGCGGCGGCTGTGGCTGCTGGTGACCCGGAGGGTAACCAAAAGTAGACTGCCCAGCAGTCCAAGTGTCTCCAAATGGACCACTAGGTGGGAGTGAGCTGTAGTTCACAGCTTGCCAATAAGGGTCTCCTGTGTAATCGTAACCCTGAGGGAAAACCTGCTCGAACGGGTTAAACTGAGCTGCGCTGGCATAAGCCGGAATCGGCTCTCCATAGTTCTGCGGCGGCAGAGGCGGGATCGGTACTGAAGTGACCTCCGATACGGGATGCTGAGACTCCCCCGTCTCGGACTCCTCGGGAAGAGGCGTGTAGCGGCTGCTACCAACATGTGGAGGGGTGCCTATGCGAATCCCTCCGCGCGTAGACATGCGCGCATTCCTCCTTGGCCTCTGAGGCGGAGGAGGCAAAACTGGTGGCGGCGGTGGTGACGGAGTCATCACGTCACGCCATAGGGCCTCAGATAGGTCCTGCTGTAGAGGCGGCTGCTGCTGAAGCTGCTGCTGCTGAGAGTGGTGCTGCGAGTGCACCGGCGAACCATGGCGAGACTGGAGCATCGGAGAGTTGTGGCGGCTGGGGGTGTAATACCAATCGTACTGCTTAAATCTCTCCTGAAAGCTGTCCACACCATTGTAGGGTGATCCCCTAAATGGCGACCCATCCGATATCTCGATGGGATGGTTGGGTGTACCTGACGGTGGCAGTGAAGGGTCCGTGTCTTCATCAACTTCCATCTCGTGATCACCAGGAAAGTGGTCCTCCGGTCCTAGTGGGTTATGACCCACTGGCTCATCCACAAAAGCATCAGGGTTATACAGACCCTGGTAAACTGGTGCTGGGTACTGGTGAGGTGACTGGTGGAGCGGTATGTAAGATCCATGAGAACCATGGGGCCCATTCTCCGAGTGGGGCCCAAATGATTGGGGTAGTGATGGTGAAGTGCTCATAGACACCGAGTGTCTAGCCGGCTCGGCGAATGATCCCCAAAGATCATTGGCTGCAGTGTGGTGCGTAGCTGACGGAGCTCGTCTGTGTGAGG
Source organism: Helianthus tuberosus (assembly GCA_030545235.1). Taxonomy (NCBI): domain Eukaryota; kingdom Viridiplantae; phylum Streptophyta; class Magnoliopsida; order Asterales; family Asteraceae; genus Helianthus; species Helianthus tuberosus. The sequence continues at coordinate 89,480,285 of CM060448.1, forward strand.
GTCCTGCCTCATGGTCGTGCGATGTAGCGAATCCTCCTTGACCTCTCATTCGTGGCGGCATAATGATCCTGTCAAAAATTAAACAAGTTGCACAACAAATATATAAGACAAAGCAAATAATGAGATTAAAATAAAATAAACGAAATGTTGAACATTTCCTAAGTTCTTTGTCTAGACTCGAAAATCGAGGAATGTGCAATTGTGTAACTGAGATTAAACACATTAGGATAGTGTTTAATTCACTCAGCGTTGGCCTGATACCAACCTGTCACACCCCTAATTTCCACGTGTCACCGGTGGGCCCGGTGGGGGTATCGTGACGTAGTTGGTATCATCATAGACAAACCACACAATATAATAATGCACAGCGGAAGCAAAAGATAGATTCGTTTCAACTTTAAATAGAATGTAATATTAACTATCACAAGTAGTCGAAACGGATCCACAGGCGGATCAAATACAAATAAGATAAAATATTGTTCAACAGATATTTGTCGTCCGAGCTTGCGAGACTATAGTGGACGCTCTTAGGAAACAGCCAGCCTATTTTCATATAGTACCTGCACTTAACCTTTTGGGAAAAATACGTCAGTTTACACTGGTAAATACAAATCGACTGACTCATTTTGAAAATGATTGAAAATTGATTTAAATGCACAAGGCATAAATATTTTTATTAACTTGGGATAATTATATAATATAAACTTGTGAACGGTTTACATGCACTCGTATCTTTGGTGGCCCGGGATCTGCTGTCCGGGCTAAGAATTAAATGACACACCACATTAAAGAGTTATACACGCCGAGTGTACGCCTACACCCCGTGCTCTGGTCGTGGCCATCTCGTAAGATAATGCCAAGGATATCCGGGACACGGTCAATAACCCCCCAAAGCCTAAAGTAAGACAAGACTGTTTAAACGAAGTCGCACAAGCTATTCAAGACTGTACACCCATAAGGAGCAGGACTTGTGCGCCCGATCAAGCGGTATTTTAAATACCGTACCCCAAGCCCGTATAGGGAAAATAAGTCAAAATGTATTTACCTGAGCAAGTATGTAACACAAACGGTAAGTGTGGTAGCTTTTACTGGGCCTCCTAATCTGGAACAAAGGTTTATAATTAACCTATTAGATTCCTAACGGGTCTTTTATTTAAGCCTAAGGTTTGACCGGTTAGTTTTAAGAATGATACGGTTTACGCACGATTAAGCGAAAGACCGGATAGAATGTGATTTAGACCCGGCAAGTTTGAATACTTGTATAATATGGGTATACTAAATACATTCTGGATTTTGAAATAAAAATGATATCGTTTGACCCGTTTCGGTCAATTTACGCAAACTAGTTACGTAAACCGAACCGAACGCAAAAAGGGAGATACGGGTAGACAAATGATTCAAATGCAAGTTCCCTGATATAATATGCTTTAAATATGATATAATATCAGTAAGTTATGTTCTATATTGCCCGGAATAATTTTAAACTCAATTTATGCCTTAGAAGGGCATTTTGGTCTTTTTAAAAGATTATAAAAGAGTCAAATTAGAAATCTGAGTTTCGGGTCAGGTTCATACAGTAAATATACCTCATTTAACATATTATATCAGTAGGGTATGACCCATATATCAAATTTATCATTTAAAATCAAACTATGCACCGTAGGGGTATTTTAGTAAATTCACAAGGGCTAAAAATGCCAAAACTGGAAATCTGAGATCATATACTTATACTTACTGTTATTATATGAAAATATGCTAATTACATCAGTAGGTATAAGTCTTACATGTTTAAAACAAGTATAACGCTTAGTATGCGCTTAAAACGCTAAATATGCGATTTAGAGCCGTTTCCGGGTTTATATATGAAAGCTGAGATTTTTTTATATTTCCAGAAGGCTCAAAATAATTTATTTAACATTTAAAATCAGTAGAAAAAGGTTTCGGGTCAAAAGGATGTGTAAAACTCATTTTATGGCTTAAACGGTCAAAACCGACATAACCCGAAATAACTAGGCGATCTAGGATCCGTTCAGCCAAAAATTTATTAAAAATCATCAAAATTCCCAGAATATTATAATACATCAGTTGGTAAAAAGTTTTATACCAAAACGTGGCCAGAAATAGGTCATATGCGAAAAGGGCCGTTTATGTAAATTAAGAACATAGTTTTACGCTAATGGCCATAACTCACAATCTGGACCACCAACTGATCCGAAATTTTCGGTGCAAGTTTATATATTAGAAATAAAGATTTCTATCCTTTCACTTTTCCAAAATCATGTTTTATATCAAAAAGGGCAAAATAGTCAACTTTTAAGCATAATCGGAAACATGCAATTTAATCGGCTAAGCATAGACTCAATCAACAAAAATTCCAGAAAGTTTAACCAAAATAAAAATGGTCAAAAATACTTTCCAATACAGATCTCGAACATGCATGTACGAATCCGAATCGATAGTCTATGAAATAGTCGTTTTATAGGACTTTCGGTTCCGATTCGTATCTATAGTAAAGATTGTCGAGTTGATGATGATAAAATACATTCTTATATTCATAATAAAGCTATCTATGAAGATCAAACAGATTGCATGTCATTTATTTTACCATTTAAGCTATTTTTCTCAAAAATCACTTCTGTTGACTTTTTAGAATCACGTTTGACTCGACAATTAGCATGCATGTAGTGGGATTCAGATAACACCCTTTAGAGGGTTTGTTTCCCACATAAATACCAACATATATCAGGTTTCAATTCGAGAAATGACTGATTGAAACTTGTTTAATCAGAAAGTCAAAGCTTATGAACAAACAGTTTGACTTTTAGCAATAATCAAAGCAAGAACGGATTGGAGATCGAATTAGAAGCTTACCAAGGTCCTATTGATGTTAAGCTAACACTAGAAATCGGCCTTGATGTCCAGAAATGCTTCAGAGATGCTTGAGAGCTTTTGCAAGTTTGGAAGTTCTTGTTCACAACACAAGTGTTTAGTAAAATGAGCTTTGGATCAGATTTAAAGCTGAATTGTTGATGTTTGCAAGGGGTTACTGTGGCCTAGGCATGCATGCAATGTTATTGGATCTTTTGGGAGGTGAAAACAGCTGTTACCCACTTAATTTCGGACCCAAATCGCTGCTGTTCGCGGATTCTGCACCTGGGTTTATTGGCAGCTCCAAAGTTTGCCCATTTGTTGCAGTTTTGGTCCCTGTACTTTGGTTGCGATGATTTGGCCATGAATCTTGACTCGTAAACCCCCGAATCTGGTTTTTAAGAACCCTTGGACATTTACCAACATGGTAATGTCCTCGTTTAACTTTGCGCTCGCCCGAAAAGCCATAAAATTCGACGTTGACGCTTTTAACCCCTCAAGTACGGTTTTGGCCATAACTTTCTCATGTGATAACGAAACTTCATGAAATTTTTACCACATATTCTAGTGGGTATATTTTAGCTTTACAAAGCTTCGGGTCTGCCAAAAGTTCACTCAGAGGTATAAATTAAACATGTTGACACTTTTGGCCCCTATAGTTTGCAATACTTCACTTTTGTGCAATTTCCGCGTCGTATGATCCATGAACCATCCGTTTAAGGTTATAAACATTATGTAGGGTTATCATAGAGCCTATTTATCCATTGTTGACACTTTGGACCCTTACGTTCCATAGTTTTCACTGTTTGTCACTTTTAGTCCTCCTAAAGTATGTTTTCACATACCGGAACCTTATGACACGTGTCAAGACATTATTGGACGAAATTTTTCGAGGTGTTACAAGACCGACCAATAGGAATGCTAAGGCATAGGTATAAAAGTTTGACTGTCACAAGTGATGAAATTCACATGGACAAGTCAAACGAATCGAATAAAGAATAAAGGACTTGATTGAATAAAAGCGATGGATCTCGCTAAGACGACCAAATAAATTAAAATAACGTCTAAAACCATATAAGAATGGTTACTTGAAAATGATTACGGTAAAGATACCCGATGAATGGGTAGGATTTGGAAAGAATGCGTAAACCAAGAGACGGGAACGCGAGATAGAAAGTCAAAAGACTCGGAATATGAGTCATGAATAAAAGACAATGAGAATTTGCAAACAGAAATGTTAATAACTACGCTCAGCTATGTCAAAGCTGAACGGGTCAAACAAAGACTGAAGTTTGGCATTCATAAGTGATGAATGTTCACACGAACAAGTCAAACAAATTTAATAAAGCATGACACTTGCTAAAGTAAGTAAGCGCGAATCGGATAAATAAAAGTGCGAAATATTAATAAACCTATGTAAAGGAGTTATAGGCGTTAAAAACAATGAAATAAAAGAACCCGGGTAATGGGACGCAAAGAAGTACAGGTAAGAACCGGGTAACGGTAAGTGTAGGGCAAACCGACGTGTAATTGACGTTAGAAGTCAAGAAGTCGGAAAGATAATTCGAAAGAAAACGAATGTAGCCTTAGACTACGGTCAAGGTCAAAGAAAATACCAAAGTGAAAATAAATGATTTTTAAACAAAAACAGGATGCCTTGACGCCAAACATGTATTTTAAGAATGACATGAGTAAGGAATGATCTACGGGAACAACCTAACCATTGGGGTCATAAACAATGGAAAGGTCTACGAGACTAAAATGACCCACGGGTCACGACTAGAAAGAAATAGATTATAAGGACCTCGCCTTAAAGAGGTGAAAGTCTAATAAAATAGCCTATAAGGCAAAGTGATAAAACCTACGGGTTAATTAGACAAAGCGAGGGAATAAATTGAGAATCCCCACATAAAACAAAGACTGTAAAAGAATAAATTTTGGACTGTCAATATCCCGGTATGGATAATTGACAAAAGTTAAGGAGAAGATGCTATACTAAAACTTCAGTTTTGATAAGAAATACAGTTTCTACAAATATAAATTCTAATAGGAATTTAAATAGTAAGCATAAAAGATACAATTCTTGACACTGATAGGCGCAAGACGATATATTCGAAAAGAGATATTTTCGAGAAATGAAAGGTTGATATAAATTAAACATGATGTGACACGATCACGGTCAAGAAATGCAATGTGAAGTAGAATCACATTATAACCAAGCGAGTGGTAAAAAAAAAGTAACTGGACTAATAAGTCTAGTTAGTGAGACCGGTTAAGGTCATTTAAATAAATTTGGTCGCTTGTAAGCGATGGATTTGGTATAACTGAATCGAATAAATGAAATTGAAAACAAAAGAAATGGTTGCTAAAAGTGAAAGATTTCACTAAAAGACCTTTAAACGGGTCAAAGTAACGGATTCATAAAGAGTTCGATAATATATAAAAGCGATGGATATCGCTAAGTTAACTAAACTAGTAGAAATAACGAAATTACGTTATTTCAAGTTGCATTATGCCGTATGAGATACGTAGATGAATAGTAACCAAAAAGGATATTATCAAACTTTTCTGGTAATACTAACAATTGATTAAAGTATGAGTAATGCTTAAAAGATTACTCAGGTCAAATGAATTCAGTTTAGAACTCGATGAACTATGTAAGAAAGGTTTCGAGGACGAAACCTCTTTAAGGGGGGTAGACTTGTAACACCCCGAAAACGGGTTGGTAATCAAACCCCGTTAATACTAAAAGACGGGTAAAGTACCGTTAGTGGTAAAAGTAACCCGGTAAATATTAGGATTTAAATAAATAAACCTAATATTTAATAAAACGTGAATAAATGCTTTTAAAGAAATAAGTTTATAAAAGGCCCGAGTTAACGGGACATAAAAATAAAACGGGTTATAATTTCCCTGAACCCACCAAGTAACTAGGAATATCAACCTAGTTAACTATGTGCCTTAAAACAAAGAAGGAAACTTGGGAAATAACCCTTATTATAAAGCTATAAACTAGAGGGGCTAGAAAGGGAAGAATTTAAAACTTGATTTATTAAAATTAAACACAACACACACACTGGGTGTGTGTGTGCGTGTTCTGGTCGACCAGGAGAAAGCTCAGGAGAGCTCAAACCCTAACTTCAATAAATTGATCAAATTGAAGCCCAAATCAAGAGCCAAATCAATGCATGAACACAAATTCGAGATCACCAAGTCAAGGGGATCGTGAGGTATGTTGAATTTCTAACATTCGTGAAGTTGTAAAAATTTGATAATCATCCTAATCGCGAATTAGGCATGAATTAGAGAAGCTATGGCTAGATAAGTGATGTATACTTGCTTAGGAACGAAACCCTAAGTGAAAATTATACATAACATGCTATGAATTGAATGATTGAATGAAGCACGTAAGCACGTAGAGGACAGAAATACGTAAGGCAGTCAGAACACAGAAACCATTCTATATTTTGCACGTATTCACCTATCCTTCACAGCAGCGTATAGCAATTAAGCATAGCAATAGCGTTCAGCGAGTACACAGCGAGTAGCATGGCGAGTAGTATAGCACGCGATTGTCCACAGTCAGTAACGATTTGTTAGCGTATTGAGATAGATGTGCAGTGCGAGTGGTGCGTGTTGATCAAGGCGAACAGTAGAAAGCGAATAAATCACCGAAATCGAAACACGTAATCACATAAAACATATAAAATCCATATAAAATCATTTATAAAAGAGATAAATCACAGAGTTAGCTGCTGCGGATTCCAGAATCGAAACTCAAAAAATCGAAGAGAGATTGCCTCGGGTGTGTGTAGACATCGACTACCCAAAGTGATTTGACTATTCACAAGGACCTTAAGTACACACTTTGGCTTTCGGGACTGTGCTCTCGCTTCAATCCGAGCGATCAGCATGCATCCTTCTAGTTAGAGTGTGTCCCAAGTCATTGGAGTCCGTCGAGACTTTGGTGAGAGTTTTGTAAAACCACATGAGAGAGTAGAACGAGTCATCAAGGTTCGGGTTTCACCCCTAACTTAGAGAGTACATTCCTGTTTGTGTGATGAAATCACGAGATTAATAAGGAGATATGCGTCGAAGTATGGATTTCACTCCTGATTCAACGCAATTTCTCTTGTTTATAGCAAAAATAGTAATTCGAACGAGTTTGCGGTTTTCACACCTAATCTTAACTAGATCATTCGTTTGTGTTTGTAATCAGCCTTAGGAAAGGCTGATCTTGCGCGAAACTGTAGTATGCGATGTTCGCGTAGGTGTGTAGTGTACAGCGAGTGTAAGCGAGAAATAGCGAGTAAGCTCGTACGAAACCCCTACCAGGCATGCACAAGTGGGTCTGTTTGTACTTAGACTATAGCTAGGTCGCTTCTAAGACATCGACCCGAACTAGGTCGAGTCTTGCCAAATTCCCTATAGTTATGGCTCTGATAACAATCTATCACACCCCAACCGATGGCGGAAACATCGGGGCATGGCACTGAGTGAAACAGATTGTTCATGAGTATCCATAACAACTATTCTTTACCAGATAATTAAACGTCATGTCCCATACCACAACATATCAAAAGTAAAAACAGTTATTACAAATAATTGTCTCAAAAACAAATACTGTCCCGACGACTCAGATTGAAGCGTGACATAACTAGACCCCTAGCTTGATTCACCAAAGCACAACAATTTCCTAGCATCTTAAGCACTTGTCACATACATTAAAATAGAGGTCAATACACATAGTGTAAAGGTGAGCATACGAGCTTGATAATAGTAATAGAGTTCGTAAGCGTTTACGCATAACCAGCATGTACAACGTATAATGTGAAGCATGTAAGTTATCGACAAAGATCCTATCAATACCATTGACCGCGATTTGACTGCGAGTAACGAGTGCGCATCACATGTTCACCAATGTGAACACGTGAAGTAATTGTCCTTAACAACCCCTGAGTGAACAGGTGCTGAGTCCAAACTATAGTACTATCGTTGCTAAGGCAGGTAGACAGCAATCAATGTGTAAACATAACAAACAGGTATTCATCAAGTCACGTATAACATGCATTAGAGGTCAGCGTATAAATAGTGTTTGCGTTGTGTGATCGATGTGATTTAGAATAAGTAACGTATGTAACACCCAAAAGTGCATAAAGCAAAAAGGGATCGAGTATACTCACAGCGATGGAAGTATGGAATGAAGGGAGCGCTAGAACGGTTAGCCTGAACAGTTAACGATAGCATAAGCGAAGAGCAGTGCGTAAAACGGTGAAAGTGACCAAGTGTCGAACGGTAGTCCGATCGGATGGTCATTCGTTTGGTAAGGATGTGTTTGTGTATGATGGCTTTAAAGTTTTCGTTGTAGCATTTTGAAAACAGAGAAGTATCTCTTCCTTTCAGGCCGATCGATCGAACGGCGGTTCGACCGGGTGGCGATCCGATTGGCGAGGTTTCTCAGTTGAGAATAAGTTCATAGTAGGACGGTCACTCGATCGGATAGCCATCCGATCGGGTGGCAATCCGTTAGTTACTCATGATCTCTGAAAATTGAAATTGAAAGTTTAAGTTTGGGACCAAGTGCAAGCCGATCGGATGGCTGTTCGATCGGACGGCAATCCGATTGGATGGCAATCCGATCGAACGGCAATCCATCCCAACGACCTGATCGTCTTGGCACTTGATTATTTTGAAGGTTTTGCAGTTTTGATCGAGATGGTATGATAACGTGCTTAAGCAACAGAAACCCCATCTTGACCCAAGTGATCTGATCGAACAGGAACCACCCTAGTCCGACCAGTCCATTGTTCGAGATGGTTATTTATGTTTAACTTGAAATCTGTTGTCTCTTTGGATAGAATTCAGATCTTGAACTAACACATCACTAAGAAAGAGTAGAAGATCAAAACAAGCTCAGATTCTATCGGTTTTGAGTGCATTAAGTGTAAAAGAGTTGAAAGAAAGTTAGAAAACCATCTTTCAATCCTTTTAACCATGAATATGTGTAGATCTGTGCGAAAACATTGTTTATTCATGTGGAAATCCTTCAGATCTAAGTCGTTCTTGGTGGAATGAAGCCAAACTTTGAAGTTCATAAGAACTCCATGATGACATCACCCTAGAACACTTCAAATCTGGTGATTTCACGGTTAAAAGTTAAGATTTAAAGGTGAAAATGATGAAGAAGTGTGTGTAGATCATAGAAGTACAAGATTTAGGTTGAAAACTTACAAGAATCGAGAGAAAACGAGAGAAAGAGAGCTTGAGTGAGGCTGGTTCGAGTGAGGAGCTGTCACATCACAAATGATGTGACAGGAGGGTATTTATAGGGTTTCCCAAAAAGAAAAGTGTCAAAGGGTCGAGCAGGTCACCAATCAGATGGCAATTCGATTGGATGCCAATCCGATCGGATGGCCACTCGGTTGGTTTGCCACTCGATCCAAGTGTCCGGCGCGTTAAGTTTTGTTGTTTCGATTCACGTGTTGAGCGTTGTGATGCGATTTGAGTGAGCGATGCTAGTCACACAAATAACCTAACTACTATATCTAACATACAATCACTATAAGTAACCTTGCGTTTAGCGTTTGTGATTAGATTTCGATGCGATTGAGATTGCGAATAAGCACCTCAACATAAACATAACATGCACAAGTAACACATAATGGCACACACGTAAAACAATATCCAGAACGCATAATTCGAGTTGCGAATGCGATAGTGATAAGTCGATTAGCGATTAAATAGCGAGTAAACCTAAATTATTACTAGATACTCCACATAATACAATCCAAGCGATTAAAAAGGTAGATTCGATTACAAGTCATTAAGGTACAATCTATAGTTAAGCAAGGAGTGACAGATCGCATTTATCAATCTTTTCTTCCTTTGACTTTGACTTTGATTTGTATTTTGACTTCCCAAAAGCGGGTTGTTACACCAAACAAGAAGAAGCTTTTCAAATATTGAAACAAAATCTTTATGATGCTCCTATCCTATCTTTACTTGCTAGAAACAACGATTTTGTAGGATATTGTGATGCCTCAAATCTAGGCCTTGGTTGTGTTCTCATGAAAAGAGACAAAGTCATAGCCTATGCATCTAGACAATTGAAAATCCACGAAAAGAACTATATAACTCATGATCTTGAGTTTGGTGTTATTGTTTTTGCTCTCAAAATTTGGAGACACTAACTTTATGGTACCAAATGTGTGGTTTTCACGGACCACAAAAGTCTCCAACATATCTTCAATCAAAAGGAATTGAACATGAGACAATGATGTTGGGTCGAACTTCTAAACGGCCGTGACTCCGAAATTCGATACCATCCTGGTAAGGCGAATGACGTAGCCGGCACACTTAGTCACAAAGAACGTGTCAAACTTCATTGTATTCGAGTTCAATATGATATCTAAACACGCATTTTCCAAGCCCAACGTGCTTGTATAACCTAAGGCATGATGGGTTACTCTATTTCTTAAATCGTTTGTTGTTTCCAAACCAAGATAATCTTTGTACATTATTGATGAACGAGGCCCATAAGTCTCGTTATTCTATCCATCCTTGTACAGACAAAATGTACATGGATCTTCGTACCCAGTATTGGTGGTCGGGTATGAAGAAGGACATAGCATTATACATTTCCAAATGCCTTACTTATCTTAAAGTTAAGGCAGAACATCAACGTCCCTCCAGTTTGCTTGAATAACCAGAAGTTCCAGTATGGGAGTGGGAGAACATTGCTATGGACATCACCAAATTACCATACACTTCTAGAGGTCATGATGCCATTTGGGTTATCATTGACCATATGACTAAGTCAGCACACTTTTTGCCGATTCATGAGGACTTCTCTGCTGACAAAATTGCTAAGATCTACATTGATGAGATTGTATCTCATCATGGTATTCCTTTGAACATCATATCAGATCGTGATGCTCGTTTCTCATCTCGTTTCGGGAAAACCATGCAATCTCCCATGGGAACCAAATTGAATCTAAGTATCGCTTATCATCCTCAAACTGATGGACAAACCGAAAGGATAATCCAAATACCTGAGGATATGCTTAGAGCTTGTGTGATTGACTTTGGTGGTAGTTGGGATTCGCATCTACCATTGATCAAATTCTCCTACAACAACAGTTATCATTCCAGCATCAACATGGCTCCATTTGAGGCTCTATATGGTCAAAAATGTCGTTCACCTGTCTGTTAGAAAGAAGTTGGTGAAGCTTAAATCACCGGACCTGAATTTATTCAAGAAACATTAGACAAAATCATGAAAATCTGCAATAACCTTTGGACAACTAGAATTCGTCAAAAGAGTTAGGCTGACAAACGACGCAAACCTTTGGAATTCCAAATTGGTGATCACGTTCTTCTTATTGTATCCCCTTGGAAGGGTGTGATTAGATTTGGGAAGAAAGGTAAACTAGCTCCTCGATATGTGGAACCTTTTAAGATAAATGAAAAGATCGGAAAGGTAACTTACAAACTCGAACTACATCCCGAACTTGGGAACGTTCATCTAACTTTCCACGTGTCCAACTTGAAAAAAATATTTACCTGATGAAAATCTCCACATCCCTCTCGATGAAATTCGCATTGATAACACAATGTATTTTATCAAGAAACCTATGGAAATTATGGATGGCGAAGTCAAGAAACTCAAGCGAAGTAGAATACTAATTGTTAAAGTTCACTGGGAATTGAAACGTGGCCTAGAGTTTACCCAGGAACGAGAGGATCAAACTAAAGGGAAGTATCCCCATCTTTTCTCACAAGTCTTCTCTTATTCAATTTCGGGAAGAAATTTCCAAAAGCAGGGGAGACTGTAACGTTTGCAAATTTCAATCGTTGTACACTTTCGATCGTTTCTGTGTTTAATAAAATTGTATATTTTATTTAAGAAATACGTAATTATACGATCGAGCAAACGATATTCATAACATTTCCAAGACAAAATTCAAGTTACATATGACTTTATACCATTTACATAACCTAAACAATGTGTTAGAAGGGTTAAAAATGGCAAACAAGTGATAATACAAGTCTAGGGGCCAAAACTGTCAAAAATACAAAATTTTTGGCATCAGAGTGCCTTACGGACGGTAAGGCTTTGGTTACGGTCCATAAGGGGTGTCCAGATGCAGATGTTTTCCTTGATCACCAAGTTTGGCCACCTATCTCCAATTTTTGACACCTAGCATGTATTGTGCCGCATTCAACCTGGTTTGGACACTAATAAACATCCTAACACCTCATCGAACACTTGTCTTCACCTCCTTGATCCTCCATCACTATAAATAGCCATGAATTCTTTGGTTCTTCACAACATTCTTTTCTTTCTCACTAAAAAAAACTCTTCTTAGAGCTTGTTTATGCATTTGAAGCCTCCTTTCTTGAGTTCAAATCTTCTTCCAAACACAAGTAAGTGTTTCTCCTAGTCTGTTTCAGTTATTTGACTAGTTATGAGCCAAAAGTTAAGCAAATTGACTTTTTCTTTAACTTTTGGCTCCGATCATTTCAGTCAAGTCAAAGTTCAAAATGAACTTTGCTACGTGATCATAATAATGAAGGTGTTAATCCCTCGCGATAACACCCTCTGATCATCACGTTTAGTAGGCGAAATGACGAGTCAAGCTTTTATGAAATAAAAGTCTAAAATGCATAAAAATGCATTTTATGACGAATGAGTTTCTAAGTATTAAAACTTAAAGTTTTGACACCAAATCAGTTTTTATAACATTATTAGACATGTTTTGACATGTCTAGCTCGTCATTTCTAGTTTAGCGCTTATTCCTTAGTCGTAAGTCGAGTGGTTTGACTTCTGCTCTGACTTTCGAATCTGACCCGTTTGGTCAACCTCAGGATCCAACCAAGCACATTTATATGACCACAGTAATATAGGGAGTAACCCTCTGAAGTGATAGCTTATGGTCATGCCGTTTGATGAGTTAAGTGACGAGTCAACTTTAGATACTTTAAAACTATTAAAATTACCCTTTTTACGTAAAATGGGTTTAAACTTATGTGAGCAATATTTTTGACATACAAACTGTGTCACACCCCTTTCTGCGGCGGAAGCACGAGGTGTGATCAAGAAAGGTTCTCATTGCATACGAAAGGTAAACATACTACATGCTCATGAAAATAACTTCAAATCCCATAATTTGAAAACATAAGTTAGCGTTTACATCGCGAGTTAACATAAAACATTGTTTCAAAAGGGTTTACAACTTTATTTAAAGACAACACATAAGCGACATCCACGAGCATGGGTAGGACCGCGCGCACATCCACTTCTAGTTACCTGAAATACATGTGAGTTTTGGAAAAAAAAAACGTCAACATAATGTTGGTGTGAATTCATGCAGTTTTGTATTTAACGCTTGTATACTTTGTATAAAAATCATGGTATGTATTTGTTAAATCAGGTATTCAAGTGTAAATCAAGTATTTCCATATGTATCAAGTGTTAATGGGTTGCAAAGCCATTAACATGTGACACGACATAGGAAGTCACCAAACCATAGGCATTTTTCTATAGTCGATTCACGACTGAGACACAAAAACACTACTTGGTTCTAGTTGTCACCAAGAGTGGGGCTGCCCTGAACCCATTAGATCTAACCTTTTGTTCTGCGGTCTAAGTGTGTACACGATTAATGGTGCTTATGGTACCTTATTCGTGACACGATTTCTCGTATCAATTCTTGGCACTAGTTGTCGCCAAGAGTACTTCTCGTTTTAGTACATATCATACCATTTTGTAAATACTGAAGTATTTGTAACATGTATTTCACCCCCGAAGTTATAAATCTGAAAACAGTTAAGAGAAAAGGGGGAGCATGAGTTCCTGTGCGTCGTAAACTTCACCGGATTTGCTTAATTAACGTCGTAACCTATACGCGTTTTCTTAACGTTAGTCACTAGACTTGCGTCGCACAAGTACAGTCACTCTTTTTAGTGTATATATTCTTGTGTTAAAAATATTTTATATTTTTAACTAAGTATCTTACTTATATTATTTTCTCTAAAATTAATATAAGTATCTCGTGTTTTGCACTTTGCACCCGAATTATGTATCTTGTATGTTGTATGTGTATTTTTATGTTTATACTCCTCATGAGTATTTAGTGTATTTTTAAGTCTTAATACACTTGCATGAATAACACATACTATATACACTTAGCACAAAAGTTGGTGATAACATAATATATATTTTCCTCTAAAAAATATACATACTTATATCCATTTTTATTCTTGAAGAAATCCTCATTTCTTATCACCAAAAATTAGGGAAACCTTGGTAATACTTTTAAACACATTTTTAGGGAATAAGTTTCTCAAAAACTTATATTTTCTAAGTGTCAAAATTTATAAAAATTTTGACTGAGTTTCCCCTAAAAATGGAGGTTTCCCATGTTTTCAAAACATGTGTTTATTTTCTTTTAAATCGTCAACAATCATCAACAACAGTTATCAACAATAATCATCAACAATAATCATTAGTTTCTCCATTTCATGAACTTGAATATTTACAAAAATGTGTAGTAACTTACTAGTACATTTAGTAAGTCTTGTTATCTTTAAAAAATAAGTTTAATCTCTTAAAAACTTTATTTTTCAAGAATATGAAGTTTCACAACTTCTAGTCGGTTTTTACGAAAATTATTTCTTTGTTAAAACTTTTGTTACACAAGTGTCCACACACTTGTTTGTTCACAAAACACCTCTAGTTCATGAAAGATCCGGTTTTAAAACATGGTTTCGTCTTACAGTTGGTTCTTCGAAAATACCACTTGTAGATCTTTAGATCTACTAGTTTAGAACTTCATTTTACAAGAAAATTTCTTTTACACAAGTTCATGTTATTATGTAGTAGTGTTCATCATTTAACCCCTTTTCATACTTTAACAAACTCTATGCCATGATTCTTGAACATGACTAATCCGGGTTAGATGATGATCCGAGCTACCACAACATAGATCGGCACTAAATAATCACCACAAAACAAGTCTTACAAGTTTTACACAACATTATAGTTTTTATCCAACTTACTACTAGCTCGAGGCTAGGGAAGAAACTAGTCGAAAAATGCGTGGATAAAAGCAATGGGGTGAGGTCCTTCACGATCCGAACGCACCAAGCTTCCTTGTATGAGTTCCTTGACACTTGTATGCACTTGAAATGGCAAGATCAAAATTCAAAAATGATGGATGGATGTGGGTGTGTTCGGCCGAGAGTTCAAAGAGAGGGAGAGAGATGTGTTGTGATGTTAAGTGTGGTGAAATGAACATGATGGATCTTGGTGGTTACTTATAGACAAACTCAAGCACAATTAACCAAAGGATTATATGTCTAATTGATATTAGACATAGTTGATGTAAATAATCAACAAGTACAAAGGGTGTCCCCTTGGGGACGAGTTTGGTTACGGGGGGGGGGGGGGGGGTATCCGGTTCCATTTCAATTGTTAGTTACCAAATCTAGTTACTTGTTAAATGTTAGATTTAGTGTGTTAAGTATGTTATATAATGTGAAGTGTGTTAGGGTGTTCGTGGACCCTAACTAGCTTAGAAAAATAAAAACAATGCTTCTAGCATTATTTTGGTGTTCCGGGTAATATCCGGTTGTTCGGTTACATACCGATTCGTTAAAGTGCTAAATTGCACCTTTTAGTGTCTAATAAGTATCTTTTGTAACACTTTCGATTCCCAACACTTAGGGAAATATTCTGGATAATAAAACGACATTTCTGCAAAATATTCATATGTTTAAAAGCTGAATTATATAAATTCTGCACTTAAAGTGCGTTTCGGGTGCTTTTTAGTGCTAAATTTTTGCTTTCGCAATGTATATATATATTAACCCTTGTATGTACTCTTGGGTTTTAATGTATTCTTGTCGTTGGACCTACACCTAGGCCTCAATTTTATTGCCTGACTGCTTTCTGCAGTATTGTTGACACAAAGTGCCTTACCGGTGAGTTTACTAGTATATTTGACGCAACACTCTTGTTTATGCATAAAGCAATATTTTGTAGTATACAACGTGCATGAATTCACTTGTTTAGTATGTAATCAGACATTGCTGACAATTAAGCACATAATTGCAGTCATTAAGCAATAATTAATGTGTACGGAAATTACCGGTTTGGGCCAGTTGTCACAGTCTCCCCCCGTTAAAAGAATTTCGTCCCGAAATTCAGGCTGAACTCACTCTCGCTGGAGTCTTCTTGAATAGGTGGGGATACTTTTTCTTGAACTGGTCTTCACGTTCCCATGTGTACTCGGGTCCGTGCTTAGAGCTCCAACGTACTTTGACAAGTTTTACGCTGCTCCTCCTGGTCTTGTTGACTTTCCAGTCGGTAACCTCAACGGGTTGTTCTGTAAATCGGAGGGCTTCATCAATATGCACTTCATCCATCGGGATGATCACGTTTTCTTGTGTTGGACTCTTCTTCAGGTTGGATACATGAAACGTATCATGTACTCCATTAAGTTCTTCCGGTAACTCCAATTTGTATGCCACGGTACCAACTCTTTTCAATATTCTGAATGGTCCGATGTATCGTGGATTTAGCTTTCCGCGCTTTCCAAATCTGACTACGCCCTTCCAAGGGGAGACTTTTAACAACACTTTGTCCCCCACCTTGAATTCTACTGATTTTCTTTTCGGATCAGCGTAGGTCCTTTGTCGATCTCGAGCCGCCTTAATGCGCTCTCGGATTTGCGCAATTTTGTCGGTTGTCTCTTGTACAAGTTCAGGACCAACCATACGTTTATCTCCGGCATCTGCCCAACATAAGGGCGATCGGCATTTGCGGCCATACAGAGCTTCGGACGGTGCGGCTTTTATGCTCGTATGATAACTGTTATTGTAGGAAAACTCAACTAAAGGTAGATGAGTATCCCAGCTGCCGCCTAGATCCATGACACATGCGCGAAGCATATCTTCTAACGTTTGTATAGTCCGTTCGCTCTGGCCGTCTGTTTGCGGATGGAATGCCGTGCTTAGATCCGACTGAGATCCAAAGGCTTCCTGAAATGATTGCCAGATTCTTGAGACAAAGCGTCCATCTCTGTCTGAAATGATTGAGATTGGCACTACATGACGTGCCACAATTTCTCTTAAGTATATTTCAGCAAGCTTCCCAGTGCTGTCTTTTTCTCGGATTGGTAGGAAGTGCGCAGACTTCGTTAATCGATCAACTATTACCCATATCATATCATGCCCTCTCGGGGTCCTGGGTAATTTCGTTATGAAGTCCATCGAGATTTGTTCCCACTTCCACACGGGAATCTCTGGTTGTTGTAGTAGGCCGGAATGTTTCTGATATTCAGCCTTAACCTTAGCACAGGTTAGTCATTTTCCAACATAAACAGCAACATCGCTTTTAAGTCTTGGCCACCAGTAGTATTCCTTTAAGTCTTGATACATTTTGTCCGATCCTGGATGGATCGAATATCTCGATTTGTGGGCTTCATTAAGGATGACTTCTCGTATGCCACCATAGAGTGGAACCCAAATACGCTTCTTGAAGTATAAGGCTCCCTCTTCATTTGGCACCATGTATTTCAGCATACCCCGAAGGTATTCAGCTTTACAGTTCTCTCCTTTAAGAGCTTCTTGTTGTGCATCACGAATGCGTGCAGTGAGGTTCATTCGAATCGTCATTTCCAATGCTCGAACCCTTAGGGTCTTAACCCTTTCTTTTTGGCTCAACGCGTCCGCTACAACGTTCGCCTTTCCAGGATGGTACTTAATCTCACAGTCATAATAATTCAGCAGCTTAACCCAACGTCGCTGGCGCATATTCAATTCCTTCTGATCAAATATGTGTTGTAAGCTTTTGTGATCTGTGAAGATTGTACATCGTGTACCATATAAATAATGTCACCAAATCTTCAAGGCGAATACCATTGCGCCCAGCTCCAGGTCGTGAGTGGTATAATTTCTCTCGTGAACCTTCAGTTGTCTTGAAGCATAAGCGATGACTTTTTGGCGTTGCATGAGCACGCAACCCAAGCCTTGTCGTGAGGCGTCGCAGTATACCACGAAGTCTTCAGTGCCTTCGGGTAATGATAGTATCGGTGCATCGCAGAGCTTGTTCTTAAGTAGCTGAAAGGCTTCTTCCTGTTTGTGACCCCAGTCGTATTTCTTGTCTTTCTGTGTAAGGGTTGTTAGCGGTTGAGCTATCTTTGAGAAATTCTCGATGAATCGTCGGTAATAGCCCGCTAAGCCCAAAAATTGTCGTACTTCGGTTGGGGTCTTGGGAGCTTCCCAATTCTTTATTGCTTCAATCTTGGATGGGTCTACATGAATGCCCTTCTCATTCACAACGTGACCAAGAAATTGTACTTCGCGAATCCAGAATTCGCATTTCGAGAACTTTGCATAAAGCTTCTCTTTCTTCAGTAGTTCCAAGATGGTTCGGAGATGTTGCTCATGCTCTTCTTTCGTTCGCGAGTAAATCAGGATATCATCAATAAATACAATCACGAGTTTATCGAGATATGGTTTACATACGCGGTTCATCAGATCCATAAAGACCGCTGGCGCGTTCGTCAATCCAAATGGCATCACAAGAAATTCGTAGTGCCCATAGCGTGTTCTGAATGCAGTCTTTGGCATGCTTTCATCTTGGATTCTCAGCTGATGGTATCCAGATCGAAGGTCGATCTTGGAATAGTAGCTTGATCCTTGCAGTTGATCAAATAAGTCATCAATCCTCGGTAACGGATACCGATTCTTGATCGTGAGCTTATTCAGTTCCCTATAATCGATACACATCCGCAGTGATCCATCCTTCTTCTTCACGAATAATACTGGAGCTCCCCAGGGTGAGAAGCTTGGCCTTATGAATCCTTTATCCAACAACTCCTGAAGCTGTGTAGACAATTCTTGCATTTCGGATGGCGCAAGTCGATAGGGTGCCTTGGCTACAGGAGCAGCTCCCGGAACCAAGTCTATATGGAATTCGACTTGTCGTTGTGGAGGTAGTCCTGGCAGGTCTTCAGGGAACACATCAGGAAATTCCTTCACCACAGGAATGTCTTCAAGTTTTGGCTCCACAGCCTTCTTGTCTATAACGTGTGCTAGGAAAGCGACACATCCTTTCCTTAAGCACTTCCATGCCTTTATGCAACTGATGATTCGAAGAGGCGCGTTTCGTCTTTCTCCATGTACGATGAGAGTTTCATCATTCGTCAGAGGGATGCGAATGATTTTCTCATGACAAATGACTTCAACTTTGTTCTTGGACAACCAGTCCATCCCGACCACTACATCGAAGCTACCTAATTGAATAGGTAAGAGGTCGATGCTAAATCTTCGTTCACCAAGTTCTAGCGTGCAGCCTCTAACAACTTCGCCCGATTCAACAAGTTTACCATTGGCTAGTTCTATGGAATAAGGAATTTCTAATCTACTAGATTCTATTCCAAGTATCCGTTTAAATTCCACAGACATGAAACTATAATCGGCGCCAATGTCGAATAATATGGATGCAAAGTGATTGTTAATGAGAAACGTACCGGTGACCACGTTTGGGTCCTCGCGTGCGTTCTTTGCTCCAATCACAAATGCTCTAGCCTGAGCATTGTTTCCTTCTGGGCAATCCTCCATGATATGATCTTTGCTTCCACATCTGAAGCATCCTTGGTTTCGCCCATTCCCGTTACCAGGACCATTTCCATTTCCACCATTGTTCCTATTATCAGCCCCATTACGATTTCCATTCCCGTTCTTATTTCCCTTACTCCAGCAGTCTTCAGTGCGGTGACCCAACTTTCCACACTTGTCGCATCTTGGAACGCGACACACCCCTTCGTGATGACGCTTGCACTGATTGCACTTGGGCAGGGTGCCCAGGTATCCCTTTGCTGGAGCGTCATTCATGGCTGCAAGAGTTTTCGCCTCCTGAGGCGGGTTTGCGTCACGCTTCTTGCTGAAACCCTTGTTGTTGCGAGTTGCTTGGTTCAAACTCGAATGCTTTGTCTTTTTGTCACTGGATGACTCAACATGCGTCTCGGTCTTCTCAGTGGGGTTCAACGATAGCTTCTTCATACGAACACAATCTTCAGTAAGGCTGACAGCCAGAGTTACAGCCTCGGTGATCGTTTGAGGTTTGGCCGACGTCACCATGCCATGAAACTCTGGGGCCAGTCCCCAAATGTAGCGTTCAACGCGCTTGAATTCGGGATTCACCATGTAGGGAAGCACTCTAGACAGATTGTGAAACCTTCGAGTATAACCATTAATGTCAGCACCTTCCATGGTCAAGTGCCAGAACTCCGTCTCCAGCCTTTGGAGTTCAGCACGAGAGCAGTACTTCTCTCTCATTCTTTCCTTTAGTTCATCCCAAGTTAGGCCATAAGCGGCATCATCGCCCAAGGTTTGGACTTGCAGGTTCCACCAAGTCAGAGCTTCATCGACAAACAACCCAGTAGCAAAGGTGACTTGTTGATCCGCGGTACACTTGCTCATGCGGATAGTAGCTTCAGTCTTCTCCGTCCAGCGCACAAATGCTACTGCACCTCCTGTGCCATCATAGTTCATCGGCTTGCAGTCGAGGAACTGCTTGAAAGTGCAGCCTGGAATTAACCCAACCAATTCACTTATGAGCAATCGAAGAAATAATGAAACAAGGACCGTTCATAAATTCCTTCATGCTTAGTAAATTGTTTTAAGGTTACCTTGAGCTGCGTTTCCTCCAGACGAATCTCCATTCCCATTACGCCTAGCATTGCTTGGTCCTCCACTGTCTTGAGTACGGTTCGCCTCGTATTGGGCGATAGCAGCGGAGATCCTTTCCTCCAGTAGAGCGTTCAGCTCTTCAGCAGTTCTTGGCAGTGGGGGAGGAGGAGGTTGATCGTCATTGCGAGCATTCACAGCTTTCCTGGGTGCCATGTTCTGACAGAACATAACACAACAGGGTTAGACATTTGTTTGATAACGTCCTACTAGAGAGTAGTAGTATATATATTCGCAGGTATATACCACATAAGTGACATCAAACAATTATTACTCTAGCAGAGTACTTAGTAGGCTTGCACTGAGGGAATCTATACGTGACAAGACTTGCTGTGATTTTTGTGCACTGAATTCCATAATTATGTATGCATCCATAATTACGTAACTCCTTGCACAGTCCGCACAGTTCGTTTCATCCTCGTATTTCTTCCTTCAGATGGGCCATTGCTTTTAGGTAAAGTCACATATACTTGGGACATTCTACTTCTAGTACATGCTAATTATCACACATAATTGTGTTGGACCGTGTCGTGACCCTAAACGATCAGTTGAGAAAGTTCATCATCACGTATAAAGGCGGAATCAGTATACGCAACGTAACAACAGCTTTCCTATTCAATTCCTTCACTTTATTAGCTTTCTGAATCAATTTTGACAGAGTTTCGTTACCAAGCTTATGACCAGATCTCGCTCCTATGTTCTTACAAATGAACACATGTAGGGTATATATACTATTGCTGATTTCGCTTCAATGGTCATGACCATATAAGCGAAATCAACATGAATCTGATTTCGCTTATATGTCAAGTACATTGAAGCGAAATCAACATGTCCCTTAAAGCGAAATCACCCTAACATTATACATTAAAGCGAAATCAAGCATAAAACCCTAATTTTGACTTTTAAGATCCAATGTTGACTAATCTTTGACTTAAGACTTGATGAAGATGCAGTCAACAGACATTCTTGTGCATCAACAGACTCCCCCTTGGATGTTGACGTAGTCTTCAGATCCTGAGTCTTCAGTCTTAGTCTTTTCTCTAACTCTGTCTTTTCATCATAAGCACTCTATCTTCATAAGTTTCAGAATCTTGTCCTCCTGGCTCTAACTTCTTTCTTCCCTTTGAATGTTGATCCAGACTCCCCCTTTCACAGACTCCCCCTCTCGATATGCTAGAATCTGAGAAATCTGGTTCAAGCTTTAACAATTTGCCTCCATTGGGAATTATGAAGTTCAAACCTGTTACTCAACCAATAAACATTACAAATCTATCTTTCAAACATAACTCACAAACTATTAGCTTTAGAAATCCACTCAAGTATTCAGGTTCAAGTTAATGACCCTAATCACTTGATTAATCTACCAAGTCCAAATTAATGACCTTGGTTGATCTTTTGACGAATTAAACTGATTTTAAAAACAACAATTTCAAACATTTTCTGAAAATAACAAGTATCAAATCAATGAACTTGTGTTTGACTTTTCAAACAATTTCAAACTTCATCAAAGTAAGCTCTCCTCATTCTTCAGTCCAGAATCTCCTGCATCTGCTTCAAACATCTGAGAATCCAACAATCAACTCTCCACTTTGGTTTGTCGGAAAATAAAGCAGAAATAAAATCTTTTTGGATTTTATAAAGTGATCTAAACTAAGAAATGAAATACAGAAAACTTAAATTGCAGAAATTAAACAAAGTAAACTATTTACAAACATATTTTTGGCGAGCGTGTCAGGGAATCATACCAGCTTTTCAGACAAATCACAAGTACCGTTAAGCTATATTACATACTCAGATTTAAACAATTCACCTCGATTGTCGATATACTGATCCATCTTAAATTCTCACACAAATTTCAATTTATTCAGGATACGATTTAGATGAATTAAGAACTTAGATCATTCATGTGTCCCACCTCTTGAATATACTCCCGTATCCAGAATCTCAATAATCAGTCTTACAGGTGAGAATACTACAATGATATCTGTATATAATTTAGGTATGCGAGGGCCGAGGGATCTCAGGTCGATACTTCCGTATACGCAGAGAGATATCAGCTTCGACTTTTCAGTGTGTCCCCTTTAGAGGATCTTTTTGCTTACAACAGCAGCATTTATCAATTTTATTGTTTCAGCATGCTGAGGGTTTAATGCTGTGTTTCAAGCATTGCAGCAAGTATTAGCCAGGGACTAGGTCAGAACCACCGTTCAGCAGAAGTCCCGGAATAATACCCTAGACATCATTGAGTATAAAGACCTAGTATATCAGATTAAGAGACCTTTCAAACGAGATTTCAGGGGTTACCTATATATCCAAGTAGTGTTCCCCACAAATTCACAAGTTTGAATTTAGGTTTATATCCCGAATAAATCTACTAAATGTGTGAAAACCTATCGACACATCATCAGTGAGACTGTTTAACTCATTTAAACTTTTCAAATCTTTAGCATACTGTAATCGTCTAGCTGATGTACTATCATTTTCCCTATATACACAAACTCTTTTTCAGATTTTATCATGTTTTTGTATTTTTGCATTTTTTACTGTTTTTGTATTTTCTGAAAATAAACTATGTACAAACATCTACTCCCCCTAAATACCAAAACAAGTAAAAATTCGACAAACCATTGCAGATTGTTTCTCGTCTTCATCCGCAACAGTACTCTCATCAACGCCAATTATGCCATCCGACACCGACAGAAGCTTCATACCATTCAGTTTTAACAAATATTTAAACCGATTTTTATCAAAAGCTTTGGTATGTAAATCAGCTTTCTGTTCGTCAGTGTGGATTTTCTCAATTCGTACCAACTTTTTCTCAAAGCAATCACGAATAAAGTGATGACGAATTTCTATGTGTTTAGTTTTAGCGTGATGTACTGGATTTTTAGTTATATTAATTGCGGCCTCATTATCAACAAAAAGAGGTGTGTTAAGAAACTGCAAACCGTAGTCGCGCATCTGTTGCTGTATCCACAAGATCTGAGAGCAGCAACTGCTAGCAGAAACATACTCCGCTTCACATGTAGATAACGCCACAGACGTTTGTTTCTTACACTGCCAGGTAACCAATCTAGGACCAAAGAACTGGCATCCTGCAGTTGTTGATTTTGAATTGACTTTGTAGCATCCGAAATCCGAATCGGAATACCCTTCGAGCATAAAATCGCCTTTTCTAGGATACCACAACCCCAATGAAGGAGTTCTTTTCAGGTAGCGCAATATCCTCTTCACAATGATCATATGCGATGCTCTCGGGTTAGACTGAAATCTTGCTGCGAGGCACGTTGGGTACATAATATCAGGACGTGAAGCAGTTAGGTATATTAAAGAACCTATCATGGATCGGTAAAACGTTTCATCAGCCCTGTCTCCGGTGAGATCTGGGTGAATCCCATGATTTGTTGCAAGTGGGGTAGCAGCTGGAGTAGAACTTGACATCCCAAATTTCTCTAGAATATCATGAACATACTTTGACTGATGAATGAAAATTCCTTCAGGAAGTTGTTCAACTTGTAATCCCAGAAAGAATTTCATTTCCCCCATTGATGACATTTCAAACTTCTGCTTCATCACTGATTCAAAATCTTTGCATAGATTTTCATTTGTTGACCCAAAGATTATATCGTCCACATAAATCTGAACTATCAGAAGATGACTATCGACCTCTTTAGTGAAGAGAGTGGCATCCACTTTTCCACGAATGAACTTGTTGGCTAGTAGGTGTTGAGACAAAGTCTCGTACCAGGCTCTCGGGCCTGGTGTAAACCATACAGCGCTTTGTCCAATAAGTAGACCTTGTTTTTGTGGATTGGATCAGTAAAGCCCGGTGGCTGACCGACATAAACCTCCTCTTTAACCTTCCCGTAGAGAAAAGCCGATTTAACATCTAACTGATAAACTTTGAAGTTCTTCCAAGACACAAATGCTAGGAAAATTCTGATCGCCTCTAGTCGTGCTACAGGAGCATAGACTTCGGTAAAATCAATTCCCTCCTGTTGACTAAATCCCTGAACAACGAGTCGAGCTTTGTTCCTTACGACAACTCCTCTATCGTCCCTCTTACACTTAAACACCCACTTAGTGTTAATTTTCCTATGACCATCCGGCAAATCAACTAACTTCCACACTCCCAATTTCTCAAATTGACTAAGTTCCTCCTGCATAGCATTGACCCAAGAGTCTTCAGTAAGCGCCTCTTTGTAAGTTCTTGGTTCAACCTGCGAGATAAAACAACTCAATGAGAATTCAGTTTGTAAAGGAGCAACTTTTGTATAAAAACATGTAAGCCCTTTATCAATCTGATTTCGAGTGCGAACGCCTGTCTGCAATTCTCCTATGATCAACTCCTCTGGATGATATGAAAAAGTTCGCGGCATCACTTCGCTTGGAACATCTACATTTCCTTCCAGATTAGTAACATTCTGCTCTGCATCTTGTTCACCAACTTGGTTTGTTTGACTTGAAAATTGAATTTGCTCCCCCTCAGAATCTGAATCACCATGATCAAAGACTGGCATATTTTCAGCTTCTAAATTATCATTCTGAGCCGACTGATTATCCTGAGCAACTTCATTCTGTTGGACATCATCATGTTCACCAGCATTACTTGGACCTGCTTCATCATCATTTGAAGTTTCCCGTGGTCTCCTCGAATACTCAGCTGGGAACCTTAGCTGTGACTCATATTCACGCAAAATATCCAACTCATCAAAGAAATCTTCATCTTCCTCTGATTCTTCTCTCATGTCAAACGAATCCCAAAGTTGGTCATAATGATAACGCCATGAATCACCAGGATTCTGTGGCGGCATAGTATAACCTTGACATTCAACATTTGCAGCTTCAATAATTCGCTTCTCACTTGGAACGAAGACACGTCTCAACGGATTTGAAT
This sequence comes from Helianthus tuberosus, assembly GCA_030545235.1. Classification (NCBI taxonomy): domain Eukaryota; kingdom Viridiplantae; phylum Streptophyta; class Magnoliopsida; order Asterales; family Asteraceae; genus Helianthus; species Helianthus tuberosus. Next base: position 89,505,808 of record CM060448.1, read on the forward strand.
AACCAACAAATATTCCCTCAATGCTCTTCGGACCAAACTTTCCATGAGGCTCTATAACCGTACAGGGTGACCCGAACGGTTCTAGATACTTCAAATTTGGTTTGCGGTTATTGATTAGCTCAAAGCATGTTTTGTTGAACTTCTTGACAGTAAGAACCCTGTTGAGCGTATAGCATGCGGCGGAAACAGCTTCAGCCCAAAAATTAATCGGTAACTTTGAATCTGCGAGCATAGTTCTAGCCGTCTCGATTAGTGTCCGGTTTTTGCGTTCTGCAACTCCATTCTGCTGCGGAGTGTACGGAGCACTAAACTCATGCAAAATACCTCTTTCATCACAAAATTCTTCCATTCTGCTGTTCTTAAATTCAGTACCATTATCACTTCGAATTCTCTTGATACGCCTTTGGTACAAATTCTCAATCTTCCTGAACAGCCCCATCAAACTGTCAAATGTTTCATCTTTCGTCTTCAAGAAAGAAACCCATGAAAATCTGGAATAATCATCAGTAACGACCAAACAATAGTAATCTCCTGTAATACTTTTGACATTCACAGGACCAAACAAATCCATGTGAAGTCTTTCCAGCGGTCTCGAAACTGAATTGACTTGCTTTGTAGGGTGTGACTTTTTCTTCTGCTTGCCTTTGATGCAGCTAATGCACTCCCCTTCCAGATGAAAACCTTTGATATTAACACCCAATACCAAATCATTGTGCACCAAGTGATTCATCTTCCTTAGGTGAATATGCCCCATCTTTCGGTGCCACAATCTTGATTCTTTCTCAGTTGCTCTAGACACGAAACAATGTGCTTGACCAGTAGTTGTAGTTGCTACAGACATATCTAACACATATAAATCATTCACTCTAGGTGCCCTCATAATAATCCATTCTTCAGGGATAACAAAACCAGGTTTCAAGATCAAACATTCTTTATCAGTGAAGTGAGTAGTGTACTGATTGTCACAAATCTGCGAGATACTAAGCAGATTGTTCTCCAGCTCAGTGATGTAGTTAACTCTCTCAAACGTCACAATCCCATTGGATAACTTTCCTTCACCAACAATTCTACCACCTTCATGACCAGCAAATCCCACATAACCACCATTAATGTTTCTTACATCATACAGCAACGCGGTTTTTCCTGTCATATGTCGAGATGCGCCACTATCCATGATCCATCTTGAAATAGCTCTTGGAAGATCCTGCACATACCACAAGTTGATTTTAAAACATTTCAATAAGGATGCCGATTCATGCTTCGCGATCCAGGAAGCTCCGGCAATTCAAACTGCTTATTCGAACATGGTGTCCACCTAGGCCTCATCAGCCTTAGGTGTAACCTTGACTCTCGCAATTTGAATTTTGAAATTTTCAGCCTTCAAAGGTGGAAAATTTGCATCATAATCAACCGAAATTGATTCATCAGCCTTTTTCACTTCAGAAGTTGAAATTTTCATTTCAGTTTTTGGTTTCCAAACTTGTTGAGATAATGCAACCCGTTTGTAAAATTTGTCATTTTTAGTTACCACTTTCTTTACGGGTTCATTTTTCACTTTGATGTTGTCATTTTTCACATTCTTTTTCTCAACAATGATTGGTGCTTTACCCTTCACATCAACTTTTTTCTTTTGTCTATCAACAACTTCAGTCTTAGGCTTGGAGTTGGTGCAATTTCTTGCTATGTGACCAACTTTGTTACATCTAAAACATGTACGAGTATCATCAACTCGACTTGTGCCTTCAGACTGAGGTTGTGAGACCCTCTTCTCAAAGAACTCTTTATTTGATTTTGAAAAAAATTCATTCTCTTCATCAGCAAGTGAACTTGAACTGTTCACAAACACCTTCTTTTCAGCAAATCTTTTGTTTTGAAAACTCTTTTTCTGATAACTATTACCCCGATAACCACTCGACCAATTGTTTCGATTGTTATTATAAAAACGTGGTGGAACAACAGGCTTTTTGTTATAAGCTTTATCTTTCTCAAAATTCATTTGCCTTTTTGTTTGACACAAACTGTTCACTTCTGACAACTCAACTTCAACCAATTTGAAAACATTTGTCAACTTTTTCACATTAACATTCTCAATGGGAAATTCAGAATCCGAATACAACTTATCAGATCCAGCCATCTTGTACATCACAAGACCCGGTTCATCACTTAAGTTGTTTTTGGACTTTGATTTCTGAATGTATTTGTCCAAGAAACACCCATCATCTTCAGCTGAATCACTATTCAAAACACTTTCAGCTGTGCTCTTAACAATCTCTGTCTGAACACTATCATCAGATGATGTAGAAAAAGTAACATCAATGTTCTCCGGAAGTATAACTTCTTTTTCTTCCTCAATTTCAACCAACCCAGACTGCTTTTTAGTGTAATTATGAAGAACAGGTGGTGGTACTTGATGAAAACCCACCCCAGTTCCATCAGAATACACATCTTCGCCCGCTTTGTCTTTCCCGATGGGTTTGGGAATGATATGTTGCAAAACAAAGCTTGCGGAGCTGTAACTGTTAAGCTTCAACTGGATTCGCTCGTTTTCGATTACAGCCTCTTGAACTTTAAGTTTCAATTTAGCGATTTCATCCAGTTGTTTGTTGATTGATTCTTCTTTAACTCTAAGCACTGCTTTTAAATGTTCATTTTCTTTAAAAGTTTTACCATTTCGATCATCACAATCTTTCATTGTGCTTTTGAGTTTTTCAAATTTTTCAGAAATCTGACGGTTTTCAAGAATCAACTTTTCATTTTCTTGTTTAATTTTGTCATGATCAAATTTATCAGTTTCAATTTGAGCAGTTAATTCTCTTATCCGTTCAGTTGAAGCTCTAACCGTTTTGTCACGATCAAGAATCTGATTCTCAACGCTTCTGACCTTTGCTGTCAGATCTTTAATTTTCTCACCGTTGAGATACGTGACAGTATTACAAAATTTGCACTCTTTGTTGCAATTTTTGCAATCAGCATTTCCTTCGATCTTTTTACCTGACGCATTTGTTGACACATCTGAACTGACCTGGCTTTTTGACTCAGACACGGAGTTAGAGTCTACCTCAAGTGCTTTGGCAGCTAGCACTTTGTCAGCCATTTTTCCTAGATTCTCTGCATTCAACTCCTGCGTAGTATCGATAACTCCAGTATCAATCTTCTTGGATTCTTTTCCTTCTATCTCTTCTTTCTCCTTTCTTTCTTTCTCTTCTTTCTCCTCTTCAATCATTTTCGAAGTTGGAGTTCCGCACCATTTGTGTTGCCAATACTCATCATTTTCTTTCATTTCCTTGATTAAGACTTCCAGATCAAGAGTTTTGTGATCAACTGCAATATTTCCATACTCATCAAGATAACACTCTCTGTCTGGATCCCATCTGTTGGCTCTCTTTGCGTCCAGATAAATTCTAGAAAGTCTAGTAATTTTGTTTTCAGAAATCATCTTTCTGTATTTATACTTCTGCTCTTCAGTTCTCTCATCTTTCCATGGAATAGGTTCATTTTTCGCCATGAATGCGTAACCAACCGCATCTTCTTCTGGTAGAACCTCTTGACTCCAATCATATCCCTCATCATCATAAATCACTGCAAGAGCTCTAGATTTCTCTCTGTTGTCTTCAACCTGCTTCAATCTAGGCGGCTCGGATTTATTCTGGTGATAAATCGCCTTCTTGTAGTAATCATCTCTGAAAGGATTCTCCGACTCATCAACATAAGCATTTCGACATTCTCTCTTGAAGTGACCCTTCTGCTTACATTTGAAGCATGTCACTTTGGATTTATCGAACCCCAGCTTAGTAGAAGCACCACCAATTGTTTTTCTGCCAGTAATTTCCATGAATCTTTGTGCACGACGAACAGCACTTGCCATAGCCCAACGAATATCGATCAGTTCCATTTCCTCCGGATCAATCTGATCGTAATCTTCTTTCGTCAGATTTGTATTGCCAATCTTCCCAGCTACCAATCTTTCATACGATTCCAACACCGATGCTAGAAAGATCATTTGCTGCTTTGCCGACTCTTCATCAAAATTTTGAGCATTCTTCAAGTCTATTGCAATATTGCATTGAAAACGATTCTTTGCATCAGAATGACTTTCAGAAGATGAAGATCCACTGTGATAACCACTGTGACTTCCACTGCTTTGACCACTTTGACTTTCTTTGCCGGCTGTCGACACATTTTCAGCAGAAAATGCAGTTTTTGGAGAAGTAGCTTTCGGCATCATGCTCTTTGGATAGTATAGATCCAGATTCTGTTGATAAGATGAATGATTAACTTTGTACGTCTTCTTTAACTCAAGCTCATGACTCTTAAGTTTCTCAATCACCAAATCTGGTTTCAACAATTCAGAAGGAATAGTGTTCTTAAGCATGAGAGCATAATATCTCCACTCCATCTCGTCTGGCAACAAATCGAACAACTTGTCTACTTGCTCATCATCAGAATACGTGATATCATGTCTTGCTAATTCCAGCTTCAGATGACCGAACCTTTCTATCATTTTACACACTGACTCATTTTTAAGACAACCAAACATATCAAACTCTTTCCTAAGAAGTTTCTTTTTGTTTTTCACGATTTCAGTACTTCCTAAACATTTTTGTTTTAACTTTGCCCAGAGGTCTTTAGCGTTTGAATAGTCTATCAATGAGATAATATCCTCCCGAACAGATTGAAATAACAATGCCACACACTTTTGTTCGGCTACGAATGAATCAATCTCATCAGATGCTGTTAAAACTTCACCATTCTTGTTTCCTTGTTCATAACTGTTCTTCAGACTTTTCCAACTTGGAAATGCGAATGCCATCATCCAATCCTCAAACTTTCTGGACCAACGACTGTACTCCTCGATAGCCATTAGCTTTGGGGGTTTATTGAATGTTCCAAAAGCACTTTCCGATTCCCAAGCTTCCTTTTTCCTCTCTTTTGGTGGATTCTCGTTCTCATTGCTTGTAGATGAAACATCTCCCGAGTTTCCAGCAAATGCGTACATGTCACTGAACGGGTTCATGAAAATATCATCCATCATGAATGTACCTGCAAGATTATCAAACACTTAGACAAATTTTGAAATTTTTGACAAACACTGACACTGAAGCGAAATCAGTCAGATTGACTGATAAGCGAAATCACTCAAAGTGACACAAAAGCGAAATCACTTTTGTTCTTATAAACGAAATTAGGATGTCCTTTTGAGCGAAATCACAATGTATGTATAAGCGAAATCAGACTTTGTCCTTATGAGCGAAATAACAAAGTCCGTATGAGCGAAATCACCACTCGTCCGTATGAGCGAAATCAGCAGTTGTCCAAATGAGCGAAATTAACTTTTGTACGTATGAGCGAAATTAGCGAAGACCGTAAGAGCGAAATCAGCTAAGTCCGAATGATCCACAGAAGCGGAATTACAAGTTTACTCATTTTTACGCTGAATTTCAATCTAAAACTTTCAAGGGTTGTACTACTATTAAATCCGATCACAATGATATGATTATTGTTCAAATTTGACCGCAAATTCGTTCCAGATCTGAGTTTGAAAATTCTGTCCGTGAACCGATCGAGATTTTGATAAAATTGATTGATTTTTACTAAGTTTTAAAGTCTGATATTGTTAAGGATTTATTAACAACTAGTTTCGCTCAATATACTTGACTTTCAGCTCATTTTGTCCGTAGGAACTTGTTCAAACCGAAAAATAAAAGAGAAAGATGAGTAGAAAGATGAGAAAAGTGTCGAATCAGCTGATGTAGCATGAACTCCTCGTCCTGAAGCTCTGATACCACTTGTTGGACCGTGTCGTGACCCTAAACGATCAGTTGAGAAAGTTCATCATCACGTATAAAGGCGGAATCAGTATACGCAACGTAACAACAGCTTTCATATTCAATTCCTTCACTTTATTAGCTTTCTGAATCAATTTTGACAGAGTTTCGTTACCAAGCTTATGACCAGATCTCGCTCCTATGTTCTTACAAATGAACACATGTAGGGTATATATACTATTGCTGATTTCGCTTCAATGGTCATGACCATATAAGCGAAATCAACATGAATCTGATTTCGCTTATATGTCAAGTACATTGAAGCGAAATCAACATGTCCCTTAAAGCGAAATCACCCTAACATTATACATTAAAGCGAAATCAAGCATAAAACCCTAATTTTGACTTTTAAGATCCAATGTTGACTAATCTTTGACTTAAGACTTGATGAAGATGCAGTCAACAGACATTCTTGTGCATCAACAAAATGCAAGTAATTTCTAGTCAATGACAAGTGCTACTCTAGTGCACTCTAAGTCTCGTAGTGTCTTTTCTAGACTCATGTAGACAGTTTCAGGTAGTAGATGTCGCGGGACGTTTTATGCAATGAAAACTCTTTGAAAATTGTTTTCGTGAATGGATCCTAGAGATTGTAGACTAGACACGAGAAGGAATCCTGGTTCACTACAATCGTAGCTCTGATACCAATCTGTCACACCCCTTTCTGCGGCGGAAGCACGAGGTGTGATCAAGAAAGGTTCTCATTGCATACGGAAGGTAAACATACTACATGCTCATGAAAATAACTTCAAATCCCATAATTTGAAAACATAAGTTAGCGTTTACATCGCGAGTTAACATAAAAAATTGTTTCAAAAGGGTTTACAACTTTATTTAAAGACAACACATAAGCGACATCCACGAGCATGGGTAGGACCGCACGCACATCCACTTCTAGTTACCTGAAATACATGTGAGTTTTGGAAAAAAAAAAACGTCAACATAATGTTGGTGTGAATTCATGCAGTTTTGTATTTAACGCTTGTATACTTTGTATAAAAATCATGGTATGTATTTGTTAAATCACGTATTCAAGTGTAAATCAAGTATTTCCATATGTATCAAGTGTTAATGGGTTGCAAAGCCATTAACATGTGACACGACATAGGAAGTCACCAAACCATAGGCATTTTTCTATAGTCGATTCACGACTGAGACACAAAAACACTACTTGGTTCTAGTTGTCTCCAAGAGTGGGGCTGCCCTGAACCCATTAGATCTAACCTTTTGTTCTGCGGTCTAAGTATGTACACGATTAATGGTGCTTATGGTACCCTATTCGTGACACGATTTCTCGTATCAATTCTTGGCACTAGTTGTCGCCAAGAGTACTTCTCGTTTTAGTACATATCATACCATTTTGTAAATACTGAAGTATTTGTAACATGTATTTCACCCCCGAAGTTATAAATCTGAAAACAGTTAAGAGAAAAGGGGGAGCATGAACTCACAACTTTGCGTTCCTGTGCGTCGTAAACTTCACCGGATTTGCTTAATTAACGTCGTAACCTATACGCGTTTTCTTAACGTTAGTCACTAGACTTGCGTCGCACAAGTACAGTCACTCTTTTTAGTGTATATATTCTTGTGTTAAAAATATTTTATATTTTTAACTAAGTATCTTACTTATATTATTTTCTCTAAAATTAATATAAGTATCTCGTGTTTTGCACTTTGCACCCAAATTATGTATCTTGTATGTTGTATGTGTATTTTTATGTTTATACTCCTCATGAGTATTTAGTGTATTTTTAAGTCTTAATACACTAGCACGAATAACACATACTATATACACTTAGCACAAAAGTTGGTGATAACATAATATATATTTTCCTCTCAAAAATATACATACTTATATCCATTTTTATTCTTGAAGAAATCCTGATTTCTTATCACCAAAAATTAGGGAAACCTTGGTAATACTTTTAAACACATTTTTAGGGAATAAGTTTCTCAAAAACTTATATTTTCTAAGTGTCAAAATTTATAAAAATTTTGACAGAGTTTCCCCTAAAAATGGAGGTTTCCCATGTTTTCAAAACATGTGTTTATTTTCTTTTAAATCGTCAACAATCATCAACAACAGTTATCAACAATAATCATCAACAATAATCATTAGTTTCTCCATTTCATGAACTTGAATATTTACAAAAATGTGTAGTAACTTACTAGTACATTTAGTAAGTCTTGTTATCTTTAAAAAATAAGTTTAATCTCTTAAAAACTTTATTTTTCAAGAATATGAAGTTTCACAACTTCTAGTCGGTTTTTACGAAAATTATTTCTTTGTTAAAACTTTTGTTACACAAGTGTCCACACACTTGTTTGTTCACAAAACACCTCTAGTTCAGGAAAGATCCAGTTTTAAAACATGGTTTCGTCTTACAGTTGGTTCTTCGAAAATACCACTTGTAGATCTTTAGATCTACTAGTTTAGAACTTCATTTTACAAGAAAAATTACTTTTACACAAGTTCATGTTATTATGTAGTAGTGTTCATCATTTAACCCCTTTTCATACTTTAACAAACTCTATGCCATGATTCTTGAACATGACTAATCCGGGTTAGATGATGATCCGAGCTACCACAACATAGATCGGCACTAAATAATCACCACAAAACAAGTCTTACAAGTTTTACACAACATTATAGTTTTTATCCAACTTATTTCTCATTCTTGTAAACTTTTAGTATGTGATTTAGTATGTTCATGATTTTCACCCGACAAAGTTCATATTAACCACTTTAGAATAGATCAAGAGTGTGTTTGAAGTCACTTACTACTAGCTCGAGGCTAGGGAAGAAACTAGTCGAAAAATGCGTGGATAAAAGCAATGGGGTGAGGTCCTTCACGATCCGAACGCACCAAGCTTCCTTGTATGAGTTCCTTGACACTTGTATGCACTTGAAATGGCAAGATCAAAATTCGAAAATGATGGATGGATGTGGGTGTGTTCGGCCAAGACTTCAAAGAGAGGGAGAGAGATGTGTTGTGATGTTAAGTGTGGTGAAATGAACATGATGGATCTTGGTGGTTACTTATAGACAAACTCAAGCACAATTAACCAAAGGATTATATGTCTAATTGATATTAGACATAGTTGATTTAAATAATCAACAAGTACAAAGGGTGTCCCCTTGGGGACGAGTTCGGTTAGGGGGGGGGGGTATCCGGTTCCATTTCAATTGTTAGTTACCAAATCTAGTTACTTGTTAAATGTTAGATTTAGTGTGTTAAGTATGTTATATAATGTGAAGTGTGTTAGGGTGTTCGGGGACCCTAACTAGCTTAGAAAAATAAAATCAATGCTTCTAGCATTATTTTGGTGTTCCGGGTAATATCCGGTTGTTCGGTTACATACCGATTCGTTAAAGTGCTAAATTGCACCTTTTAGTGTCTAATAAGTATCTTTTGTAACACTTTCGATTCCCAACACTTAGGGAATTATTGTTGAATTATATAAATTCTGCACTTAAAGTGCGTTTCGGGTGCTTTTTAGTGCTAAAATTTTGCTTTCGCAATGTATATATATATTAACCCTTGTATGTACTCTTGGGTTTTAATGTATTCTTGTCGTTGGACCTACACCTAGGCCTCAATTTTATTGCCTGACTGCTTTCTGCAGTATTATTGACACAAAGTGCCTTACCGGTGAGTTTACTAGTATATTTGACGCAACACTCTTGTTTATGCATAAAGCAATATTTTGTAGTATACAACGTGCATGAATTCACTTGTTTAGTATGTAATCAGACATTGCTAACAATTAAGCACATAATTGCAGTCATTAAGCAATAATTATTGTGTACGGAAATTACCGGTTTGGGCCAGTTGTCACAAACTTATCATACAACATTAGTAAACATGTTTGGACATATTGGACTCATCATAGGACTCTTTCTACCATCCGGGCCCCGTAATTACGTGTACGACCCGTTAAAGTAGCGTAAACCATTTTAACACGTCATAACGGGTCAGAACACCTATAGACACTTTCCAATTCAGAATGTAAGGTACACGAGCTCCTTCGCTCATATGATTATTAAACCTCATTCTATCCGTTCTTCCGTTTAAGACACAATGTACATTAATCTTATAACAATCTGATACACTAGGAAACACTTGAGCTTTGCAAACACGATTGAACAAGACATCTACGCAACCAGTGAGTACATAATCTCCTCTTTTACGTTTTCTAAATGTTTTGGGGTGATTCATATGTGCCTAAGGTTTTTCCGAGTTTTCAAAACTACATATATGGTTTATATATACAATATGCCTTCAATTTGTGTGAAACTTGGTGGTATGTCATTCATAACAAGGGTATGTTCATTAACTTTGGCCAAGCCGACTGGTAGTATGTTATGGTACCATAGGATTGACAATCCCTTTTTTAAATTTCCCTAGGTTTGTGGGGAAGTTTGTGGAACGACAGAAACTGTGCATTTGACAAACCCTTTGGTGGTTTGTCTAACAAGTTAACATAGGTTTGAACGTATTCACCAGACGACTACACTTGTTTACATAAAAAGAAACTATTGGTTTGCAAAGCATGACGATTGGTTTTAAAGATGACTATTGGTTTTAAACATGACGATTGGTTTCAAACATGACGATGAGTTTTCAAGTATATATAAGCCATACAATTTACAAGAAAATATTTTGGTTACTTACACGAGTTCACAAAGAAACATGTTTGTCGAGTTTCATGGCTACAAGGTTTTCTTTAAAATACCAACTTGCATAGTTGGTAAGACATAACGCAATACCAAACACATTCAATAGAAGTTTGGTTACAAAGTTCACTTATCGACTTTCGTAGTCGGACGAGGTATTGCAATACAAATTATAGCCATGAACTTGACCCCAAAACATATGTTACTCACCAGCATTCATTGTTGACCAAAATTTTCACAAACATTTCTGGTACGAATGTTTGATGATTGTACAAGTATGCTACACGTAGGAAGGACTCGGGCCGTTGTTTACCTTAAAATCTAAAGACAGTTGGTCATTTTTTATTTATGTTCCAAGACAATCTAATTTAATTAATCAATAACAATGAAACTTTAAATACCATGTGTTGTGAAACAATATGTAACGTGACTCTCCGACGATTCTGCTGCAGGTTGTTATACGCGGTCGGGGTGTTACAATACACACCATGTCTCAGACTATTTAGATGGGTTAAATTTGTATCTAACATTTCCTTCAAGGATGAAAAATTACTTACGAGTCAGATGGTTTTAAAAGGTAAAATACAACAAAGTGAAACGTACCAGGTCACACATATATGGAGATTTGATCGTGGTGCGCATCTGGTACGCGATATTGCTAACAAATTAGCAAGTTATGAGATTTAACAGTTTACTATGTTTCATTTTTTTTGGAAGCCGAATTTCATTAGAACACTAAACTAGCAAGGCGCTAGAAAGGTAAATAGGGAAACAAGATGGCTAAACAACCAAATAACACCGGAACAACTACACATCAGAGAATTTAAAGGACTTCTATGTTGCATCATTCAAGGAAAACGACTTTATGCGATTCTTTATCCAGCGAAGACCCAATGCGTTGACTTCATCAATAACACAAGCATCAATCCTCTTCCTTTTATTGAAGATAACATTCTTTCCGACTCACCAAACAGCCTTGCAAGTAAGGATCATAGCTGAATGCACCAATTTGTATAGTTCAGTTTTACTTTATAAATTAAAGAGTTAAATGCCCGCATAGTCCCTGTGGTTTGGCATTTTTTCACTTTTAGTCCCTAACTTTCTAAAATTACCTCTATAGTCCCCAACTTTTCAATTTTCGTTCCCGGATAGTCCTTGGTGCGGATGTGGGTTAGTTTTTGGTGTTAAGTGGGTGTAAAATTACTAAAATACCCTTGTCATAAAACAAAATAAATTAAATAAGTTAAATAAATATATCTTTATAGGACTCACTTCTTATAAAATATATTATAATATATATATCTATACTACTTTATAATACATATTAGAAGGACTTCTTAAAGTCCAAAAAAATTTCCTTAAAACACCCCTAAAGCATAATGTACAAGTCTTTTAAGCACCATAAAACATCACTTTCCACTTATACCCTTTGACACTTTTAAAGCATGGTGTACAAGTCTTATAAAGCACACCAACCTTTAAATCTATTTTTGAGCGGCCATTTTTGTTCAAAATTTGAATGCCCGCTCATTCCCACTTCCCCTTCCCCATAGATCCTGTCTTTTCATTTCACATTTCACAAAGCACAAACCGTCCTCTGCTTTCTCTCCGATTTAGGGTTTCTTACTCATCCCTGTCTTTCTTTCTTTCTCTCTCTACAAACCCATTTGTGAAAGCGAAAAGTAGTGATTGTTGGTAGATGGAGTTCTGATTTTTATCCCCAGCCGACCTCTCTTTCCCCTCAAATCGCACAACCCTGAGACGATCGACCATCACTACTGTTGCGTTTGAGAAGACCACTGCCGCCGCCGGATGTACAGGTCGCCACCGCTAGCCTGATGTCGTTTATTTCAGAAGATAGGGGTTGTATTCTTATTTTGTCGTTGTGATTCTACCATCATTTACCTTTAACAAGGTGCAGACACTAAAAATCAGAGTCTCTGTAGGTAATATATCATTTCTACTATCCTTTTCATTAAATTCATAGTCCTTTTTATGATTTATTTCAATATCGGCTGCATACTCGATTTCAGGTAGGCTAGGGTTTGGTAAGTGGAGATTCGAGTAGATGGAATTTGAGAAAGGTTTGATTTTAGAACACTATTTTGAGTTTTGTTTCTTGTTGTTTTAGGTATCATATGTTTTTTGAAGGCGAGAAGTTATACTGTGATATTCAAGGCCTCTCATGTTCTTCAGGTCAGTGTTTAGTTCATAATTAGGCTATTTTAGTTCAGAATTAGGGTGTTTCACCAATTAAGGCCTGATTCTGAACTTTGTGTTATTTTCCGGCCAAATGTCACATATTTCTAGCTTTTTTTCTCCAGCACAGCGGTGGTGATAACTCCACAACGGAAGATGTTAGGGATGGTGGTCGTGGGTGGAAAAGTAGACGGCTGTAGTGGTTTGGATCTAGAGTTTTATGAGGGTCTGGAAGACGATGGTACGTCATGATTCTGATTCATGTCGATTCGTTTGGAATATGTCTCACACGAATCTTTTCAATTTAATTTAAGATTTTTTTTTAATTTTAGATATATATCTAGAAATACCTGTTTACAGCACGATTATTAGTGTATTAAGGTATATTTGTTTTGTGGTTTGCTATAACCAGAGAGACGTCAATTAGGGCATTGATATTACTTTTTGTGTTCTTTCTCAGGCTTGTGAGTTTAATTGCTCTTTAAATCGAAGGTTCGCCATTAGAAGAAATATTTGATGGTTTCTTGAGATCTAGGATGGGGAATTTAGCTACAGAATTTGTCAATCAGAAAATGTTGTTTTGTTTCAGTTGGCATCAGTATAGTTTAGTTCTTATTTAAGTATATTAATTTGGGGGAATTGATGTTGATTGATTATATAGTGCTTACTTTGTTTTCTTGGTTTTGTTAAAGGTATAGTTCACTGGACGTGGGTTTCGGGGAGAAGGAAGGATTGAACCAGGGGTTCATGTGCTGCTTAAAGAGGGGGATATGGTCAGTGAAGAGTGACAAATATGACTTGTGGAATCATGAAGGCAAGATGTTTGCTTTGCACTACAAAGTCGAGTCAGCGAGGTAAGATATGGTTTTACTAAATATAATTGCTGGGGTGAAATTGACTTTTTGTAGAGTGAATTCCATCCCTTGGATCTTTGTAGAATTGATGTGGACCGTGTTAAATGGGTAGTTAGAAGCCGTTTTTAATTACCTCATTTGCTACCCACGTTTACTAAGTCAGCAACCCTGATTTTCTTCCCCATGATCGCAGGCAACTTCAATGGCGGAACATGGCCTCTGTTTTGAAAAGAAAAAAAAGGCGCTGGAAAATCAAAATTAAATACAGATCCTGGTCTTTGATAGCAGCGTATTTACTTGAACAAGAAGCCTTCATTGTTACGAACAGCAAAGCAAGTTGGAGTTCTACAAAATCAAGGTATGATACTAATTTGTATTCCTTATTTTATAAACAGAAGAGCAATTCCGAGCTTCACAAAATCATGGTAATTTGCTAATTTGTAGTCCATATTTTAACTAATTCATGTTTTTTTTTATGTAAGATGAACCATATACGATCGATTGGAAAATAACTGAGCCCATCTGAGATGAACCATATACCATTGAGTGTAAAGGAGCGAAGCCTAGATGATATGGTAAATTATGTTGCTTTTATGTGATATGTTTGCTTGATTATGTTGGAAACCATTACATTATAATGATAAATTTCGAGTTCTAAATTTACTTCTGACACAATCCGGATTAATCTTTGTTTTAATGTTGATCTATGTATACCTTCTTGTGAATTTTTTTTAAAATTAACATGAGTGTTATATATAGCAGATCATAATCTGATGGGCAAAGATGAGAAACCATAATTGAGACAAATAATGAGATATGGTGTGTGTGTATTGCAAAAATGGGCAGGTTGGGTAACGGGTCAGGTATGTTGGGGCCGTACTAAATGGCACCAACGGGTCAGCTTCATAAAACGGGTCAAGCAGGTAAGCTTTTTTAAATAGGTGGAACAGTCATTTTTTTTAACGGGTCGAATGAGTTCGTTTTACCAAAGGGTGAAACAAGATAGATTTCTTACTTGGGTAACGCGGTCAAAACGAGTTTTCTTTTAAGTATAGGTCAATGCAGGTCAAGTAAGTATGTCGAAATGGGTCAGGTAGGTTGGTTTTTTTTTTTGGGTAAAGAGGTCAGGTAGGTTGGTTCCATACTAAATGGGTCAAAACGGGTTAACACATGTTCCGTTGAAGATTCTGGAAACTCCAGTAAGGTTGTTTCACAATTTTATTATAGGTTTTTTTTTGGTATTTGGGTAATGTCTTGAGTTCCAACAGAATCTCAACCATCAAAGCTTGTTGGTAGCCAAGGTTTTGCCTATAATGGGTTTTGGTTATGTTTTATCTATAATGGGTTCACCACAAGTGTTATTCATCTTTTGTTTTTTCTCCGCTCTACTAAATTTTAAGATTTTAAATTGAAATGTATATTTTTTATTTGTGATGCAGAGTTCTTGATGCTGCAGCCAAAAGAACAACTTCAGACACCGAAGGTCAGTTGCTCTGTTTTAGATTTAATAGTTTAGTTTCTTCAGAATTAAACTTCTATATCCTAATACAACCCCCCCCCCCCCCCCCTCCCCCACCCCCAAAAAAAAAATAAAAAAAATTCTCCGAAAACCTACCTAAACAAACATCAGGTTCAAATGGTAAAGCAGAATTTGGAGTCAATGGCACCTGAAAAGACGGACAAATGCCTGATATATATGTTATATGCCTTGAGCAGGAGTACAATTCTGTTTTTGTCCCGTAAGTTTTCTAAAAGCATCCCTT
The DNA here is from genome assembly GCA_030545235.1 of Helianthus tuberosus. NCBI lineage: Eukaryota > Viridiplantae > Streptophyta > Magnoliopsida > Asterales > Asteraceae > Helianthus > Helianthus tuberosus. Next base: position 89,521,127 of record CM060448.1, read on the forward strand.
CTCTTTGTACATTTAAGTCTTAAAAAACTAGGGGTGTAAACGAGCTGGGCCGACTAGGCTCGGGCTCGGCTTGTCATGTTTTTATGAAGCTCGAGCTCGGCTCACGAGTAAAACCCAAAGCTCGAGCTCGGCTCAAGAGTAAAACCCAAAGCTCGAGCTCGGCTCGAGCTATTTTGAGAACAATCTCAAACTAGCTCAAATCTCGGCTCGATCTCTCTTCAATATCGCTTAAACGAGCCAAAGCTCGGCTCACCTATGTTATTAGTTTAAATCTTATGGGCTTGTAGGCTCGCGAGCCTAAAAGAGCTTTGTATTTCAAGCTCGAGCCCGGGTTCGATAACCAAACGAGCTGTATTTCAGGCTCAAGCTCGTAAAGGCTCGGCTCGGTTGAGCTTTTAACCGAGCCGATCCCGAGTAGCTCTTGAGCCTCTGCGCTTGTTTACACCCCTATCAAAAAACTAAGGACGGTCAAACTTGTGAAGTTGGAAAACGGGTCAAGTTTAAACGGGTCTTTAAGATATTACAACCTCCTAAATTTGCTTTATTATTTGGGTACTTTTTTTAGTTGTACTTGATGTAAAAACTATAAACAAAATTAATAAACCGGAAAAATAAATGTTGACCCTCCCGCAAAGTTGCCTGTTTGATCCGGACCATTTTGCTGCATATACATGACGCCTCAGGGCACCTGTAGCTTTATTGTTTTAAAAAGATGGAGCTAATATTCATCCAGATTTTTAGGACTATTTTCTTTCTTTTTTTTTTGCATTACCACATCAAAACATGTTATCTACATTTTAATATAAAATCATATTTTATAGACGAAACGGGCTATGGTTTTTTATAAGTGTGGTCATATGTGCTGCTGCGTGACATGTTCGTCACACTTGACAAGTTGTCCACTATGTCGAAGTCGAATCACGCAGGTGGTGAAGACCTACCGCCACTGAGAAATTGTCTATTTGACAACTGTGAAAGTCATAATTTGTACTTTCTTTTGACCGTGTATCTAATAAGCGGTTTTGCGAGCTGTGTGTATTTATATTTAACTGATTTTGCCGGCGAACCCGGTTGTTTTTCATCTTCTTGATAACTAGAACCAACATTTAGCATAACTTGTATATTAGAAATTACTATATCTCCATCTTTTCAGATTCTTCTCCTTACCCACATGTGTAAATATATATATAGGGGAGGGTTATCTTGAGAACACTCATTTTTGTGAGAACACTAGGAACAATTTCCATCCATAGATCATCCTAAATTAAGGGCTAAGATTAGAGGGGATTTAAATGAGGGGAAAACTAAAATTAAAAGACAAAAGGGGCATTATTGTCAAAACATAAAACTCAAAAAACCCATCAAAATCCTTCAATAGCATCTCTGTAAAAAACCCTTCAAATTTCTAAATCACAATGCTGGAGATTTCAAAAATCAAAAGAGGAATACGAAGAATCAATCTCGCCCAATTTGGATTTGATTGAGATCATCTTCGATTTGACTGATTATGAACGGTTGGCTGATGTAATAAGCGAAAAAACTTTACTCTTCTTCTTCAGGTACTGGTTTTTGTTGTGATTTAGATCTGATTGATGGTTTGAAGTGTGATTATTTCGTTGGCTGAGGTTATAAGCGAAGAAACTTTGCCCGTCTTCTTTAGGTACTGATTTTTGTTGTAATTTGGATTTGATTGATGGTTTGAATTGTGATTATTTGGTTTATGTTAGTTATGTGTGAAACTGTTAGGTTTGTTTGGACGTTTATGTGATTTTTAGTTATGTATATGGAGAATTGGTTGAATTTGGGTTTCTATAACTAAATTTGAGTATGAAATTGTTAGGTTTGTTTGGACATTGATGTAAATTTTAGTTATGTATATAGAATATTGGTGGAATTGGGGTTTCTATGACCGAATTTAAGTCTAAAATTTTTAGGTTTGCTTGGAAATTGATGTGATTTTTTGTTATGAATGTTGAGAGAATTGGTTGAGTTCCGATCACGCTATCATATCATTATCTATAGGTGCCAATGCACTTTTCATAACTTATGCAACGTCTATCGGTAACAATTCACGATTTGTTAATCTATTGCCAGTGCTTTTTGATACTAATCTTGCTTAGGGTTTCTCGTTGAACAAAGCGCCAGACTAAAAGACTGGGTTTATCTGAGTATAGAGATAGTGTCTTATGTTCATGGGCCAACTAAGGTTTTAGGATTACAAGTTTATGAATTGTTTTTAAATATATGTTATTGTTACTTTTGTTTATTGATAAAAATGTGTATGAGTTTAACGAATATTGACGCTGGGATTAACTCGGGAAATGTCTTGGTATCGCGTTTCGGTCAGTCTCAGGATTTCCATATGTTTTTACACATGTGTAAATCATATATACATATATAGGTTTACACATGTGTAAATCATAATACTTTAAAAAATCAGCATAAATAAGAAAGTTTACACATGTGTAAATCATATATATGAAGGTTTACACAAGTGTAAGTCATAATAATTAAAAAAAAAGCATAAATACGAAAGTTTACACATGCGTAAAACATATATATAAAGGTTTACACATGTGTAAATCATAGTACTTTAAAGAAATAAGGATAAATATGAAATTTTACACATGTGTAAATCATATCTACGAGGAATGAACATGGGTACCGGACCGGTACTAAAATACCGATACCGAAAGACGACAATAATGTGTACCGGTGTACAATACAAGTATTTACTAGTAAATCAATCAAAATAGTTGTACCGGTCCCAAAAACGGGAAAAATGGGTACCGAAAATGATCGGTACGGTACCCTTAGTTTTAAAAAACGTGCCTGAGGCGCGCCTAGGCGCGAGGCGCATCAAGGCGCAACTTCTGGGGCTTTTTGTCTTAGCGCCTTGTGTAATTACAAGAAGCGCCCAAAATGCACAGATTTTTGGGGATTTTTGTCCTGAGGCGCGCGCCTCATGTACCTGAGGCATTTTTCTGCAGAAAAAAGTTGTACCTTGGGTTTTTTGACTTGTAGATGTAAGTAAAATGGTATAAAAGCCTTATTTATAGCTATATTTTGGTTAAAAGAAGCTAAAAACCTATGGGATTTGTATGGGATATATAAAAAAATTTATATAAACACCTTGCGCCTCGGGTACAAAAAGCCCACCGCTTTTGCGGTTTGCGCTTCGCGCCTCAATTTTAGACCTCGTCGCTTTTGTGCGCCTAGCGCTTTTTAAAACCAAGCAGGTAACACTCTTTATATTTGACCCAGCAAAACGGGTTGGGTTACGGGTATTTGCCACTTGTTGACTGGTTGGGTAATAAATTTGTGAAATATGATTTCAAACTTCTGTAAAATCTTCTGAATAAACGTTTTTGGAAGGTAAGTGGCAAAATAAACGGGCTTGTTTTGGGTCAAAACTAGTACACTATTTTCTATGAATTGACCCTGAAGCATGTTTTTGTTTCTATTTTTTATTTTAATTTTTAGAAATAGCAAGTTTGTGAAATATGATCACAAACTTTTGTAAAATCTTCCGAATAAATGTTTTGTTTTACGAAGTGGCAGAATAAACAGGTTGGGTTATGGGTCAAATTGGGTGCTCTTTTGCTATGGTCTGCCCAGAAACATTTTTTTCCCTCTAAATGTTAATTTTTTTATTTGGTAAGTTTGTGTAATATGATGAATATTTTTTCTTATTAAATGGTTTATAGGGTTTTATTACTTATTAGACTTTTCAAGTAATCCATGGTTACTGTTATGTTGTTTACTATATTAGAGGCTTATGGGAATTAGTAAAAACTACTGCACATTTGTATAAATGGTTTATTTCCAACATGCAAGGATATCTGGTTACATTTTAGGCATTTATGCTTTTTTTTATTATCCATCAAGATTGTAGTGATGTTATGTATGGACTTTAGGCCTCGTATGTATAGATTTTAGTTTACCTTGTTCATTCAAGCATCTCGACACTGTTTCAGCATCTTGCGAGTCTTAGCAGTCTTTTAGCTTCTTAAGTGCAGCCCTTGTTTTGATTTTTGACAAAGTTTTTTCCTTGAAGATACATCACTGTCTTTTGTATTGTCGAGTGTCCTTTTTTAAGTAACTTTAATGGTTATTTTATTATTATTTTAAGTTAGTGTAGCAGTAATTTGTGTTTATGGATGTTCTTTGTTGAAACAGATCACATGTGTATAGTCTACTTGAAATCAGTGGGTCACGCAAAATGGAAAGACATAGAATATGTGAAACCTCAAAAAATAAAGTTGGCTTGAGCAACAAAGGAAAATGGCATTGATGTGGAGTATTTGTAATGAGACACATGAAGACCTATAAGGAAAGACGCGTGAAGAATTGGGAATGCGGTTTCAAAATGGAGAAAAGCAAGAAACAAAACGGACAATTGAGCTTCCTTAGACAAACATATGCTGTGAAGATTTTTCTTTCCAAAGCAAATATTCACAGAGAATTTGTGATCCACAAAACTAGTTGATATTTTGAAGTACGAATTTTGTTATTTATGTTATCGTGCATACCAAACAGGTTTCATTGACTGCGGTGGTTTGGGAATTAAAAAACTTTTTGTAATTCTGACCATTAACGTTGATATTTGGTAAGATTATTATTCTTGTTATCTTTGTGTTTGTATGGGTCGGATGGCTTTCAATTTAATCCAGATATTATGCGATTGTATTGGTGTGGGAGGTGTATTTTCCAAAAAGTTGATGGTTTTGTTGACTCGCTTTGAAACAGACTCGGTACAGTGTAATCGATCATTCAAAAACAGGTATTCTCAATGCGCGTCAACGTGCAAGCCTATGAATTCAACAACAATATGATTCTTTAGTACAACCATATATTACAAACATCGTGCTAAAGCAAGTTCTCTCGCACTTAACAAAAAATGTTTGAATAAACAATTATTTTATACAAAGTTTGGCTCCATCGACGCCATAAAACTCAAGCACGAGGAGACGGGTTTCTCTTAAATATGCATATGCATCACTATATATAGCAACTACATTCGCAAACATAACTAAACCAATCATCAAAGCTGCCAAAATCTTATCCCCTTTCGTTGACATACCATGGAAATCCCTAAACACAAAAATAAATAAATAAACAGCATAAAGTGCACGAATTAGAACCGTTGTTGGTGGCATTTTTGTAATTTAGGATGATTATTTACCTTATGGGTTCTTGTGTAGACATATGCCGGGTAAAATGGGTCGGACTGGGCTGGGTAACTGGCTTGGATCAAACATGTTCTAAAACTAGTTCGGGCCAGGACGAGACTAAAGGCGTTGGATCTTAGTCAGGCATGTGGCCGTAGAAAAGTTGTTGTTGTTTGTTTACCAAGTGGTTGCGGATACGTTGCATCTTAGCTCGTTGTAACCTGTAGAGAAAGATTGGTTAAAGAAGGGGTGTCGTCCCCTTTTACATAAGATAATATCTTGTTTAATTCACAGTTTACACGTGTGTAAATGAGCTGCACATGTGTAAAACAGAAACAGCTAATTGACAAGGAACAATTTACACATGTGTAAATTAGCTGAAAATGTGTAAAACATAAACTATTAAGTGACCACCAAATAGTTTACACACGTGTAATTATTAAAAAATAGGTAAAACATAACCAAATCAGTGATAGGGAACTTTTTACACATGTGTAATTCAGTTAAGATTGTGTAAGAACAACAATTTACACATGTGTATATAAGCTGAAAATGTGTAAAACAGAAACGTATAACTGATAGGGAACAATATTTACACATGTGTAACACCCCTGAACGTATGTAAATCATAAACAAAAAAGTCGCAATGAACACTTACACATGTGTAAAACAAGAGTTACGCATGTGTAAATCTGAACAGGATGATACGTAAAAGTCTTAACATCAACAACACATAAAATAGAACAACATGTGTATTTGAACAAGATGGAATGCAAGCCATTAGCAGTTAATCATGTGCCATTAGGTGAAACAAAAAAGTACATATAAAATACACAGATTCAAATTGAAATCGTGGAATATATGAAACAAAATCAATAATCACTGAAAATCGAAATTCAATTAACATGTAACAAAATCAACAATCACTGAATATCAAAATTGAATTAACGATAACTGAAAACCTGAATTGATACCTGCAAATCACTAAGAAATTGATGAATATAGCTTCAGAACAAATTGAAGTTTTATAAGCCCTAAAATTGTTGAAGAGATCAAAAGATTGAAGAGATCGTTGAAGGTTTCAGATTTGCGCCCTAATCATCAGCAATCTAATCATCTCTGTGATTCATCATCTGGTAAGAGCGTAATTTTTTTTTGTCTAGGTTCTGAAATGATATTGATTTTAATGGAACAGAGAATTGTATAATTACCAATTTACCCTTTTCATTAAAACACAAGGGATATAAATGAGTGGCTAAGATTTGTTCTCATGGTTCTCACAAAAAATGGGTGTTCTCATTTAAACACTCCCCTATATATATATATATATATATATATATATATATATATATATATATATATATATATATATATATATATATATCTCCATCTTTTATTATTTAAGAAAGCTTGTTCATAAAAGAACTTCAACTGCCCGATAAACGTAAAAACTTCGGCACACCCGACAAGAAAGTATTGTAGCACCTGCCATAAAATAGACATGGTAATGTGCTAATAATTTGGGATTTTGCATGAAAAAAGGAGTATTTGTGTTAATAATTTGGGATTTTTTGTTTGTGCAGGTGAAAACATGGGCAAAGCTATTGAACACGTTTTGCACAAGCGGAAAGCTTGAGCTTGAACTGCTTTACAAAGTTCAACTTCAGTGTTACGAAGATACGAAGGTAATGAAATTGTTCCCTGAAGTAGTGAGGTCTCTTTATGACCAAGACGTTCTTGCTGAAGACACGATACTTCATTGGGTTGCTAAAGGAACCAACCCGAAAGGAAGGTATGTATGTTTTATAGTCTCACGCAAAATTCATTTGAACTCGATCATAAGAAACAAGAAGTTAGAAATCCTGATTAATTTTACTATGCAGGCAAAGCTTTGTGAAGGCATTGGAGCCGTTTGTGAAGTGGCAGGAAGAGGCAGAAGGGAGGAATAGATATATTTTTTCTCTTTAACTCAAGTGTTCAACTTTGAAATTTTCTGTTAACTTTTTTAACCTTGTTTTTTAACTGCTGTTATTTGTCACAAATTTTATGTTGCTGGATTGAATTTAATAATCTGTGTTTGCTAAGTTTGACGACTTCTACGATCGTATCTTGTGAACGGGTTCCAGGGTAGTTTGTTTTGGTCAACAAGTTGAGTGTCTTAATAGGCTTGAATTGAGCGGAAATCAGAATGTTACTAAGGTTCCCGGAGCCCAGACGACTGACTGTAGGTGGTTGAGTCGAGCTGGTGCTACATTCGACTCAAACCAATCATTTGATATTCATTCCATTCAAGGTATAGTATTCTCTTATTCTAGATCCCGTGCTTCATATTTGATTGCATGCAAATCCTATGTAGATTCTTTTTTTCTTTTATTCAACAAAGAGTTGGTACTCACATTTCTCAAGTTTCTCCAACACATTCTGATCAAGTGAAGATAAATTGATAACAGTGCTTTATTTTGGGTTTATTATTTTCTGAGTTCTCATATATTAATGACTAAACCAGGTAAGAACGGTTGGAGAGTAGAAATGTCTCACAACTCTAGAGGATCAGGCGGTGGCGAAGGGCGTGGTGGAGGTGAGATTTCTGAAACATGAGATTATTTTTTTTTTGTTTTGTTACTTAATTGCCATATAATGTTTGTTCACTTAAGTACATGAAAATAACTTATTTTTTTGCCGGAAGCAGGAGCTACAGTGCTCGTGGCCGATCACCACAACGCCGTAGCGTGTCACCCCCTCGCAAGATTAACTACAGTAGGTCACCTCCGCATCATGGACGAGACGAGTTGCCATACACAAACAGCTGTGTTTTATTTCTGTTTCTTTTTGAAATTATATGTAATTCAAATGTGTTAGTTTGAGTCTGAATGGAAATGCTCAATATGGTATGTTGCTTTGAGCCAAACAACATAAATACCTGTGGGTTGCCGCGGACATTCCCAATAATTCTAACAAAAAAACCAAAATTAAATTAATATTGCATGGATTCGATCAATTGTTATGTTAAAAGCACAAATGGAATTCACTTATTGTATCTTCAAAATTGCTAGATGTGAATTTAATATTTAAGTTGGTGATAGAACAATACAGTAATCTACATTACGGGTATAGTTAATGGTAAGTTGGTGATATGTTCACGCCCTATGTTGTCGACTTCATGGAAACGCGCGGGTTTCCCACTATATATAATTATTGATTATGTGTAAATATGAATGTGATTAATAGGTGGGTGCACAAACGACATTAAATCCCCATGACCGGTTTTGAAGTACCTGAACCAAAAATTTAGATTTTAGTTATGACCCAACTGAACTGAACCTTCTCATGCACACCTTTAGAATTACTAACAAGTGTTGTGGTTTTCGTTGCATCGCGAATTTGGTTTTGGTTATGGCTCAAAACCGAACCGCCCCGTACATAGCCCTAAAATCACCAACCTAAGTGATATGTTTCCCACCGGATCGCGCGGGTAAACGACTAGTATATATATATATCTAAGTATACATACCCACAGATTATCCCATTCTCTTCCTCCTTGCTCTCTCTGGTACCACCACCACTTTCACATCCACCTCCACCACTTTCACCTCCACCGGCGCCATCACCACTGACCACCACCACCATCGTCACAACCACCCCTGCTGTAACAACCCGCTTTTTGGAAAGTCAAAGTACAAGTCAAAGTCAAAGGAAGAAAAGATTGGTAATTGCTATCTGTCACTCCTTGCTTAACTACTGAATTGTGCTTCTTGACTTGCAATCGAATTCTATTAAATATTTGCTTTAGTTGTATTATGTGGAGTATCTATTAATAATTGAGATTTAATCGATGTTCAATCGCTAATCGACTTATCGCTATCGCATCGCAACTCGAGTTATGTGTTCTGGATATTGTTTTACGTGTGTGTGCTATTATGTGTTACTTGTGCATGATATGTTTATGTTGAGGTGTTTAATCGTAATCGCAATTCTATTACAACGCAATCTAATCGCAAATGCTAAACGCAAGTTATTTATAGTGATTGTATATTAGATATAGTAGTTAGGTTATTTGTGTAACTAATGGGTAATAATATCGCATCGCTCACTCGAAACGCATCGCAACGCTCATCACACAAAATGAAACGCCGAAACTCACTCGTCGGACCACTTCGATCGAATGGCCAATTGATCGAATGGCCGTCCGATCCGATTGCCATCCGATCGGTACACCATCCGACCCTTGTACTCACTTCCCCTTTTTGGAAACCTATAAATACCCCCCTGTCACATCACTTGTGATGTGACAGCTCCCTCTCACTTGACCAGCACGCTCAAGGCCTTCTTTCTCTCGATTTCTCGCGATTCTTATAAGTTTTCAACTCAAATCTTGTACTTCTATGATCTACACGCACTTCTTCATCATTTTCACCTTTGAATCTTAACTTATAACCGTGAAATCAATGGATTTCAGGTGTTTTAGGATGACGACATCATGGAGTTCTTATGAACTTCAAGATTTGGCTTCATTCCACCAAGAACAACTCAGATCTGAAGAATATCCATATTATTTCGCAACGATTTCGCATAGATCTAAGCAATTTCGAAAGTTAAAAAAATTGAAAGATGCTTTTCCAACTTTCTTTCATCTCTTTTACACTCAATGCACTCAAAACCAATAGAATCGGAGCTCATTCATGCCTTCTAGTCTTCTCTAGTGATGTGCCGGATTGAGATCTCAATCCTATCAACGAGACCACCCATCACGAACTGTTAACTGATCGGATTGGGGTGATTCCCGTTCAATCGGCTAGCCTGGGTCTAATGGAGTTTCCGTTGTTTGACACGTTGTCATAACGTCTCGAGCAAACCGCAAAACTTAGCAAAATAATCAAGTTCAAGATGATCAGATTCGTTGGGACGGATTGCCGTCCGATCGGATTGCCGTCCGATCGGATTGCAATCCGATCGAACTGCAATCCGATCGGATTGCACTTGAGCCTCAACACTTAATCATTTTCTTAATTTTCAAAAGAACATCAGTTTCTAACGGATTACCATCTGATCGGATTGCTATCCGATCGAGTGACCATCCTGCTGTGAACTTGTTCTCAATTGAGAAGCCTCGCAAATCGGATCACTATCCGATCGAACGACCGTTTGATCGATTGACCTGAAAGGTAGAGATACTTCCATATTTTCAAAATGCTACAAACGAAAACTTCAAAGCCATCATACACAAACACATCCTTGCCAAACGAATGTCTATCTGACTGAATGGCCATCCGATCGGATGACCATCCGAACAGATTGACATCCGATCGAATGACCATCCGATCGGATGGCGAATGACCATCCGATCGGATTGCCATTCGATCGGATTACCGTTTGACACTTGGTCACTTTTCACCGATTTACACACCGCTCTTCGCTTATGCTATCGTTAACTGTTCAGGCTAATCACTCTAGCGCTCCCTTTAATCCATCAATTTCCATCGTTGTGAGTATACTCGATCCCTTTTTTCTTTATGCACTTTTGGGTGTTACATACGTTACTTATTCTAAATCACATCGACACACAACGCAAACACTATGTTGGTGCACTGAATGTCTGTTAACTATGTCTTATCAAGTCTTTTGTCTAGATAGAATGAATGAGCACACAATAGATTAGAAATTAGGGTTTTACATGTTTATCTAGGGTGTTTCGCTTGAAGGGGTTTCAAGGCAAGTTCAAGAGAAACCTATTGATCAGCTTTCTCTTGAACTGATATTGTGCATATTCAAGAGAAACCTAGTAGTGTGTCATTTTCAAGAGAAACCTAAGGCCTATATATAGGTGAGTAGGTCATTTGAAGCGAAACATGTATGGTGTTTGTGTGTGAGTCAAGGTGCTGCTGAAATTTTGTTAGAAATTGATTGTAAAGACTCAGAATCCATTAATAGAGGAAGAATTGAAAGGAACAAAGCTGTTATGACTTTATATACGTTGATTCCGCCTTCGTATTTGAAGATGAACTGCCTTAACTGACTTTTAGGGTCATGCACACGGTCCAACAAGTGGTATCAGAGCTCAGGACGAGGAGTTCATACCATAGCAGCTTGATTCTACCAGATTTTCTTATTTCTACTCACTTCTTCTTATACTTTTCTGATTTGAACGAGTTCTAACTGTTGAAATGGCCTGATTTTTTCATATGTTGTATAAAACATAGTATTAACAAATCCTACAAATAATCAGATCAAAATACGGATTAACACTGATAAAAAATGGCATAAACTGTGTTTCGCTTGAAATTGTTCTTCGAACTTTCGCTTGAAAATACACTTTCGCTTGAAAAACTCAAGCGAAACCTCTTTAAAATACAGCTTTCGCTTGAAAAAGTATATATAATCGGGTTTCGCTTGAAAATAATCAGGGGTTTCGCTTGAATCGATTGATCTTGTAGCTTTGGCTTGAACTGTTCAAACTTGTGTAGCTTTCGCTTGAACTGTTCAAACTTGTGTTGGCTTTCCCTTGAACTGTTTGAACTTGTTGTAGCTTTCGCTTGAAACCATTCTGTTTCAAGTGGTTTCTTTTGAATTTGAGTTTTTCAAAATCAAGAAAATTCTAAGTGTTTGTTGATTTTTCAGGTACATTCAAGATGGATGATTTCAATCCGTTCTATGATGTCTTTGCGTTTGCTGGAGACGGTGGTAATGATACATCTTCGAGTAACACCAATGACAACACGCAGAATCCAAAGAAAAAGTTATCGGCTGCATTGGAGGTTGAAAGTGCTTTCGGAACCTACAATAAACCCCCGAAGTTGATGGCTATAGAAGAATACAGTCGGTGGGCAAAGAAGTTTGAAGATTGGTTGATGGCCTTTGCTTTTCCTAGTTGGAAGAGTTTAAAAAATGGATACCATAATGTAAACAAAAAAGGCGAAACCTTAACAACAATTGAGGAGATAGATTTGTTTGTTGCTGAGCAAAAATGTATTGCGTTGTTGTTTCAGTCCGTCAAAGAAGATATAATATCTTTGATCGAATACTCTAGTGCTATAGACCTCTGGAACAAATTGAAAAACAAATGGATAGGAAGCACAGAAATTGTGAAAAACAAAAAAAAACTACTTAGAAAAGAGTTTGATGTGTTTGGATGTTTAAAGAATGAATCAGTTTGTAAAATGATTGAGAGGTTTGGGCATCTGAAACTGGAATTGGCGAGACACGAAATTTTCTATTCTCAAGAAGAGTTTTCAACAAATTGTTTGATGCATTACCAGATGAAATGGATTGGCAATATTATGCATTGATGCTAAAGAATACTATCAAGCCGCCAGAGGAGTTGACAGTAGACTTGTTTATTGAGAGATTATAGAGTCACGAGTTGGAATTGAAGAAGACGTACAAAGTCAATCACTCATCATACCAGCAGAACTTGGATTTGGATTATCCAAAGAGCATGATGCCAAAGAGTACATCTCCCAAGACTGCGTTTTCTGCTGAGAATGACTCTACAAAGAGCAAAGAAAGTCAAAGCAGTGGATATCACAGTGGGTCTTCATCAAATTCAAACCAGTCTGATGCAAAGAACTTATTTCAATGCAACATCGCTGTAGACTTAAAGAATGCTCAGAACTTCAGCGAGGAGTCTGCCAAACAACAGATGGTTTTTTTAGCATCTGTACTAGAATCTTATGAAAGTCTTGTAGCAGGGAAGATAGGCAACACCAGCCTGACAAAAGAAGATTATGATCAGATAGATCCTGAGGAGATGGAACTAATCGACATAAGGTGGTGAATGGCCAGTGCAGTTCGTCGAGCACAGCATTTCATGGAGATAACTGGGAGGAAGTCAATTGGTGGACCATCTACCAAGTTGGGTTTTGATAAGTCTAAGGTGACATGCTTCAAGTGCAAACAGAAAGGTCACTTTAAGCGTGAATGCAGAAACGCGTATGCTGATGAATCTGAAAACCCGTTCAGGGAAGATTACTAGAAGAAGGCGATTTATCATCAGAACAAATCGGAGCCGCCAAGAATGAAACAGATTGAAGATAACAAAGAAAAATCTAGAGCTCTTGCGGTGATTCACGACGATGAAGGTTACGACTGGAGCGAGTTGTTACCTGAAGAGGATGCGGTTGGATATGCTTTTGATGTGTGTAAAATGCAACATATAAATTACATCAAATAAGGCATAAAACTAACCCTTTTTAGTACTAATGTTGGAAAAAGTGTGTTTTTGTCTTCCTTTTGAATTTACAGGGTCAAATGAGCTTAAACGAACAAAAGGAACAAAAATACAGCCAAAACCAACATAAATACAAAGAAAAGAAAGAAACGTAGCATGCCCGACCCCTCGACAACAACTCCCAAAGCAAAAACAAGAAGGAAGCTGAGCATGGGGCTGTGCCCAGCTGAGCATGGGGCTGTGCCCAGCCCGACACGGGGCGTGCCCAGCCCGACACGGGGCGTGCCCAGCTCAGCACGGGGCCGTGTCTAGAATGGTCAGCCCTGGCACAAAAGACAAACCTATAGAAGCTTCTATTACCCACCACGGGGCCGTGTCCAGTGAACACGGGGGCGTGGCGAAAGTACAGCAGGCGCATTAATTGTAATTGCGAATTACAATTAATGAAGAGAGAGAGTGTCAGACAGGCACGGGGGCGTGCCCAGCGGACACGGGGGCGTGTGGAGCTAATAAAGACAAACTGTATTAATGAAGAAAGAGAAAAGGGTGGACACGGGGCCGTGTCCAGCGGACACGGGGCCGTGTCCAGGCTTCTGTACAGGCTATAAATAGGAGTGCTTGGCTCAAGCTCAAACCATCCCTTGGCACATCACCTCTCTCACACTTCATCCACCACCCACCACCATCACAACACCATCATCCACCACCATCATCCATTGTCCATCGTAGAGTGTGTGAGTCGTCTCGGGATCCAAGATTGATCGTAAGAGTTCTTGACAATCAAGGCCATGTTTGCCTAAGTCTCTTACATCACTTGGTGAAGACAAAGTGTCTAGTATAATACTTTTTATTTCTAATCTTTTGCACTTTTTATTTGGTTTTGTATTAATGACTTTAATAACTAGTTACTTATGTTGAAGGTGATCTTTCCTTATCGTTTGTCCGTGGTGTCTTGGCATTATTTTACTGTCTATATAAAATAAAGGATTTTCACCATTCATATCTCCACGGTCTATATGGAGGTATGTTGGCTACCTGGTCGGGGGTTAAGGGAACGGTTTGGTAAAGGTCTTGCCATTGTTCAGCGTTTAGAGGTCCTGCAATGGACCTGGGTCAAATTTAGTAGGACCTCCTTCAATGCTTCACGGTATTGGATGGCGGGGGTCCAAACTCTTTGATCCCCTCATAAGTTAACTACTATTAATACTATAACCCGGCTATTTAGGACTGTATCCCTGCTGACTCAGACTACTTAGCCGAGGGTAACGTCACCGCCAAAAGCGGGGCCTACCACAATACTGCATTAATAACTTAATTCATTATCTTCCAATAATCCACCCTTTTAGGATTGTATCCTTGCTGACTCAAACTACTGGGGTGAGGGTAACGTCACCTTCAAAAGAGGGGCCTACTACAATAACTAAGATAATCTCTTAATTATGTGCAAAAGTGCGGAAATAATCAAAGGTTATACTAGATACGAGTCGGAACCAAGTGATTCATCTTGTCTATCTGTTTTTATTTTATTTTTATTTTCAGCATTTTAGTTAGTTTTTATTTTTCTTAGTTTAAAACATTTTTCTAAACTTTTTATTTTGATTAGACGTTGAGGATAAACCGGTACTAAAAGCTCTTGTGTCCTTGGACGACCTCCGTATCTTAGCAAGGCTATACTACACTCAACGATGGGTGCACTTGCCCATATGTGTGTTTAGTGTTAGTGAAATATCATGTTTTATAAATTTAAAACTTGGCTAAAATAAGTGTTAAAAAGGGCTCAAAATATACACCTAATATAAGTAACACTTCACACGCATCAAGTTTTTGGCGCCGTTGCCGGGGACACAAGGATTTTAGGAAAGCTTAAAATCGACGGCCTAATCAGTTTTTCAAAACCTTTTCAAAACGGGCCCACATTTTTCTGCATTTTAGTTTAGTTTTGCATTTAAAGTAGGTTGAACACGGGCCGTGCTCGCTGAACACGGGGCCGTGCTGCATATTTTTCATAAAACACCTAGTAACAGTAGGTTGAACACGGGCCGTGCTCACTGAACACGCCCCGTGCTCAACGAAATCAGTAAATTTAATTAAAACGCCCAGATACAGATCCTGAACACGGGGCCGTGTCCACTGAACACGGGGCCGTGTCCAGCCTCTGTTTCCGTTTTTATTTTTGTTTTCTGATCTCGAGACTCAGTTGTGGTCTGCTGAGTGATTCTTATGGATCAATACTCAGGAGGTTACAACTACACCTATGAGGAGGATGATTATAGGGGTAATTATTGCACTAATTGTCGTAACGCACGATCGGTTCAAAATAATCGCTCATATCAACCATCCAATTCATACACCTACTATGAGGAGCCCAGGTACGAGCCATCAACTTCATACACATCCTATGAAGACCAAAGGTATGAACCTCCTCCCTCATACTCATATTTTGATGAACCAAGGTATGAGCCTTCATACTCATACTTTGAGGAACCAAGATATGAGCCACCACCTTCGTATGCTTATTATGAGGAACCATGGCGTGAACAACCCACCTCATATGAGTATTATGAAGAACAAAATTACGAACCTTATCCATCATATTCTTACAATGAAGAACAATGGTGCGAACCATCTACTTCATATGGGTATTATGAGGAACAAAGGGTCGAACAACCGGATTCAAGCTTAGAAAATACCGATTCTTTTTCTATAACCGAAGTGACCGATAGGATATTAGAACACATTAGAGTTATCGATCGATGTATAAAAGAAGCTCGCGCAAGGGAAGAGGAGTCCCGCGCAAGAGAAGAATTAAAAAAGGAAGAGATAACTGAAAATGTTAAAATGGAAGAACAAGTAAGTGAAAAACCGACACATGAGTTAAACAACGAAATAGGTGAGTCCGACAACATTAAAATACAAGAAGAGTCTAATTTTAAAGAAATTAACCTCTTGTCACCTTCTTTCGAAAATCATTGTTTAGTACCCACTCATGCTAAGTTTTTAAAAGAGTTAAACACTAACACTAAAATTGACGAAACGGTAAGTGTTAAGTTAACTGATGATCAAACCTCACTAATAAAGGAAGACCCATTTGAAATTAACATTACACCGGTTCCATGTTTCTTTCAAAATTCATTTATTAGTAACGTTACAATCGATAAAGATCTTTGTGTTAACATAATGCCTAACTACATTTTCGAAAAATTAAGTATTAGTGATTTTTCTCCACTTCAAATACCCATTTTTCTATCCAATCGGAAAGTAATAAAATCAATCGGTATAGTTGAGGATGTATTGGTTCAAACAAATCAGATGGTAATCCCGACCGACTTTGTCATCCTCGATGACGCTCCTCTAGTGTTGGGACGACCATTTGTAAAAACTCACAAAGCTTTGAAAAACCGGAAGTTCAATAATCTACCTCTTCAATTAGGGGCATTTAAAAAGAGTGTCGATCTTGAGCGATCAATGAAATATCCATTCGGCAATGACGACCCCCTAATTGAAGATGAGCCAGAACCACCTGATAAAGTGGGTCTAGCCAAGGACCCTTATAAACGTGGCGCACCACGGAGGCATTCCGCGGAACTATCCGTAGTTTAGTTTAGATTAACCTTTATGTTTTCTAGTTCAGTTTTTAATTTTCAGGAATAAAACACACTCGGGATGGTGAAGGATGATAAGGGAAGCTTGAATCAACACCCCATACACAAAACAGAGCATCCCGACGATTTTTCTTCATTACAGCAGGTTCAGCACGGGGCCGTGCTCACCCCAACACGCCCCGTGCCCAAGGTTCTATAGAAAATGCCCAGTTCAGGTACCTGGACACGGGGCCATGCTCACTGGACATGCCCCCGTGCCCAGCCTTCTGTTTACTTTTGGTACTGGCAGTCTGGACACTGGGCCGTGCTCAGCCAACACCACCCCGTGTTCAGCTACCCAATACCATAAAATCTTGTTTTTAACCCACCTTTACACATTTTAATCAACCGAAAAACTTATTTTTGGGACACATTGAGGACAATGTGTAATTTAAGTGTGGGGGGGATGCTAAAACCTTGAATCTTGCAAGTCCTAATAACAAGCCTTACACAAAACTCTATTGGAACCGCTAATCACCCCAAATTTTTTCAAAAAAATTTTCATTTTTTTTACTTGTCTAGGTTTAACTCGGGAAATTCAAGCTCTAAAAAGGTTATATTTTTACAAATTTACAACCGATAGCGTCGTGATAAAAAGAACCAACATAAGAAAATTATGAAAATGCATGACAAGCTTAGTTAAAATTTGATTATATATACTTGATCACATAAAAACCCATTCCCACAAAAGTGAGTTTTAAGCCTTTATCGAGCATACAATTACATATCATTAAAACTAAATGCTCATTTTTCGTTTCTTGTGTGAATAGCCGCTTGGTTCTTACGACTCTAGAACTTGCCATGACGATACATTCCCGGTCCTTACCAACTTAAACCCGAGTAAGTAAATGATAGAGGCATTAGGACTAACCCTTTTTATTTCTACACCATTATTTTCTTTTTCTTTTTTTACCACCTACCCAAAATCCCCCTAGTTAGCCCCTTTGAGCCTAAACCTTTTCATTTCATAACCCAAACCAAACACCCTTTTACCCACCAAAACCTTTTTATTTTTAACCCTTTGTTTTAGTAACAAGCTCGGTTTTTCTTATGACTTTCAAAAAAAAAAAAAAAAAAAAGATGATGATGATGAAGCAAAAGAGAAATAAACAAACAAGTTTATCAAAAATAACTTTGTTTGAATAGTGATTTCATCAAAAAAAAAAAGAGAGGTCTTACGAAAACCGATGCTTTTTACGCCTTTCGCCCTTTTACTAACCACTAACCCAACCACCTACCTTTAGCCCAAGCCAAACCCTTCACCTCAAAAGTCCTCTTGATATTTACAAAGGTGTATAGTTAAAAAGGAGGAGGATTGATTGCTTGGCAAGCTTATGGTATGAGTAAGTTCCATGCCGCTCTCGAGTGTTTCACAAAAATACATCTTCGGCCGAGTGTTGAGTGATCCCCGTGAGGTATGTGAACTTGTATATAAATAGAATTTTACAAAGGCATGTTATGCCCTAATAAGTAATTTATCTTATGAAAAGTTTTAAATAAATCATGACGAATAGGATTGTAAATACATAAAAATAAAGCCTAATAAAGAATCTTGGATTCCCAGCACTCTATGACAAGCCCAAAAACCTTCTCTTCTACCAAATCCATTTGGGAGTGTAAAGCCACATTATAAAGAGTTTTGCTTGAGGACAAGCAAAGATTCAAGTGTGGGGGTATTTGATGTGTGTAAAATGCAACATATAAATTACATAAAATAAGGCATAAAACTAACCCTTTTTAGTACTAATGTTGGAAAAAGTGTGTTTTTGTCTTCCTTTTGAATTTACAGGGTCAAATGAGCTTAAACGAACAAAAGGAACAAAAATACAGCCAAAACCAACATAAATACAAAGAAAAGAAAGAAACGTGGCATGCCCGACCCCTCGACAACAACTCCCAAAGCAAAAACAAGAAGGAAGCTGAGCATGGGGCTGTGCCCAGCTGAGCATGGGGTTGTGCCCAGCCCGACACGGGGCGTGCCCAGCCCGACACGGGGCGTGCCCAGCCCGACACGGGGCGTGCCCAGCTCAGCACGGGGCCGTGTCTAGAATGGTCAGCCCTGGCACAAAAGACAAACCTATAGAAGCTTCTATTGCCCACCACGGGGCCGTGTCCAGTGAACACGGGGGCGTGGCGAAAGTACAGCAGGCGCATTAATTGGAATTGCGAATTACAATTAATGAAGAGAGAGAGTGTCAGACAGGCACGGGGGCGTGCCCAGCGGACACGGGGGCGTGTGGAGCTAATAAAGACAAACTGTATTAATGAAGAAAGAGAAAAGGGTGGACACGGGGCCGTGTCCAGCGGACACGGGGCCGTGTCCAGGCTATAAATAGGAGTGCTTGGCTCATGCTCAAACCATCCCTTGGCACACCACCTCTCTCACACTTCATCCACCACCCACCACCATCACAACACCATCATCCACCACCATCATCCATTGTCCATCGTAGAGTGTGTGAGTCGTCTCGGGATCCAAGATTGATCGTAAGAGTTCTTGACAATCAAGGCCATGTTTGCCTAAGTCTCTTACATCACTTGGTGAAGACAAAGTGTCTAGTATAATACTTTTTATTTCTAATCTTTTGCACTTTTTATTTGGTTTTGTATTAATAACTTTAATAACTAGTTACTTATGTTGAAGGTGATCTTTCCTTATCGTTTGTCCGTGGTGTCTTGGCATTATTTTACTGTCTATATAAAATAAAGGATTTTCACCATTCATATCTCCACGGTCTATATGGAGGTATGTTGGCTACCTGGTCGGGGGTTAAGGGAACGGTTTGGTAAAGGTCTTGCCATTTTTCAGCGTTTAGAGGTCCTGCAATGGACCTGGGTCAAATATAGTAGGACCTCCTTCAATGCTTCACGGTATTGGATGGCGGGGGTCCAAACTCTTTGATCCCCTCATAAGTTAACTACTATTAATACTATAACCCGGCTATTTAGGACTGTATCCCTGCTGACTCAGACTACTTAGCCGAGGGTAACGTCACCGCCAAAAGCGGGGCCTACCACAATACTGCATTAATAACTTAATTCATTATCTTCCAATAATCCACCCTTTTAGGATTGTATCCTTGCTGACTCAAACTACTGGGGTGAGGGTAACGTCACCTTCAAAAGAGGGGCATACTACAATTACTAAGATAATCTCTTAATTATGTGCAAAAGTGCGGAAATAATCAAAGGTTATACTAGATACGAGTCGGAACCAAGTGATTCATCTTGTCTATCTGTTTTTATTTTATTTTTATTTTCAGCATTTTAGTTAGTTTTTATTTTTCTTAGTTTAAAACATTTTTCTAAACTTTTTATTTTGATTAGACGTTGAGGATAAACCGGTACTAAAAGCTCTTGTGTCCTTGGACGACCTCGGTATCTTACCAACGCTATACTACACTCAACGATGGGTGCACTTGCCCATATGTGTGTTTAGTGTTAGTGAAATATCGTGTTTTATAAATTTAAAACTTGGCTAAAATAAGTGTTAAAAAGGGCTCAAAATATACACCTAATATAAGTAACACTTCACACGCATCAGCTTTCATGGCAAATACTGAACATATTCCTTGGAAAGATGACAGAAATGAAGAACAGAAGTACAATCACAGAAAGCAGTTAGCCATAAACAAAATGATTAGAATATCTGGTATTTTTGATGAGGCAAAAAGAGCAAATAGATGGGATCCAGACAGAGAATGTTATCTTGACCACTATGGAAACATTGTTGTTGATCATAAAACTCTTGATTTGGAAACCATAATCCAAGAGTATAAAATTGAAGATGATTATTGGCAGAAGAAATGGTGGGGAAGCGGTGAAGAGGAAGAGAAGTCAAAGAAAGTTGATACTGGAATCATTGACACGACACATGAGTTGAATGCTGAAAACATGGGAAAGATGGCTGACAAGGTGCTGGCAGCTAAGGCACTTGAGGTAGATTCTAAATCTGTTTCTGAGTCTAAAAGCCAAGTTAGTTCAAACGCGTCAACGACTGAGTCAGGTAAGAAGGTCAGTGGTAATGTTGACTGCAAAAATTGCATCAAAGAGTGCAAGGTTTGTAGTACAAACACTTATCTCAAAGGTAAGAAGATTGAGGATTTGACTGCTAAAGTCAGAAGTGTTGAGGATCAAATCCTTGATCGTGACAAAATGGTGAAAGCTTAAACTGAACGATTAAAAGAATTAACTAACAAAATTGAAACTGATAAAATTGATCAGGAAAAGGTTAGGAAAGAAAATGAAAGGTTAGTTCTTGAAAATCGTCAGATCACTGACAAATTTGAAAAGCTTAAAAGCACGATTAAAGATAATGATGATCGAAATGGTAAAACTTATAAAGAAAATTGCCAATTGCAATGTGTTTTGAGAATCAAAGAAGAATTAATAAACAAACAACTAGATGAGATTGCTAAATTGAAACTTCAGTTTGAAGAAGCCAAGATTGAGAATGAACGGATCAATTTGAAATTGAACAGTTATAGCTCTGCAAGCTTTGTTTTGCAACACATTATTCCCAAACCCATCGGGAAAGACAAAGCAGGCGAAGATGTATACTGTGATGGAACTGGGGTTGGGTTTCATCAAGTTCCACCACCAGTTCTTGAAAATTATTCGAAAAAGCAATCTGGGTTGGTTAATCTTGAGGAAGAAAATGAGTTGAAACTTCCTGATTCAATAGATGTTACATTTTCTTCATCATCATTTGATGATAGTGTTCAAATTGAGATTGTTAAAGGCATGGCTGAAAGTGTTTTGGATAGTGATTCAGCTAGAGATGATGAATGTTTTCTGGACAAGTATATTCAGAAACCACAATCCAAAAACAACTTAGGTGATGAACCGGGTCTTGTGATGTATAAGATGGCTGGATCTGATAAGTTGTATTCGGATTCTGAGTTTCCTCTGGAGAATGTAAATGTTTCAAAATTGACAAATGTGTTCAAAATGGTTGAAATCGATTTGTCTGAAGTAAAGAGTTTAAAACAAACAAAAAGGCAAATGAATTTTGAGAAAGATAAAGCTTACTACAAAAAGCCTGTAGTTCCACCACGTTTTTATAACAACAATCGAAACAATTGGTCGGGTGGTTATCAGGGTGGTAAGAGTTATCAGAAAAGGAGTTTTCAAAACAAAAGGTTTGCTGAAAAGAAGGTGTTTGTGAACGGTTCGAGTTCACTTTCTGATGAGGAAAATGAAATCTTTTCAAAATCAAATGAAGAGTTCTTTGAGAAGAGGGCTTCACAACCTCAGTCTGAAGGCACAAGTCGGGTAGTTGATACTCGTACATGTTTTAGATGTAACAAAGTTGGTCACATTGCAAGAAATTGCACCAACTTCAAGCCTAAGACTGAAGTTGTTGAGAATCAAAAGAAGAAGGTTGATTCAAAAGGAAAAGCTCAAATGGTTGTTGAGAAAATTTTGAAAAATGAGAAATCAAAAATCAAAATTGAACCTGTTAAGAAAGTGGTAACTAAAAATGACAAATTTTACAAACGGGTTGCATCATCTCAACAAACATGGAAGCCAAAAGTTGTTGATAAACCAAAGGTTTCAGTGTCGGAAAAACAATCGTCTTCTACCATACCGGTAAAGATGAATGTTCCTTTGGATTATTATGAAAAGTTGGAAAAACAATCTTCTACTCCATCTGAGAAGAAGAATGTTCAAAAGAAAAATCAATCAACCGGTCAACTTAAAATAGATGAGTTTTTCTTATACAAAAAGGTTGAGGTTGGATCAGATGAAAGCTTGAAAATGAATAATAAAAATTTTCCGCCACTTTACACTGCTAAAACTCACATTAAAGTTGAGTTACCTGAGTCAAAAGAGGCTTGGGTGGCATCAAAATCTCACTAAAGATTTTGGACTTGCCGGAGCTTCCTAGTTGGTAATTGTGAAGCATGAATCGGCATCTTTATTGAATTGTTTGTGATATGTGCAGGAACTTCCGAGAGCTATTTCAAGATGGATTATGGATAGCGGAGCGTCTCGACATATGACAGGGAAGACTGCATTGTTGTATGATGTTAGAAATTTCAATGGAGGATATGTGGGATTCGCTGGAAATCAAGGTGGTAGAATTATTGGTGAAGGAACGTTATCCAATGGGATTGTGACGTTTGAAAGAGTTAACTACATTGCTGAGCTGGAGAATAATCTGCTGAGCATCTCGCAGATATGTGACAGGATGTATACTACTCACTTCACTGATAAAGAATGTTTGATCTTGAAGCCAGGATTTGTTATCCCTGAAGA
Source organism: Helianthus tuberosus (assembly GCA_030545235.1). Lineage (NCBI taxonomy): Eukaryota > Viridiplantae > Streptophyta > Magnoliopsida > Asterales > Asteraceae > Helianthus > Helianthus tuberosus. The sequence goes on from CM060448.1 coordinate 89,544,364, forward strand.
CTGGATTATCATGAGGGCACCAAGAGTCAATGATATGTATGTGTTGGACATGAGCGTAGCTACTACAACCACGGGTCAGGCTCATTGTTTTGTGTCTAGAGCAACGGAGAAAGAATCGAAGTTGTGGCACCGGAAGATGGGGCATATTCATCTCAGAAAAATGAATCATTTGGTGCACAATGGTTTGGTTCTTGGAGTTAATATTAAAGGTTTTCATCTGGAAGGGGAGTGCATTAGTTGCATCAAAGGCAAGCAGAAGAAAAAGTCACACCCTAAAAAGCAAGTCAATTCAGTTTCCAGACCGTTAGAGAGACTACATATGGATCTGTTTGGTCCAGTAAATGTCAAAAGTATTACAGGGGATCTCTACTGTCTTGTGGTTACTGATGATTATTCCAGATTTTCGTGGGTATCATTCTTGAAGTCGAAAGATGAAACATTTGATAGTTTGATGGCGTTGTTCAGAAATATTGAAAATCTGTACCAAAGGTGTATCAGAAGAATTAGAAGTGATAATGGTACTGAATTCAAGAACAACAAGATGGAAGAATATTGTGATGAAAGAGGTATATTGCATGAGTTTAGTGCTCCGTACACTCCGCAGCAGAATGGAGTTGAAGAACGCAAAAACAGGACGCTAATCGAAACGGCTAGAACAATGCTTGCTGATTCAAAGTTACCGATAAATTTTTGGGCAGAAGCAGTTTCCGCCGCATGCTATACACTCAACCGGGTTCTCACTGTCAAGAAATTCAACAAGACATGCTTTGAGTTGATCAATAATCGCAAACCGAACCTGAAGTTTTTAGAACCGTTTGGGTCTCCTTGTACAATTCTAGAGCCTTTTGGTAAATTTGGTCCAAAGAGTATCGAAGGAATATTTGTGGTTTACTCAAGTCCACAAAGACGTGTCTTTGTTCCAAGCATGAAGCAGATCATCGAAGCACAACATGTTGAGTGTTAGGGGTATACTATGCCGCCTCAAAATCCCGGTGATTCATGGCGTTTTAATTATGATAAATTGTGGGATTCGTTTGACATGGAAGAAGAACAGGATGAAGAAGAAGATTTCTTTGACGAGTTGGATATTCTAAGAGAGTATGAAGAATCGCAGGAAAGGTTTCTAGCTGAGTATTCAAGAAGACCTCGACAAACTTCAAATGATGATGAAGCAGGTCCAAGCAATGCTGGTGAACATGATGATGTCCAACAAAATGAAGTTGCTCAAGATAATCAGTCGGCACAGAATGATAATCAAGAATCTGAGAACATGCCAGTATTTGATCGTGGTGATTCAGATTCTGAGGGGGAGCAAATTCAGATTTCAAGTCAAACAAACCCAATCAGTTAACAAGATGCAAATCAGAATGTTACTAATCTGGAAGGTGATGTAGATGTTCCAGGCGAAGTAATGCCACGAACTCTTTCATATCATCCAGAGGAGTTGATCATTGGAGAACTACAGACTGGCGTTCGCACTCGAAGACAGATTGATAAAGGGCTTACATGTTTTTATACAACAGTTGCTCCTTTGCAAACTGAATTCTCATTGAGTTGTTTTATCTCACAGGTTGAACCAAGGACTTATAAAGAGGCGCTTACAGAAGATTCTTGGGTCAATGCAATGCAGGAGGAACTGAGCCAATTCGAAAAGTTGGGAGTGTGGAAGTTAGTGGATTTGCCAGATGGTCAGAGGAAGATAAACACCAAGTGGGTGTTCAAGTGTAAAAGAGACGATAGAGGAGTTGTGGTTCGTAACAAAGCTCGACTCGTAGTCCAGGGTTTTAGTCAACAGGAGGGGATATATTTCACTGAAGTGTATGCTCCTGTAGCTAGACTTCGCATTTGCATCATGGAAAAACTTCAAAGTATATCAGTTAGATGTAAAATCGGGAAGGTAAAAGAGGAGGTTTATGTCGGTCAGCCACCGGGCTTCACCGATCCACTTCACAAAGACAAGGTCTACTTGTTAGACAAAGCGCTGTATGGTTTACACCAGGCCCCGAGAGCTTGGTACGAGACATTGTCTCAACACCTACTAGCCAACAGTTTCATTCGTGGAAAAGTGGATGCCACTCTCTTCACCAAAGAGGTCGACGGTCATATTCTGATTGTTCAGATATACGTGGACGACATCATATTTGGGTCAACAAATGAGGATCTATGCAAAGATTTTGAACGTGTTATGAAGCAGAAATTCGAAATGTCATCGATGGGTGAGATGAATTTTTTTTTGGGATTGCAGGTTGATCAACTACCCAAAGGAATTTTCATACATCAAACGAAGTACGTTCATGATATCTTGGAGAAATTCGGGATGTCAGGTTCTACTCCAGCTTCCACCCCATTAGCAACGAAACATGGGATAAACCCTAATCTCACCGGAGAGAAGGTAGATGAAACGATGTATCGTTCCATGATCGGTTCGCTGATGTATTTGACAGCTTCAAGACCCGATATCATGTACCCAACCTGCCTCGCAGCAAGATTTCAATCTAACCCAAGGGCTTCGCATATGGTGATTGTGAAAAGGATATTGCGCTACCTGAAAGGAACTCCATCATTGGGGTTATGGTATCCAAGAGAAGGCGATTTCATGCTCGAAGGTTATTCCGATTCAGATTTCGGATGCTGCAAAGTTAATGCTAAATCAACAACAGCAGGGTGCCAGTTTTTAGGACCTCGATTGGTCACTTGGCAATTCAAAAAGCAAACCTCTGTGGCTTTATCCACATGTGAAGCGGAGTATGTATCTGCTAGCAGTTGCTGCTCACAGATCTTGTGGATCCAGCAACAGATGCGCGACTACGGTTTGCAATTTCTAAACACCCCTATCTTTGTTGATAATGAGGCAGCAATTAACATTACGAAAAATCCAGTACATCACGCTAAAACGGAACACATAGAGATTCGTCATCACTTCATTCGTGATTGTTTTGAGAAGAAGTTGATACGAATTGAGAAAATCCACACTGATGAGCAAAAAGCTGATTTACATACCAAAGCATTTGATAGAACACGTTTTCAATATTTGCTAAAACTGAATGGTATGAAGCTTTTATCGGTGTTGGAAGAGATCATTGGCGTTGATGAAGGAGACATTGTAGATGATGTTGAGAAGCAATCTGCAATGGTTTGTCGTTTTTTTACATGTTTTGGTATTTAGGGGGAGTATAGGGTAATATTTTCAGAAAATACAAAAACAATAAAAAATGACAAAAATACAAAAACATGAGATATTTTCAAAATCCAAAAACAATAGAAAAACCAGAAAAGAGCTTGTGTAAAAAGGGAAAAGGAGAGTACATCGGCTTGACAGTCACGGTATGCTAAAGAAATGTAATGTTTTAAAAGATTAAACAGTCTCACTGATGATATGCCGATATGTTTTTGCACATTTAGTAGGTTTGTTCGGGATATAAACTTAAATCTTACTTACTTATTTCGTGGGGAACACTACTTGGATATATAGGTAACCCCTGAAATTTTGTTTGAAAGATTCTTTTTTTCTGATATACTAGGTTTTTATACTCAGTGATATCTGGGGTATTATTCCGGGACTTCTGCTGAATGGAAGTTCTGACCTAGTCCTCGAATAATACTTTCCGCAATGCTTGAAACACAGCATCACCCTCAGCATACATGATAAGACAATAAAATTGCTTAGCAATGTTGTTGTAAAAAAGATCCTCTAAAGGGGACACACCCAAGTTGAGTCATGATCTCTCTGCTGAACGGTAGTTCTGACCTGAGCTCTCATGATTCTTCATAATTTATTAACCCCTTACAGATATCATTTGTGTTATAATTACCTGTAAGACTGAATATTGGGATCTGGATACGGGAGTATATTCAAGAGGTGGGACACATGTATAAGTTTAAGTCTTTAAAACACTAAATCTGTATCCTGGACAGATTGAAATTTGTGTGAGAATTTAAGTGGATCAGTATATCGACAATCTACGCGAATTGTTTAATTCTGAGTATGTAATTGAAGCTTAACGGTACTTGTGACTTGTCGAATAGCTGATATGATTCCCTAACACGCTCACCAAAAATATGTTTGTAAATAGTTTACTTTTATTGCTTTTTAGTTCTGTATTTCATTTCTAGTTTAGAAGTTTTATTAAAAATCCAAAAGGATTTTTCATTTCTGCTTTATTTTTTAACAAACCAAAGTGGAGAGTTGATCTTCGGATTCGAAAGATTGAAAGCAGATGCAGGAGATTTCTGGACTGGAGGATGAGTTGTGAGCTAATCTTGATAAGTTTGAGAAGTTGAAAAGTTAAAGCAAGTTCATTAATTTGAAACTTGTAATTTTTTAGAAGATTGTTTGAAAATTGAACAAAATGTCAGTGTGTATTGTCTCAGATCAACCAAGGTCATTAAATTGGACTTGGTAGATAAATTGAGTAATCAGGGTCATTAATTTGGACCTGAATACTTAAGTGGATTTCTATCACTAAAGATTAAATGGTAAGTTTTGATTTGAAACTATTTTTTATCATATATCTTATTTTTGGGAAGAGTATATGCAGGTTACAGGAATTCCCATGGCAACAAAACGTTAAAGCTTGAACCAGAATTCAAGTCCCAGCATTTTGAGAGGGGGAGTCTGTGAAAGGGGGAGTCAGGATTCTGGATCAACAGTTAAAGGGGAGATTAAAGATGGAGCTAGTTTGAGTTTCTGAATCTGTGAAGAAGGAGTTTTACAATGACAAAATTTTGGAGAAAGACAACGACTAAAGACTTGACGCCGAAGACTTCGTCAACATCCAAGGGGGAGTCTGTTGGTGCACTGAATGTCTGTTAACTATGTCTTATCAAGTCTTTTGTCTAGATAGAATGAATGAGCACACAATAGATTAGAAATTAGGGTTTTACATGTTTATCTAGGGTGTTTCGCTTGAAGGGGTTTCAAGGCAAGTTCAAGAGAAACCTATTGATCAGCTTTCGCTTGAACTAATATTGTGCATATTCAAGAGAAACCTAGTAGTGTGTCATTTTCAAGAGAAACCTAGGGCCTATATATAGGTGAGTAGGTCATTTGAAGCGAAACATGTATGGTGTTTGTGTGTGAGTCAAGGTGCTGCCGAAATTTTGTTAGAAATTGATTGTAAAGACTCAGAATCGATTAATAGAGGAAGAATTGAAAGGAACAAAGCTGTTATGACTTTATATACGTTGATTCCGCCTTCGTATTTGAAGATGAAATGCCTTAACTGACTTTTGGGGTCACACACACGGTCCAACACACTATTTATACGCTGACTGTTATTGCATGTTACTTGTTACTCGATGAATGCTTGTATGTTATGTTAACACAGTAATTGTTGCCTGACGCCTTAGCAATGATAGTACTATTTGTTTGGACTCAGCACCTGTCGTGTACATGGGTTGTTAAGGTTACCTCTTCACGTGCCACAGTGGTGATATGGGTTGTGCATTCTACAACTCGCAGTCTAGTCTGTGCATATTTCATTGTCGATAACCTACTAGTTTCACATTATACATGTTACATGTTGGTTATGCGTAAACGCTATCAAACTCTACTATTACTATTAAACTTGTATACTCACCTTTACACTATGTGTATTGACCTCTATTTTAACGTATGTGATTGGTGCTTAGGATGTTTGCTTCCTGTTTGATGAAATCGAGCTAGGATGGAGTCTAGAAACAAACTAAATAAAATCTGAGTTGTCGGAATGGATATTTGTCTTTGAGAACAATGTCTGTAATAACTGTTTTTATTTTATATGTTTGTGGTATGGGACATGAACCTTTAATATACTATAACAAATTCTTGTTATGGATTCTCCTGGACAATCTGTTTCGCTCAGTGCCGCGCCCTGATATTTCCGTCATTGGTTGGGGTGTGACAGATTGGTATCAGAGCCATAACTATAGGGAGTTAGGCAAGACTCGACCTAGTCCGGGTCGATGTCTTAGAAAAGACCTGGTCTATAGTCTAAGTACCAACAGACCGACTTGTGTATACCCAGTATGGGTTGTACGAGCTTACTCGCTATCTCTCGCTCGAACTCGTTGTACACTACACTCTTGCGCGAACATCGCATACTACACACTACAAGAAAATGAAGCTATGGTAACCCCTAAAAAATGTTGCATTAAGCCTTGAAAAAGTTGCATTAGGCCTAATGCAACTTTTTATTGGGGGCTACATTAGAAGCAGTTGCATTAGATCTAATGCAACTTTTTTAGGGCCTAATGCAACTTTTTTCTTAAGTGTTGCTTTTAGTATACAAATGCAACTTTTTTTCTATGCAACTTTTATAACACTCAAATGCAACTTTTTTTTATATTTTAGTTACAAAAATGTAACCTTTTTATCACTCAAATGCAACTTTTTATACACGTAAATGCAACCCGCAATATGGTTTAGTTACAAAAATGTAACCCTTTTTTAGAGTTAATGCAACTATTCTTTTATTTTTATTAGGAAAAATGCAACCTTTTTTTACACTAAATGCAACATTTTTTTACGAATTTTAGTTACAACAAATGCAACTTTTTATACCCAAATGCAACTTTGTACTATAAATTATATTGCTATTATTCGATATACATTGAATCGTAATTACGCTAGAACAAATAATGACAAATATCATTGATAGAGAAATAGTGTACTTTAACATACTTGTTCAAACATAAATAACAATGTGGTCAACACAAAGTTTCAATACAATAATAAAAAGAAATGGAAACATTCTACTCATCTCGATTTCCAACAGGCAGTCGTTTCATAACTTTCTGCATCATAGCTTCCAAGTTTTGTCGTTGGCTGTCAATCTCTTTACGCATTTCCAGCAACTTGTTTTTCTCAACTTCAACGTTTGCTTTAAATGATTCCATCAGCCCTTCCGGAATCATGTATGATGTGCAAGCACCATCTACCTTTTTCACTAATGTATTTGTAACGCCTCTATCATAAAGTCGATGGTATCCATAGTTTTCTTTATTCATTACAACCAAAATAGGATCTACCGTAGCATTGTCATCCTCTATAGGCTTGTAGTTCTTCATTTGTTCCTTCAATATTATAAAAAAAATTATTGTCAGAATAATTTTATAATCACATACCCAAACAAAGAGATAGATAATTTTATAACCATATCAAACAAAGAGACTGACCATTTAGGCAGGTTAATTTGATTAAAATTAGATGATATGAGAGTATAAATGTGTGATTAATAGTTATTTTGTTCAAGTAGTGTTAAAAGTAGACCTGGCAAACAGGTCGGTTTGGGTCGGGTCATGGGTCAAAATGGGTTCGGGTAAAAAAGGGTTCGGGTCAAAACGAATCATTACAAAAAAGGGTTGTTTTGGTTCGGGTCGGAACGGGTTAGGGTTGAAACCTGTGTCGGCCCGAACCCGATCTGAACCGACCCGTTCCGATCCAAAACCCGCTAGGTGGCAAAACCCGTCTCGGCCCAAAACTCAATTCGAACTGAAATCGTTCCGATCCAAAACCTATTTCGTGCCGGAACCCGTCTTGTGCGGATACTTGTGTCGGCCCGAAACCCATTCTGATCCGAAATTTGATCCGTTTCTTTAAGGTGCTAACCCACATCGACCCATTTCTTTAAAGTTGTCGACCCGCTTTAACCCGAAAATAACAAGATGGAATTTCAATTGACCCGTTGTGACCCGTTTAGTTAAAATATCTTACCCAAACTAACCCATATAATTTTAAAAGCAACCCAAACTAACCCACTTGAAAGCCTTTGGGTCAAGATTGCCACCTCTAGTGTCGTGTAATTCAATATTAATATTATGATCATTGGACTGTTGACATGGCTCTTAGTTTAGTAAAACATCTAAATACCCTTAAATGAAAACAAATAAAAAAATCATGTCCGCCCTAATCAACAACTTCTGCAAACAGATAATGTGCATACCTTTGTACCGTACTACCGTTGTCACATCTATCGGTTATTATGTATTCTTGCATCACCCAATCCGTCTTTCGTCCATGAGAGGCTCGCAACTCGTAAAACTAAGGTGTAGTTCTTGAACCAAGGATGGAAGAGTTTGAATATATCTCACAAGCATCCCCAGTTTGCACCCATAATCCACACTCTTCATCCTTTTTTTACCCCAGAGCACATGTACCACAAGTCAGCTGCAAGTTACATTTTCATTTGTTAAGATTTAAAAAAAACATTAAATACACACAAATCTTGATTATGTCCTTAACCCCTTGAAGGTCGCCTGCACAACGTAAGTTGCGCTTTACCTGGTCCCACTGGTTAGCAGAGTATTGGTGGGGCCCGGGAGTTTTATTATGTTAGTTGTGAAATCGAATATTTAATTATTAATTAATGCAAAATAGAAATTGTATTGATACTAACCGGGTAGAACAGAGGGTTTATATTGGTATGGATTTACATCCGAAGTTACATTTAAAGGGAGAGGCTTTCCCCTTTTGAAATCGAGGAATGACAATTTCAGAACAAAAACAAACATCACAGTTCACAAAGATCCAATTCATATACGAAGTCAAAGAATGTTAATTTTGGAACAAAAAAGTCAAAGTTGGAAGTAATTCTTCCTTCGAAGATCTGAACTGTCAACAACCCATACTAATCCATCAGTTTGCTCAAAGTAGTTTCTCCACTAAAATCGTATCGTCTTTTGACCCCCAACATCCCATATGTTAAGGGTGTACCTGCCATTATATTTTCGTTAATGCTAAAAAACAAGTTCCACCGTAACACCAGCAAAGGTAATGAATGATCAATAATAAAACCAAGTGGCATTCAGACCGACGGTATCAGTGGTCAAACATCATTACAATCCTTAGATTGTGAGTTTAGATCTCTATAAAGAAATCAGTAAATCAGTTGCTGACCATCTAAAATATGAACAAGAAAAACACACGAAAGTGTCTATACACGCAAAAAACACTTGCGTACAGTAATTTCAAAACAAGATGCGCATTCTCACACACATGTTTTGACTTTTATCCCATTAAACCCATCGGATACAAACAAACAACATGCTTGCAGAAATGCAAGAGGAACATTTCAAGAAGGCAAAAGGCAGCAACAAAACTGAAGCTGGCATACCGGATTGTTCGTCTTTTATCGCCTTTTTACAAGTGTGTAAGCCGTAAGGTGTTTAGAAACGAAATATCAAATAAAATTGTTCAAATGCTAATCAATCATTTAAGAATTATGACCAGATCCTAAATGTTTTAACCTAAACCTTTCCACACAACCAAACAAAAAACAATAAAAAGTGATCTGCATTACCAGCCATAACTTGTCACTCCGTTTCATAAAAACCAACATCCTAACAAAAGCATAAAACAATATCACTCAAACTTTTATAAAACTGCTAACCAACACTGCATCTACTTAATAAAAGAATAACAATAAACAATATTCCACTAATATGTTAAGCCATAACTTGAAAACAAACGGGTCGCTATAAGTTAATGGGTCAAATTTACTATTTTGCCAAACGGGTCAAAACAGTTGGTTTTAGTTGCGGGTCAAATTGTCGATTTTAGTTACAGGTCAAAACTGCCATTTTGGCAAATGAGTCAAAATTGACTATACTAACACATGGATCAGTTAATCTCATGGATGGATTATAGGTATTTGATATTAATCCTAGACTCAGAAGAAAACCCAAAAATATAACTTGACATTCTGAATATGATTGCCGATTTACAAATATAACACAAACGTGTTCATTTCTGCACCATTTTGACATATATTTTCCCTAAAAAATGAAGATTTCTTATCAACTATGGTCTTTTATGCTGCAAATAATCCATTTCAGTCCTCAAACATTTATCTAAGATCTAGAGATGGTATGTTGTGAAGAAGCAAATTATCTGGTACAAATCACAAGTGCAAAATATATGCATCTTTCTCAAATAATGAAAGAAAATTAGAACTTTACATTGATGAATGAATGCCTTGAAGTGCAGAAGAGGGGTAGTGAGATTAAGCAACATGATGGTATTCCAAACAAAATTAAAACAGGGATTCAATTAAAACTTGAAAAATAAACAAAACTACATAGCTAGATCATTTCACATAAACACAGAATCACATATTTTTCATTTAATGAACATAAACATTTTCTTTTTTACTGACCTATGATTGAAGATCGGTTGAAGCACCGATTGAACCGCTTACAACTGGCAATTGAACAGCTTTGGTGGTTGAAGAGGACCGATTGAACCACTCGCTAATTGTTGAATTGGGTTATGCAGTTTGAGGGTGGAGAGGGAAACTAAAATTTTTAGGGTAATGGGTTTGAGAGCATGAGAGGGAAACTAAAAATTTTATTTGCAAAATTGCCGCCATGGGATGATGAATGTCGCTGATCTATCACACAGCCCTAATTTCAAATCAAACTTGATTATTTTTTTTATTTGTATTTCTTTTTCACTTCAATTTTGTTTTTTTTTTTTTTAGAATTGTAACTTTGTTTAATAACATACTTCAATTTATTATGGTTTTAAATTTTTAATAGTAGGAATGATAAATCATATCACAAATTTAGCATACCATAAGCGAATATGATGATGACTAGATTAGAGACCAATATGAATGAAGTGTTTTTGGTAATAAAAATGTAAAATTTTAAGGATGTTTTTCATTACACGTGGCAAAACGGGTGGTTCGAGTTAGAATAGGGATGAGCATTACCAAAAAGCGCCAAAAATGGGTGTTGGTACCAAAAATGTTCGGTACGGTACCGGTATCACATCGAACGGATAGTAAAGTACTAGTACCGAAAACGATAAAATGTGGCTATTGAATTGGTACTGAAAATATTTTAGTACGAGAAATTCAGTGTCGGCACCCAATACCAGATGTTTATCCCTAGGTTAGAACATGTTTTATTAATGGCCATTTTGGTTCGGGTCAAAACACGTTTGACCAAAATGGGTACGGGTCAAAACCTGCAATGCTTTTGTTTTAAGATCACAAAAGCTCATAAATAGATAGGTTACGAAAAGGGGATGGTTTTATTAGATATTTCACTAACAAACTATAGTATGTGTAAGTGTGAACATGTGTTTTTTGTTTATTAATGAAGATTGTTAACAATCCCAGGAGGAACCGTACGTGAGTCTGTATGCAGATCAAGTTTTATGTATCTTTCTACTCTCTTATGTAGATTTACTCTACATTTGATAGTTCATATACATTTTATTAGGCTTTTTGAATCATATAAGTTTGGAATTGTAATATTTTAAAAGGAGAATCACTTGAACAGTAATGTACCAAGGTTTTAAGGTTGAGATGTTTCTCTATGTCAATTGGTTGATTTTATTATCTTTTATTATTACATGTGTATAACATCTAAATAAATATAACAAATGTAGGACCATAACATTTCTAACAAAAGTTGTAAATTCCAACAACAATTGTAACCTTTTGTGAAAAAAAGTTGCATTTTTTAGTAAAATTTGCAACTTTTTAATAAAAAGGTTGCATTAAATCTCCTAATGCAACCTTTGTGTTCAACGAAGTTGCATTAGAGTCAAATGCAACTCATTCGAAAAAGGTTGCTTATAAAAGGTTGCTTTAGGCCTATTTTCTAGTAGTGACAGTTCCGCGCAAAACCCGCCTTTCCTAAGGCTGGATACACACACCAACGGATGATTTGGTTGAGATCAGGTGTGAAAACCGCAAACTCTCGACTAAATCACTCGTTCGATTTGCTATTTTTACTATAAACAAGAGGTTTTGCGATGAATTAGGAGTGAAATCCATACTTTGACACAAATCTCTTTATCTATCTCATGATCTTATCGAACATACAGGGATGTAGTCGTTAAGTCAGGGGTGAAACCTAAACCTTGATGACCCGTTCCGCTCTATACTCTTGGTTTTGCAAAACTCTCACCAAAGTCTCGACGGACTCCAACGACTTGGGTCGCGCTGTAACTGGAAGGATGCATGCCGAATGCTCAAATTGAAGCGAGAGCACAGTCCCGAAGGCCAAAGCGTGCACTTAAGGACCTTGTGAATAGTCGAATCACTTTGGGTAGTCGATGTCTACACATACCAAGACAATTTCTCATCGATTTTATGTGTTTGATTCTGGATTTTTGTCGCCACCAACTCTGTGATTTATCGCTTTTATGATCGATTTTATGTGAAATCTATGTGTTTTATGTGTTTATTTGTTAGCGTTTTGAGATAAACAGTACGGTGGTACTGATGGTTTTGATTCCACGTTTCTTGCTCCGCCAAAACACACACAATTCACACCACGCCAACAAATCGCTGGTCTTTATTCGCAATCGCTGCTCGCTATACTTAATCATTATACGCTGCTGTGAAGGATAGGTGAATACGTGTAAAATATGTGTTTAGGATAGCTTATGTGCTTATGTGCCTATGTGTTTATGTACTTATGTGATTCTGTGATTATATGCCTACGTGATTATGTGACTATGTGATTAGACGTGTTCTTGCGCTTTATATCGAGCAGCGCGAGAGGATACTATAGATTATACTCGATTTAATCGCGTCTGAGTCCTATGACGATGTATGTTGCAGAGAATGTCTTCTTTTGGATCTCACACTTCCAGAGCTGCTCGACGAAACCATGACGACAAACGAATCGCCGCTCTCGTCTCTAAGAAAATGGCGAAAGTCATCCCACAAATCGTCAGTGAGCTGAATGAGAATGCTAGCAAATCTTCAGAGGAGTCCAGGACCGATACTCCTAAAGCCTCTTTTAGCTTCAAGCAGTTCAAAGCCTGCGGTCTAAAAGAATTTACCGAGGAAGATGGGCCTACGGCCATGTTTCAATGGTTTGATTCTATCGAAGTCACCCTGCGCCAGAGTGGCTGTCCAGAAAACCTACGCACTGTTAACGCTACCGGCGCCTTCCAATCTCGCGCTCTTAATTGGTGGATGGCCGAGAGGAACAAACGAGGAAACGATGCAGCTTTCGGATTGTCGTGGGACGAGTTGAAGAACATCATGATGCAAGAGTTCTGCCCTCCCCATGAAGTCCAAAAGCTCGATGGTGAATTCTGGCACATTAAACAGGATGGCGGAGATAACGCTGGTTTAACTGCTCGCTTCAAGCAGCTGAGTATTATCTGTCCCGGTCAGGTTACTACCCCTGATATTACAATCAAGAAGTATATCCGTGCTCTACCGAATTGTGTCGCAGATTTTGTATAGGCTGCAAAGACGACAACAATCGAGGAAACCTACCTGCACGCCGCTGAGATCAACGATAAGCTAGCCAGGGCTGGTTATTTCGACAAAGCCTCCAAGAATCTGCATCAAGCCACCGCTGCTACCACCGCTAAAACCACCGCCGCACCATAATCTTCAAAGCTCTCACGTCGCAAGAGGAAGAACAATAGCAGTTCCAGCAATAAGAATTGTGCAGTTACTGCCGATCCACTCCAAACAGTACCTGATCAACCGCAGCCTTAACACTGCCAAGTAGCGGCACCTGTGGTCAATGCACCGCCTGCCAAGCGTTGATACACTGGACCACACCCGCTTTACCCTACTTGTACTTATCATCACCCGGTGGGTATCGCATGCTGGTTCTACGTCCATTACAATATGTACGACCACTTCAACGCAAACTGGCATACAGGTCCACGTCAAGCTCCAACTCCAGCTCAAGGAAAAGCTCCTGCACCGCAAGCTCTTCTTCCTGCTCCCCAGGGCCAACAAGCAGCACCTACACCTGCGGCTCACGCTCGAGCCTGCTTTGCATCTGGTGATCCCAACCACTTTGCAAACATGTGCCCCAACAGGGTAGTGAAACAAGAGCCCCAGCAGCAGCAGCAACAACAACAACAGCCAGCAGCCCGTGGACGTGCTTTCAACATCAACGCCCCCCAAGCTCTAGCAGACAACAATGTGGTTAATGGTACGTTCCTTGTGAATGGTATATATGCTTCGTGTTTGTTTGATACTGGAGCAGATAACTGTTTTGTATCGCTTGAATTCGAAAAGCTCCTTAATCGTAAGTGCGCCCATCTCCCCTCGACGTTCGATGTTGAAGTTGCCACCGGAAGAACCGTCGCTGTCAATTCTGTTTTACGTGATTGTACGCTTGAACTTAATAATCACGTCTTCCCTATTGATCTTATTCCGATGCAGCTTGGTAGTTTTGACATCATAGTAGGCATGGATTTTCTTCGCAAAAATCGTGCTGAAGTTGTTTGCTTCGATAAGATAATTCATTTCTCGCTCGCTAATGGTGATCAACTTTGTGTGTATGGCGAAACTCCTTCAAAAGGTCTCAAACTCATGTCGTGTGTCCAAGCTAGCAAGTATCTCCGCAAGGAATACAGAGCTTTCTTGGCTAACATTGTAGTAGCGGAGAAGGAAAAGAATGGAAACTCAGGAGTGAAAGATGTTCCTGTTGTTTGTGAATTCCCTAACGTATTTCCTGATGATTTACCTGGGTTACCTCCTACTCGTGATATCGATTTCCGAATCGACCTCATTCCTGGAGCCAATCATGTTGCTAAAGCGCCTTATCGTCTCGCTCCTTCTGAAATGCGCGAAGTCTCGAGTCAGCTCCAGGAACTACTTGATAAAGGCTTCATTCGCCCTAGCACCTCTCCATGGGGCGCGCATGTCCTTTTCGTAAAAAAAAAAAAGAATGGATCGTTCCGGATGTGCATCGACTATAGGGAGTTGAATAAGCTGACTATCAAGAATCGCTATCGCTTGCCTCGAATCGATGATTTGTTTGATCAGTTACAAGGTGCTACGTGTTTCTCAAAGATCGATCTACGCTCAGGCTATCACCAATTACGCATCCAAGAGGAGGATATACCTAAAATCTCTTTTCGAACCCGCTATGGTCATTACGAGTTTGTTGTTATGCCTTTTGGTTTAACCAACGCTCCCGTAGTCTTCATGGATCTAATGAATCGTGTGTGTAAACCCTTTCTTGGCCGCTTCGTCATCGTGTTCATCGATGATATCCTGATCTATTCCAAGTCAAAAGCCGAACACTCGCAACATCTACGTTTGGTTCTTGAGTTACTCCAGGGAAACCGTCTCTATGCCAAGTTCTCCAAGTGCGAATTCTGGCTTGAGGAGGTCCAATTCCTGGGTCACATCATCAATAGTCAAAGAATTCATGTCGATCATGCGAAGATTGAAGCTGTTAAGAGTTGGGTTACACCAAGGAACCCATCCGAAGTTTGCTCTTTTCTCGGATTGGCGGGTTACTATCGCCGATTCATCGCTGACTTTTCAAAAATCGCTGTGCTGCTTACCTCGCTTACGCATAAGGACAAACCTTTTGTTTGGGGAACTAAACAAGAGGAAGCCTTTCAAACTCTAAAATCTATGCTTTGGAATGCTCCCGTACTCTCACTGCCCGACGAAAATGACGATTTCGTAGTCTACTGCGATGCCTCTAACCTGGGTCTTGGTTGTGTTCTCATGCAATGGGACATGGTTATCGCGTACGCCTCTCAACATCTCAAGATCCATGAGAAGAACTATACCACACACGACCTCAAGCTTGGTGCAATTGTTTTTGCGTTAAAGATTTGGCGACACTACCTTTACGGTACCAAGTGTACGGTCTTTACCAACCATAGGAGCCTACAACATATCTTTGACCCGAAATAACTGAATATGCGTCAACGCCGGTGGGTAGAACTCCTCAACGATTACGACTGTGAGATCCGTTACCATCTAGGTAAAGCAAACGTCGTTGCCGATGCTCTCAGTCGACGAAGCTATTTGCATAGCGTTCGTAATATCCAAGCCCATCATAATCTCGAAGCTCTTATCCGTGACGCGTAGCATGCTTGTTTTACCGAACGTAATTTGAAGAAGGAAAGGATTCTAAACGATGGCGCCCAACTCGAGAATAAGTCGAATGGTATCTTTCATTACCTATACCGAATTTGGATTCCCAGGCGTACTAAATTGCGACAATTTCTGATGGACGAAGCCCACAAATCTCGGTATTCTATTCATCCCGGTGCTGACAAGATGTACCAGGACATGCGCTACAAGTACTGGTGGCCGGGCATGAAGAAGGATATCACTCTCTATGTTTTGAAGTGCCTGACTTTCTCGAAGGTCACGGCTGAGCATCAACGCCCCTCTGGCTTACTCGTTCAACCCGAGATCCCTATGTGGAAATGGGAGAGTATAGCTATGGATTTTATAACGAAACTTCCGCGCACGCAATCAGGTTACGACAGCATTTGGGTTTTCGTTGACTGTTTCACTAAATCAGCTCATTTCCTACCGATACGAGAAGACTTTAAGGTAGAAAAATTAGCCCGGATCTACACCGATGAGATCATTTGTCGACACGGGACGCCTCGTTACATCATTTCTGACCGCGATGGTCGGTTTACCTCGCGTCTTTGGGAAACGTTTCAATCTGCTCTCGGTACTACTCTTAATCTAAGTACCGCTTTCCATCCCCAAACCGACGGTCAGACTGAAAGAACGATTCGCACCCTTGACGACATGCTTCGCTCTTGTGTCATAGATTTCGGTGGTAACTGGGACGCGCACTTACCTTTAGTCGAATTCTCGTACAATAACAGTTATCATTCTAGCATCCAAATGGTACCATTTGAGGCATTATACGTAAGGAAATATCGATCGCCAATTGTATGGCACGAGATCGGAGACGCGCAAATTACCGGTCCTGAGCTGTTGTAAGAAACGACTCACAAAATCCTCCAAATTCGAGACAATTTGTTAAAAGCTCAGATTCGTCAGAAAAGTTACGCCGATAGACGCCGCAAGCCCCTTGAATTTGACGTTGGCGATCACGTACTCCTAAAGGTTGCGCCTTGGAAAGGGGTGGTCAGATTCGGCAAGAAAGGAAAGCTCGCGCCTCGATATGTTGGGCCCTTTAAAATTCTGGAAAGGATTGGAAAAGTGGCCTACAGACTCGAACTACCGGAGGAACTTAGTAATGTCCACCCGACTTTCCACGTTTTAAACCTCAGAAAGTGCTTAGCCGACCTGGAATTACATGTCCTTCTCGAAGATTTACAAGTGGACGAAACATTGCAATTTGTGGAGAAGCCAGTCGAGATCATGGGACGAGAAACCAAGGTGCTCAAGCGCTCACACATTCCCATAGTGAAGGTCGTAGGGAAGGCAAACGCGGTACCGAGTTCACCTAGGAACTCGAAAGTGACATGAAGGCGAAGTACCCTCAACTGTTTGTTACGCCTACTTCTTAAATTTCGGGACGAAATTTTCCTAAAGTAGGGGAGGCTGTAACAACTCGCTTTTTGGAAAGTCAAAGTACAAGTCAAAGTCAAAGGTATAAAAGATTGCTAATTGCGATCTGTCACTGCTTGCTTAACTACTGAATTGTGCTTCTTGACTTGTAATCGAATTCTATTAAATATTTGCTTTAGTTGTATTATGTGGAGTATCTATTAATAATCGAGATTTAATCGATGTTCAATCGCAAATCGACTTATCGCTAATCGCATCGCTATCGCATCGCAACTCGAGTTATGTGTTCTGGATATTGTTTTAAATGTGTGTGCTATTATGTGTTACTTGTGCATGATATGTTTATGTTGAGGTGTTTAATCGCAATCGCAATTCTATCGCAACGCAATCTAATCGCAAATGCTAAACGCAAGTTATTTATAGTGATTGTATGTTAGATATAGTAGTTAGGTTATTTGTGTAACTAATGGGTAATAATATCGCATCGCTCACTCGAAACGCATCGCAACACTCATCACGCAAAACGAAACGCCGAAACTCACTCGTCGGACCACTTCGATCGAATGGCCAATCAATCGAATGGCCGTCCGATTGGATTGCCATCCGATCGGTACACCATCCGACCCTTGCACTCACTTTCCCTTTTTGGCAACCTATAACTACCCCCTTGTCACATCACTTATGATGTGAGATGTGACAGCTCCCTCTCACTCGACCAGCACGCTCAAGGCCTTTTTTCTCTCGATTTCTCACGATTCTTGTAAGTTTTCAACTCAAATCTTGTACTTCTATGATCTACACGCAGTTCTTCATTATTTTCACCTTTGAATCTTAACTTTTAACCGTGAAATCAATGGATTTGAGGTGTTTTAGGATGACGGCATCATGGAGTTCTTATGAAGTTCAAGATTTGGCTTCATTCCACCAAGAACAACTCTGATCTGAAGAATTTCCACATTATTTCGCAACGATTTCGCATAGATCTAAGCAATTTCCAAAGTTAAAAGGATTGAAAGATGTTTTTCCAACTTTCTTTCAACTCTTTTACACTCAATGCACTCAAAACCGATAGAATCGGAGCTCATTCATGCCTTCTACTCTTCTCTAGTGATGTGCCGGTTTGAGACCTGAATCCTATCAACGAGAAAACTGATTTCTTGTTGAACATAAAACCATCCGTCACGAACAGTTAACTGATCGAATTAGGGTGATTCCCGTTCGATCGGATAGCTTGCTGATGGAGTTTCCGTTGTTTGACACGTTGTCATAACGTCTCGAGCAAACCGCAAAACTTAGCAAAATAATCAAGTTCAAGACGACCAGATTCGTTGGGATGGATTGCCGTCCGATCGAACTACAATCCGATCGGATTGCACTTGAGCCTCAACACTTAATCATTTTCATAATTTTCAAAGAACATCAGTTTATAACGGATTACCATCCGATCGGATTGCTATCCGATCGAGTGACCGTGCTGCTGTGAACGTGTTCTCAATTGAGAAGCCTCGCCAATCGGATCACTATCCGATCGAACGACCGTTCGATCGATTGACCTGAAAGGTAGAGATACTTCCATATTTTCAAAATGCTACAACGAAAACTTCAAAGCCATCATACACAAACACATCCTTGCCAAACGAATGTCAATCCGACCGAATGGCCATCCGATCGGATGACCATCCGATCGGATTACCGTTCGACACTTGGTTACTTTTCACCGATTTACACACCGCTCTTCGCTTATGCTATCGTTAACTGTTCAGGCTAATTACTCTAGCGCTCCTTTCAATCCATTAATTTCCATCGATGTGAGTATAACCGATCCCTTTTTGCTTTATGCACTTTTGGGTGTTACATGCGTTACTTATTCTAAATCACATCGACACACAACGCAAACACTATTTATACGCTGACTGTTATTGCATGTTACTTGTTACTCGATGAATGCTTATATGTTATGTTAACACAATGATTGTTGCCTGACGCCTTAGCAACGATAGTACTATTTGTTTGGACTCAGCACCTGTCGTGTACAGGGGTTGTTAAGGTTACCTCTTCACGTGTTACAGTGGTAATATGTGTTGCGTATTCTACAACTCGCAGTCTAGTCTGTGTATATTTCATTGTCGATAACCTACTAGTTTCACATTATACATGTTACATGCTGGTTATGCGTAAACGCTTTCGAACTCTACTATTACTATTAAACTTCTATGCTCACCTTTACACTATGTGTATTGACCTCTATTTTAATGTATGTGACAGGTGCTTAGGATGTTTGCTTGCTGTTTGCTGAAATCGAGCTAGGATGGAGTCTAGAAACAAACTAAATAAAATCTGAGTTGTCGGAATGGATATTTGTCTTTGAGAACAATGTCTGTAATAACTGTTTTTATTTTATATATTTGTGGTATGGGACATGAACCTTTAATATATTATAACAAATAGTTGTTATGGATTCTCGAGGACAATCTGTTTCGCTCAGTGCCACGCCCCGATGTTTCCATCATCGGTTGGGGTGTGACACCTGCCACAACCACCACTTAAGACCACTTCTCTCTCTTTTTTCTCTACCATATTCACCCATCACCGTCACCACCTATCATAACCACCAGCCGACCAATCCCACCAACCCTACACCCTCTTCTAACCCCTCATCTCTTCTAAAACATATCAGAAATCAGACCATCGAGTGTAGACGATGGAATTGATTCACACCGTGACATGGAACCGTTTTTTCCAGTGATTCCATGGGGTTTTCTACTGGTGGAGATGAAGGGATTTTCTACCAGGTACGATTAGGGCTTCGATTTACAGGTTTGTAGGTGGGCGATGGTGGTTGTGACTAGTGTCAATTGTAAGTAGATTTAGACCTTTGCAACTGTGAACTAAAGCAACGATTATGTCAAAAATGGACATATCTATTGTTGAATCTAGCCGTCAAAGTCGTCAGCTGATTCTAAAATCTTTTTCTTTTGTTTAATAGATGGATATTGGAGTATAAATGACTATTAAAGATGAAGATGGAATCATGCGGCTAATTCTTTTTGCCTTTGTTATAAACTCCAAATTTGTAGTGACTATTTGATTATGTGAACTTGTTCTTTTTTATTCTGACATTAAAACCAAAATACACATGATGCGATAATATAATGGCGGGTCAGTGGTGATGGCAGGTGGTCGCCGGATGGTGGGGTGGTGGTGGTGTGGCAGTGCTCGGCAGATGGTGGTGGCTGGTGATGGTGGCTGGTGGTGCATATCTGGTAGAGAGAGATGAGTTTTAATTATGTAAAGAGAGATAGGTTATATATATTTCTAATTCAATATTATTAAATTAAAGACAAAACAGATTTAAATAATTAATAATAAATTGTATGATTTTTAATATTTTATTGTTATTTTTAATAGTAAGGGTAATTTTGTAATTTCACATCCACTTAACACCAAAAACTAACCCCCATCCCCGTCAGGGACTATCCGGAAACAAAAATTGAAAAGTTGGGGACTGTAGAGGTAATTTTAGAAAGTTAGGGACTAAAGGTGAAAAAATGTCAAACCACAGGGACTATCCGGACATTTAACTCTAAATTAAATATTGTTATGGTTGTGAGAAGTTAGCCCGATTCTCTTGCGCAACGCGTGTGGGGAATAATATCCTATGTATATATAATTACATACAATACATCAAAGTTTTTTTCTAAATATTATATAGAAATATTATGCTTAAATTCTAAGTAATCAAATTCTCTATTTTATTAAAGTAATTTGAGTTTATAAAAATGATGAAACCAGATTTAAGCCAAAATGTGTAACAATTAAGGCTTATTAAATGTTAACCTTTCTGCCCTTATGCAATGTAACTCTTTGTCATTGACGATTTTATCACACTTCAATCTTAACCATTGATAAAATAAAATCAAAGGTTCGGATCAAGTTCAAAATTTTGAAGATAATTACTTTTTATTATATGTATACATACGTACATACACACACTCAACACAAGAAGAGTACAACCATCATGTATTTCAACCACCATATTCCTTAAAAGAGATCATTGTCGGCTCGATGATACTTTACAAACTCAAATTCACCCATCTTAAAAACACTTTAAAAACCATATTTCAATCTAATGATCTCATTTTCCGGGAACAAAGTTGGTGGCATAAGCCCATGCATTGTTGCTAACTGGATCAGCTAGGTGGTCAGCCAGGTTCTCTAGTGGGCCTTTTCCTGTGACTATAGCTTGAACAAAGAACCCGAACATTGAGAACATAGCCAACCTTCCATTCTTAATCTCCTTCACCTTCAACTCCGCGAAAGCCTCCGGATCGTCCGCCAAGCCCAACGGATCAAAGCTTCCTCCAGGGTACAAAGGGTCGACAACCTCTCCAAGTGGCCCACCAGCAATTCTATAACCCTCAACCGCGCCCATCAAGATCACTTGGGTGGCCCAAATGGCTAATATGCTTTGTGCATGTACCAAATTTGGGTTCCCCAAATAGTCTAGCCCACCCTCGCTAAAGATTTGTGATCCGGCCTTGAACCACACGGCTTCGCCAAACTTGACACCATTGCGGGCCAAAAGCTCCGGGAAGACGCATCCTAGTGCTCCGAGCATGGCCCATCTGCAGTGGATGACTTCAAGCTCACGGTTCTTAGCAAAAGTCTCAGGGTCTGCTGAGAGTCCAGCTGTGTCCCAACCGTAGTCACCTGGGAATTCGCCTGTAAGGTATGATGGAGCCTCACCAGAGAATGGGCCCAAGTACTTGACCCTGTCTGGACCATACCATGGGCTGCCAGATGAAACAGTTTTGGGCTTGACCGCACTTTTTCGCATGGTGACTCGTCCTTTACCAAGCAACTCATAGGTTGAGGGGGCAACCTTGACGGCCTGCCCGGCTAACGAAGAAGGTGAGAGAGTAATTGTGGATGCAGCCATTGGAACTCTTGAGTAGAAATAAAAAATATGGTTGAAGAAGGTTTGTATTGAAATGGGATGCTTTGAAGACTACATGGGTACCCGTAATTATAGGTGCATAGTGGGATTGAGGTCCTTCTCTAGTGAAATTGAAATCTTGCATCTTATTGGCTCATAATATCATTTAAGAATTCAAAGATTTTCGATAAAATGGCCCACATATCTCTATTTTTATCCAATTTATTGTGAGATTCTCACGAGATAAGCTATCAAATATGGCAAACCAATGAAAACATGCACACTAGTCGATCTAATCATCCCACACATGTCTATTTTATGTAGCGTCTAGTGTACTAGATTTTTTTTATGGCAAACGAGCATGAAATCCATGCGTAAAATATAAAATATTTGATAAAACTAGGTATTGAACAGCGCAAATGAATAGTTTAAAAAAAAATTCGCAGATATAACATGGGTATGGTCAGGGGCGGATTTACAGCCAAGGAAGGGGTTCCCGGGAACCCGTTTGGTTCGCAATTTATAGTGTTAAGTTAATTAGAAAAGACTTAAGGAACCTGTTAATAATTTTTAGGGGAACCCCATAACAAAAGAAGATAAGTGGTCTGTTGGTGAAGCACGTGGTGTAACAACTTGATGTCTTGAGTTCGAGTCCCTTTATAGGCGCTTTTATTCTTTTTTTGGTGTTTTTTCCTCTTAAAACGAATTAGGGTTTAACTTTTAATGTTTAAGCGCCTCTTTTGTTTACTCCGAGTTCCAAACACACGCATACAAAAACACGACCACTGCACAAACACCAAATGAGAAGGAATCAGTGAATAAAAATGATAGTGATGTTCATGAATCAATTGACGGTGTTGATGTTCAAGAACCAAATGGTGGTGATGCATTAAAAATCCAAAAAGAAGTTGTTGGCAATCGAAAAATCAAAATGAAAGTGCCATTGGGAAAACAAGATTCATGAAGTATTTAGTGGTAAATTGAATGCATAAGGTAGTGTGGATTCAAGAAAGGGTGCAAAAATAGTTGTAATAAATCAGATTTCACGTATTGTTTCCTAATGACAAAATGGATAGTGAAGTTCTAATTCTTGATTTAGATGCATATCTATAATAGAGGTTTCAAACAGCACAAACAATTCAAAGGATCACTTGAATGGGTTGAGAAATAAATGGAACAATGAATTTGAGTTTCTATATCAGAGGGTAATCAAAGAATGTCTGTTTTCATGTGCCAAACAGCCAACTAAAGTAACAACTCGTGGTGATGTTTTGAGAATAATAGTTGAAACTGATGTATTGATGGAGATCAGAGAAATTGAAACTTCAAAGAAACCTGTCACAACAGAAGTTGTTACTGATTGGTAAAAGCATAGGATTGAATAAAGTGGACTGAGATACGGGAACGAGAAGATGAACATTGAGGATGTATTCAGTTTTTTCAACCGGAAGCGACCTCTTAACACGGTTCTCATGCTTGCATATCAAATGATCAATCGTGTTGAAAATATTCATTTGATAGTTATTGAGAGTTTTGAATGGAGACCGGGTTGACAAAGGTGTTCACCAAAACTAACTATTGGATGTTTTTCCCAGCCCCTCTAATTGATTTTTTCACTCGTATAGTTTCCCAAGATCTCCTGATGTGGTAATTACTGTATAAATAGATTCGTATGAACGATTCTTGTGTTTGCTACATTGAAAGGGAGTTCTTACAATAAGTTTTCTTTCGATCGAGAATGTAATGCAACGTTTTCAAAAGATGAAACCTCGTAGGGTACAGGTGTACGTATTTTTGTTATTCGTAAAGACCATTTTGTAAATTTATCATGATGATGTTTTTCTAATTATTGTATCGTATTGTTATTATGTGATGAACTTCACCCGACTCGAACCGTCGAACCGACCCGGACCGTATTTTTTATGTTCGGAAATATGTTATTGGAACATTTAAATAAGTGAACCCCTTGGAAAAAAATCCTGGATCCGCCACTGGGTATGGTAGTAAGTAATAACTGATTCAATTGCCCTTAACTTTTAGTTTTTGAATTTCTAATTTTATTGGGTGATCCCATATCTCATAAATAAAAATAACTGTCACATGGCTGGTGTTCAGCCACTCCACATTAAGTTTTTAGCCAAAACTGAAAGCATCACATGTTGGAAGTGAGTTCACATTTTGTTAAATGATATAATATAATACAATATGTAATAACGATACTTTTGTTATTCGTTAAAAATAAACATGCACAATACCGTATAAAAATATAAAATGAACATAAAGATAAAAAACTTTGAAATGTAAATAAGTTGATTCAAAGTTCAAACCAATATCATTTTGAAGAACTTCAACCACACTTGTTGAAAAACACCGCTACAAGAATAAACTAATCGTTGTTGGAGGTTTTGGTTGAAAATCGTGTTTGACACATGTCCCTTAAAATAGATTCTACGCTTCCTCTAAGACGAACGCGTTTCTCTCTAGGTACAACCATCGGAATAGTGTGTGTACTAACAAAGAGAGCAGTTGAGCCTGAGATAGTATCGGGTATAAGAGTGTTTACAAATATAGGGGGGAAAGATGTGTAAAAGAAACAATTCAAAGAGTGCTCCTCATTAACTTGTCCGTGGGACAGTGAATCGGTATGTATGTGTATTTTACTCTCTCTATGAAAACACTATATTCATCTTATATACATAGACTTAGACTCATACAACCCTTATTTAACACCATATTCATCTTATATACATAGACTTGAAGACTCATACAACCCTTATTTAATATATGTAATAAACAAGATAATAAATCTTGTAATAAACACAATTTAATGTCGTTTTCAATGGATTTAAGTAGTAGTCCAAACTGTAGTTTTCATTCCTTACACGAGTTAAAATGGCTGGTTTGACCAGGTTCAAACAACTAATCGGTTAGCAACATTGTTGCTCGAAATGGTTGTTCTAGATTGAGACGATTGCTCAAGGTAAACAACTACCTTTAACAATTGCTGTAGGATTAAATATATTTTTATTGTAATATTTAATCTAGTAGCCATATAATCATTTATATTATAGAGATCAAAATATATTATACCTATTATATAATTAATTGGTGATTGTTGATGGACCATATTACCCCTATTAACTAATTAGGTTTTTTCTTGGGTGTATATATAAGGAGATAACTAGAGAGGTTAAAGGACACACAAACTTGGACTCCCGTAACATTAATAAAATCGTCCTCCGTCTCTCTCCCCATAACCATACGAATTCTACCATTGAATTCGGTTGTTCATCATTATCATCTTACACCCTAAGGAGAAACCAGATCAAGCTGACAATCATGTCAAAGTCAATGGTTGCTTCTCTGACTGAATTCTCTGCTGGCCTGTCTGCGGTTACATCTATTTCTTATGTTTTTGAAGAAACACCAAACCAATCTGGTGACTAGTTTGTGATTTGTGCCGTGACAAATAAGGGTTAATCTTCTTTGTCTCGTCTAAGCTGCTATGTTGATGATCCTGCAAAACAGTAAAACACCGTAAGCTCGTTACAAGGAGGAGAATAGAGGGTTCTCCTTGTAACTACCCTCTAGCATGAGAATAAGTAACTGCTTTGAAGATAATAGTGTGTGTATAAAGTGAGAGAGCAGGCGAGCGATGCTTAAACCTGGAGGTGAAGTTCATTATTTTTAGTCGAGGTGGTTTATGACGGAGATGGGTTGATGGGCCTTGGGCCTGTAGTCGACAACAAGGAATATCCATTCTGTCTATACTGCCATGACCGTTGGTGCTTTTAGGCAAGTGGGTAGCTAACGCATGCTGAATGGATCCATGTGTCCTGACGATTCGCCTTGTTGTCTGGTCTGTCATCAGCAGCTAAGTGGAGATCGTGAAGCAGTTGTTGGCGTATGTTGATTGGTGCCATGTGTGTGTCATTGTGTACCTTTTTGTCTCATGTACGATTGTCCATTGTGCAGCATGATCAGATACAGCTTGTTGGACGTTCATTGGTCCACTGCTCTGCCACTTGTACCTTTGGTACTTTTCCTAGGTTTACATGCGCTTCTTACCTCAGCGCGGCCCCGTGGATATCCAGTGTAGTCGGCGCAAGGTCCAGGGCGTCAGGGTTTTTATACAAGGAGTTAATATCAAAACTGATCTTGTGTTAGTCCTGACGTCGCGCACGACCTGGTTTACACTCGATTAGCCGACGCGAGGTCGGAAAAGCTACCAAATTGGTCTGATATGAGTATGGTTCGGTGCGCGACCTAATTAGTTAGCGCAGGATTTGAGACCATACCCCTTCAGTTTTCCATTATGTTTAAAGAGAACTGATCAACAATTGCTTCTGCTCGAAACAACTGGTCTGGTCTAACGGCTGTTGACCAAACAACTGATGTTGCCAAACATGTGTTGCTCAGGAAGAAGTGCCGGTTCGAACCAACAGTTGTTTAGCTATTACCACTGTTAAGCTCATCAGCAGATGATGACGCCCCAACTGACGTCAACAGTTGTTCCAGAGCCGTCGCGCTGGACTTACAGCACACAGCGCCATAAATTGATGGATGGTGTTATGGGTTGGATTAGTTTACGAGATTGGAGCATTCTTATTATCAAATATTTTAAGGAAGAAATGCTGGTGTGAGACTAACAAAGAATCTCCCTAAAGAGGAAACTAAAAACGCTAACGAAGAAGATGCCTCAACAAGCACTCTTTCAAGTGTATGAACATATTCATAGGTTGACAAGAGGTCAAGAGTTCCCCAAAGATCTATCTTGGGCCAGTTTGTAAGCATCTAACTCTTGTGCTAAATGAACTTTGCACTCTTTAGAAAACTTAGAGATCTTTACCCTTTGAGTTCCTCATCAAAAAATTGAGCTTAGCTAAGTAGTGTTAGTGCACTATGTCTGTTGACTTCGTCTTGTATCATGTCATGTAATAGGATTGATAGATCAGGGCTCGTAGAACGAGAAATTAGGTTTTATGAGATTTAGGGTAATTCCGCACGAAATTACCAAGATGGTAATTCCGCTTGGAATTGGTAATTCCGCTTGAGAGTTTAAGCCCGCTTGAGGTTAACAGGTTAATTCCGTACGGAATTAGCTTTAGCTAATTCCGCTTGAACTGAACCTTGTTAATTCCACACGGAATTACTCGCCTATAAATACCCTGTGATTCCGTTTCATTTGTAACAGTTGTCTGAATTGGTACCGAAGTGCTGCCAATTTGTCTCGAGGTGCTGTAACTCTATTACATCAATAACAGCGATATATTAAAGTGAATCAAGCTGTTTTCATGTCCGTTTCACTGATTTCGCCTTTGATTCGGATCTAAAACTCTTCTGAACGACTCATTCAGATCGTACAACGATCCTACAAGTGGTATTAGAGCACAGGAGGAAGAGTTTAGCTTGATATCATCAGTTTTCTGACTTCTACACCTTCTTTTTCAATATTGACAAGATTTCACGGTGAAAATGGACTGAATTTCACACATTACATGCAAAACAGTGTTTTAACAAAGCCTTGAAAGAATCAGACCTAAATTCAGTGTAAAAGTGATAAAAATGGACCAAAATTGTAATTCCGTTTGAACGAGCAGTTTAATTCCATTTTAAAAGTTGAGGTGATTTCACACGAAATTATTAATTTCGCTTGAGTTACATATAATTCCGCTTGAAAAGGTTAATTCCGTTTGAAAGGTTCACACGGAATTAGTTAATTCCGATTCAAAGTGTAATTCCGCTTGAAGATTTCGTTTGAAACAAGTGATTTCTTTGAAAGTCCTTATTCCGTTTGAGAAGTGATTCCGGTTGAAAACATATTCCGTTTGAAAGTGTAATCTCATTTGAAAAGGATATTCCGGACCAAAGTAATTCCGTTTGAAACCTGATTCCGTTTGAAGATTATAATTTCGTTTGAAAGTGGAAATTTTCGCGTCAAGATCATTTCACATCAACCGAGTGTCAGTTTATTTCAAGTTGTTTAAGATTGTTTAAACTAATTGTGTTTGTTTGATTGTCTTTGTCTCCAGGTAATTCAAGAATTTCACAACATGGCTGAAGAGTTCTACAATACGTTCTACAACGTGTTTACATCCGAGTCTTCAGAAATCACAACTGTAACACCAAAAACCATTACAAAAGCGATAAATGAGAACATTAAACATGATAACTTTTACGGCACACATTCAAAGCCACCAACTCTGGAAAGCATTGAAGATTATACTTGCTGGAAAAATCGGTTCATCAATTGGGCAAAAGCTTATGCTCATGAAAGCTGGTTTTGTTTGGAGTTTGGATATAAGAGGCCGACCAATGATAAAGGAGAAGAGCTTCCACTCAAGAACTTACCCAAAGAAGACAAAGCAGAATTCTCAGCAGAACAAAGAATGATTGCTTTGATTCAATCTTCAATTAGGAATGACATGTTTGCTTTATTGCAACATGATGGAACATCGAAATCTGCCTGGGAAGCCTTAAGGGTTAAAGCTGAGGGGGGTAAACAAATCAAGAAAAATAAAATTGCATTATTAAAGAAAGAATTTGATTTGTTTGATAGTTTGAAAGATGAATCAGTTAGACAAATGATAGAGAGATTTGGTCATTTAAAAATTGAACTTGATCGGTTTGGTATTGTTAAAACTAGAGAAGAAATAATTGATAAGATCATAGAAGTGTTACCAAGAGCTGATCAGTGGCAAACGTTTGTATTCATATTGAAAAATGATGCTTTATATGATACAATTTCTCTTGATGTCTTGCTAGAAAACATAGAAAGTCATGAGCTTGAATTGCAGAAACAGAATAAGATGAGCAGTTCTTAACATCAACAGAATGTTGGTCTCTACTACAAAGGTAATTTACCTTCGGTGAAAGTTGGAGAAACACCAAAGACAGCATTCAGTGGTGAGAGGATAAAAGAGCCACAGAAAAGTTCATCAAGATACGATCCGGGTTATCATTCAGCTTATTCAAAAGCTAGTTCTGAAGAATCAGATGAGATACTGTGTAACATTGCTCTCAAGTTGAAAAATTCTCCCACAATGAGCATCAATGCAACTAAGCTACAGCAAATGAGCTTCCTTGCATCTGTTTTAGAATCGTATGAAGGTCTTATAGCTGGTAGAATTGGTAACTCAGAGTTGACCAAAGAAGACTACGACCAGATCGATCCGGAAGAAATGGAACTTATAGACATTCAATGGTGTTTGGCTAGCTGTATCCGCAGAGCTCAGAGATACATGGAGATTACTGGGAAACAATCATTAGGCGGTGCATCAACAAAACTTGGATTTGATAAATCCAAATGACCTGTTTCAAATGTAAACAAAAAGGTCATTTCAACAGAGAATGCAACAATTCTACAGTTGGTGGAAATGAACATCCGTTCAATGATGATTATTAGCGAAGGGCAATCTACCACCGAAGCAAAGAAGAGCCAAAAATGATTGAAGATAAACCTAGAGAAAAGTTAAGAGCTTGTTCTGTAATCCATCACGATGAAGGATATGATTGGAGCCAGATTCTTCAAGAAGAAGATCGTGTTGATATTCAAAGTACAGCCCATGGCAGAAAACCATCAAAGAACAATCATTATGTTTTTGTTGCTGAAATTAAACAGGAAAACAAAGAAGAAAATGTTGTAGCTGAAATCAAAGAGAAAACCAGAGAAGAGATTCTGAGTGAGAAAACTTACAGAGAAAAAAACATTGCTTGGAACAGAATGAATGAAATGCAAGAAGAATATGAAGATGCTGTCAGCTACAAAAGATGGGATAAGAAGCAAGAGTGTTATGTAAACAGAATGGGTGAACCTGTTGTTCCGAAGAAAGACATAATTTTTGAAGATGTTCTTCTCATAATTCCTCGAGCCGGAGAATATTATTCAAATGCTGTGAAATATAAATCATATGAGAAAAAGCATGGAAAAATCATAAGGGATGTTATGACTTCAAGCTTGAGGAAGAGAGATGAAGAGAGAATGAAGAGGAATGTTGAGTGTATGGTTGAAGAGTTGAAGAAAGTTGTTGAGGAAGTAAAAGTTGAAGTTGTGAAAATTGAGGAAGTAAAAGAAAAGATTGAAGAAAAAGTTGAGGTGAATGAAGAGGTTGAGAAAGCTGTTACTGAAGAACAGCAGATTGATGAGATGAAGAAGAAAGAAGAAGACGGAGTGAAGAATGAGATTTTAGTTGCTGAGATTGTTGGTAATGAAGTTGGTGTTGAAGAAAAGAAAGAAGATATTGATCAGACAGAGACTGTAGCCAACACCGAAGTGCAAATCACTGATGTAATTTCTGATTCTTAAATCTTAAAAACTGTTGAACAGTGCAAGAAATGCATGGAAACGTGCAGTGCTTGTACTGAAAAAGATGAAAAGTTCAGAACAAGAGATCTTGAATTTACTAAAATAGAAGAAGTTTTCAAAAATAAATACAAAGAAATGTTTGAAAATGAAAAAGTTTTGAAAGATAATGAGGAAAAACTTTTGGAAAAATGTAAAAAATTAGAAAAAGAAAATGAAGTTTTGAAAGAAAATGTTTTGAAAAAGACAGAAGAATGTGATCAAAAAGAAAATGTTTGTCAAGAAATGATGAAAGAATATGACTCAATAAAATTGGCATATCACATTACAAAAGAGTCATATGAAAAAGTAAAAAGTGAAATGAAATTTGTTCAATCAAGATTGAATTACTGTTCTGAAACAACTAAGGAGTATAAGAGAAACTATGAAATAAAGCAACAAGTTGTTAATTCCTACATTGAGGATGTTGCTAAACTTAAGCGTCAGATTGCTGATTTAGAATAGGATAATAACAAGTTAAAAAGTTATCACGCGTCATCATATGTGCTTGAACGTATTTTCAACATAAAACCGGATGCTAGTGAGTCTGAGCAAAACAAGAAAGGCATTGGCTCAGAGTTTCATCAAGTTCCACCACCGGAAAAGTTTGCATTTTATGATGATGAAAAGGTCGAAAAAGCTTTCAACTTGGTAGATCAATTGCCAGATAACATTGACATAACCTATTCTAAATCTGATGATTCTAGTGATTCAGAGGTGGTAGGTAAGGTCGTTGAAAGTGTGTTGAAAGAAGAGTCGGTTGAAAAAGGTAAATCTGAATCACAGGATGAAAATGAAGGTAATTTTCATGATGGATATCTAAAAAACACAAAGTCTGAGAAAAATATGGATGATGATTCAAAAGGATTGGTTTATACCATGATTGAATCGGACAAATTATTCTTAGATGTTGTATTCCCAATTCAGAATTTGATTTCAGAAAAGATTGACAAAGTTTTCAAGATGGTTGAAATTGAAAAATCTGAGATTCCAAAGTTTGCTGGAAAGTGTCACAAAACTTTTTATAACAAACCTGGTTACAAAAAGAAGAATATGAAGGCCGGGTTGGGTTATAAGAAGAAACAAGGTCGAAATAAAAATAAATCTTCGAATTTTCAGAAAAAAATGAATTTTGTTCACGGGACAAGTTCTGAAGAAGAGAAAGAACTCCATTTTAGACGACAGTCTAATGAAGAGTTTTATGCTCAAAAGAAAAAGCAACAACCACAGGTCAAAGATGTTTCAAGGAGAACTTGTTTTAAGTGTGATCAAATTGGACATCTCGCACGCAAGTGTCCAAATCTGAAACCTGTTGATGTTGATAAAAAGAAGTCTGAAAATGTTGAGAAACAGAAATCTGAGGATGTGAAACACAGGTCAACCAGATTTGATTCAAAACAAACTTGGTGATACAACACAAACAAGTTTGTTTAGAACCAAACTTGGAAATCAAACCCCAATAGGTTCGATTCAAGACAGATCTGGAATTCTCACACACCCAGATTAAGAACAACAAAAAGTTGGAAAACGTCTATTGATATGACAAAACCAAACGAGTTTTGGAAACCTAAAGTTGTTTAGAATCAAAATGTTAAAAAAGAGTCAAATTTTTACAAAAGAGGTACTTCGAAAGGTCAAACATGGAGTGTTAAGAAACAAATGACTTTGGTAAATGATGAAAAAGTTGAAGTCAAAGTTGAAAAAGTCTTTGATGACAAAGATTTTCCGAAGTTGAATGATACATATTGTGTTGAAATGCCTAAGGTCCAACAGACATGGGCTAAATTGTCCAAGTAATTTGAGTAGTTTGAATGTGCATGTGCTCAAGACAACTGAATATTATCAAGTGGAGTGTCGGAGCAGCCTGGCACAACGGGAAGAGGAGGCTGCTAAACCCTGGTTTGGTTAAACAGGGAGTTTGTTTGTTTTCTGTTCATAAATAAACAATATTTCAAAAACCCTAAAAATTGGAAATTAAAAAACCAAAAATATATTTTTTAAATTTTGTCAAATATTCATAAAAAAAATTAAAAATATGTTGATTGAATATGCCGAAACCCTCAGGGCGGAACAAACATGATTACTTTCACAAGATTGAAAAACGGTTTTCAAACTGTAAAATATCAATGTGTTGAAATCATGGGGGTAATTGTTGTTTTATATGTTAGATTTTTTGTAAAACAGAGCATGAGATGCAGAAAATGGATGGCGAGATAAAGCTATCAGTATCGGTTTGTCAAATTTTCTTTTAAATGATTTTGCATTTTAGGGGGAGTATTGTTGTTAGAAAATACAAAAACATTTGAAATTTTGAAAAAGCCAAAAACATGATAAAATTCAAAAATTGAGTTTTTGTGTAAAAAGGGGAAATGATAGTACATCAGCAGACAGTTACAGTATGCTAAAGAAATGTAATGATTATATAGCGTTAGACAGTCTCACTGATGATATGCCGATAGGTTTTTATACATTTAGTAAACTTTTTCGGGATATAAACATAAATTCAAACTTGCTTATTTGTGGGGAACACTACTTAGATATATAGGTAACCCCTGAAATCTTGTTTGAAAGACCCCTCTTTCTGAGATACTAGGTCTTTATGCTTAGTGATATCTGGGGTATTATCCCGGGACTTCTGATTTTGCGGAAGCAATGGCCTAGTCCCCGTATAATACTTTTTGCATGCTTGAAATATAGCAAACGCCCTCAGTACAAAAAATGATGAAACATTGAAAAATGCTAATCATGTGTTGTTGAAGAAAAGATCCTCTAAAGGGGACACACCAAAAGTCGAAGCTGTCATCTCTCTCCTGAACGAAAGTTCTGTCCTGAGCTCTCACGGTTCTTCGCAATTTAACCCCTTACAGATATCATCTAGGTATACTCACCTGTAAGACTGAATATTGGGATCTGGATACGAGAGTATATTCAAGAGGTGGAACACATGAATAAGTTTAAGTCTTTAAAACATCTAATTCGTATCCTGAATCACTTGAAATTTGTGTGAAAATTTAAGTGGATCAGTATATCGACAATCTAAGTGAATTGTTTAATTCTTAATGTGTAAATAAGCTCAGCGGTACTTGTGACTTGTCATAAACTGATATGATCCTCTGACGCAAACTCAAACAAAAATATTGCTTGTAAATATGTTTGTAAATATTTTTTTATTGCTTTATGTTTCAGAAAAATACAAAAAGATTTTTGATTCCACTTTATTTTCGACAACCGATGTCTGAAGTGCTGAGGGTCAAAATCTGAGTATGCTGATTGTGTTTCTGAAAATAAAACAAGTTCTTTAATTTGAAACTTGATGTTTTTAAAAAACAAAAATAAAAAACAGTTTGTGATATCTCCAAGGTCATTAGTTTGGACTTGGATGATTAACTGTGAGGGATTTAGATTCTTAGATTGTTAAATTTTTTTGTAAAAGAGCTAGTTTTTGATGATTGGATTCTTACCGCTGTAAAATCTGTAAAGATTGTTGATAGGTGGAGTGGTTTAGAAAGTTGAATAAAGCCAGATTACGATATTCTGGATATTTGAAGGTCAAAATGTTGTTACTTATAAATGTCTGAGTGATTACAGATGAGATTCCAGACTACGATCCCGACAGCTGAGTCTAAGGGGGAGTCTGAAGACGAGCTCAAAGCAAGGGGGAGCTTGTAACCTGAAAGCAAGGTGTCGATCCTAAAGCACGGAAGCTTGACGAAAGGGGGAGCCTGAGAAAAGTGTTTCGGAAGAATTTGTGATTGTTAGAGCCAGAGAAAGATTGATGGATGCTTACAGTGTTAGACAATTTGGAAAGAGCATGAAGACTGATCAAGACTGAAGATGTGTCATGATAAAGACTCGACACTGAAGACTTCGTCAACATCCAAGGGGGATTCTGTTAGTGCACTATGTCTGTTGACTTCGTCCTGTATCATGTCATGTAATAGGATTGATAGATCAGGGCTCGTAGAACGAGAAATTAGGTTTTATGAGATTTAGGGTAATTCCGCACGAAATTACCAAGATGGTAATTCCGCTTGGAATTGGTAATTCCACTTGAGAGGTTAATTCCGCTTTAGGTTAACAGGTTAATTCCGTACGGAATTAATTCCGCTTGAACTGAACCTTGTTAATTCCACACGGAATTACTCGCCTATAAATACCCTGTGATTCCGTTTCATTTGTAACAGTTGTCTGAATTGGTACCTGAAGTGCTGCCAATTTGTCTCGAGGTGCTGTAACTCTATTACATCAATAACAGAGATATATTAAAGTGAATCAAGCTGTTTTCATATCCGTTTCACTGATTCCGCGTTTGATTCGGATCTAAAACTCTTCTAAACGACTCATTCAGATCGTACAACGATCCTACAAGTAGAACAAACCAATTAAGATTATATCTTCATCAAGAAGGATATAGAATGATGCAGAGTTTTAGGATGGTAGACGAGTATAAATACATTGAATGTATATACATAGTATTTTAGAGATAATTTCGTTCAGAGCTCTTTGTAAACAGTTGAATTTGTTCCAAGTGTTGTAGACTAGATCTAAGTTAATACTCTTTATTATTTAAACACTTTTGTCATTTTACTAATTCCGCTAAGAGTAGGGCTACAACTATTTCCTTAATAAAATTTTAAAACCTTATAAATGATAAAATCATCTTTATTTTGTTAAACTACATAAATTCATGGCTATTGTTAGGGCTGGCAATATGTAACCTTTATAAGACACGATTAGAACTGTGTACTATACCATGTATTTTTTACGCTTTTAAAAATAATCAAAATTTTGATAGTTAGGATCCATTATTTCTCCTTCTAGGTGCATAAAATATACATCTGTCTTTTAGACACTGGATATAAAGTAGTTAAACAAGTCGTATTCATGTTTAATTTTTTTTTGTTTGCGTTATCAGATATCTGTTAAACCTGCTAAGACACGATTTTCCAGCCCTAGTTATTGTTAGTCAATGGTTGTCTATGTAGTCCATGCACAAGTGCCCCTCATAAGCAAAGTTTGAAACTACAAAAAAAAAAAAAAAAACCAAATACGGGAGACTGTTTAAGATGGATGTCCTAGAAGTGTCACACCCCTTTCTAAGGCGGAAGCACGAGGTGTGATCCTGAAAGGTTCTCATTGCATACGATAGGTAAACATACTACATGAATGTAAAACAACTCCACAATGCCATTGATAGTTAATATCCAAAACAAAAGATAGGTTTAAAGTTTACATCACACATAAGATAATTGTTTGAAAAGTCTACAACTTCATTTCAAAAACAAATATCAAGGTTTTGTTCATTATATCTCCACAATGAAGCGGGATATAACGAGCAAATCCTACAAAAGTGGCATTGGAACATCGACACATAATAACTTGAAACACAAACGACATCCTTGAGCAAAGAGACCGCGCGTACATCCACTTAGTTCCCTGAAATACATGTAAGTTTTGGAAAATCGTCAACATAAGTTGGTGTGAATTCATGCAGTTTTGTGTAAAACATTTAAGTATTTGTTGTAAGAATCATGGTATGTCATTGTACTTGAAAAAGTATTATGTAAAAGTAAGGAAATCAAGATCGCTAATGGTTTGCAAGGCCATTAACATATGTAACGACATAGGAAGCATCCAAACCATAGGCATTTTACTTATCGGTTCACGACTAGAGACACAAAAGCACTCTCGGTAACAAAGTGGCCAAGAGTGTGGCTGCCTGAAACCCATTAGATCTAACATTTTGTTCCGCGGTCTAAGTATCACATTGATTAATGGTGCTTAAGTCTCACCCTATTCGTGACATGATCTACAGTATCATTCCTTAGTTTTGTTTCTACATACCACAATACATGTATTTTCTCAAGTTTAGAAAACAAGAAAATGTTTAAAACTAGGGACATGAACTCACAGTTTTGCGTATCTTGCGTCGTAAACTTCACCGGCTTTGTCATGTAGGCGTCGCAACCTATAAGTACTCTATGTGCGTTAATCACTAGACTTGTAACATACTATGTAAAAGTCACCATCTTTAGCTTATGCGTTTGTTTGGTGAAGATTAATAAGGGTTAAAAATAATCAATATTTTTAATTTATCCAAAATATATTACTTATATTATTTTTCGAAAATAAATATAAGTACTTTGTTAAATAATATTTCCAATATTATTTTTGTGCAAGTATACTTAGGAAAGTATACATGTATTTTTATGTAAATACTTGTGTATTTTGCATTATTTACCAAAAATCAATACTTTGATTTTTAATACTTTCCGGAATTATATTTCTTAAAAGTAGTATATTTTTAAGACTTGTGTGAAATATATATATATATATATATATATTGTTATTTTCCGATTTTTTGTATAATTCTTATTACTTGGTAATAGTTATATATATTTGTCCAAATATATATTCAAGTCCAAAATTGTCCATAAATTGTCCAAGGCCAGTACTTGTTAAGGAATATATTTATATAAATATATTTTCTTGTATTTGTCCATATACCCTTTCATGGGTTATTTGTATGAGTATTCTTGGGTAGTTGTTATGTATTTTCATGTGTATTTTGTTGGTGATACTCCTTTGGAGTATTTAGTGTATTTTCATAATCCTAATACACACTTAGCACAAAATTTGGTGATCACTAAATATATATATTTTTCCTAAAAATATAATACTTAATATTGATTTTTAACTTAAAGAAATCCTTATTCCTTAGCTTGTAATTTTGTACAAAAATTAAGAAACCTTGATAAATATTTTCAGGTGAATTTTTGGAGGATAAGTTTCAACAAAACTTATATTTTTCTAGGTTTCAAAATTTTGTAAAAAATTTGACATAGTTTCCCCTAAAAATGGAGGTTTCCCATGTTTTCAAAACATGTGCTTATTTTCTTTTCATCACCAAAATCAATTTACACAAATTTTCAAAAGTAACATACACTAATTTCATCATGTAAAACCTTATGATAAACTTGAGTTTTGTTAAAAATGTGTAGTCTTTTAGATCTACACTTTACATACACCATTCTTTCAAAAACAAGTGTTCTTGTTAACTTTAAACAAACTTTTTATGAAACTTTAACTTACTAACTAAACCATCCATGAGTTTTAGGGTTTCAAAGTCTTGAAAAACATATTCTAAAACCATTCTTATGCTCATTTAAAAGATCATTATGTTTAAAATCAAGTTTCATCATGGATCTTTCAAGATCCATACTTAACATACTTGAATCTTTCACAAGTAAGCTTCTTGATGAACTTTTTACAAACTTTTCATGTGGTTGAGTTTAATAAGTTAACCAAACTTAAACTTAATCACTTCAAGAAGACAAGATCATACTTTAAAAATAATTTTTCAAGTTCACATAAAGATTTTTCAAGTTTGTCTTCAAGTTTAACCATGGATCTTTCAAGATCCATGCTTAAACTTGTTAGATCTAAGCTTCTAACAAGCTTTAACATGATGGATCTAAACACAAACACAAGATTCAACAACAACAAATTCATCACATACACCAAACTTCACTTAAAACACTTGTTTTTCTTTAGATTATGTTAGATCTTCATATCTTCATCTTTTAAAGTTTAGTTTCTTAGATGGTGTAACTTGTACATGACACTAATATGAAGTAAAATAGAGTTTAGCATGCTTACTACTAGCTCTAATGGCTAGGGAAGTGGCACAAACATGATGAAGATGAAGATAGAAGAGTATGAGAGGTTAAAAGCTCCACAAGGTGGTCCTCCAACTTCTAGCACTTCAAGTCTTTTTAGATAACCTTCTTACACCTTAATATAACCTTGGATTGCTTGGTTGATGATTAAAAATGAGGATGTGTAAGTGATGGTGGTTGGCCGTAGGTAAGAAGAAGAAGAGAGGAGAAGATGAAGTTTTGAATGTGAGAATGATGATAATGAATAAAGTCTTATGGTTCTTAGTCCTTTTATCCTCCAACACTTGGTTACACATAGGTTTTTTTGCTTAATATCTTGGAAACGTTTGAAATATTATAATCAAAAGTTGTGGGGCCATGATGGGGCCGGTTAGAATAGGGGGCGGGTA
The DNA here is from genome assembly GCA_030545235.1 of Helianthus tuberosus. Lineage (NCBI taxonomy): Eukaryota > Viridiplantae > Streptophyta > Magnoliopsida > Asterales > Asteraceae > Helianthus > Helianthus tuberosus. The sequence goes on from CM060448.1 coordinate 89,582,928, forward strand.
AAATGTAAAAATTTGGAACTTGTAGGTTATAAGTGTAAGTTTGAATGTTTATGTAATATTAAGTGTGTTTATGTGTTTTTATGATTTTTATGGTGTTTTATCACCAATACTAGCTTTATATCATAAAACAATGCTTCTAGTCTACTTTTGATGTTTTGGGTAGTGTCCGATTATTCGTTCGGTTACCGGTTCGTTAAAGTGCTAAATTGCGCAGTTTACAAGGTATGAAGTACCTTTTGTGACAGTTTTAATTCCCGACACTTTACAAGTTATTCTGGACACTAAAACATCAATTCTGCATAGTATTTCAGTGTTTAAATGTTGTTTTATGGCTAAATTATGTTGAATTCTATAGAATTCAGCATTTAAAGTGAGTTTCGGGTGCCTTTTAGTGCTTGTTTTAGCTTCCGGAAAGTGTATATGTTAACCCTTGTTCCTAAACTTGGGGTTTAATGTATTTTTTATGCTGGACCTACATCTAGGACCTAAATCTATTGTCTGATTGTATTTTGCAGAAATGCTGATATATGTTGTCTTACCGGTAAGTTTACTAGTCTTTCTGACGCAACGCTTAATGTAATGCACAATGCGATATTTGAAGCATAAAACATGCATGAGTTCATATGTAAAGAAAGTAAGCACATAATGTTGACGTTTAACACATAATTGCAGATAATAAATAGTAAATAAAATAGTGCGAAAATTACCGGTTTTGTGCCAGTTGTCACAAGAAGTGTTGCTCATCTAATGACCTTTACCAAAGGGCTGGTGACATGATAATACTCCAGTGGTCCGTCAGTGATCCAAAATTTGCCGTTAAAAAAATAGAAAAATCTAATGACCTTTACCAAAGAGCTTATGGCCGCTAATTGTACTAAGGGGTTAGGAAACGTATTCCACCCCGAGTGGTTGAGGGTTCTAGTATGATGGTGAACATTGGTATAGATTTATGAGCAGGTTTAGAGGGTGTGTAAGTTAATCGTTAAAAAATCTTATGACATTTTAAATAATCAAGATGGGTTCTCAACTTTCTCATAAGGCTGGAGGGTGTGGTATAAAGCCCATAGGGGCTTTATCACGGCACGTCAGATCCACCTAGGCCCCACGTCACATAGGGGCTTTAAAGCCCCTCTCTTTAACTTGAATGGTGTGGTATAAAGCCCCCATTAAACAAAATTAAAAAAAAATTATTGATTGAAATTAGGTCGCCCACCAGCACACACCGGTAAAGATCGTTAACATGCTGGCGAGACATGGATGGAGCCCCCTTTGAAATTGATGGTGTGGAGGATGGCGCCCCAGGGGCGCTATGGAGGGTGATGTGGCGGGGTGGCGCCATGCCACACCCACCGGCCTAATGTAGGAACAGCACTGCTAATCCTTACGGTGTCCTCCATAATAAATGATAGTTCAACGCATCTTTAGTTATAATATACAATCAATTTTTTAGTTGGAATGGTGAGCACACATCCCAAAATCTACTCCTAAAATCAGCCTATTAGACCACCCGTAATGGGCGTGGTTTTTTCAAAATAACCCACCAAAACGCCTAATTCCGCCCAAGCACTGCCCCCTGGGCGTGTTTGACCAGTTTTTTTCATTTTGGCGTGTTTAAAATCACACTTTCGGGGCAATTTGTTGGCCAATGACTGTGCTCCTGTTCTTTGTTTGGCCAACAATTTTTCATGTTTTTTAAATTTTATTACACATCTTTTAACATAATGTCCCACATCACCACTACACCCATTTTAGAAAACGTCCCATAATGGCTCATTGCTGACTGGGCTGCCACATGACGCCATAAGGTCTCTTATCTACTTTGCGGGACTCACACGCGTACCATTTCGATAGAGATAAACGCCATAAGGTCTCTTATTATGAAAACAAAAAAAAAAAAAATTCACACCCCAGATCAGATCAGGGTCGGCTGGATAGCTACTGGAACCCAAGCTAGGGTTTGGTCCCAAATCGTTGAGCTGCACTTGCCCTAGTTGAAACGATTACAGAAAACCAATACATAATTAATCAAATCAAACAAATCATATGTATTTTTATTTGTGATTCAAATGTAGCAGATCAAAACCAATACATAGCATCAAGGCTTAAACTTCTCTAAATTCACAAATACAACACCAAGGAGAATTGCATCTTATCTAGACAACTGAGAGAAACATATATTAAACGATTACTCTTAATTTCTTTGCCCTTGCATGAGAAATTGTGGCTACTTGTTAGCGACATATGCCACCTCTTTGATGAGCCCGTCAGACTGAAGCAAGGGAACATATGCTACTTGTTCGAGACTTCTGTAAAACAATAATACCATGTACATTAATTAGTTATTATTTTTTCCTACTTAATAGATCATTTTTATTTCATTTGATTATTTACTTCTGTATTTAATAAACACCCATCAAACTATTATTTTTACCGAGGAAATTACGAAATAAACTTGATTTTTCAAAATTACAAAAACAGTTAATTGACTTGTTTTTAATTTAATTTCCATTAAATTCCCCCAATCACAAAAAAACACGAGTCATCAATCACTGATGGATTAGACCCTCGATTAAAATCCAATAAGTGAAATTTCCTTTGCCGCCTTAAAGTTAAAAAAAAATTCTTTTATTTGCTGGAGTTGGCGCAACATAATGAATCTGCTATGCTAGGATGAATCTGTTGCGCCATTTTAAATTGGCTGCAACAAAAATAATCCAATTTGTTGTGCCAGATTTAAATATGTTGCGCCAAAAGACACATATCGCGCTTAGATTATCGTGATTTCTAATAAGTAAAGATGATTTTTTAAATTCCACAGTTTTTGAATTTTTTTGGGTGATTTTCCCATTTATCTACATAGGCTGAATTGCACCTTTGGGATCATGGTCATCAGCATCATGAAACACTGGCTCCTCCTCCGATCCCTTCTTTGCACTATTCTCCTCCGCATCAACATCTTCATCAGAATATCTAACCACAACCACAGGACAAACACAATGACGTACACAATAATCACTTACACTTCCAAGCCTCCCTTTACCCTTTCTCTTTGTAGCACCAAACCCTCTACTACCCATGATCATAACACATAGTCCAAGCCTCTCCACCTCCAAACAAAGCCTTTCCTTCAGATCATGGTCCTTCACAATGTGAATCTTGAAAGGAATGTTCGCCTCCACCAATGGTTGAGACAATGTGTTGGCTTTCGCAGTCGTGAAGTTATCGAAATCATCCTCGAGCTTTTGCCTTGTTTCTTTCGATGGGTTTTCCACCACGTCCATTGCATGGCCCCAATCCGCGCCGTAGAGGACCGAGGTGAGCTGGATATGGAGGAGGATGACCGCGTCTCCAGGACGAAGGTAGTTCTGGACAGCCCATTGAACCGCGAAGGCGCTTTCGTCGCTGAGGTCTACAGCGATGGCGATACGGCGTTGGGCACCGGTGGTGGGAGTGGTGACGGGGGGAGGGTATCGTGGGGATGATGGTGGATCTGCACGAACCGTGGACAATGGAGGAACCGGGCGTTTCATTGAATTGAAAGAATGAATAAATGAATTCGTTTGGTATTTTCGGGGGATTGGTTAAGATGGAGATGGATGAACAAACTTTAATTTAGAGGAAAATTTGGACGAATTCGTTGGCTTGAGGGAGTAAACAACACCGATTTTGGAGGGGTGCATATGTGTGTGAAAGAGTGGGGGATCGAGAAAAGTGTGTTGATAAGCATGCACGAGTGCACGACGCACGTTTGGTTTTGATGGAGGTCCAATTTAATGTTTGTACATCTGTACTATACTATAATGTATAAGTAGGTGGTATTTTAAAATACCCAAAAAAATAAAACTTTCTCCCCTTCCCCTTTATTTATAGAAAAACCCTTAAAATAAGGACAGTTTGTTCTTTTAAATAATATTTATTTTTGAGTTTCCCTAAACTTATTACACTTAAATCCCTGGGGTTTAAAAAAATTATATATAATTAGTTACAATTCACCCCTCCACAACAAACTTATAATTTTTTACGTGTCTTGACATATCTTATAAACTATATTGTTTAAAAAAATCCAAAGTTAGCATGACGACCTACACATTTTTGTCGACGTTTCGGTAGTTGTCTTGTTCAATATCGACGCACATATTAAAAGTTACAAGTCGATAATGCTTTAATGTACAAGTAATTAATACTTGTGATCTAATGCACCTAATCTACAAAGATAGGCTCCATCTATACAAACAAAAACAAAAAAGAATTAAAAGTACCGTAACATAAAATAAAGTTATTTATGTGTCATATTTTATTTTATTAAAATTGCCTAATATCTATACTTAGATATATCTTATAATAACTTAAAACTAATCACAACAAAATTCCTAAATAAAGGGGTGGCAAATCTAAAATTAAACCCTAATTCACTTCTATAGTTACTACTATAAATACATAGCAGGACACCCCTATATCTATTGCTAAACAAAGTTAAAAAATAGATCCAGTTCTGAATTCAATTGTGCAAAAAACCAAGCATGCGAGATTGAAAATTATAAGGTCAGTTCTGTTATATCGTAGCAGTGAATAATTGTTTTCTTTTATTTACTTTTACGTGAATGTTAACTTTTGATTTTTCATATCCGGTTGCATGATGAACATGCCAATTTAAACAACCCAGTTGTCGAACAAGCTTCTAAGGTATTGATTTTGCTGGTTTTTAAGTATTATTTTTGCTTATATCTTTCATATTAACATGTTCGTTGTGTTATTATATGTGTGTTTTATTGAAGGATGATGGTGATAAAAGTGTTGATATTATTTTTTATGTTGCAATGATTAGTCCATACAAGTCTAATCTTCAACGTGAATTTAGTGAAGAGGTAATTTTAAGGTTTATTTTATCTTTTTTTAAACTTTTGTATTCCATTTTTGTCCTTTTTAACGATCAGAAGTTTGAGACTTAAAGGAAGATATCCAAGAGACTCTCTGAATGGAAATGAAGTGAAGTTATCAATTTAGAGGATTCTAATGACAATGACAAAAAAGAGGAATTAGAATATACTGCCGATTCAAGCACAAACCAGAAAACCCGATTAAAAATACTTCGAGTGTCAATTTATAAGCGGAACAAATTTCATGCAGTCTAATATGAAATCTATCAAGTGTTTTTATGTTTTTTTTTCATTTTGGGTTGGTATGTTTGATCTAGACGTATGAATAAAGTTTATTTTAGATTTGAAATTTATTTTTGGTCTTAATATAATGCAATTATTGACCATATCAATAAAGTTAAAAATAAAGTTATTATCCTAAATTTACAAGTCAACTGAACTTTTATAAGTTAATATCTTAAAGTTGCAAAAAATAGATATTGCAGTTAGATATAGTCAAACTGAAATTATAAAATATTTCAATTATTCTTGGATATTAATTTAATAATTTGTATTTCGAAATTAAAAAAAAATAAAGTAATAAACTTTAAAGCTAAACTAAAAAACCGAACTTACTATGATATAAAGTTATTAAAGATATAAATTCTTAACATCCTATTTTTTTATAAAAATTGTTTTTCAAATTTTGTAAAAATATAAATTTTTTATATATATAAAAACGAAATTTAACAATTAAAGTTAAAAGTGTAAAACGTACTTACGAGTCAAGTACTATTTTTTTATAAAAAAAAATTTTAACTTAAATTTTATTGGATGAGTACCATGTGGATAATTAAAAAAAGTTATGAACTTTAGAGAATAAAATTATAAACTTTATCATTTAACCAACAAAATAAACTTACTTTACAACTATAATAACTTATCTTTTATTTTTTGTCATTTGATTTTTATTTTTTATTAAAAAACGAAGCTGTACATGTGTAAAACAGTTTTTTTTTTTACTTTATTTATAAACAAAACATTTTGTTTTTAGAAAAAAATAATTCTTTTATAAACATTTTTTTGTAACAAGTAATATAAATAAAATACTCCAGAAATTTACAATCTTTACTAGATAAATACTTAATTGTGTTGCAAATTTTTAGGAATTATAAGTTCAACTATATTGCTATAGATAATATTAGTCAGATTCAAAAGAAATCTTTACCAACTTTACTAGATACATAGTAGATTCTGTTGCATATTTTTAGGGATTATAAGTTAAAAGTAGACTCATATAGATAAGATTAGTTAGGAACTAAAAATCTGAACTTAGTATAATATTAAGTTAATAAAGATATAAACTCTTAACATCATATTTTTTTATAAAAGCAGTTCTTGAAATTTTATAAAAATATAAATTTTTTATATCTGTAAAAAACGAAATTTAACAATTTAAGTTAAAGGTATAAAACGTACTTTCGAGTCAAATACTATTTTTTATTTTTAGAAAACGAAAAATTTAAACTTAAAGTTTATTTGTACTATTTGGATATTTAAAAAAAGTTATGAACTTTAAAGAATAAAATTATACTTTATAATTTAACCAATAAATAAACATACTTTATAATTATAACAACTTATCTTTTATTTTTTGTCTTTTGATTATTAATTTTTATAAAAAACAATATTTTTTGTTTTTTGATTATTAATTTTTATAAAAAAAAAATGAAACTTTACATATGTGTAACACCTATGGCATATATCCACCACAACGAGAACCGTAGATCACAGATATAATAGCCTAAGTTTATGATGGTAATCATAGGTTGATTAGCATCACAAATTTAGCATTGTTTTATATAGTTATATGTATTTATATGGTAATAATATTAACCTAGACTAAGTCCAATTATAGATAATCATGTAGCTTCTGTATGTCAAGCATGGAGGTTAAAACCTTATTATATGATTCACCACTACACAAATCATCACAAGGATGGTTCAGAGGGTCATGAATAACAAAAATAAATCTAACTATCATAAGCTCAAGTGACCAAGTATTCTTTAACCCGGATGTGCCAACATACCATGAAAAGAATTAACTAAGTGGGGGAGGCTAGACGGGATTAAGGTACTTTGATTCTAATAAGTCACTTGAGTGTTTATACACAAGGCTCAAAATGAAGGAGTGGAACTAGTTTGGAAAGCCTAAGCTCCCATTGTTCACACTTCACAAGTCACAAGTTCATCATATGAAAGATGATCACTTGTGGTAATCACCTCAACACTAACCCACAACCATAGACTTGGGTGTGAGCTTGGTGGGCACAAGATTCCACCAAGTTATTAGCAAGAACATGAACATACAAGAATATAAAACAAAACAGAGAGTTTACACACTTTGGACCTCAAATGTGGTGAGGTTTCACCTTAGATTACCAAGGTAATCTTGTGAAAACCTTCCTAGGGGTTATCCAAGTGTTAAAGAAGAAGAAATGAGCAATAGTTGTAGAAGTGAGCTACAACTCACTCTGAGTGTCTTGAACTTTCTGTCCAAAATCTGGAAATTAGAGTGATTATAGAGTGTTTTTGAAGTGATTGAGAGGTTTGTAAAGTGGAAAAAGAGTGTGGGAAGTGTTGTTTATATAGTGGAGGGATTGGGATTTGAGTCAGGTGTGTTATTAATGCAATTAGGTGAGAGTCATGACCAAACAAACACAAAACTGCCCAATCCATGAGCTGGGAATTAACATTCTTCGGATAGACCCACTTGGCGGGCCGCAGCGGGGAAAGAGGTGGTGCGTCGCGGGCTCAATGGCCTTGGCCGCGCAAATTCTTTATTTTTTGTCAAGTTTAGTGACGTGTGTGCGGGTGTATATATTTTTTAGTATATTTTTAGCTCTTTTTATTCGCCGATTCAAGTTTTAAATTTATAAAAGACGATATTCCACTATCACTCTACACACACGCTAGGAAAAAGTGCACCCATCGCGGGCGTAGTATACTGATGGCAAGATACCGAGGTCGTCCAAGGACACAAGAGCTTTTAATACCGGCTTATCGTCAACGTCCAAAAATATAGTAACGGGATCTAAAGTTACTATACATTTGGGGTGTCCTAAGATCCCTAAAACCTTCCTAAGATCCCATGACACCCCAAAAAATATAGTAACGGGATCTAAAGTTAGTGACCAGTTAAAAATGTGGTGACAGAACACACTAAGTGTTAAGTTGGGGGTGACGGACGTCAAAGTGATAGTTGGGGTGGCAGCGGTCAATAGATAATAGTTTGGGGTGATAAAATCCAACAACCCATTTTTAAAAGTTACATACTTGTATTAAGTTTTTTTTTTTTTTTTTAAATGTAACTTTTATAAAAACAACGAGACCGAACCAAACTAGGCCGGCCAAGTAAAACAACTTACAACATATACAAAGGAAATTTACACCATTCGACCCATAAAATATCTTTATGTTTCGATCTATTTCTTAACCAAAGAAAACCTAACGACTTTATAACCCCCATTATATCTTCACACCTACCTAAACCGTTTGAGAAGATCTTGTCGTTCCTCGCCTTCCATATACACCAACAACCTATCATAATCAAACCTTTAACCACCACCTTCTCCTCCTTATTGAGATTGCATACAGAATGGAATTCAGCCACATCTCTAAAGCCAAAGGGGAACATAGCAGGAAGCCGTGTCCAATCGCAGAACTGTTGCCAGACCCTTATTACCGTCGAACATCCGGTGAAAACGTGATCCGTGCATTCTTCATAATCCCCACAAAAGCAGCAGTTGGAATTAGGGATGTGAATGTTGCGTTTGACCAGAGCTTACCTAGTCGGTATTCTGTTTTGCAACGCTCTCCAAAAGAATATGTCGCATGTAGCAAGAACCCACGAAACCCACCCCATGATATAATAAAAATTTGCAGCGTTTTCTTCAACAAGAATTTTTCTTATCGAAGCCGTAGAGAAACCACCATCCTTGTTCCCACTCCAACTTCATTTTTCAGCTTGGTCTAATAAACGTACCTCCCTCAGCAAATTTTCCAAATGACCCAGTTCAGACCGATTTCTATATGTGAAAGTCGGACTCGACCAGCTCCAGATCATCTCCGTTTGGTTTTCCGAAAAGACCAGCCTATCCGCGATGACACAATATTTATCAGCCTCCTTTTCATAAATATTCGGCCTTGTATACATTAGAGGTCTATCTCTGATCCAAAAGTCTGACCAGAATTTAATATTCTTCCCGTTTCCCAGTAAACTTTTAATAAGCAATCTTAACTTATTCCCTTTGATGATTGTGCCTTCCTCCATTTTCACTATGTTCTTCCAAACTCCAGAATTAGCGGAGTTTAACGGTAAAAACGACCATTTCCTTCCCGTTCCATGTAACGCCTCAATAACCGATTTCCATAAACTACCTTCTTCCACTTTGAACCTCCAGATCCATTTGGATAATAAGGAAATATTAATATATTTAAGTTTACATAAACCCAACCCCCCCTAATGTTTTCGATAAAGCCACCCGGTTCCAAGACACCCGATGCATCTTCTTTACATCTTCATTTCCAGCCCAAAGGAACATTTTCATCATCAATTCTAATTTTCCACTACTTTAACAGGGGTCTTAAACAAGGATAAGTAGTATATCGGGAGACTTTCAAGAACCGCTTTTATTAAAGTGGCCCTACCTCCTATAGAAAGAGAGTGGGCCTTCCATGAAGAGAGACTTTTTTGGAAAGTTTCCACTACCGGGTACCAAATGTTTATCCGGTTCATATTTGCTCCAACCGAAATCCCTAGATACTTGAAAGGAAAAGATCCCGTCTTACATCCCAAAATACTTGCCATACTTTCCGTTTCATCTTCACTTACCCCTAGCCCAAAAATATTTGATTTATGGAAATTGATTTTTAAACCTGAGCAAATGTGGAAAATCCTCAAGATTCTAGTGATTGTCTTTATGTTCTCGGTACTCCACTCCCCCAGAATAAGAGCGTCGTCCACATAGAGAAAGTGCGAAATCACCGGACCTTCGTTTGGAGTTTTTATCCCTTTAAAAATCCCGATATTACTAGCATTCGATATGAGACAAGAAAAAATTTCCATAACAATCAGGAAGAGAAAAGGAGAAATAGGGTCTCCCTGTCTCAATCCTTTTTGGCATTGAAATTCGAACGTAGGAGAACCATTGACCATAACCGCAGATCTGGCAGATGATAGGATCCCTTCCATCCACATACACCATTTAGCCGGAAACCCCATCTGATCTAGAATGTCGATAATAAACTTCCAGTTGACGTAGTCGTATGCTTTCTCAAAATCGATTTTGAAAAGGAACGCTATTTTCTTTCAATGTTTCAACCACGCCATAACCTCATTAAGCATAAAAGGGCTGTCGAGGATGTACCTGTCTCTGACAAATGCTGATTGAGAGGTCGAAATAACCCTACCAATAACCCTTTTAAATCTGGAGGCAGTAATTTTTGAAATCGTTTTGCTGATGACTCCTATAAGATTTATAGGGTGGTAATTTCTAAGGTTCGTAGCGTCCTTATTTTTTGGAATCAAAGTTATGAAAGAAGACTCGCTCCCTTGATTGATCTTACCAAACTCAAAGAAATGTCTCATGATCTCCCTGAAATCGTGCTAAAAAAGATTCCAGAACTTCTTAATGAACCTAAAATTAACGTCGTCTGGCCCCGGAGCCCTATCCGATCCACATGCGAAGACTACCTCCTTTATCTCCTTATCCAAGAACAGGCCTATAATATCTCGAGCTTCCTCTTCTGAAATTCTTTTAATCCCTTGACAACGAACAAATGGTCTAGAGATCATCCTTTCACTAAACATATTCCTAAAAAAAGAAAGGACTTCTTTTTTTATCTTCTTCGGGTCTTGAGTCCAGTTACCTTCCACTGTTAGACCTTGAAAGAAATTAGACGCCTTCCTTCTATTAATGGTCCCGTGAAAAAACACCGAATTATCGTCTCCATCGATCGCCCATCGGATCCTAGACCTTTGTTCAAGATCTTTCGCTTTGTTATATCCAATCACCCCCAAGCTTTTTTTACATTCCGTCTTTATCCACTTCTTCTTCGTTAAGTTCCCTTAACTCCAAAATTCGATCCATTCTCTCCAGCTCTTCCCTAAGGGTCGCTTCCTCTTTTGTTTCCTTCTCTATCATTTTATCCCTCCATTCCTTGATACGACCTCTCATAAACTTTAATATTTTATTCAACCTAACATCCGGAAAACCTTCCAACATATCGAAATTAGCGGCTGCTTTTACAATTACCTCTTCAAACCCTTCTTTTTCCATCCACGAGTTGAACACTCTGAAAGGCTTCCTCCCGAAATTCTTATTAACCGTTGTAAGAATAAGCGGATTATGGTCCGACAATTGCCTCGGAAGAGCACGAAGACAGGCTTTAGGCCAATCGTTAAAGAAGCTATTACAGACGAGAAAACTGACGATTTTGCCAAGTTTCGAACCATTTTCCCCCCAAATACGTATACTTGAAACCTTTCATACTATATTCCATGAAGCCTATCTCTGCTATGAAATCATTGAAATCTCTTGAGCTAACAACATTGAACTTCGAATATTTTTCTTTCTTCAGGACCCCTAACCGCGTTGAAATCACCCATAATAATCCATTGACCAGAAGAATTAACTATAATCCCCACTATTTCTATCTAGAGGGCCCTCTTATCAGTGGTTTTTTGAGGTGCATATATGTTTAATGTGTTCAGTTCCTTTCCAGACCTGATAATAATTCCTTTAAGCTGGATATAGTAATTACGTTTCATCGATGACTCCATCCTAAAGACTTTAGGATCCCACATACTCACGCATCCCCCCAGAACGACCAGAAGCCGCCACCCATTCTTTTTCAAAGTCACAACCCCCCCCCCCCAAAAAAAAAATAGTTAAATCAATATCCCTAATGTCTTGGATTTGAGTTTCCTGCAACGATATAAACAAAACCCCATGTATCCTTTTGATATCTTTGACCCACCCAGCCTTCGATAGAGCCCCCATACCTCTTATATTTAAAGATAAGAAGTTCATGACATATCGATTTGAACACCTTCCTTCCTAGTTGATTCCTTCACCAAATCGAGATGATCCTGTAGATTAATACCAAGTTTAGACGCTAATTCCACTGTAGATTCTGTCTCACCCGTCTCCATGTTCGTAGCATCCCCTCCGATTGTTTCCTGCTCTACCTCCTCTATACCTTCATCCTGTTGAACTCCTTTTAACTTATCGATACCCCCTTCATTGATTTCCCCAGAAGAAGATGGATCTAGATTAATGTTAAGATCGATGATTCCGGTTGGGATTGGCGGACTAACCTTACTGGAATCTTCTTCACCTCCTCTTGACAAATTCTTTTCAGTATTCCTTTCAATTACGATAGTGGGATCCACTCTCAACCTTTTTCTCATTCTATCTTGGGCTGTTCCACTATGGAAGAAATTTTGGGCTTTTCTATTAAAACTAGGCCTACCCTTACCCTGGCCCAACTTCTTTTGGTACCCTTTCTCAACTTTATTGAAAACTACCCCCTTCGAAGATTGGGCCGCAATAAAAGCTCCCCTCTCCCAGCCAACTTCCCATCTCGGGAATTCCACCGGAGAGTAATGATCAAACGGTTCATGCATGTATGGCTATTCCACTTCTTTTGCCTTATCGGAATCTACCTGTGAACCGCCAAAGTGGTCGGTCGGAGGGCCATGAGTCTGATTACAGTCAATTCTATTAACTTCGACCTGCTCAACTTCGCTTCCTTCTTCCTTGGCGACCAACAATTCAGGAATCCAATCACTGGTTTCCTCTACAACCCACACTTTAAACTTTTTATTTTCCCACGCAAGCATTACTTGTTCGTTTATAGGCCTACCTTCCCCCACCATCACTCCCACCATATCTGAAGTCAGATCACCATCTTCTTCACCGAGCTGAGACGGGTGAATAATCTTTCCGTATAGCCTCCCAACTGAATCAAAAACCTCATTCTCCCGAAGATGTAAAGGGACTCCTTTTATAGACAACCAAGCAATCCTCTCGAAAGGCAAAGATTGACCTTTCCAAAGCTCTAACAAATCAAACAAACTAGACTCCTTCGAGCACTTATCTTTGAATATCACCATGTCCTCCGTATTCACGAAAGTAACAAGAACACTAAGACCTCCCGTAAACTTTATATTAGAGAACCATCCTCCAACCTCCTTGATGAATTTATCCAGATTACGAAGTGTAGTAAGATCTTTGACCCTCCCCACTAAAAGCCGACACGAAAGGTGATACTACCACCAATTTATCACTGTTCCCCGTCGAACCCCCAGATACAACATCCTTAAAAGACCGAGAACCCATCTTAAAGGTGGAGTTGGCCTTGTACGATGGACTTTTATCAAACGCCGGCTGATGATTGTAGGAATCCATATTGTCTAGTCTAGAGAAAAAAAATCTTATTTTCTGCTGAAAATCTAGGAAGGTTAGATTTCAACGTGAAACTCCCCATCTTTACCCTTGCCACTGTCTTCTCCAAGGCTCTAGCATCTTTTACCCTGCCAAAACTAACAAAACCGAACCTATTACCCCATTTGTCTCTCTTCCGAGGTAGTGGTCATTGATAAAGTCAAAATCTTTAAATACCTGAATTGAATTTAAGAGAAGGGGGTCTTGGGTTTAAGTCGCATAGACCACATTAATTAAGAGAAATTTACTGTAACACCCCAAAAATATAAAACTTTATATTTTATTATAAAGATTTAATTAAACAAGAATCAACTAACTAGGAATTTATAACCCAGTTAGTTACAAGTTTAGAAGTGACTTACAATAAGGTTAAAACCCTTACATTATAAGTTAGATAAAAATTGAGGGACCAAACTGGTAAAAACTGAAACTTGAATACTTAAAACAATAATTAACACACTAAACACAGATCGTACAGAAGAAGTGGGGCGACCAGGAGTACCCTCCAAACCCTAGTTCTCACATAAAACTCACGAATTGAAGCCCTTAATTTGCTCTAAATCAAGTTTCAAACACGAATTAGTGATCACCTCGTTGCAGGGATCAAATGGTATGCAAAATTTTGGTATTTTGATTCTTGTTCAGTTTTAGGTTAATTGAGAAAATCAAAAATTGAGCTTGAATGTATGTTGCATGGATGAAATTAGAAGTAACATGATGTCTAGGGATAAAACCCTAGATGAATTCTTGTTAAAATTTAGTATGATAATTGTAGAGATTATAATCACCATTGTAGGTGATTATTGGGTTTGTAGAGACTAGATAAGCACTAGGATTGTGATTACTATTCTAGTGAAAACGGAATTTATGTGTTAAATTCAGTATTATTGATGTTGAAATTTTGTGCAAATTGCCTAATTGAAGTGAATGTAGATGGAAATAACATGTCAAGAACCTAGTAATGATTATGTAAGAATCTGACCCGCTAGGTGTTTGTTGAAACACCTAAGTGAGGAGTAAAATGTTAAAAATCAGACAAAAACGCAGATTTGAATTTCATAATGAATTGTCCGTTATTGATTATAAAAGAGTTCTAAATTGGTTGTGAATGGAACTCTTTAGGTAAAGAATCCGGATCGTCAAGTGGACAAGCCGGAGGTGATACACGCTCGAAGGGTGCACTTTAAAGGTACGCGATTATGGTTTCGTTACATTATGTTTAAATGTTAGTTTTAGCTTATTACATTGAAATTTGGTAAACAAGGAAACCCGTTAAGTCACGGAAGTGGCAAAGTGCCATAGACAATTAAAACGGGTCAAATATTGTGTTAGAAATAGAGTTTGGAATGTTTTGAAATGGTGGTCTCCATTCGGCATCCAAACAGGTCAAAACAAGTTGAAAATTATGCTTGTCAAATAGTGTTAAAAGCATGTTTAAATCCTTGAAACAAGCGTGATGATTATTGCGTAAGTAACCCTTGGGGGGAAGCGAAACATCATAGTCGGAAAACCCGGGATTGGGTAAATTGGTTGTAGACATGTGTTGACAATAAAACAAGTTGTTGAACTTGTAGACAAACGGGTTGAATAAACAAGGAGCCGAATTATAGACCAATAGTTCAAAAACAGAAATTTTATATGGATGGTGTCGAGAAACGTGTCCGTAATTAAATTACGGTCGCGTAGGAAAAAGAATCGGCTATAACGGACGCCCGAGTCAAAAGTTATGTTGACTTAAAGTTGTAGATGATTAAAAAAATTGGTGCTGGACTGATATACAGCTCCTGCAAACAACCTTCTGTCCAAAACACACTGTGGCGCTACGCCACGGCGAAACACGTTAACCGTCGCGCGACGCGACGGTGGTCGTGGCCCACCACCGTTGAACCTTATCTCCGTCACGCGACGCGACCACCCAAAACGCTGGAATTTTGTTGTTTTTGCATTGTTTGAACATGGAACTTAATCATACCTATTTTTAAGGTGTCAAAACTAATCTTTTACATGGTTTTGACCGTAGGTGATGACGGACTAAATCCGGATGGCGATCAAGCAATTATCAAGAACCGAACGCACTAAACAAAGCTTCCGCACTTAATCTATTTTGTTTTAAGTAATATGTAAACACTTGAAGTCATGTCTTGTATGTTTAATTAGTAAGATTTTAACTTGAATATTATGATCATGTATGGTCTTAAAATCATGAAAGTTTTTGTAAACTCGAAATTTTTGTACTAAATGTATGTTTTGTATCATTAATCTTGATATTTTAAGTTGGGTCTTAAAAGTTGGTAATCAGAGATAAGGGTTGTCAATAAAGTAGATTTACAGAATATAGAAATGAAACATGAACTGACATGCACGAAAAGAGTGGGTAAGCTCACTCAAACACGGGAAATGCATGAAACAAGAACGGTTGAATCAAGTTATGAACTTGATTAAATCAAAACAAGTAAATCATTTGTTATAAATGAAATGTTTAACAGTTAATGTAAACATTTCAGAATTAAAGATGGCGGATGAAAGTAACGATGATGCGGTGCCGAGAGTCACCGAGCAAATGAGAGAAGTGATTGACGAGGTGGTTGGAAAGGCAATCGAAAATAGTTTGTCTGGTTTTATCGATAATATTCAAAACACGGTTCTATCAGTAGTGGACGAGAGAATCAAGAAAGCGGAAGATAGTGCCAATCTAGCAAAGGAAAAGTCCGGAGGACGAAAGCCTTGTTCATACAAAGAGTTCATGGAGTGCAAACCACCAGTCTATAATGGGGAGGTAGACCCAATAGTATGCCAGCGATGGCTAAGCGATATCAAGGGGGTATTCGAGAAGACCCATTGTGATGAGATGACTACGTAGCCTATGGTACAGGTCAATTAAGGGGTCAAGCGAAAGACTGGTGGCATAACAAAAAGAAAGAAATTGGAAGTGAAACGGCTAAGGCCATGACATGGGATGAATTTAAGACGCCGTTTCTTAAACATCACAGTCCCAAGGCGGTTATTAATCGAATCAAAGAAGAGTTCATGCAACTTAGGCACAAGGGTGAGTTCATAGACAAAATCACGGGAATGTTTATGGATAAGATGAAGTTTTGTGACGAATTGGTGACAAATGAAGAACAGAAGATATATTATTACTACAATAAGTTAAGCGCCGAGTATAGGGAGTTTATGACTCCTTCAAAATACGAGACCCTTACCGAGATCATAAATGTTGCTCGGGAACGGGAAATTGAATTGAAAAAGCTGGTTGAACAGGGCGAATGGAGGGCACATGATGTTAATCCAAGCCCTGCTAAGAAAGCGCGAACGAATGAAATGGGGAAGAAGTCAGATGCAAAAGGCAGGTCTCCAAATTGCAAAATTTGTGGAAAGGGTCATAAGGGCAAGTGTCGCTTCAAGGATAAACCTTACCCCATATGTCGGAAAATGGGACATAGGGCTTCATCATGCCCAGAAAAAGTGACGGTTTGCTACAATTGCTATCGATCGGGTCACAAGAAGTCGGAATGCCCAGAGCTAGTGGGAAAGAAAGACGGGCAAGACACGAAAGGTGAAGCCCCGAAGGCAAAGGCTAGATCTTTCCACTTGACTACCGCAGAAGCAAAAGTTGAACACGAAGTGGTTTCAGGTATATTTGCTGTAAACTCGATTCCTGCACGTATATTATTTGATACGGGTGCGAATAAATCCTTTATTTTATATGGGTTTGTTCGACATCCTTCATTTGTTCTAACAAAATTACCTATACCTTTAGAAGTAGAGATAGGTAATAACAAGAGTTTTATCGTTTGTGATGTATGTGAAAATTGTAAATTGAGCATTGACGACGAAGAATACACAATAGACTTGATACCAATGTCGATGGGAGAATTTCAAGTGATCGTGGGCATGGATTGGTTGTCCCGATACCACGCAAAGGTGGCATGTTTCCGTAAGGAAATAAAACTGACATCTCCTAGTGGAAAGCACGTTACGATATAAGGTGAAAAAAGGGGTAACCCGGTGGTATGCACAATGCTAGAAGCTCACAAACTTATGAAACATGGATGCAAGGCATATATGGTATACACAAGTGAGTCGGAGAAAGAATCCCTCAAAATCGGAGACGTGCCGGTGGTATGCGATTATGAAGATGTGTTCCAGGATGATTTACCAGGAATACCACCAGAACGAGAGGTAGAGTTCAGAATCGAATTGATTCCGGGCGCAAAACCTGTGGCCAAAGCACCGTATCGGCTCGCGCCGTCGGAGCTACAAGAAGTGATGTCTCAGATCCAAGAACTACTCGACAAAGGGTTTATCCGACCGAGTGTATCCCCGTGGGGCGAACCAGTACTATTCGTGAAAAAGAAAGATGGCAGTATGCGCATGTGTATCGACTACCGAGAGTTAAACAAACTCACGGTGAAAAATCGATACCCACTTCCAAGAATTGATGACTTATTTGACCAGCTACAAGGAGCGAGTTGGTTCTCAAAGATTGATCTCAGATTGGGTTATCACCAGTTGAAGGTCAAGGTGGAAGACGTACCGAAGACGGCCTTTCGTACGCGGTACGGGCATTATGAGTTCCTCGTAATGCCCTTTGGGTTGACTAATGTACCCGCGGCTTTCATGGACCTCATGAACCAGGTTTGCAAACCTATGCTGGATAAGTCGGTAATCGTATTTATCGATGATATTTTAGTGTATTCGAAGAATGAAGCTGAGCATGTTTACCATTTGCAAGAAGTGTTAGAGACACTCAGACGAGAAAAGCTGTATGCAAAATTCTCAAAGTGCACCTTCTGGTTACGAGAGGTGCAGTTTCTCGGTCATATCATTAGTGCCGACAGGGTACTAGTGGACCCGTCAAAAGTAGAAGCTGTGTCAAGATGGAACACTCCAAGGAATCCCTCAGAAATCCGAAGCTTTTTAGGGCTCGCGAGATATTATCGGAGATTCGTACAAGATTTCTCCAAAATTGCCTTACCATTGACCAAATTGACTCGCAAGGAGGAAAGATTTGTATGGGGTATCGAACAAGAGAAAGCCTTCCAAACGCTCAAAGAAAAATTAACTCACGCTCCGGTATTAACGTTACCGGAAGGAGTTGACGACATGGTGGTTTATTCTGATGCATCACATTCGGGGCTCGGATGTGTTTTAATGCAACGAGGCAAGGTTATGCCTCGAGGCAACTGAAGATCCATGAAAAGAAATACCCGACTCATGACTTGGAGCTGGAAGCAGTGGTATTTGCCTTAAAAATTTGGAGACATTACTTGTATGGGGTAAAATGTACCATCTTTACCGAACATAAAAGTTTGAAATATTTCTTCGATCAGAAGGAATTAAACATGAGGCAAAGATGATGGTTAGAAACGGTCAAGGACTACGATTGTGAAATACACTATCACCCCGGGAAAGCCAATGTTGTGGCTGATGCGTTGAGTCGAAAGGTAGATTATGCCCCGATACGAGTACAATCAATGCAGCTTATTGTGACCTCGGGCTTACTAGAACGAATCCGAGAAGCACAAGTTGAAGCAGTGAAGGTGGAAAACTGGAAAAAGGAAAGAATTGTTGGCCAATTTAAGGATCTCGAAGAAGGTAATGACGGTTTGAAAACACGTTTCAATAGAATTTGGGTTCCTAACACATGTGGAGTTAAAAAGCTTCTACTTGATGAAGCTCACAAATCCCGTTATTCCATCCATCCGAGAGCGACCAAGATGTATAACGACTTGAAACAAAACTATTGGTGGCCCGAGATGAAAAGAGATGTAGTGAAATACGTGGAGAAATGCCTGACATGTCTGCAAGTCAAGGCGGAACACCAAAAACCATACAGTAAGCTCCAACCGTTAGAAATTCCGGTTTGGAAATGGGAACATATTACAATGGACCTGTTAACCAAACTACCAAGGATGAACCGCGGATTTGATGCAATATGGGTAGTTGTTGATAGACTGACAAAGAGTGCTCACTTTATCCCGATACGTGAGACTTATACGTCAGAAAAGATATCCGAAGTGTATACTAATGAGATAGTGGCACGCCACGGAGTACCGGTATCCATCTTGTCTGATAGGGATACCAGGTTCACTTCAAACTTTTGGCGAGATTTCTAAGAGCAAATGGGAACAAAATTGTTCATTAGCACTGCGTACCATCCTCAGATGGAAGGACAGAGCGAAAGAACAATACAAACGTTGGAAGACATGCTACAGGCATGTATAATCGACTTTGGAGGTAGTTGGGATGTTTATCTACCATTGGTCGAGTTTTCGTATAATAACAGCTACCATGCTAGTATCGGGATGGCACCGTACGAAATGCTTTACGGTAGGAAATGCCGGACCCCAGTGTGTTGGGGTAAGGTGGGTCCACGTGAACTCGCCCATAAAGATATAGTACGAGCCACTAATGAAAAGATTGATGTGGTTCGGGCACACTTGAAAGCGGCTCAAGATAGACAAAAGTCGTATGCGGATAAAAGGAAGAGACGTATTGAGTTTCAGGTGGGCGACAAGGTCATGCTTAAGGTATCCCCATGGAAGGGGGTTATCCGGTTTAGAAAGAGAGGAAAATTAAGCCCGAGATTTATTGGGCCATTTACGATTGTCGAACGAGTAGGAAAGGTAGCATACCGCCTTGAACTACCGGAGGAATTAAGCGGAATTCATAGCACATTTCATGTGTCACATCTTTGGAAATGTCTAGTGGATGTAACAACTTATATCCACTACGATGACATCGAGGTGGATGATAGCCTTAACTATGTGGTGAAGCCCATTGCAATTTTGGATCGTAAGGTAAAAACCTTAAGGAACAAAAAGATCAATCAAGTAAAGGTTAAATGGGAACACAAGAAGGGTTCAGATACCACATGGGAATCCGAAGAGGAGATACGACGGCTCTACCCTACGTTATTTGGTACGTAATTCGGTTTCGGGGACGAAACCCTTTTAAGGGGGTGGACTTGTAACACCCCAAAAATATAAAACTTTATATTTTATTATAAAGAATTAATTAAACAAGAATCAACTAACTAGGAATTTATAACCAGTTAGTTACAAGTTTAGAAATGACTTACAATAAGGTTAAAACACTTACATTATAAGTTAGATAAAAATTGAGGGACCAAACTGGTAAAAACTGAAACTTGAATACTTAAAACAATAACTAACACACTAAACACACACATGTGTGTGTCTAGATCGTACCGAAGAAAGGGGCGACCAAGAGTACCCTCGAAACCCTAGTTCTCACATAAAACTCACGAATTGAAGCCCTTAATCTGCTCTAAATCAAGTTTCAAACACGAATTAGTGATCACCTCGTTGCAGGGATCAAAAGGTATGCAAAATTTTGGTATTTTGATTCTTGTTCAGTTTTAGGTTAATTGAGAAAATCAAAAATTGAGCTTGAATATATGTTGCATGGATGAAATTAGAAGTAACATGATGTCTAGGGATAAAACCCGATATGAATTCTTGTTAAATTTAGTATGATAATTGTAGAGATTGTAATCACCATTGTAGGTGATTATTGGGTTTGTAGAGACTAGATAAACACTAGGATTGTGATTACTATTCTAGTGAAAACTGAATTCATGTGTTAAATTCAGTATTATTGATGTTGAAATTTTGTGCAAATTGCCTAATTGAAGTGAATGTAGATGGAAATAACATGTCAAGAACCTAGTAATGATTATGTAAGAATTTGACCCGCTAGGTGTTTGTTGAAACGCATAAGTGAGGAGTAAAATGTTAAAAATCGGACAAAAACACAGATTTGAATATCATAATGAATTGTCCGTTATTGATTATAAAAGAGTTCTAAATTGGTTGTGAATGGAACTCTTTAGGTAAAGAATCCGGATCGTCAAGTGGACAAGCCGGAGGTGATACACGCTCGAAGGGTACACTTTAAAGGTACACGACTTATGGTTTCGTTACATTATGTTTAAATGTTAGTTTTAGCTTGTTACATTGAAATTTGGTAAACAAGGAAACCCGTTAAGTCACGGAAGTGGAGAAGTGCCATAGACAATTAAAACGGTCAAATATTGTGTTAGAAATAGAGTTTGGAATGTTTTGAAATGGTGGTCTCCATTCGGCATCCAAACGGGTCAAAACAAGTTTAAAATTATGCTTGTCAAATAGTGTTAAAATCATGTTTAAATCCTTGAAACAAGCATGACGATTATTGCTTAAGCAACCCTCGGGAGGGAAGCAAAACGTCATAGTCGGAAAACCCGGGATTGGGTAAATTGGTTGTAGACATGTGTTGACACTAAAACAAGTTGTTGAACTTGTAGACAAATGGGTTGAATAAACAAGGAGCTGAATTATTGACCAACAGTTTAAAAACCAAAATTTTATTTGGATGGTGTCGATAAACACGTCCGTAATTAAATTACGGTCGCGTAGGAAAAAGAATCGGCTAAAACAGACGCCCGAGTCAAAAGTTATGTTGGTTTAAAGTTGTAGATGATAAAAAAAAAATTGGTGCTGGACTGATATACAGCTCCAGCAAACAACCTTCTGTCCAAAACACACCGTGGCGCTACGCCACGGCGAAACACGTTAACCGTCGCGCGACGCGACGGTGGTCGTGGCCCACGACCGCTGAACCTTATCTCCGTCACGCGACGCGACCACCCAAAACGCTGGAATTTTGTTGTCTTTGCATTGTTTGAACATGGAACTTAATCATACTTGTTTTTAACGTGTTAAAACTAATCTTTTACATGGTTTTGACCGTAGATGATGACGGACTAAATCCGGATGGCGATCAAGCAATTATCAAGAACCGAACGCACTAAACAAAGCTTCCACACTTAATCTATTTTGTTTTAAGTGATATGTAAACACTTGAAGTCATGTCTTGTATGTTTAATTAGTAGGATATTAACTTGAATATTATGATCATGTATGATCTTAAAATCATGAAAGTTTTTGTAAACTCGTAATTTTTGTACTAAATGCATGTTTTGTATCATTAATCTTGTTATTTTAAGTTGGGTCTTACGTTTACCATTAAAAAATATAGTTATACGAAGCATACACATTCGTTTAAATTTAGGGAAAAATGGGCATGTTCATCAGGACCTTTACTTAAATAAGCATTGACATTATGGATTTATAAAACAAGTAAACCAATAAAAGAAAGAAAACATGATCCGACACCGTTTTAGCTCACATTTTCACTTTCGGACACCTTTTTTGTGATACTTCGGGTGTTCCCGCACCAGTTTATTGTACGATACTATTACGTGAGACTATTATTTGAAATTTAGAATTTATATTTTGTGCGTATTTTATGTGTTTTGGTGAAAATGTGTAGCATGTATAAACATATAATATCTATAAAAAATTATCATGCGCAAGAAAGTGGGGGTGAGCCGAAACCCTTTGGTTTCGACTCGAGACCCTTGGTTCCGAGTCCTGGTTCTGGTTGGTTCCGACTCCTCTTATTCTCAACTACTGGGTCGTGTGCTCACTACTTGGCCCAACATACCGAAGCCCACTCGAAACCACCTAAACCCTATGTGGATGCGGCACTTTTAGAAAGGGTATAAAGACCCTCAGCAGCTGACAACATGAAGGTTGGCAGCTAAAATCTTGGGCAGCAATCCCCAAACATTCTCCCTTCTCTCTCTCCTACTTTCTCTCACTAAAAACCCTAACACACACCAAAATCCTCTTCCTTTCTTCTTAAATCTGGCGGTAGCTTCAAGATAATCAACATCACTCATATCGGAAGCTTGTTTCTCTGATTCTTCTACATACTCTTGTATTCGGACCTTACCTGGTTAGTGTTTTGACCATTACTTGATGTTTATAGAGGTGTGTCTACTTTTTTAAAGGTTTAGATGGTAAAATGTGATAGTGTTTTATGATGATATGCAAACTGTTTTGTTGATAACAACGTGCATATTGGTTGTTTAATGAAGCGGATTCATGTTAGGATGGTGAATAATAAATGTGGTTAGGATGCTAGTATAAAAGGATGAATATAGGGGTTTGGATGATAACAAGCTTGTTCACAAATTCGTCTATTGACTTAGTTTTAATAACACTGTATTAGGATTAACCTGCTTGTTTGATAAAATGTTAAAAACCCTGTGGATGAACTGGTTGAATATCAAGAAAAATATTTGAAATTTGTTGCTGTAGATCTCATTTGGAATGTGTACGGAATAAAAAACATGTTAAGGTAATTTGATTGGCTAGTACAGAATTGGATAAGGCTTCTAGAAACATCAGCAGTGGTTACAAGTCAAAACTTCCCAGTTGCGACTCGAGACCATTTTAATTGACAACTCGAAACCAGGCACATCACAATGAGGGGACTCGAAACCAGTTACGAGTCGAGACTAGCCCGGTTGCTACTCAAAGCTGACTCGAAACCTTAAGGTTTCGACTAATAGACATACAACTCGAGATCTCCTGATTGCGACTCGAAATATCGTGGTTGCGACTCGAGATGTCTTACTCTCGAGTCGAGACCCCATGGTTTCAACTAGACAGGTTCATGCTGTTATTGGGTTGTTTGGGCCATACTGTTTTATGGGCTGCACACTTTGTTGTTATGTTTGGGCTATGTGTGTGTACGTGTACTGTTCAACCATATGTGTAATGCTACTGTTCAACTATGCAAACCCTACGTGTTATATGAAATATGAAATTTATGTGCTATGTGTTATTACGTGAATACGTGCCTACTTGAATATGGTCCTAACGTTGGTAACCATAATAGGACGTGGTTGACCAAGCTTAGGGTAAATACTTTATCTACCGAGCAACCTAAGGTGAGTTCACACTAAAGCTAAAAGCATGCATTCCCGGTGGTTTAGGAACTTCATACATTCCCGGTGGGTTGGGAACTTCACATATTCCCCGTGGTTGGGAACTTCATATATTCCCGGTAAATGGGAATTACATACATTAAACGGAACTCTAACAAGAAAGTCCCTTTTACATTTATACCGATTAATCCCTAGGAGCGAACGAGATACTAGTTGATAGCGCTATTAGGTTTGACAACCTCACACCGTGCTGTGAGCTGGGCGTGAACTATTATCTGGAAAGCTGGTTAATGATGGTAGACATTGAGGAAAGGGCGAATAACAATTACGTCAAAGTTTCGGTATTGCATAGTTTAGTGGATCATATACGAGGTAGCTCCCCATGGCTTAATTACAAATTGGTAACTACATGCAATTAACGTTTTTGGGATAAAACGAGAAAACATTTTCGAAAACCGTGAACTCGCCAGCTTTATGTTGACACACTACTGCATGCTTGTAGGTCCGTAGATGCTGCGCTTGTTAGTGCAGTAATGACGATCGCCTCCCTCAATCCAGTTCGTAGCAAAGAATAGAAGAAAATGTGATTTTATTGTGTTATAAGTATGGAAAAAGTCGTAGCAAAGAATAGAAGAAAATGTGATTTTATTGTGTTATAAGTAGGGAAAAAGGCAAGGTGGCAAACTTGTAAATATGGAAAATGTGATTTTATTGTGTTATAAGTATGGAAAAAGTCGTAGCAAAGAATAGAAGAAAATGTGATTTTATTGTGTTATAAGTAGGGAAAAAGGCAAGGTGGCAAACTTGTAAATATGGGGAAATCCCTTATGCCTTGGACTATAAATAGGAGCATTAGTGTTTCATTTTAGAACTTTTGGCCATTTGAGAGATTTAGAGCTTAGTGCTTAGAGAGAGAAAGTAGAGAGATAAACTATTGCTCAAGGTGATTCGTGGTGCTTGTACTTGTCGTATATTCAATAGAATCACATTTATATTACGTTCTTGTGTTCAGTCCACGTACGTGTACGGATTCCGCAAGTCACACGTATCGGTTCGCAATCGTTCGGAGTCGAAAACCGGTCCTACAAGTGGTATCAGAGCAAGAGCTCGATTGCACAGATCAAACACACAAAAATGCACGAGATTTCAACTGATTCGGAGTCAAATTTACATCAGATTTGTCAAATTTCTCACTCTACTCTTTTTCTTCACGTTCTTGACTAAAAAACGCCAAATTAAACAAGATTTTACGGTTAAAAATAGCTGATTTTTTTATATGTTGTGCGAAAACAGTTGATCTAAAAGCCTACAAAATTTCAGATCTTAATTCGAAGTAGTTTGTGAGAAATCGTAAATTTTTGGTCCGAAAATCGTAAAGAAATGGTAATTGTTACTGTTGATGTTCAAGAAGGTGTTCACCGATCGGATGGCCACTCGATCGGGTGACCATCTGATCCAAAGCATCTTATTTGTTTTTGTTGTATTAGTGCAGTTGACGAAGGCTTATTTGGTCAACGAACTCTTATCAGCTCTGACGAACCCTTTCGTTGCTTGGAGACAATTATACTCGACGAACAATCATTCTTGACGAACACTTGCATAGAAATGTTGTCATTCACTGTTGCTATTGATGTTCACCGATTGGATGGTAATCCGATCGGGTGACCATCCGATCCCCTACCTCTATTGTCAAGTGTCAACTATCGAGTGGTGACTCGATCGGGTCACCATCCGATACTTACCATCTTGTGACAATCGTCGGATTGCCACTCGATCGAGCGGTGATCCGATCGACGAACTCTCAAGTCTTGGTTGACGAACAATTCATGTGTTGACGAACCTTCATTGTTTGACGAACAATTGATCTAGACGAACCATTGCATTGACGAACCTTCAAATGACGAACACTTATTATCATATCCATTATTACTTCACGTGATACTTTAAAAGTCCACAAAATAAACGGTTCAATAGGATTACATTGAGAATCAAAGTTGTCGGCCATTTGAAAAATTGTTATCAGTTTGCATGAGATTGTAATAATTGGATCCATTTTTGCTTAATAGTAAACTGATTTGTCTATAGTGTCAGGCATATTCATTACTCTTGGCCCAAGATCTTCACGTGACTCAGAGATCAGCTTTGTTAAATCAACGATCCAATTGAATTTGATTGCCTGATTCATTTTATGTGATTGTGTACTTGCATGAGAGTATATTGTTTCAATCATCGAGTGGCATAATCATCGAGTGGCTACTCGATCGGATCACCATCCGATCCTTTACACTCTTTCACATTTAACTTGTGTTTCAATCGTCGGACGGTGACTCGATCGGATCACCATCCGATCCGTTGCATTTTGTTTGTATTGTTAAAGGTGAAGTGTCGGGTCACTCACTCGATCGGGTCACACCTCACTCGATTGGGTCACACCTCACTCGATCGCGTCACATCTCACTCAATCGGATACATATTCGATCCATCTGTTTGTTAATTTTAAAGCTGATCATTTATTTAATCGTGTGCAGGTGATTCAAAATTTACAAGGTGCGAATATCAAGAAGTAGATTGAAAAGTTTAGGAGGTGGTAAAGAATTTTACAACACATTTTATAATGCATTAACTTCAGAATCCTTCGAAAGAAGAACAGAAACAAGAAATTTTTCAAAAGAGATTTCAGACAGTTTGAAGTATGACAAGATGTACGAAAACCAATAGAAACCACCGAAATTAATGAGTGTTGAAGATTATAACTGGTGGAAGAATTGGTTTGAGGGTTGGGTAAAAGCTTTTGCACATGAAAGTTGGTCAAAATTAAAATACGGATATAATGAACCAACGAAAGAAGGAGGAGTTTTATTAACTTATGCAGAGCTCACAGATAAAGAAACAAAACATATTGTTGCTGAACAAAGAATGATTACATTGTTATATCAATCAGTTAGAGAAGATATTATTTCACTACTTGAACATGAGAAAACGTCAAAAGGTTTGTGGGAGGCGTTAGAAAGAAAATGTACTGGTGGTGAGGAGATTATCAAAAACAAACGTTCGTTATTGAAAAAAGAATTTAATTTATTTGCATGTATGAAAGCTGAAATTGTACCACAGATGATTGAAAGATTTCGTCACCTTAAACTTGAAATGGAGAGAATTGGTGTGTCAAAAGATAATGAAAATATCATTGATAGGTTGATAGAAGTTGTTCCGAATGAAGACGACTGGTTACATTATGTCATGATTCTCAATAACAGCAATGATATGAGCAAGGTGACTCTGGAGTGGCTGATTGAGAAGCTTGAGGGGCATGATTTAGAAATCAAGAAACAAAACAAAATAGGAAGCTAGCTGTATAAACAAAATGTCGATCTATACTACAGAGGAAACATGATTGATCAAAAGTCAAAAACGGCATTTAGTGCAGGAAGTTCAAAGGATTCATCCCAACACAGTTTTTCAAAAGATCCGGGTTATCATTCGTTTGCTTCAAATTCGTCAAATCCGAACATTGTTCAATGCAATATCGCCATAGATCTGAAAAACTCTCAAAGTTTGAATGCAGAAGCTGCCAAGAAACAAATGGTGTTTTTAGCATCTGTCCTGGAATCGTACGAAACTCTGATCGCGGGTAAGGTTGGAAACCCGAATATGACGAAGGAAGATTATGACCAGATCGATCCAGAGGAGATGGAGCTGATAAACATAAAATGGTGCATGGCTAGCGCTATGAGGAGAGCACAAAGGTTTATGGAAATCACCAGAAGATCATGTTTGGGAACTGCTGATACAAATCTGGGATTCGATAAATCGAAAGTTACTTGTTTCAAGTGCAAACAGAAAGGGCACTTCAAGAGAGAGTGCACAAACAGGCAAACTGATGAAGATGTGAATCCATTCAAAGATGATTATTATCAAAAAGCAATCGATCATCGCAACAATGGATCTTCAAATGCGAATAAAAAACAGATCGGTGAAGGGTCATCAAAGGAAAGATCAAGGGCGATGGTGGTTATTCAAGAAGACGAAGGTTATGACTGGAGCAAAGTTCTTCCAGAGGAAGATTATGTCGGATCTGCATTTGTAGCCGAAGTGGTTCAAGATAAACGATGGCAAAGAGATAGTGCGAGATATGAGATTAGAAAATGGAATGCTTCATTCAAAGAAGCTCAGAAAGCCAAAAGATGGAATGATGAATTGGAATGTTATATGGATTCACAGGGTAATCCAATGGTTGATCCTTCTAAGGTGGATTTTGATACAGTAACAAATCTTTTTCCAGATCAGGACACTTATCATACAAGAAGGTTATCTAAAAAAGGTTATGAAGCTGATCTGATGAATAAATTGAAAGAAAATTTTGTAGCAAGTCTACCAAAGGTGGTGGAAATGAAAAAGAGGAAAGAAGAAGAAGAGCTAGAAAAGATGATAGAGGAGATGAAGATAACGGCAGAGGATGCTGATGAGGAAGAACAGAAGAAAGAAGAAGATCAGAAGGAGAAAACAGAAGAATCACAGGTGCCGAATGAAACTGATGTAAATGAATCTTCTGAATTTTTAAATGATGAAAATGTTGATAAAACTAAAGATAAGTTCAGGAATTGCATAGAAATGTGCAAAGCCTGTACTGAGAAAGATGAAAAGATAAAAACAAAAGATATTGAATTAAATAAAATCAAAACTGTTTTCAAAACAAAATGCAAAGAAATGCTTGAAAATGAAAAAGTTTTGAAACAAAAGATTGAAAAGCTGACACTGAAATGTCAAGATTTTGAGAAGGAAAATGAAATTTTAAGACAAATGTGTACAACAAAATGTGAAGGTTGTGTTGAAAAAAATAATAAGTTTCAAGATTTTCAAAAAGAGTATGATAATTTGAAATGGTCAAGTCAGAGGGTACAAGAAGCTTATGATACTTTGAAGAAACAAGTCAAATGTTTTGACAAAAGATTGTCTGAAACTTTAACAACAAAAGAACTTTATGAGAAAAAGTTTGAAGAAAAGCAACTTGAATTAAACAAGTATGTTGATGAAGTTGCTAATCTCAAACAAGTTCTGGTTGAAAAAGAAAAGATTGTTACAAAACTTCAAAGTTATCATAGTTCTTCATACATTCTCGAACGCATTTTCAACATCACACCAGATGACAAAGATTCTGACAAGAACAAAAAAGGTATTGGTTCATAATATCATCAGGTACCACCACCATTGAGAGATAATTATACTTTTTATGATGAGGAAAAGGTGGCAAAAGGTCTGAATATTGTTGACCAATTACCTGAAAATATCAATGTGACTTACACCAAATCTGATGATGCTGATGATTCAAAGGTGGTAAGTAAGGTTGTTGAAAGCGTTTTGAAAGATGAATCTAACAAAGGTAAGTCTGAATCACACGATGAAAATGAGGGAAATTTTCATGATGGCTATCTTAAACAGTCAAAATCTGAGAAAGTTGTGAATGATGATTCAAAAGGACTGGCTTACACTACCAAAAAAGTGAGTATTAAAGACTGAAAAATCAGTATTTGATACATCAAAATCAGTCCCTAATGGTTATCGGGGACTGATTTGCCAGTCCCCGGCCAGTCCCGGATACCTAGTACTAGATAGTGGCTTTAGGAACTAAAAATCAGTCCCCATTGTATGGCACCAATAGGAACTATCATTTAGTCTCTGATACATATAAATTCAGTCCTAAATGTATACCCTAGTACCACATCATTTTAGTCTCCGATGTATTTTTTCCATGACTAAAAATCAGTTTCTGGTACTACAATATTTCAGTCCCCTATACATTTCTTTAGGGACTGAAAATTAGTTATTTAAACCATGTGTATTTTGTCTCTAATATGTTTCATAAGGTTTATGATTCTATGTGAATTCAGTCCCTAATAAGATGTTTTAGAAACTGATAGTTAGTCTCTGAAATCACATCATTTCAGTTCTTAATATGTTTCTTTTAACGACTGAAAATTAATCTCAAATATCATGTCATTTTAGTTTCGGGTATGGTTTTTAGAGACTAGAAATCATTATCAGCTAACATTTACTTTTAATGCCCAACATGCTTTAATATATAACGAATGAGTTTCAATGAGGACCAAATCTATTAAAAAGATGTTCCTAAACATATAGTTTACATATATTATATTCCAATAAATTTACAACAGTGTATAAATTCTACAAATATAGGGAGCTAAAATTGCATAAACAGAGCTGAAGAGACAACTTGACTTTGATCACCACATGTTGTGCGTTTGGGCGCACTAGTCCTAGGTTTGGCACAAGACTCATTGCAAGGTCCATAACTCTCAAGACGCGTTAATTTTATTTCTTTTTCAACACCAAATATTCCTTCTTTTAAGTTTAAAACCAGATTGTAACTTTGATCTTTGCCTTTGTGTAGCCCTCTGCATGAGTTTCTTACACCCTTGATGCCCAACCTGTTAAACAATGATTAAAACAAATAAAACGAGTTGCTGAAATCCTATCAAACACATTGAAATGCAAACTAATGTTAGACTCGTGGGGTAACTCATAAGCCGGAGTATCTAACTTAAGAATGGTGGAATGCAATATTATAAGTAATATACCTTGATGACCATTTTAGTCTCCGCCACCCATGTTTTCATCAAACGGAATAATTTAGTCTCTAATGGTCACTTTTCTTGTAGTGTTATACCGTGATTGGATTGGACAAATTATTCTTAGATAATGAGTTCCCGATTCAAAATGTGATTACAGATAAAATTGACAAAGTGTTTAAACTGGTAGAGATCAAAAAGTCAGAAATTCAAAAATTTGCTGGAAAGAGCAAGAAAGTTTTTTATAACAAACCTGGTTACAAAAAAAGAACATGAAGGCAGGGTTGGGTTATAAAAAGAAACAAAATCAAGATAAAAAGTTTGAAAAGAAAAATTTTCAAAAGAAAATGAATTTTGTTCACGGGAAAAGTTTGGAAGAAGAGAAAGAACTCCAATTTAGACGAAAGTCTAATGAAGAGTTCTATGCACAGAAAAAGCAACAACAACAGGCTAAAGATGTTTCGAGGAAAATTTGTTTTAAATGTGATCAAACTGGACATCTTGCACGCAAGTGTCCAAACCCAAAGCCTGTTGATGTTGAGAAACAGAAATCTGAGGATGCGAAACAAAGGTCTACCAGATTTGATTCAAAACAAACTTGGAGGTACAACACAAACAAGTTTGCTTCGAATCAAACATGGAAATCAAACCAGACTAGGTTTGATTCAAGACAAACCTGGAATTGTCACACACCCAGATTCAGAACAACACAAAGTTGGCAAACATCGGTTGATATGACAAAACTAAACCAGTTTTGGAAATCAAAAATTGTTGTTCAAAATCAAAATAATCAAAACGAGTCACGATTTTACAAAAGAAGTGCTTCAAAAGGACAAAACTGGGTGGTTAAGAAACAAGTGACTTCTGTGAATGACGAAAAAGTTAAAGTCAAAGATGAAAAAGTTTTTGTACAAAATGAAAAGATTTTCCATCATTGAATGAATTTTGTGTTGAAATGCCTAAGGTCAAACAGACCTGGGTTGAATTATTCAAGTAATTGAGTTGTGTATATGTGCAGGTGCTCCCGAAGAAAACTGAATGTCAACCAAAGGAGTATCGGAGCAGCCTGGCATGAGAGGAGGAGGCTGCTGGTCCGTGCCACTGAGAAATAGGGAGTTAGTTTGTTTTTGTACATAAATAAACCATATTTCAAAAACTCTAAAAATTAAAAAAAAAATCAATTTGATTATGAAAAGCTGATCGAGTGGCAATCCGATCGGTCAGCCATCCGATCCTCATTGCTATGTTTTTGAAATGTTCACTGTGCAACTGTCACGGCCCCCGTCCCGGTTTTACCCGGTCTAGGAGCCGCGGGACAGAAACCCGTGGTAATTATTATGTTGGCAGCGGAATTTTAACAGGATCTTTTAAAACTTGAAAATACCCAATTTATTTTATTTCACAAATTGGGGATAACACCCATAATTTGCAATAAAGGTGATTTCACTGGGAAATCCCTGTTTTTACAAAAACATGTTTCTTTATTTTATTAAGCCACTTCCTCAAACTTGTAGTGCTACACGGCACTTTTTCCTTGATCACAGCAGATCACCTGAAACATGTTTTAAAAAGGTTTTATCAGCAGGGAAATACTGGCGAGTCACTCAAGTTTCTATCAATATTAAGGGTGATTACATTGTTTCTATCAACCAATTACCCCAAATCGGTATTTGTCACTCGACTGTATCTGTGACTATGGTCAGATCACCCGTTGGCTAACTCGTTGTCCAATGGTGACGGGTATCAAGTAATGTATACAAAACCCCATATACCGGCAGTAATTGAAGATTACAAAGACTTAATCCCTGTAATTATAATCTTGAAAATAAATAGAGTTTTAAGAAAACACTTTGATAAAAAGAGAATGACTCACATTGCAAGTTTAGTCGGGCAGAGTTTAGCCTACTGATTTAGCCTGATAACCCAATTTAAACAACAATGCACACGAAACTAGGTAAGTAACTTAACACAACATTTACGATAACTCACGAGATCAAAACCCTCACGAGGAATGACAAAGGCATAGCCCAATTACGGGCAGCACTTAAACATCCATCGAATAGTTTTCAATTGATCAGACATTATATCGTAGCAGTGATCGAGTTAATACCCTGTAATTGTAGCAGCGTTTCCCTACGTAAAATCATGAAATTGAGCAGTATACTTCGTTTTTTATCAGAATTTTCGAGTGCAGATGAAAGCCCCATGCACAGGCTACTTATAGCAAAATTTTCAGTTTTACGCGGCCCACGTAAGCCTTAACAGGCTCATACGCGGCCCACGAGAGCCACCTAGTCTACGACTAGGGTATCCGTGTCACAGGTAGGTCTGGCACGTGGCCTATTCGCTGCTCTGGATATTTTATGAGTTGTCGCGACCCGCGTAAGCCTAAGCTTACTCTTACGCGGCCCGCGTGAAAATCTCGTCCTCGAGATTTATTGAAATAAGGGTTTCAGGGGTCTGGGTTTTCACTTACGGTTCATTTTGGGACATTTTTGCAGGTCCTTACATCCTCCCCACCTTATTTAAAATCTCGTCCTCGAGATTTATTGAAATAAGTGAGGATATTTTCGCTTCATCTCCGATTCTAGCTCCCAGGTATACTCGGGTCCTCTTTTCGAATCCCACTTGACTTTGACAAGTACCAATCTTTTGTGCTTGAGGAACTTGACCTTCCTGTCTTCTATTTTTAGTGGCTTCTCTATCAATTTTAACTTTTCATTTACCTCTATATCTTGAAGAGGTACTACCAGGGATTCGTCAGGTAGACATTTTGTAGGATCGTTTTCGGACCCGAACGAGTCGATCAGAAGAGTTTTTCTCAATACGAAAGGCGGAAACAGACGTATTGAGGTCAATTCAACTAGAATATCACTTTAAACTGTCGTATTATTGATTTGATAACGATTTACAGCGAGACGACACTTCGGCAGCACTTCGTTGCTCAGACCGGAAAGTTACAAATGAAATCAAGACACAAGGTATATATAGGGGATGTAATTTCGCTTGAACATGTCTCAAGCGAAATTACCTTCAAGCGGAATTACCTTCAAGCGGAATTAACATATATGATTTCGCTTGAACTGAACATGACCATTTCAAGCGGAATTACAAGATGTAATTTCGTTTGAAACTACCACTCACCCTATATTTGACATTTTTCTCATATTACGTGCCCTAATCTATATAAACAAGACTCGATACAAGAGGAAGTCGACTGACGCATGCACTAACAGACTCCCCCTCGAATGTTGACGAGTCTTAAAGTGTCGAGTCTTCGCATCTTCAGTCTTTATCAGTCCTTTCGAACTCTTTGAAGTATCTGACACTGTAAAGCATCCTCAAATCTTTCTCTTCTCTTTTCATCACCAACAGACTCTCTTCGAACAAATAATCTTTCAGATCTCTTGATTCATTAAGATCATCAGTATCAGCAATCTTAGGATCAGAACCTTGCTCTTTGTCATTCAGACTCCCCCTCTCAATAAGCTGGGATAGTAGTCTGGCTTTCACAGATTCAAGATCAAGACCTGGCTCACATCCTGCTCTGGATCGAAACCTGGCTTTTTATCTGTTTATCCCAAGATCACCTAGCTCTTCCATTTCCTGCATAGATCTCTACCCAAAAATAAATTTCACAAATTTATACTCTTCTAACCACTTGTAAAAACAATTCTCAAAATGATTTATCATTTAAAATTTTTCTGATGATCACTTGTGAATATATTCAATCAATGAATGATTTTACAAAGTTGATCTCTGATGAACCACTTGAAGAAATATCATTTTTTCTTTTCAAAAAACACACTCTCCCAACCTGATTGTCATCATGTTCAGCACTTGGAATTTTGAAAATCAACTCTCCAACATCAGTTGTCGAAAATCTTTTTGTATTTTTCAAAATTTATGCTAAAACACACTAAAATCTTTTTGAATTTTTTAATGAAATGAAATGCAATCAAGAAATATTTACAGACAAAATTTTTGTGAGTTTGTGTAAGAGGATCATATCAGTTTTTGACAATTCACAAGTACCGTTGAGCTTAGTTACACATTAAGAATTAAACAATTCACTTAGATTGTCGATATACTGATCCACTTAAATTTTCATACAAATTTCAACTGATTCAGGATATGAATTAGTTGAATTAAGAACTTAAACTCATTCATGTGTCCCACCTCTTGAATATACTCCCGTATCCAGATCCCAATATTCAGTCTTACAGGTGAGTATACCACAGATGATATCTGTAAGGGGTTAAATGCGAAGAACCGTGAGAGCTCAGGTCAGAACTTCCGTTCAGCAGAGAGATGACGGCTTCGACTTTTGGTGGGTCCCCTTTAGAAGATATTTTTTACAACAGCACATGATTTGCATTTTGCAATGTTTCATCATTTTTTATGCTGAGGGCAAGCTATTATTTCAAGCAAGTGTAAAGTATTCTCCGGGGACTAGGCCATTGCTTCCGCAAAATCAGAAGTCCCGGGATAATACCCCATATATCACTGAGCATAAAGACCTAGTATCTCAGAAAAAGTGATCCTTCAAACAAAATTTCAGGGGTTACCTATATATCCAAGCAGTGTTCCCCACAAAATAAGCAAGTTTGATTTTAAGTTTATATCCCGAAAAAGCTTACTAAATGTGTAAGAACCTATCGGCATATCATCAGTGAGACCGTTTAACGCTATTTAAACATTACATTTTTTTAGCATACTGTAACTGTCTACTGATGTACTATCATTTCCTCTTTTTTTACACCAAAACACATTTTGTATTTTATCATCTTTTTGTCTTTTTCAAATTTTCAAATGTTTTTGGATTTTCTAAAAAAAACTTACTCCCCTAAAATTCAAACACATTTAAAAGAAATTTGAAAACAAACTGTACAAGTAAAATGACAACCGATATCGAATCACTTCAATTCGCCATCCACTTGGCATAAACAATCAGAACTCCCCCTTTCAACAAACTATTTTCCCATTGTGATTTCAAAACACTTAAGTTTGTTTTAATCAAATGGTTTTTCCAGAAAATAAGTTTTGTTGATTGATTTTACCACTTGTAGATTAGGGGTTCATCACTTTGTTTTTTTCAAAATACCACTAGCAAGAAATATAAATCAAGTACAAGTTAATGTCCCTGATTAATCTTGAAAATTAAGTACCACTTGTAAGAATGGTCCAATCAAGTTCAAACTAATGACCTTGATTAACTTTCTTATAAAATCACAATCTCTTTTTCAATCACATGGCTTACCAACCAATACCACATGTAGGTTGAATTCTCAAGATGCCGATTCCTACTCCTCACTTACCAACCTGGGAGTTCCGGCAAATCATACTAGTGAACATATAAGAATGATGCCGATTCATGCTCCACGATTACCAACTTGGGAGCTCCGGCAAGTCCAGATTTTTACTGTTCATAATAGGTACCACCCCAGTCACAAACCTGGGATGACACAACCTTACCTGGTTTCTTCAATTTTTTTCTCATAAAACTCCTTAACTCCTTTGACCTTCCTGTCAACAATTTTTCCAAAAATGTTATGAACTGTGGAGGTTTTCAATATCAAATTATTTCTTTTCAGAAAAAAATTGATTTGAAATTTCAACTTTGCCAATTTTTTGTTTAAAATTTTCAGCCCTCAATGGTGGAAAATTGACATCATCCATTGGAGGAACTGAATTCTCATGTTTAACTTCTAATTGTGGCTCATCTGACTTTGTGGAATCAGATTCATCGCCAGACAATAGCTCCTCTGATTTTGACAAATCAGAATCATTGCTCGAACTATCATCAGATTTCTTAACAACCCACTTTTGGTTGTCAAGATTTGTTTTTTTCTTGTAAAATCTATTTGAACATTCACCAATCTCAAAAGTTGAATTTTTGAAAAATTTAGTTCTCTCAATTGATGGTTCAAACACAACTTCTTTATCTTTCAGTTTACGAGAAACTCCTTATTTTAATTGAATTGCCTTGGAACAATTCTTCGCATTATGACCAACAATGTTGCATTGGAAACAGGTTCTCGTTTCTTTCATCTGATTTGCAGTCTTCATCTCTTCTTGCTTCTTCGCAAGGAATTCTCTGTTCGACTGATTTCTAAATAGATTTTCTTTCTCTTCTTCAGACGATATACCTGAAACAAATATCATTTTGGATTTAAAATCTCGAACATATTTTTCATTTTTCTGATTTTCTGATGGAATAAAACCTAATCCTTTCTTTTTGAAATTACCGTAATGGTTTGGTTTCTTTCGATAACCAGAACCAGAATTGTAACCCTTTTTCTTGTTTTCTCTTTGTTGAACTCTTGAGGTGTACTTTTTAGGTTTATCATTAAGATTTACATCTTTCATTTCAGAAATATTAATTTATGTAAGTTTGAAAACCTTTTTTATCATTTCAGGTTTTACACCTCTTATTGGAAATTCCTCATCAAAATATAATTTGTCATAATCATTCATTGTATATGCAACTTTGAATGTTTCATCATTCAAATTAGATTTTGATAACATGAATTCTTTATTGTAAACTCTTTTGCCCTGTTTGACTGTTGACTTTGATTTGTCAGACTTTGACTCTGAGTTTGACTCCGACTTTGACTCCTCAGTTTCATCGTTATCTAACACATGATCCACCACTTTCTTCATCAATTAAGATTGTTGATCAGTGTCAGACGATGTGAAAGTAACATCAATATTTTCTGGCAGATTAACTAAAGACTCCGACTCCCACTATAAATTTGTTGCCTTTTCAACTCTTTCTGAATTTGGATTTCTCGGAGAATATTCATTTTCAAGCGGGGTGGGACACTTGTTATAACTGGCACTAAATTTCTTACCAGAATATTTCATTTCAGTATCCTTCTTCTTTTCTTTCTTCTTTTTAGAAGTCTTTTCTTCAGATACCTTCTATTCTTCAGTTATTTCATCATCTTCAAATGCCTTCATCCCTTCAACAGTTGGATAAATCCTGTCAATGACATAAGAAGTACATGAGTAACTTTTCAACAATCGATTAACTCTTTCAGTTTCAATTCTTTGAGTTTCTAGTTTTTGTTCCAAAACAGCACACTTCTCAATATAGTTGTTCACCACTTTCTGCTTTATCATGAAAGCTCCTTGAAGTGTCTTCATTGCTGTTGCTTGTTCTTCGCTTGATTGATTGTACTGATTCATTTCTTTGTTCAGAACATCGTATGATTCCTTCAACCTGTTTATGTTGTTATTCAATTCTCTGTTTTTCTTTTTCATAATCTCACAACTTTCACAAATCACCGGAACATTTTTAGTGTTAGCTTCTGCATCAACTTTAAACTTTGGAATATCTATCACCTTTTTTCTTATCACTGGTACTTCTTTATCATCACTGCTAACTGGTGTTTTGACCTTTTTCTTTTTCTTTTTAGCTTTTTCATCATCATTGTCACTTTCTTCCATCATTTTAAAATGAGCTGCCATTCTTCTTGCATAATACTCTTTATCATCATCACTATCTTCTTCAACTCGAGCGACATAAGCTTTGTGATTTGTAGTTTTGTTTGGATCATAATTATCCCAATTGAAATTTGCCCAGCTAAATCCTTCTGGTAACTTTTCATCA
This sequence comes from Helianthus tuberosus, assembly GCA_030545235.1. Lineage (NCBI taxonomy): Eukaryota > Viridiplantae > Streptophyta > Magnoliopsida > Asterales > Asteraceae > Helianthus > Helianthus tuberosus. The sequence continues at coordinate 89,621,297 of CM060448.1, forward strand.
TCTTGGTTTATCAGACATGCTTTATTATCAGCTGAGATATATTTGTCCCAACTGAAACTTTCCGTTGACTTTTTGTCATCCTGATTCACCATACAAGCTCTTTTTGAAGACTCCTCGATTACTTTCCTACCATGTGCCACTTGTGGTTCTTGTTGTTGTTGAGCAACTTGATGATAAATGGCCTTCCGGTAGTAATCATTGTTATTGTTGAACGGATTTTGAGCTCCACTTGCTTCGCGGTTTTTGCACTCCCTCTTGAAGTGTCCTTTTTACCTGCAACGAAAACAAGTGACTTTAGATTTATCAAAACCCAAAGTAGAAACATTAGCATAACGTAAGTCATCTCTTCCTGTGATCTGCTTAAATTTCTCAGCTCGTCTCAACACACTTGCCAAACACCACTTTATATCCATCAATTCCATCTCTTCAGCATCTATTTGATCATAATCCTCTTTTGTCAACATTGGATTCCCGATCCGACCTGCAACAAAACTACCATAAGACTCCAGCACATTTCCCAACAAAGACATGTGACTTTTAGCAATTTCTGCTGAATAATCCTCATCATTCTCCAGATTCAGTACAATGTTGCATTGTAGCTTCTTGCCATTCTTTGTTGCTGAAATGTTTGGATCAAATGACGGATATGATGAAAAACTTGTTTTGCTACTTGATCCTTTGAATGAACCTCCTAATGAACTCTTTGCATTGAATGCAGTTTCAACCTTCGGTGACATATTTGTGGATTTATCACTAACACCACCTTTGTAATAGAGACCAATGTTTTGTTCACCGTCAAAATCTTTCATTCTTGAAATCTTTCTCTGTTCCATCTCCTGAGCCTCGATCTTTTCAATAAATTTGCTCAGTGTCAGACTGCTAAACCCTTTCTTGTTCCTTAGCATCATGAGTTATGTGCCCCAAGTCTCGTGTGGCAATGCATCAGCCAATTTTTCGATCAACTCTTCATTATCTTTGTCGATGCTCAATCTCTTCATATTGGCTAACAAATTGCAGTATCTTTCAATGATTTGCTTTGTGCTTTCATTTTTCAACCCACGAAACAGATCAAACTCTTTCTTCAGAAGTGATTTCTTGTTTTTAATCATTTCTTGGCTTCCAACAAACTTCGATCTTAAAGCTTTCCAAATGGAATAAGAAGTTCCATTGTGTTGCAATAAGACCAAGATATCTTCTTTCACAGCTTGTTGTAGTAGACTTAGCATCATTTTCTCATCTTTGTATTTCTTTCTATTTTCAGCACTCAGATCTTTAATAGCAATAATCTCCTCATCATCAGTCATCGGCCTCACATATTTCGTTTCAACACATTCCCAAGCATCCAAATAATTTGCTTGTACCCAGTTCTCAAAACGTCCTTCCCAACCTTTATACTCCTCAATGTTCATGAGCTTAGGCGGTTTTTGCATCGTCCCCGTTTCATTTTCCAGCATTGTGTTCTGTGCAAGAGTGATTGGGGTAACCGGGGTAGCAAATGCGTTGTAAAATTCCTCTTCCATGTTTCGATTTATCAAAGTTCACAAAAACAATCATGTTCAAATGAAATCCCTTTTCAAACAGGGATTACTCAGTTCAAACAGAATCAGTACGTTCAAGCGAAATCTTCTTTCAAGCGGAATACCTTTTCAAGCGAAATACCTAATTTCGCTTGAACTAACACCTTTTTCAAACGGAACACCAGATTGAAGCGGAATAGCACGTTTCAAACGGAATCAACAGAACTTTTCAAGCGGAATACTGTTTTCAAGTGGAATCAATCCAATTTCTCAAGCGAAATCCCGGTTTCAAGCGGAATTAGGTACCAATTCCGTTTGAACTGCTGCTGATGTCATCATTCTCGCGTTGATTTTGAAACGGAATTACAGATTTTACTTGTTTTAGATTGAATTAAAGTTCAATTTTCACAAGGATTAGTTAAAACACTATTCCAAGTATAATGTGTAAAAATCAGAACATTTTGACCGTGAAAAGTTTTAGATTTTGATAAAGAAGGTGTAGAAATCAGAATTTGCAGCTGAATTGGTATGAACTCTTCCTCCTGAGCTCTGATACCACTTGTATGATCGTTTTCGGACCCGAACGAGTCGATCAGAGAGTTTTTCTCAATACGAAAGGCGGAAACAGACGTATTGAGGTCAATTCAGCTAGAATATCACTTTAAACTGTCGTATTATTGATTTGATAACGATTTACAGCGAGACGACACTTCGGCAGCACTTCGTTGCTCAGACCGAAAAGTTACAAATGAAATCAAGACACAAGGTATATATAGGGGATGTAATTTCGCTTGAACATGTCTCAAGCGGAATTACCTTCAAGCGAAATCAGCTTCAAGCGGAATTAACATATATGATTTCGCTTGAACTGGACATGACCATTTCAAGCGGAATTACAAGATGTAATTTCGTTTGAAACTGCCACTCACCCTATATTTGACATTTTTCTCGTATTACTTGCCCTGATCTATACAAACAAGACTCGATACAAGACGAAGTCGACAGACGCATGCACTAACACATTTCTTGAGGTTGGATACATGAAATACGTCATGTACCCCAGCTAATTCTTCTAGTTGTTGTAAGTGATAAGCAACAGGTCCTATTCGCTGGATTATTAGGAATGGTCCTACGTACCTTGGACTTAGCTTTCCTTTCTTACCGAACCGAACTACTCCTTTCCAAGGAGAAACTTTCAAGAGTACCTTGTCTCCAATTTGAAAACCTAGTGGTTTGCGTCGATTGTCTGCATAACTTTTCTGGCGATCTCGAGCTGTCTTTAGTCTTTCCTTGATTTGAGTAATCTTGTCGGTGGTTTCCTGTACAATTTTGGGACCTGATAATTGGCTTTCTCCTATTTCTGCCCAACAAACTGGAGTTCTGCACTTTCGCTCATACAGTGCTTCGGATGGGGCAGCTTCAATGCTTGCATGATAACTATTATTATAGGAGAATTCAATTAAGGGTAGGTGGTCATCCCAGTTCCCACCAAAATCTATTATACATGCCCTGAGCATGTCTTCCAAGGTTTGAATTGTCCTTTCACTTTGTCCATCTGTTTGGGGATGATAAGCTGTACTTAAATTTAATCGCGTCCCCATGGCTTCTTGGAAACTTGTCCAAAAATGTGAAGTGAAACGACTATCTCTATCCGATACGATAGAGAGTGGGACTCCATGTAAGGATACTACCTCATCTACGTATAACTTGGCTAACCTTTCCATGCTAAAGGTTTCTTTCATGGGTAGAAAATGAGCTGATTTGGTTAATCGATCCACAATTACCCAAATCGTGTCATTATCTTTCCTGGTTTTGGGCAACTTAGTAACAAAGTCCATTGTTATGAGTTCCCATTTCCGTACATGCATTTCTAATTGTTGGAGTAATCCTGAAGGTTTCTGGTGTTCTGCCTTAACTTGTGAACAAGTAAGACACTTAGATACATATCTTGCTATGTCTTTTTTCATTCCTATCCACCAGAAGTTATTCCTTAAATCTTGGTACATCTTGTTGTTTCCTGGGTGCATGGTATACCTAGATTTATGAGCTTCCTCTAAAATCTTATTTCTTAAGTCTCTTTGCTTACGTACCCAAATTCTTTTCTTGTGGAATCTCCAAATTCCATCAGCCCCTTGTTCCAAGTCTTTTATTCTTCCTTTCATTCCTTCAGCATCATCCTTGATTACTGTTTCCTGAATATTCTTCAGTTGTTCCATTAAGTCTAATTGCAAGCTTAACCTAAGAGCACGAACTCGTTGTTGTTTCTCATGATACTTACGACTTAAGGCATCTGCAACTACATTTGCCTTTCCTTCGTGATATTGAATATCACAGTCGTAATCACTCAAAATTTCCATCCATCTTCTTTGCCTCATGTTCAATTCTTTTTGCCCAAATATATATCTTAAGCTCTTATGATCTGTATAGACTGTAAACTTACTTCCATACAGATATTGTCTCCAAATCTTAAGGGCAAAAATTATGGCTCCTAATTCTAAGTCATGAGTCGTATAATTTTCTTCATTCTTCTTCAATTGCCTTGAGGCATACGCAATTACCTTTTTGCGTTGCATTAGCACACATCCTAATCCTAGCTTAGAAGCATCACAATAAACTTCAAAATCTTCTGTCCCTTCGGGTAATACAAGAATTGGGGTGTTTGTTAACTTTTGCTTTAAAACCTTAAAAGCCTCGTCTTTCTTAGGTTCCTATTCAAACTTAACTGTTTTACAGGTTAGCTTAGTTAATGGCACAGTTATCTTAGAAAAAACTTTAATAAAGCACCTATAGTATCCAGCTAATCCTAGAAAACTTCTGACTTCCGTAGCTGATTGCGGGACCTTCCATTTGGTGATTGCTTCTATCTTAGCAGGATCTACGTGAATACCTTCGTGATTCACCATATGACCTAAAAATTGCACCTCCTGTAGCCAAAATTCACACTTCGAGAATTTGGCGTAAAGCTTTTCCTTTCTTAACAAGGTTAAGAGTGCATGCAGGTGCTCACAATGCTTTTCCTGGTTTTTGGAATAAATAAGTATATCGTCGATGAAGACAATTACAAATTTATCCAAGTATGGTTTACAGATTCTATTCATCATGTCCATGAATGCTGCCGGAGCATTTGTTAATCCAAAGGGCATGACTGTAAACTCGTAGTGACCATACCTAGTTCTGAAAGCGGTTTTAGGTATGTCTTCTTCTTGTACCTTTAACCGATGATATCCAGAGCGTAAATCTATCTTAGAAAAATATCTAGCTCCCTGAAGTTGATCGAAAAGATCATCGATCCTAGGTAATGGATATCGATTCTTGATTGCAACCTTATTCAATTCCCTATAATCGATACACATTCGCATCGAACCATCTTTCTTCTTTACGAACAACACTGGTGCTCCCCAAGGGGATGAACTAGGTTGTATAAATCCTTTACCGAGTAATTCATCTAATTGCTTTTTCAGTTCAAGCATTTCGGTAGGTGCTAATCGGTAGGGTGCTTTAGCTATTGGTGTAGTTCCAGGAATCAAATGAATTCTAAATTCTACCTCCCTATCTGGTGGTAATCCTGGTAACTCCTCTGGGAATACATCCGAGTATTCTGATACTACGGGAATTTCCTGAAGTTCCTTACCCTTAGTGCTAATGATTACTGAAATCATATACACTATTCCTTGCTTTCGTTCATAACTAGCAACTTTCATTACTGAAATGAACTTCATTGGTTTATGCGGCTTATCCCCTGTAATCATAATTACTTCTCCTGTGGGTGCACAAATTTCTATGTAATTCTTATCACAGAGGATTCGAGCATGGTTGGCTACTAATCAATCCATTCCTAATACGACATCGAATTCAGCTAAATTCATGGGTAATAGGTTTGCACAGAATTTATGACCTGAAAGTTCTATAGTTTCTTTTTGCAAAACTGTATCTTTGTTAACAAAGTTCCCGTCTGCCGTTTCTACTGTAAAAACTTGCCTAAGTTTCGTTAAAGGTTGCTTAAGAGCTTGGCAGAATGAAGTATTTATAAAACTTTGGTTTGTACCACAGTTGAATAATACTTTCGCATAAACATTGTGAACTAAGAACGTACCAGCTATTACGTTAGGAATTAGTTCGGCTTCCTACGTAGTCAATTGGAAGGCTCTTACGTTTTTCTTGTTAGTTCCTTCAGCAGGTTTAGCCTTGTTATCTGCTGGTTTGACCGATTTAGGGCATTCTGGTCTAAAATGGCCAACTTCGCTGCAGTTGTAGCAGATCTTTGTTTTCTTTCTGCAATCTTCCTCACGATGTCCTATAGCTTTGCAGAAGTTGCAGGTTTCATTACATTTTCCAAAATGTTTCTTCTTACAGTTTCTGCAGAACGGCGGAGTGGAAGATGATCCAGTTCCCTTTCTCTTGAGATTGCTATTATTACCCACACGAAATCCTTGGGTAATTTTCTGAGCCAATTCCTTCTTCCTATTTTCTTCTCGCGTACGTACCAGTCCGTCAGTCAAAGTATTAGCTAATTCCACTGCATCATCGATCGTGCGGGGTCTCGCAGCTTTGACAATATCACGAATCTCGCTAATTAAACCCCATATATAGCGAGAAATGAGTACCGGTTCTGGCGATGCCAGAGTAGGCACAATTCAAGCATATTCGAAAAACTTCGAAGTATACCCCGGCAATCAACATCCACCATTCGGTAGCTCCGGAATTTATTCGCCATTTGTTCTTTTTCATATTCTGGGTAGAATTTTCTTTCCACCAGACGCTTAAATTCTTCCCAACCCATGGCATAAGCTAGGTCACTTCCCTTGGCTTGCAACACCGTATTCCACCATTCTAATGCTTCTTCCTTGAAAAGATGAGAAGCATACATAACTCTATCCTCCTCGGCACATTTACTTATTTTAATTACTTCCTCGGTTTTCTCCAACCAACGCAGTGCATCAGTTGCCCCTTCATTGCCTGCGAACTCGACAGGTTTACAAGCAAGAAATTCCTTGTAAGTGCAACCAGGAGTTGCAGCTTTCATTCTCTTAAGTATCGGGGCTTGAATCAAGTTGTCGTTATCGCCGCCTCCGTTAACACTATTACTGAATTCATCGTCGTGCATGTGTTTACTAGGGTGAGCTTGTGAAGGATCAACAGGACTTTTAACTGCAGCGACGATTGCCGGAATAGCATTGGCTATTCCTTGAGCGATGATGTTTTCTATGTCTTGTCTATTCAGAAATTGATCTTCATGGTTTTGCGCAGATTGGTTACCCTCATTAACTGGTTTATTACCAGAGTGTTCCATCTGGTAATTAATATATATAAGTTATTTCCACAAAATAAATAACAATCACATAATAAAATAATTGCACGTAATCATGTCAACACGTATAGCCAAAATTGTTGATTTTTCGACTTCCATATTTTATATATTACTATGTGTCCGTACACACTAGTTATCTTACAAGAGTTTTATTTTAAGTTATTTTACATGATTATATTTTTATTATTATATTATTATTAAACACGCATTCCCACAACCACATACGATCCCGTCAGCTAGCACTTCAGAAACGACGTTCCCTCTCGTCGTACTTCCAGGATATCCTCTCCCCAACTTCTCGGATTCTGTTTCCTGCATCCACCAACTCCTCGCCATAGTGGCGGAGTTCAGCCAAGTTCTCGGAGCTCATAGGTGGGTGTAGTGGAGGCTCAGGATCAAATTGGGGGAAAAGGTATTAGGGTTATTTAGGAGATTCTGAAACTGCCAGTCAGTGGTCCACCATTCTTCCAGCTCTCCTAGAGGTCGGGGTTAACAAGGGGATCTGGAATAGCCAATTCCATATTGAGTGGAAGTTGGGCTTCAGCTGGGTAATTGAAGAGAGTCTCATCGGCAGGTCCGATGAGGTCGCTATTTGCCAGTTGGCGGTCCAGCTCCTCCCATGATGGCATTTCCTGGTCTTGCCTGGAACTTTCTCTGATCTCTATTCCCTTGCCTTTATCCATCGGATCCTCAGTCTTTATAACTTTCTGTGTTGCTGGTTTCTTCCTACGCACACGCCTCCAGCCCACGAATCTTCTTCTCTTTTTCGGTTTTGGTTTCTCCTGAGGTTGGGCTTGAAATACCATTGGTTCCTCAGTGTCGGCCTAATAACTGGAAAAACCCTCGGAAACTTCCATATCAGCAGAATGGATAGTGATATTCTGAAGAGCTTCAGACAACTCATTCATGTTGTTAGCATATGAAGAAACATACAAAATTCTAAGTTAAAATTTTGTAAATTGAATTTTCACATAATCACAGAATGGCAATCAGAAAAAAATTAAGTATTTCTAAATACTTAATTGGCTTAAATCAGTGGCTCTGATACCACCTTTTTCTGTCACGGCCCCCGTCCCGGTTTTACCCGGTCCCGGAGCCGCGGGACAGAAACCCGTGGTAATTATTATGTTGGCAGCGGAATTTTAACAGGATCTTTTAAAACTTGAAAATACCCAATTTATTTTATTTCACAAATTGGGGATAACACCCATAATTTACAATAAAGGTGATTTCACTGGGAAATCCCTGTTTTTACAAAAACATGTTTCTTTATTTTATTGAGTCACTTCCTCAAGCTTGTAGTGCTACACGGCACTTTTTCCTTGATCACAGCAGATCACCTGAAACAAGTTTTAAAAAGGTTTTATCAGCAGGGAAATACTGGCGAATCACTCAAGTTGCACAAAATGACACATTGTTATAATATACAGTAATAAGGGTGATTACATTGTTTCTATCAACCAATTACCCCAAATCGGTATTTGTCACTCGACTGTATCTGTGACTATGGTCAGATCACCCATTGGCTAGCCGGTAGTAATTGAAGATTACAAAGACTTAATCCCTGTAATTATAATCTTGAAAATAAATAGAGTTTTAAGAAAACACTTTGATAAAAAGAGAATGACTCACATTGCAAGTTTAGTCGGGCAGAGTTTAGCCTACTGATTTAGCCTGATAACCTATTTTAAACAACAATGCATACGAAACTAGGTAAGTAACTTAATACATCATTTACGATAACTCACGAGATCAAAACCCTCACGATGAATGACAAAGGCATAGCCTAATTACGGGCAGCACTTAAACATCCATCAGATAGTTTTCAATCGATCGGACATTATATCGTAACAGTGATCGAGTTAATACCCTGTAATCGTAGCAGCGTTTCCCTACGTAAAATCACGAAATTGAGCTGTATACCTCGTTTTTTATCAGAATTTTCGAGTGCAGATGAAAGCCCCTTGCACAGGCTACTTATAGCAAAATTTTCAGTTTTACGCAGCCCGCGTAAGCCTTAAGAGGCTCTTACGCGGCCCGCGAGAGCCACCTAGTCTACGACTAGGGCATCCGTGTCACAGGTAGGTCTGCCACGTGGCTGCCACATGGCATGTTCGCTGCTCCGGAGATTTTATGAGTTGTCGCGGCCCGCGTAAGCCTAAGCTTACTCTTACACGGCCCGCGTGAAACCCAGAAATCTTGTTTTCTTGGTCTTTCATGTACATTAGGGTTTCAGGCAATGTTTTAAAATCCGGTTTTTATACCGTACCGGACTAGGCTAAAAAGCGGTTTAACCGGGTGTATTGGGCGGTTCAACCGGGTGTACTGGGCGGTTTAACCAGTTTTACCAGATGGTTCAACCGGTATAACCGGCCGGTTTGAACCGGTTTTTAAAACATTGGTTTCAGGGGTCCGGGTTTTCACTTACGATTCATTTTGGGACATTTTTGCAGGTCCTTACAGCAACCTTGTCAATGATCGAGTGGCAATCCGATCGGGTGGCAATCCGATCGGACAGCCATCCGATCCTCATCACAAAACGACAACATTCCAACTGTTTCAAATTTGTCAAGGATCGAGTGATGTAACAACCCTCGGTAAAACCGACACCCTAGTATATTTGAAAATACCCTTATATGTCTTTAAATACACCCCGTATGTAAAAACCGAGCCCAAAATATGTTATAACATATAAAATAAATTAAAAACAATAAATATTAAGTTGAGGCGGGCCGCGTAGACCCACCCTAACATTTACGCGGGCGGTATCGAGGTGGATACCTGATTTCGTTTGATTCCTTTAGTTCAGGCGGGCCGCGTAAGCTTTAGCTTACATTTACGCGGGCCGTGTAAGATCAACAACACGGCAACACCAGAGGCCGACACGTGTCGACATCGTGGCGGGTCTAGATCATGATCGGGACAAGCTACCCTGTTGACCAGGGTTGACGCGGGCCGCGTAGCCCTAAGGCTACCCTTACGCAGGGCGCGTGGAGACCAGAATCAGGCAACTATATAAAAGGCCTCGGGATTTCATTTCCGTCGCTCACGTCTTTTCTTGCTAAACGAATTCAGAAGTAGTAGAAGTAATACGCGAGTATTATATCCCCCTAATTAGCGAGGTTCTGCTCCGTCGTAAGTGTTATAACCCCGGTTTCATAGTAGATACGCTGCCCGATTGATTTAGGATTCTGTAACAACTGTCGTGGTTCTACCCGACGTAGTTGTTGGAATGCCGTCTCGGGGAGGGTATCATTAATATTTTCAAAGGGTTATGATACTAACCAATGTACATTTGTATAAATTATAGATTATATCCAGGAAACCCTTACGTGAAGTCTAAGATAGCAATGTGAGTTTATCCTCTTTTTGATAACCTTTTTGTAATATTTTACTAAACCTTAATTGTTTTACAATGTGATTAAGCGGTGATTGAGTCTTTATAGTTCTTCAATTATTGCCAGTATGTTGGGGTTTTGTGTGAGTAGTAAGTCGGGATGACAATACGTTACCATTGGACAATGAGTTAGCCAATGGGTAATATGACCCACAAGTCAGGATTGACAGTACTAATGGAGTAATTGTGTGTAAATAAACAATGTGATCGCTCTCAATACTGTTCACTGTGACTTTTTATTTAAACTTGATTAAATTGGGATTCACTCACCAGTATTTCCCACTGACAAATGTTTTTAAAACGCGTTTCAGGTAACACAATGTGACAGCCAATAAGTAAAAAGCCAGCTGGAGAGCACTGAAGGCTTGGGAAAAATGTGGCTATAAAAGTTACCTAAAAGACGATGTTTTAAATTCAATAAAATAGGGTTTATCCCTATAAATGTATTGTAATAAGAAACTTGGGTTTTACCCATGTGTTTATTAATATGAAATATGGTGGTTTTACTCTGATAAACATTTCCTAACTACGGTCCTGATGTAATTTCCACTGCCAAAAAAAAAAATTAACGCAACTGATACCACCGAAAATCTGAGTTCGCGTCCGCCAGTTCCCTGGGATCAGGGATCGAGGGTTGCGACAGGAGGTGGTATCAGAGCCTAGCCACTGGTCTGAGCCAAAGAAGTGTTCTGCTGACACTTAAATTCATAACTTTGTGTTAGGAAATAAATTATGGAAATATGTGCATAACTGTATTTATTTGTTATATGTTATTTGACTATTTTTTAGTTTACAGTATGAGTGATCAAGGACACTCAGAAATGAGTCGTCAGTTGTCTGATTCACCTAGGAGTGAAGGTACCTCATCACAGCCTGCCCTTTCTGGGTATTCTGCTGATCAGGAAGACGGGATGTTTGCTTTTAAAGCTCAGTCAGAAGAGCCATTCCCTCATAAGAAACGAGGATGGTTCAGTAAGGAAGCCTTTGCATGTAGGAAAAGAATGCGAAAGTTGCAACAGTAAAGAGCCTTAGCAGCCATTAAGTGAGAGACAGATGCCCATACACAGGATATGCTCAATAGAAGCCTAGCTAATTTCCATATCCTAGCTACAACTGCTGCTGACCCAAGTCTGGAGCAAATAATAGCACCCTAACCATAATTGCAAATCCCTGACCAACCAATGGAGATAGAAAACCCTGAAAAACAGGTGGAAATGCATGATTTCAACCCAGAAGAAATCCCTAGGGTACCAGCACCTAACCCCCTAGACCCAAATTATGACCCCTGGTGGGACGATAATAGGGATTATGTGCAACGTTACCCAATCCATGAAGACACACCTATACAGAACATAGAAGCCTACCTAGGTATGGACCCTTTAGATCCCTATTACCAAGACGATTATATTAGGGAAATCTTAGAAGATCCTTACCGATTTCAGGCACTTTCACCCCCATATCAGAAACCCGCACCCCAGATTCCGAACCCAGTCCTAGAACCTGCACCCCAATGAGTGAAGAAAACGTCCAAGAACTTAGGACTTTTGAGGAGGAGATTTTAGAAAGCAGTGAGAGAATGAGACAGGTGGGAGAGCGTCTCGTATGGAAATACGATGAGCGCAATACGGATTTTTGGATAAATCCATATCCGTGATGTGATGGAGGAGACGGTAATAGTAAAAATAATAAAATATAATAAAATATAATAAAAATAAAATAAAATATGTGTGTACGGATGCATATTACTATTAGTGTGATTCTATTTCTGTTGGTATTGTAATTTTTATTTCAGTACTAAAATGTAAAAGATGCATAATAGTATATTAAAATAGAGTAAAAGTCGCAATGATCGACGTTTTTGGCTAGATTGCGTATCATGTGATTAACTATATTAAATATTATCTTGTGATATTAATATGGGGTAAATGTTTAAAATTCAGATGGCCGGCGAAGGAAATCAAGGAAATCTGAATAATGATAACCAAAGTAACATTAACGTGGTTAATGAGAATCCAAGCATCAATAACAATGGAAATCAAATGGATAATAGTGCTGTTTGATATTCGCTAATTTACACATATTTTAGTCCCCCGTTTTACCCCTATTTTATGCGTTTTCGGCTGTAAAACCGTCATTCGGATGCTTAATCATCTACACTTTTGTTTACAGGCCTAAAACAGCATACCAAACAAGATGATAGCGAAAACGAGGACTTTCCGGACAAAACGACGAAGCCGCGAACATTCTGTTAAGAAAACAGACCTGGGCATGTGGAACGGTCGTGCGACCTGATGCACGACCGTGCATCTCCGACAAATGCAAGTCAGTCCGGCATTGAACGAACGTGCAACTCGGAGTGCAAGGCAATCAAGACCATCCCGGTGATGCACGGTCGTTCCATATCTTGCACCCCGTGCGGATCCGATGAACTAGCCAAACCTCGGAACTGAACGACCAGTGCGACTAGGCATGCAACAAGAACTCGGAACTGAACGACCGTGCCATCTGAAGAACGGTCGTGCGAGACCGAAGACCAGTCAAGATCTGTGACGTCATGCAGTATGGTACACCATACCTATAATAATTGCTTAAAGTGAACGGTCGTGCAACAGGACGCACAACCGTGCGACATCGAAAATATATAAAAACCTGCAGAAACATTCTACTCGGAACTCTGGACATTTTGGAAGCAATTCTGGCGATTTTCAGGCACCGGAGGCTTCTGCTTTCACCCGGATTCAAGCCACATTGTGCCGATTAGCTTCGTTATCTTCCAGATTCTTAATCTTATGCTTGTTTATGGTTTGGTTTTCTAATCTTTCCATAATTTTTTTAATCTTTCAAGCATTTAGATTAATATTTATGTATTATTGTAGCCTTTGGGCAAAAACACAACAATTCCTTGCTTGATTATAACCATTAGTGTGTTAATCTTTGTTTGTAATGACATTTGGAAGTATTTTCTATGTTAATCTTTGATGATTAGTTTGCAACCTTGTTATTGATATTGATTTCTTGATTATAAGTAATTGTGTTGGATGATTGGTATTTGGTTAGTTAAGATAGTTGAAAAATGAAGCTTAATTAATCTTGTATTAGTAAACTTTGAACTTGGTTAACTAGTTTAGCTTTGTTTAAATGTGTGCATCATGATACTAGAAATGGTTAGTGATTTAATAAAATGTAATTATTGTTAATCAAGAAAGCTTGCCGTCACGTAAGGACCTAAACGGGTTAAATGGTGTCGTTATGAATTCTTGCCATGATTTGTTAACTTAGTTAGTAGTTTAGGCCAAAATTGCTATCTTGGTGAATTTATGTGTAAGCTTTGTAAAATGAACTCGGTTGTGACTTAATCTAGTTTATGCTTGTCTTGGTGGTTGCATTGTGTTTATCGGTGTCGCTTTCCTTGATTAAGTGCGGTTAGAAAACTCCTAACGGATGACTAACTTATTTTTAAGAGATTTTCATAGACATTTATCAATTGCACGTTAAAGAACAGTTTTAGGTGGTTAAAGTGTGTTTATCGTTTTAGCTTTCCGAATGATTGTCATGTTAGGATTCCCGAAAGGGATACTAATTGTCTTGAAATTGGAGAATTGATCACATGCTTCTAATGCCAAAACCGACTTAGTTGACATGCTGTGGTTGTTTATTAAGCAAGGCTATTTATATATTTTCTACTATGTTTTTTCAGTATTTGTTTACGCTTACTTTAGTTTAATTAAAATCAAACAACTTATGTTTTTACCGATAGTTTAGTGACAAAGGTCTAGTATTATTTCTCCGCCCATTTCCTTGGATCGATACTTGGTTCTTACCGACACTTTACTACATATATGACGGGGTACACTTGCCTCTTTCGTGTGTGTTTTGATGTAAAAGTAATAATAACTTTTATAAATTTAAAACCAAATCGTGGGTAATTTCATTGCAATATTATGTATATATACGCACACGTCAAGTTTTTGGCGTCGTTGCCGGGGAAATGGCGAGTTTTAGGAACGACCCGAGTCATTGTGTTATCTGTGTATATACTTGTTAATATTTGTGTATATTTTCTTGATTATTTATTTGTTTATTTATTTGTTTATTTATTTGTTAATATTTATTGCTTTTAATTCGATTTATTCATTTTCGAGATTATATTGTACATTTGTAAATTTTTTTGTTCCATTTATTTATTCGATTCCGGATTTATTTATTCATTTATTCATTGGGTTTTCGACACCTTAAAGTCATTTTTGTATTAGCCGATTCGATTAATTTTATTGTGTTGATTTTTATAAAATTTCGGGCCCATTTTCGGATTTTTATAAAATTTTTCAGCCCTATTTATAATAATTCTGTTTCTTTTCAGCAAAAAAAAGCAGCATTATTATATTAATAAATATTCATTGTGTCAATTTTTTGTTTGCATGTTGATGTTCTCGACCCCGCTCCAGAAGTTGTTGAACCGTCAGACGAGCCCGAACGTGATCTTAGGAGACGTCTACGCGCGAGAGGTCGGGCGGTTGGGCTACTGCTCGCAAGTGGTGAGCCGGAGCCGGTGGTACCTGTTGAAGCCGAGGGCTCAGGAGGAAACGCAATCATGGCAGACGATGAGCGACCTTTGAATGAAACAAATCAGCCCGGAGGAACAGGCCTGGAGTCGAGTATCCTTCAGCCTACTATTGATGCACCTACTTTTGAAATTAGATCTAGTATTATTAATATGGTGCATAATTCAGTACAGTTTGACGGGCGTGAGCATGAGGATCCCGGACGACATATAGCGGCTTTTCTCCACGTTTGTTCCACGTTTAGGATTATAAATGTTTCGGAGGATGCAATTCGGTTGAGGTTGTTTCCGTTCTCGTTACGTGACAAAGCTAGAGCTTGGCTTATGTCACTCCCAGCCGGGTCCATCAGGACCTGGAATCAGTTGGCGGAGCAGTTTATACAGAAATATTTTCCACCTGAGAAAACAAACAAGCTACGGAACCGAATTGTTTCCTTTCGCCAGGACGAGGGCGAGTCGTTGCATGCGACTTGGGAGAGATTCAAGGATTTGTTGATTGATGTGCCACATCATGGTTTCTCCAAGAGACAGCTGGTGTTGACGTTCTATCAGGGGCTCAGTTACAATACGCAGGAGCGATTAGACGTGAACGCAGGAGGCGATCTAGGAACTAAGACGCCGGCTGAAGCGTACGATATTATAGAAAAAGTTGCGTTGAAATCCAGCTCGCGTCGGGAAGGAGATAGAGGCCGGGCATCATCGTCATCTTGCGCAGGAGTTCATGCTGTAGACGACTATACGGCCATTACTACACAAATCTCAACTCTTGCATCGAGATTCGACAGGTCCCAGATGATTGCGCAAGCTGGCTCGGTGTCACACCCTCAAAACCACATGCAGAGTACTACCTCGAGGCGTGTGATTGACCAGGATCCAGCCACTACTTATTTTGAACCATTTAGTTATTATTACAAACAATGATGTAATTAGCGCCTAATTTAAATTTTTCAAAACATAGTTTAAGGTTTTGCAGCGGAAAAGAAAGATGCACATATCGTAAATTTAAAACCACAAGTTTATTAGTTATGAACTTACAAACCACGCACACGCACTCCGTCCGATTGCAATATCCGTCTTGACAAAATTGAGCAACCTACAAAGCATGCAGTAGAGTGTCAACATAACGTTGGCGTGTTCACAAGTTTAGAGTTTTCCAGTTTTATTTCCAAAAACTTGTTTCAACAGTTAATTTTATCCGTTTATACATGCCATGGGGAGCTACCCCATAAGTAAGCTACTAAACTGTTTTACAATACCGAATACTATGCGACCGTACGTTTCCGTAGAGTGCCCCGTTTGTCAATGTTCTATCATCATTGACAGTTTGCCAGAGTCTATTAGTTCATGCACGATCCCATACGCGGGCACGGTGTGAGGCTGGTGAGACCTAAATAGCGCTATCAACTAATAACCCGTTCGCCAGGCCCCAGCGACTAATCGGTATTAAATGGTAGGGACTTGAGTGATAGAGTTTCGTTTAGTGTTGCTCGTTACATTCCATATAAACAGTAATTAACTAAAAGTCCCGCATAAGGGGAGAAAAGTAGTTTGTATCCCTCACAAGGGGATAGCGTTGTTACCCGTATCCCACACAAGGAGATAGAAATACCGTATCCCGCACAAGGAGATAGTAAGCAATCCCAAACCAGGAAAAGTGTTTCGTTCCATTTCCCAACCACCGGGAACGCATGCTTTAAGTAAAAGGTAGTGAACTCACCTTTGCTTTGCTCAGTGGACAATTTACTCGTGTTACGTTGGTCAACCATACCCTATTATGGTTTAAAAATATTTATTAGGTTCATGTCCAAGTAATGTCACATACAATTACACGTATCTAACACATAGCACGTAAGTCATACTAGCATATACGCTATTGGGCCTATCCTAGCATGCAAACAGTTAAACATTAACAGTAGCACGTAGTCCAAAACATCAGTTTGTCCGGCCCAATAACTAAGCAGAGTAGTCCAGTCAAAACCGGGTGGTCTCGACTCGAGACCAAGAGATCTCGAGTCGCAACCATGAGATTCCGATTCACCATCTAAGCGGTCTCGAGTCGTGCACTTCTGAGTCGCAACCTTGCGGTCTCGAGTCAGGCTTGAGTCGAGATCAGAAGATCTCGAGTCGCAACCGTGCCGGTCTCGAGTCCTTACGTGTGAAGTGCCTGGTTTCGAGTTGCCAACATATCGGTCTCGAGTCGCAACCATGAGTTTCGACTCACAACCTTTGCTGATGTTTCTAGAATCCTCTGAATGGTACTAACCAATCAAATTTCATAAGCATGCACTATCCAATCAAATTACCATAACATGTTTTATCACACCGTACACTTATTAAAACAGATCAAAACAACATATTTCAATGTTCATAACGTATTCAACAAGTTCATTATTTTGGGTTTTCATTACCAACAACATATTCATTCTAAAATAAATCTTGCAGCAATATTTCTTTCACAACTTTGACAATCATTCGAACCCTTAAGCATACATAAAACAAACAGACAATAAACTCTCATATATGCATAACTTAGAGCCTTGAACCTTATGCATCAAACAACTAACAAGTTTCATATATCAAATATCATCAACAGTTTATCAACACTCCAACTATTACTGCAAAAACTCAAATCAATTTATCACACAATCTTCCATATTCTTAAACAATCAAATGCACAGCCAAGATTAATAACACAATTCAAACATAACCAATCAAGAATGCAAAAACTAAATGGACATACATTGTTCTAAGGACTCTGAACGGCTGCTGAACCCGAGCCGAACCAAAACTGAAATCTGACCCGAGGCTGAACCAAGACTCGAACCCGCTGAACCATGCCATAACTGAACTGAGTTCACTTCTTGAATCGAAACAATTCTTCTCTAACATTGAACCGAACAGACCTGAAGCTTGAAACGAGGCCTGGTCCTGCTGACTCGTTGACCAGACCAAACACCATCAGCAATAGAAGCTGTCGAACCAAAAACACCACCACTCGAATCCCCACCGTCGTCGTTGTGAAGCATCACCGCCGCCGCGAGCGGCGGCTCTGCCGCCTGAGATTGTGCTGCCACTGTCATCTCCTTCTCTGCTGCTCACTCGCTGCTTCAATCTTTTGATCTTCGTCGCCAGGGAAATGAGAGTACGAGGGGGGGGTGCACCGGCTCCTTCTTACCTGCCGAGGTTCAATCGAGAGGGAGGAGCGAGAATGGTGAAAGGGTTAGGCTCGTTTGAGGGTGTGTGACGTCGGAAAGGGAAGGGCACCAGCCGGAATTCGATTTCCGGTCACCGGAAATCTGAACGAGGGAGAGGAGGGGGATCAGGCACTTGTGCGGCTGACTTGTTGTTCTAGGGTTTTTGAGAATTTGAATAAAAGGGGGTAAGGGTTTATAAGGTGTTTAAATAGGCTAAGGTTTTAGGTTTAGGGAGTGGGCTTGGGCCTAGCCCGAGTGCGAACCTGTTTAAACAACTACGCGTCTCGCTCAAACCGATCTGCCCGGTTATTTTAACTCATAGGAAAATAATTGAAACTTTCATCGTGGATTATTATTATTTTTATAAAATAATGACGATAATAATACTAATAATAATAATAAATAATAGTGAATACGAGCATTAATAAAATGCTCGTCTCTCGACGATCAGGATCGAGGGTTCCAGTTGTCACATTCTCCCCATGTTACAGGAATTTCATCCTCGAAATTTAAGCAAGGGTAATACGATGCGCTCCAAAGGTATACATAGACTCCATTACCATACGTAGATATAAGCAGTTTCACGAAAGTCCACAAAACGAACATATAAGACACATAGTGCATAAGGTCACATAGCACGTAAATAGCACGTAACAATCACGTAGCACAAGATCCACAGAGTTTGTACGTATTTCACATAGTATAGAATTTCACAAATTTAATTATAACATCCAAGTAACGTACAGGAAAACCCGAAGTGTCACATTATCCCCAAGTTCAAGAAATTTCGTCCCGAAATTTAGCGCGCAGCCGCTGACAAGCTAGTGTGATTAAACGTTTTCGTGGGGTGTCATATCATCCCCTTGTTGGCTTGAAATTTCTTCCCGAAATTTAGTTGTAGCTTCAGTGCTGGAAGTAATGTTTGTAAACAACTGGGGATACATGCGCATCATCTGGTTTTCTCATTCCCAGGTAAACTCTAGGCCACGGTGTGAGTTCCAACGAACTCGGTCTGTTGGTTACACTACGCTCGAGGGTTTTGATTTCTTGATCCTCGATCTCAACCGGTTTCTCAACGAAGCATAGTTTGTTGATGATCACGGGTTCCTAAAATGGAACAACGAATGTTTCATCTGACAGACACTTCTTCAGATTAGGCACGTGAAAGACGTTGTGTACCGCACTCAGCTCTTTAGGCAGGTTTAGTCTGCAAAGCTACCTTACCGATCCTTTCGGTAATTTCGAACGGTCCAACATATTGCGGATTAAGTTCGTCCCGTTAGCCAAAACGTACCACACCCATCCAGGGTGAAACTATATGTAGAACCCAGTCTCCGACTAGAAATTCTAGAGGTTTCCTATGCTTATTCGCGTAATCTTTCTGACGGTCTGGAGCTACCGCCATGCGTTGTCTATTCTGGGTAATCCTACACGTTGTGTCCAGCGCAAGTTCTGGGCCGGTAATTTGGCTTCCGCCCAACATAGAGGTCACTGGCATTTGCGTTCGTGCAATGCCTCAAATGGTGCTGCCTAAATGCTAGTGTGGTAATTGTTTTTGGAAGAGATTTTACGAAAAGGAAGTGTCACTTGTTTTCCAACGTTGATAACACATGCTCTCAGCATGCCTTCTAGGGTTTCGGAGAGTGCGTTCGGTTAGCCACCCATCAGCGGGTAGTAAACAGAGCTCATGTCTAACAGTAAGCCAAAGGGTCTGGCCGCAGCTTGCGACGAATCGGATGCAAAACGTGGATTACGATCATAGACAATAGGAGTTGACACTCCGTGCCTAACATCTACTTCTTTCAAGTAGATGGTTGCCAGTTCGAAAACTTGTCGGTTTCTTTGGTCGCATGCCATTACGAGAAGACATTTCATCAATGCCTTGGGCAGGATAGAATAAAATAGAAGCACCTCATAGATTATCTTCCAATTGCTGGAGTTGCGGATCGCTGGGCATCTCTCTAATGTCATGTGATACTCTTTCGAGTCTAAATCGTGAGGGGTTGTGTATGCGATCGAGAAGAGCAGGCTTTGCGACGTTAAAAGTCACGCGTTGAAAACTTAACGCAGGCGGCTTGAGTCGTAGAAGTATCAGGGTAAAGCAGAGGGGTCGTCCTGATTCCCACTGGTTTTCGAAATAGGTTCGGATGACGTCGAAAGAAACAAGTGTCGAATTTTGACAGGATGGAATAAATTCGAGTGTCGTAACTAGGTGTTGATCGTATCGAGTTCGAAGAACAGTGCTTGCGATACCCGTTACCCCCGGGGTATCCTTGGCTCGTTGCTCCAACGAGTAACATTCGTAGGAAGTAATTCGTCCAAACGGAGATTTGTGCAGAGTAGAGTAGGATAAGGATCATAGAATCCATGAAACATAACACGAGTAGCGAGATAATGCGAGAAGGGTAGTCAAATCTGATGCGTTCAACTTGAGACAAAACATAAAGGCTTTGGGATCGGCAATAGGGATTTATCTGATGTCGATGAGGTAGTTGGTCGTACACAAGCTATGGGCGTTTAGAACATAGAACGTTGCTTGCTGTTAAGGGGTGTTACGTCGATGTGGTTAGCGCAAAATGAAGTAGCTAGAGAGGGATGGTCGTCGTGCGGGTCTGTAGGTTTCAGGGTCTACTGAGACGTCTGGCAGGATGTGATTTCTCAGGTCGGCAGAAAATCAAGTTTGAGTAGGTTGTTCTAAGTCGTGCAAATGAGTTTGAAGTAGCACTTGCGTCGTCGAGGGGGGGGGGTTGATGTGAAACTGCAGAAACGGGCTCTCGAAAAAGCACGATTGAGGTAAATGTTTCCAATTTTCAGGGTTTATGAAGTTTGTCGACTAAAGGTCGATCTTGCTGAATTCATTAATCTGGAGAGAAATCTGGTCAAGGTTCCCGTATGAAGAAACGCGGATATTGTGATGAAGAAACGGTAGAAGCGGGGATACCATCTGGAGTAATAAACACAGATTCGTACAAAAGCTAGCGAAAGGATTCACGGAATCAAAAAAGTCGTCAAAGAATAACGGTCCTAGAAAATGAAGGGTAAGGTAAGCATCTAGGTCACCGTACTCGTCGATGGGTTGACTGGCTCATGTCTTCGTCTTACCACGCTTCCAAATACGCCGGTTTGTAAGAAAAGTATCAATTTGCTGAGTTTTAGGGCGTGCTAAGGTATAAGGTTCAACTCGAATAAGGATTAACCATGTAACGAGGAATTAGGGAGAAATAACTCCGTGGTCGATGGAAAGGTGATACGATTGCTGGCACTATAACGAGAAGCATACACCACGCATGCTTTTTGTGTTCGAGACGTGCAAACAGAAACCCGAAAGGTGTAGGCTTACTAGAATGCTTCAAGAATCTAGGTGATCAGTCGTATGAGGGAACAAGTCTCACTACTTAAGTCGGGAAAAGAAATACGCAAGTAAAAAGGATGCGAATGACGTCGTCGTTCCTTCTAATATCCCATGATATAGGGGTGGCTCCCCTTCGTCGATTCATTCTCGTAACTCCTCTATGTGCTTCGTAGCAGGCCTTTCCTGGGCAGGTCTATCGAGTGGACGTCCCTCGCGTCGATTTGCAGTCCAGGGATGATATCAGGAAATACGTGGACAAGGGCTTGAAATAATTTGTTCCCTGCCCTTAGTGTATTGTGGTTTCGAACCAAGTTTAGGAGGACTCGCTCCTGTTTAACACGTAACACGCTAGCCTAGCCTTCGTATGATCCACTGTGTTAAATACTAAATGTACGCATACATACTAACACATATATGCTAATTATACACATACACACATGCGTGTTGACACACATAAGTTATGCACAAGTAAATGCCATTAGCATACCATCACCAGGTGAGCATCTGAGGTACGAACCTTGCAATCCGGAGTGTGGTGTTGTTGTGGTTTCCACTAAAGAACGGTTATAGTCTGGTTTTCATATAAAAATATTTTATTTCCCAAACCAAAAATATTTCATATTTAAAACCTAGTTCGCTATAACCAATGGCTCTGATACCAATCTGTCACACCCTCAAAACCACATGCGGAGTACTACCTCGAGGCGTGTGACTGACCAGGATCCAGCCACTACTTATTTTGAACCATTTAGTTATTATTACAAACAATGGTGTAATTAGCGCCTAATTTAAATTTTTCAAAACATAGTTTAAGGTTTTGCAGCGGAAAAGAAAGATGTACATATCATAAATTTAAAACCACAAGTTTATTAGTTATGAACTTACAAACCACGCACACGCACTCCGTCCGATTGCAATATCCGTCTTGACAAAATTGAGCAACCTGCAAAGCATGCAGTAGAGTGTCAACATAACGTTGGCGAGTTCACAAGTTTAGAGTTTTCCAGTTTTATTTCCAAAAACTTGTTTCAACAGTTAATTTTATCCGTTTATACATGCCATGGGGAGCTACCCCATAAGTAGGCTACTAAACTGTTTTACAATACCGAATACTATGCGACCGTACGTTTCCGTAGAGTGCCCTGTTTGTCAATGTTCTATCATCATTGACGGTTTTCCAGAGTCTATTAGTTCACGCCCGATCCCATACACGGGCACGGTGTGAGGCTGGTGAGACCTAAATAGCGCTATCAACTAATAACCCGTTCGCCAGGCCCCGGCGACTAATCGGTATTAAATGGTAGGGACTTGAGTGATAGAGTTTCATTTAGTGTTGCTCGTTGCATTCCGTATAAACAATAATTAACTAAAAGTCCCGCATAAGGGGAGAAAAGTAGTTTGTATCCCTCACAAGGGGATAGCGTTGTTACCCGTATCCCACACAAGGAGATAGAAATACCGTATCCCGCACAAGGAGATAGTAAGCAATCCCAAACCAGGAAAAGTGTTTCGTTCCGTTTCCCAACCACCGGGAACGCATGCTTTAAGTAAAAGGTAGTGAACTCACCTTTGCTTTGCTCAGTGGACAATTTACTCGTGTTACGTTGGTCAACCATACCCTATTATGGTTTATAAATATTTATTAGGTTCGTGTGCAAGTAATGTCACGTACAATTACACGTATCTAACACATAGCACGTAAGTCATACTAGCATATACGCTATTGGGCCTATCCTAGCATGCAAACAGTTAAACAGTAACAGTTAAACATTAACAGTAGCACGTAGTCCAAAACATCAGTTTGTGCGGCTCAATAACTAAACAGAGTAGTCCAGTCGAAACCGGGTGGTCTCGACTCGAGACCAAGAGATCTCGAGTCGCAACCATGAGATTTCGATTCGCCATCTAAGCGGTCTCGAGTCGTGCACTTCTGAGTCGCAACCTTGCGGTCTCGAGTCAGGCTTGAGTCGAGATCAGAAGATCTCGAGTCGCAACCATGCCGGTCTCGAGTCCTTACGTGTGAAGTGCCTGGTTTCGAGTTGCCAACATATCGGTCTCGAGTCGCAACCATGAGTTTCGACTCACAGCCTTTGCTAATGTTTCTAGAATCCTCTGAATGGTACTAACCAATCAAATTTCATAAGCATGCAGTATCCAATCAAATTACCATAACATGTTTTATCATACCGTACACTTATTAAAACAGATCAAACCAACATATTTCAATGTTCATAACGTATTCCACAAGTTCATTATTTTGGGTTTTCATTACCAGCAACATATTTATTCTAAAATAAATCTTGCAGCAATATTTCTTTCACAACTTTGACAATCATTCGAACCCTTAAGCATACATAAAACAAACAGACAACAAACTCTCATATATGCATAACTTAGAGCCTTGAACCTTATGCATCAAACAACTAACAAGTTTCATATATCAAATATCATCAACAGTTTATCAACACTCCAACTATTACTGCCTAAACTCAAATCAATTTATAATACAATCTTCCATATTCTTAAACAATCAAATGCACAGCCAAGATTCATAACACAATTCAACATAACCAATCAAGAATGCAAAAACTAAATGGACATACATTGTTCTAAGGACTCTGAATGTCTGCTGAACCCGAGCCGAACCAAAACTGAAATCTGACCCGAGGCTGAACCAAGACTCGAACCCGCTGAACCATGCCATAACTGAACCGAGTTCACTTCTTGAATCGAAACAATTCTGCGCTAACATTGAACCAAACAGACCTGAAGCTTGAAACGAGGCCCGGTCCTGCTAACTCGTTGACCGGACCAAAAACCATCAGCAATAGAAGCTGTCGAACCAAAAACACCACCACTCGAATCCCCACCGTCGTCGCTGTGAAGCGTCACCGCTGCCGCGAGCGGCGTCGCTGCCGCCTGAGATTGTGCTGCCACCGTCGTCTCCTTCTCCGCTGCTCACTCGCTGCTTCAATCTTTTGATCTTCGTCGCCAGGGAAATGAGAGTACGAGGGGGGTGCACCGGCTCCTTCTTGGCTGCCGAGGTTCAATCGAGAGGGAGGAGCGAGAGTGGTGAAAGGGTTAGGCTCGTTTGAGGGTGTGTGACGTTGGAAAGGGAAGGGCACCAGCCGGAATTCGATTTCCGGTCACCGGAAATCTGTACAAGGGAGAGGAGGGGGATCAAGCACTTGTGCGGCTGACTTGTTGTTCTAGGGTTTTTGAGAATTTGAATAAAAGGGGGTAAGGGTTTATACGGTGTTTAAATAGGCTAAGGTTTTAGGTTTAGGGAGTGGGCTTGGGCCTAGCCCGAGTGCGAACCTGTTTAAACAACTACGCGTCTCGCTCAAACCGATCTGCCCGGTTATTTTAACTCATAGGAAAATAATTGAAACTTTCGTCGTGGATTATTATTATTTTTATAAAATAATGACGATAATAATACTAATAATAATAATAAATAATAGTGAATACGAGCATTAATAAAATGCTCTTCTCTCGACGATCAGGATCGAGGGTTCGAG
The DNA here is from genome assembly GCA_030545235.1 of Helianthus tuberosus. Lineage (NCBI taxonomy): Eukaryota > Viridiplantae > Streptophyta > Magnoliopsida > Asterales > Asteraceae > Helianthus > Helianthus tuberosus. The sequence goes on from CM060448.1 coordinate 89,646,147, forward strand.
TTGTCACACTCGGGATGTGACCAGTGTGGAGTGTCACGTGAGCCTGGTGCGTGCTTTCAGGGAGTCGTCTATGAGGGCCACGAAGAGGTAGATTTTGTGAGTAATCAGGTGAGGCCGCAGAACAATCCGTACAGTAACACCTATAATCCTGGATGGAGAAATCACCCAAATTTTGGGTGGCGAGCGAATACAGGCAATCAAAACCCATTGGGATTCACTCAGCGCGCTCCAGCGCCACAGCAAGGTCAGGGTCAGCAGTTCCAGCAATACAACTAACCTTACCAGCAACGTCCATATTCGTATCAGAATCAGGGCACTGGGAGTAGCTCCCAGCAGCTAGCCCCTCAGTCTAGTTCTAAGCTGGAGGATATGATGGCTCAGCTTCTTACTAGCTCCTCGAGTGCGAATAAGTTGGCTGAAAAACGCTACCAGCAGAGCGAGGATCGTTTTCTTTCTCACGGGGGAGAAATGAGGAGTCATAAAGCCTCGATTCAAAATATCGAGAATCAGGTTGGTCAGCTGGCACAGATGATGTCTAAAAGACCCCAGGGTGGTCTTCCGGGCAATACAGAACCAAACCCGGGTGGGCATGTGAATGCGATCATGACCAGGAGTGGAAAAACTACCGGACCCGTCATATCGGACTCATCACCGATCACTGAAGCGGCCCCGACTGACACACCGGACGAGGTGCAAGCCAGGCTACGCCCAGCAAGTACAGCACAAGTCTAGGAGCCGGTGTTAGTGCAGTATGTCTATCGCCTCCGTCAATCTTAACCGTAGCAGAAATAGAAGAGATCTAGACATTATTTTACATGTTGTAGTTAAAAAGGCAAGGTGGCAATCTTGTAAATAAGGGGAAATCCCTTATAACCTTGTGCCTATAAATAGGGAGTTATAGTGTTAGATTTAGGACTTTTGCCATTTTAAGAGATTTGGAGCTTTGGTGCTTAGAGAGAGAAACTAGAGAGAGAAAGTTCTCAATGTGATTTCCGGAGCTTGTACACGTCATACAGATCTATTGAATCACGTTACTTGTACGTTATTGTGTGTTCGGTCAAGCACGTTCACGGATTCCGCACGTTGAACGTGTTGTTACGCAATCGAATCAGAGACGAATCCGGACCTACAATTGGTATCAGAGCAGGAGCTCGGTTGCGAGGATCAAACGCACAATTACGCACTCAATTTCAGCAGATTCAGAGCGAAAAATCATTCAGATTTATCGAATTTCTCATATTTTTCATCCTTTCACGTTCTTAACTGAAAATTGGCAAATTAAATGGGTTTTTACGGTAAAAAATTGATAATTTTTTGATATGTTGTGCGAACATATCTGATCTATAACCCTACCAAATTTCAGAATCAAACTCCAAGCCGTTTGGAAGAAAATTAGAAATTTGTTGTTCGAAAAATGTTGAATAATGTTGTTGTTATTGATGTTCATCCGCACGCATGACATATACGTGCGTATGACCTATACGTACGGATAAGTCGCACGCACGGATAACCAATCCGCTTTGACCTTCGTTAACCTATCCGTATTGACTATTAGTCAACACTGTTATTTTGTCAGTCAAAGTGGTGATCATATAACATTATTAATTGAGAGTGCATGTGATTGTTTCAGAGATTTGAAAATTGTTGTTTGCATATGAATTAATATTGACGGTCACGTGATCTGATCATTGTTTGTCTCGATAAGTGTTTGTCACATGTGATGTTTAATTGAAATTGTTGAATAGAAGGTCAAACGGTCAACAGTTTTGTCGTCTAGTAGAGAGAGTCAGATCTTTTCAGTCGCACGGATAACATTCATTTCATCCGCATCATCACCCGTACGTATAGCACCCACCCGTGCGTATAGCATCATTCCCCACCCGCACGGATTACTTTCAGCCCTACATGTTGACTTGTTGACTTGCCACACGCACGGACAACTTGTCCGCGCGGATAACATCATCACCCGTGCGGATAACATAGAATAATATCCGTGCGGATTACTATCCGAGCGTATCACCATCCGAGCGGATAGCAATCCGAGTCTTGTGTTATCACCACGTTGTCACTTAGTCAACATTAGTCAGTTTTGTCAGCACCGAAACATAAAATCAATCAAGTTTAGAGTGAACATGCATGTGATATAATAATTCATATTGATTGTGTTTGCATGTGATTTGATTCAGACTTTCACGAAGGGTGCATATGTAAGTTGATAAGATTGTCAGACCCACCGATTGAAAGGATCATTTGTGAATGGGATATGTAGAGGTCCTATAGGATTTACATTGAATAAATAGTTGTTGGCCATCAATTCTAAATTTGATAAACATATTGTCAGTATACATGTGAGACTTGATGATCAATTTGCATGTGAAATAAAGGTTGTCGGCCACTTTACTTGATTAAAATCACTCTCTCACGTGAAGGATTATTGCAAGGTTGCAAGTGAGATTGGCTTTCATCGATTGTGGTCAAAAGGTCAACGTGTAATCCAGTTAGACAACTCACTCGAAGTCAAAGAGTCAAAGTGCCAACCGATTAACTCAAGTTTTGTCGAGTGGCTTGTGTCAAAGAGTTGGATAGTTAACTCACCCGAACAACAGTTATTCGCAAATCTTCGACACGAGTCTTAGATTGATTTCATCAACGCACACTGTTACGAACTGAGTGTTTGTTTGCTTGCAGGTAATTCAAGGATATAAAATCATGGCAAAAATCAGAACCTGTTCCTTTTAAAGATAACAGAAATGAAGAAGAGAAGTATATCAACAGAAAGATGAAAGCTCAAACCAAGTTGATCAGAATCAATCGTTTAATCAAAGAAGCTAAACAAGCAAAGAGATGGAATGCTACTAGACAATGTTATATTGATCAAGATGGAAACATTGCAGTTGATCCAAATAATATTATAATGGATATGTTCATCAAGCAGTATACTGAAGAAGAAGAGGGTTGGCAGAGAAAATGGTGGGGAAGTGGAGAAGAGAAAGAAAAAGAAAAAGATGAAACTTCAAAATGTGAAGGTGTGTGCTCAAAATGCGAAAAATTCGAAGCTGAAAATGTCAAACTCTTGAAGGATGTGGAGAGTTTGACATTGGAAATCAAAAAGCAGAAATATGAGAATGTTAAACTGTTAAATGACTTGAACAGTTTGACATTAGAAAACAAAATTTTTAAAGAAAAAGAAAAAGATTTTGAAAATGAAAAGTTGGAAATTTAAAAAAGATTTTGAGAATAAGCTAAACACTTTAGAACATGAAAAAGTGTTTTGGGCAAAATTAGAAAATAAGGCTTTAAAAGATAGAGAAACAGTTTTTGAAAATAGAATAAAAGTTTTGGAAAATGAAAATTCTGTTTTTGAAGATAAAATCAAAAGTTTTGAAAATGAAAAATTAAAAATTGAAAAAGATTTTCAAAGTCAAATAAAGATTTCTTGAAGATGGGAGATCTGTTTTTAGCAAGAACAATATTGAAAAGCAAAAGGTAATAAATTCCCATCGTCAGACAATTATTCGACTTGAAAAAGAAGCTGAAGGTGATAGAAAGAAAATCAAAGTTTTAGAAAATAAATTGAAAAGTTTTGTGACTTCTGCTTCATATGTTTGTCCAAAACCGATCAATTCTGTTCCAATAAGTGACAATGTCACAAATTTTGACAAAGTCAAAATTGAAGATTGTGATGATGAAAAAGAAAAGGAAGAAAAAAGAAAAACATTTTTGAAATTAAATGAAATGTTTAAAAATACTGTTTTACATTCTACTGAGAAAGGTGAATGCTCAACGCAAAAACCTGTAAAGAAGAATGTGGAACAGAAACAAAACGATAAAAAATCAAAAAAATTTCAAAAAGAAAATAAAAGCTCATCAGATCAATCATCCAATCACAATAAAAAATCACAAAAACTTAAAAATCAAAACTCAAAAATAGTTGATAATCAGTGGTGCAGGTTTGACCACAGTGCTCAAATGCCAAATCAAGGATACAAGAGGAGACATGAGTACCACAAGGCAAATCAATGCTATGATCTAAGTGTGTGGTATGAAGACGGTGTTTGGTATGAAGGCAGAGAGAGGTATGATAACAGAGTGTGTTACACTTGTGGCTATCAAGGACACATTGCTGTTAACTGCCAAAGTCAGAGATTCGAAACGAGAAGGTGCTATGAATGCCAAATCAGAGGTCATATTGCCAGAGAATGCCCAATGAGATCAAAGGAAAGATCGAGGGCTAAATCTCAGAAAATGGAAAAGAAACCAGTCAATGTCAAGCCCAAAGAACAGAAAGTTCAAGAACCAAAAGTTCAAGAACAGAAAGTTCAAGAAAAGAAAGTGAAGCTTTCACAAGGGCAAAAAGACAAACTGAGGAAGAAAAGAAAGAAGGCGAGAGAATATCTCGAGAGAATTTTGTCCTCGGATACAACTGGTAATCCGAGTAAAAGTTCTGATAAATCGTTTTGCTCTCCCAAGACCGATAAGTCAAACAAAACGAATTCATCAGATGCAAATCTGAGGACAAAAGAGAAGAAAAAGAAAGTTGTTAGCCATGAATTTGTTTCTTCGGAAACAAAGGAGCAACATGTCGGCGATGAATCTGGCTCATCAAAGTCAGACAAGCCACATTCAGGCAATGATTCTGGTATGGTAAAACCAGAAGAGCCATGTGTTGAGGTAAGAAGTGAGAATTCTGGTCTAACAATGGATGATGCAAATTTTCCACCATTGTTGAACAAGAATTCAAAATCACCCAAGGACCGTCAGGCTTGGGTGAATCTGTTTAAATGAAAAACCTGACTTGCCGGAGTTCCCAGGTTGGTAAGTGTGGAACAGGAATCGGCATATTTCTTGAGAAATTCACAGGTTTGTAACTGTGATATTTCGAATCACAAAAGACTAATCAAGGACATTAAGTTGTACTTGATTTCTCTTTCCGATAAGTGGATAAAGGTAAACAATGTGATGAAACCCCGAATTTGTGAAAAGACAAACAAAACTAATTTTCCGGAAAAACCATTTTGATTAAAACAAACTTAAGTGTTTTGAAATCTAAATGGGAAAATAGTTTGTTGTCAGGGGGAGTTCTGATTGTTAAGCCGAGAGAATGGCGAATTGAAGCGATTTGATATCAGTTTGTCATGTTTCTTGTATAGTTTGTTTTCAAATTTTCTCAGAAAATCAAAATTGAGATATATTTTGATTTTAGGGGGAGAAAAATTTTTTAAAAAGAAAAAAATTTGAAAATGCCAAAAACATTGAAAAAGCAAAAATGAGTTTGTTGTGAAAAAGAGGAAATGATAGTAAATCAGTGGACTATCACAGCATGCTAAAGAAATGTAATGTCAAATGTGATAAACGGTCTCACTAAAGATGTGTCGATAGGCTCAGCTAGACTAGTAGATTTGCGATAACGATACAAACTTAAATGAAAAAGCCTAGTTCTAGTGAAAACATGGTTGAAAGCATAGTACTTAGTTTTGTCCTTCTTGACTGTGTGCCTGCTCGGTAATCGCTGATTGTCGAAAGACATAAAACTGGTTAAGTCTGTGAACTTTCACAACTTTGCTGAAAAAGTCGCTGTGATTGTGCATTTCATTTTGCAAAGATTTAAACTTGTTTGATTTCTTTGTTTTGTTTAAGCATTGGACATCCTCTGCTTATACGTGAGTATCGACCTGGATGTTATTGCCTAAACGTTCTGCTTTATTTTCTTTGGTGTTTCGTTTAAGCTTTGGATCACCTCTGCGTATACGGGAGTATCGACCTGGTGGTTAAAGCCTAAACAACTTCAACTTATTTTTATTTTCTTATTTTGTTTAAACATTGGACTTTCTCTGCGTATACGGAAGTATCGACCTGATTGTTAATGTTTAAACATTCTGAGTTATTTTCGCACATATCACAGTTGATGAAAGTTTAAAGGCATTACTTGAGTTAGTGTATTGCATGATGAGGGGATATGCTGAGATCGTGGGGTCCATAAGAATTTAGTGCAAAAATAATATACCTTAACGTATCGGTAAGCATTTCGAAAGTTTTTAGATTGAGTTTAAGAGGACAACTATATCGTCAATCTATGAGAATCGTTTAGAACTTAAAATGATTAAAGCTTAACGGTGCTAGTGATTGGTCTCAAAAACTGATATGATCCTCTTACACAAACTCACAAAAATGTTGTTTGTATATATTTTTTTTTTACTGCATTTCTTTTAACTCAAAATCCAAAAAGATTTTAGTGTGTTTTAGCATAAAGTTTTGAAAAATGCAAAAAGATTTTCGACAACTGATGTTGGAAAGCTGATTTTCAAAATTCCAAGTGCTAAACATGATGAACTATATTGGGTTGGGAGAATATGTTGAAAAATTTGAATGTTATATATAAATGTTTTGAAAGACTGTGTGATTAGTTAATCAAGGTCATTCAATTGAACTTGATGTAACTATACAGATTGATAAATGAATGATTTCTACCAGTAAGTTTTCTTAAATCTAAATGTTAATAAATTTGTGAAACTTATGTTATGGGTAGAGGTTTTGCAGGTTAACCAGGTTTCAAATCCTGAGCATATGCAGAATAGAGCCAGGAATTGATCCTGAACTTGTGAACATGTGAAAGTCAGACTACGATCCCGACAGCTGAATCTAAGGGGGAGTCTGAAGACAAGCTCAACGCAAGAAGAAGCGTGGATTCAAGAAGCCAGGAAACTATCCTGAAGGAGCTTGTATACGGAAAGCCATGTGTCGATCCCAAAGCACGGGAGCTTGACGAAAGGGGGAGCCAGAAGAGTTTACTGAAAGGGGGAGCTGAAGCTCAAGACAGATCCACCGGGATTCTGTTCAAGAAAGAGTCTATGTTGCAGAAGAGATGATAAAGCTTTAAAAAGACTCAGAGAGAGAGAGAGAAACAAGTCACTACTAGTTTGACTACAGATTGACTGCGGCAATATCCAAGGGGGAGTCTGTTAGTGCAGTATGTCTATCGCCTCCGTCAATCTTAACCGTAGCAGAAATAGAAGAGATCTAGACATTATTTTACATGTTGTAGTTAAAAAGGCAAGGTGGAAATCTTGTAAATAAGGGGAAATCCCTTATAACCTTGTGCCTATAAATAGGGAGTTATAGTGTTAGATTTAGGACTTTTGCCATTTTAAGAGATTTGGAGCTTTGGTGCTTAGAGAGAGAAACTAGAGAGAGAAAGTTCTCAATGTGATTTCCGGAGCTTGTACACGTCATACAGATCTATTGAATCACGTTATTTGTACGTTATTGTGTGTTCGGTCAAGCACGTTCACGGATTCCGCACGTTGAACGTGTTGTTACGCAATCGAATCGGAGACGAATCCGGACCTACAGCCGGTCAAAGATTACACTCCCGCAGTAACTTATCCAGGCAGGCTGAAGAAGCAGAAGAACGACGAACAATACGGTAAGTTCCTTGAGTTGTTTAAGCAACTACACATTAATATACCGTTTGTTGAAGCCTTGGCCCAGATGCCAAAGTATGCGAAATTCCTTAAGGATATCCTCTCGAATAAACAGAAGCTCGAGGATATTTCATGTGTGGTGATGAATGAAACTTGTTCTGCCGTTCTACAAAACCGTCTGCCCATGAAAATGGGAGATCCAGGTAGTTTTACGCTTCCGTGATTGATTGGAAACATGTCAGTTAGCCATGCATTGGCTGACTTGGGAGCAAGTATCAACCTTATGCCTTATAAGGTTTTTACTAAACTGGATCTGGGTGAGCCGTCACCTACTAGGATGAGCATTCAGTTGGCAGACCGTTCAATCAAGTATCCGCGTGGATTTGTGGAAAACATGCTTGTAAAAATCGATAAATTTGTTTTCCCCGTGGATTTTGTTATTCTTGACATGGACGAGGATTCAAGAGTACCTTTGATACTTGGACGCCCTTTCCTCAATACAGCGAGGATGATTGTTGATGTGGCAGCTGGCCAAATCACGCTCCGAGTGAATGATGAGCACGTGATATTCGATATCAAAAGATCGATGCAGCATCCGCAATGTCACGATGACAAGCTTTATTATGTCGACATTGTCGATGCATGTGTGTGCTCTCATTTTCAAGGTACTGTTGACGAGATTGATTCGGACACACGTCTGTCGTGTGGGGACCTGATTGGCATTATGCAGGAGGGCCACGATTTCGAGCAGCCAGTCTATCAGATTGGTGACGATGGTTCCCAGAGTCCGGAGAGATTTCTTGAAATTATTCATGTAGAAGAAGAGAAAGCAAAACCGTCGGTTGAAGATCCACCGTCTTTGGAGTTGAAAAAACTCCCGCCACATCTCGAGTATGCATTTCTTGACGAGGAGTGTCGCTTACCGGTCATAATTTCGGCATCATTGGAAAAGGTTGAGAAGAATCAGCTTCTTGAGGTTCTAAGACTTCATAAAAGAGCCATCGCATGGAAAATCATGGATATCAAGGGCATCAATCCTTCTTTCTGTACTCACAAGATTCTGATGGAAGACGAGTACAAACCGTGTGCACAGCATCAGAGGTGTTTAAATCCAAATATGTAAGACATGGTGAAGAAAGAAGTGATTAAGTTGTTGGATGCCGGGATGATTTATCCTATATCCGACTCTGTGTGGGTTAGTCCAGTGCAGGTTGTACCTAAGAAAGGTGGTATGACTGTAGTCTCAAATGATAGGAATGAGTTAATTCCTACCCGTACCGTCACTGGGTGGCGAGTTTGTATTGATTACCGCAAACTCAACGATGCTACTCGTAAGGATCACTTCCCGCTTCCATTCATCGACCAGATGTTGGAACGTCTGTCGGGGAAGTTGTATTACTGTTTCTGGGACGGGTTCTCTGGGTACTTCCAAATTCCTATCGCTCCTGAGGATCAGGAGAAGACTACCTTTACCTGTCCCTTCGGCACATTCACCTACCGGCAGATGCCTTTTGGGTTTTGTAATGCACCAGCGACCTTCCAGAGATGCATGGTTGCAATTTTCCATGACATGATCGAGGATTCCATGGAGGTTTTCATGGAAGATTTTTCGGTATTTGGGGATTCCTTCGATCATTGCTTGGAAAATTTGAGAAAGATGTTAAAGAGGTGTGAGAAGACGAATCTGGTCCTAAATTGGGAGAAGTGCCACTTCATGGTGAAGGAGGGCATAGTTTTGGGACACAAGATTTCTCATGCGGGCATGGAAGTCGATCCAGCTAAAGTCGACGTTATTTCACGACTTCCGCCTCCCACCTCTGTGAGAGCGATACGGAGCTTTCTTGGTCATGCAGGGTTCTACAGGCGATTCATAAAGGACTTTTCAAAAATCGCTAGGCCTATGACCCGTTTGTTGGAGAAAGACGTTCCGTTCATATTTGGAGATGATTGCTTGAGGGTTTTTGACCTTCTCAAGCAAAAGTTTATTGAGGCCCCTATTTTAGTTGCACCGGACTGGAGTCTGCCGTTTGAAATTATGTGCGACGCGAGTGATTACGCTATGGGGGCCGTTCTGGGTCAAAAGAAAGAAAAGCACTTTCACCCGATCTATTATGCGACCAAAACTCTCCACGACGCTCAAGAGCATTACACCACGACTGAAAAAGAGCTCTTGGCGGTCGTTTTCGCATTTGATAAATTTAGATCGTATTTAGTGCTTTCGAAAACCGTTGTGTATACTGATCACGCAGCCATTAGATACCTCTTCAGCAAACAGTACGCTAAACCGCGTCTAATCAGATAGATCTTGTTGCTGCAAGAGTTTGATATCGAAATCCAAGATAAAAAGGGTGATTTGAATGTAGCGGCTGACCATCTATCTCGGTTAGAACATGGAGACATCGAGGACTCGCGTTGGGATTCAATCAATGAAAATTTCCCACACGAGTCTTTGATGGGTGTAGAGATATGCGATGACTCGCCTTGGTTCGCCGACTTTGCGAACTACCTTGCTTGTAGAATTCTGATTAAAGGGTTGACTCACCAGCAAAAGAGGAAATTCTTTTCAGATATCAGGCAATACATTTGGGACGACCCTTTTCTATTCAAGGTGGGTGTTGATCAGGTGATCAGAAGATGTGTATCAGGGACTGAGGCGACCGATATTCTGCGCCAATGTCATGAGGGACCTACCGGAGGCCACCACGGAGCCAACTTCACCGCGAAGAAGGTGTTGGATTCCGGGTTTTACTGGCCGACCATTTTCTGTGACGCGCAGAGTTGGGTGAAAGCGTGCGATGCTTGTCAGAGGGCGACGAACATATCGGCATGCGACTAAATGCCCCAGAACTGGATACAAGTTTGTGAAGTCTTTGATGTTTGGGGGATAGACTTCATGGGACCGTTTCCCCCCTCACGAGGTAACAAATACATCCTCGTCGCAGTTGACTACGTATCAAAGTGGGCGGAGGCGTAAGCCTTACCCACAAATGATGCCTGGGTGGTCGTGAGATTCTTAAAAAGTTTGTTCGCCCGATTTGGCGCTCCAAAAACGCTTATTAGTGACCGAGGGACTCATTTCTGTAACACACAGCTTGAAAAGGCTTTGTCCCGATACGGTGTGCATCACCGTTTGTCCACGCCCTATCATCCGCAGACGAGCGGGCAGGTGGAAGTCACGAACCGTGGGCTTAAGCGCATCCTTGAGCGGTCTGTTGGTGCAAACCGTAAGGAGTGGTCGGACAAACTTGAGGAGGCATTGTGGGCATTCCGTACAGCTTATAAGACCCCTATAGGGACCACCCCCTTTAGGTTGGTATACGGAAAGGCATGCCATTTACCGGTGGAGTTGGAGCACAAGGCTATGTGGGCTTTGAAAACCGCAAATTTGGACCTTAAAACCGGAGGTGAAGCCCGGTTTCTCCAAATTCATGAATTGGAAGAATTGCGTCAACAAGCCTATGAAAGCTCCGTACTCTACAAAGAGCGCACGAAGAAACTTCACGACAAACGCTTGAAGGACCACAAAGAATTCCAAGCGGGTGATCTTGTTCTTCTCTACAATGCACGGTTGCGCTTATTTCCTAGGAAACTTCATTCACGCTGGACAGGACCATACACGGTTAAGGAGGTATTTCCGTATGCAGTAGAGAACGCGGATGGCGTTACATTCAAGGTAAATGGTCACCGGTTGAAGTTGTACGTTGCCGGGCCGATAGAGTCGGCGGTGGAGGTAATTGAGCTCCAAACCCCGCCCACATCATAAGTGTGGGGAGGAGAGAGTCTACGCTACTGACTCGCGGATTAAAAATGTAGCAAGAGCGTATTTTGCGCTTTAGGGGTAGTATCGTCTTTTTAGGTGTTTTTCTTGTTTTAGCGTAATTTAGGTTTGTTAGGTAGTTTCCGTTAGTTTGTTTAAGTTTCATACGTGCCGGGCGAAGGTTCTGTGTTGCAATATTGTTAAAACAGTTAGCGTGTTGAAAAAATGGCGAAAAACGGCCAAAACAGTTGCTGGAAATGGCTTCTGCGGAAAATTCTGATCTGCAGCTGTTGCACGGTCGTTCCACGAGTCGCACAACCATGCATTTCCAAGCTGGCTGGCACGGTGAGTCGCACCCCCGGTGCATCTCCGAGAGCATGCTGCAGGTTAGAAAAATGTAGGTGACGCACAACCGTGCGAGAGGCAGGGGCAGTTTGGTCTTTTGCACAATATAAAACCCCCATCTGCTTCTTTTCCCTTCATTCGCGAACCCTAGCCATCCGCAGCTGTTCCAGAGCGATATTGCTTCAAATCGCACGGTTCTTCGCACGATTTCACACCCTACTTCGCACGGTACGTTCCTTCATGTAGATTATCTGTTTTTTCGCTTTCTAGGGTAGATTCATCCGTTTCTTCAAGGTTGTTTAGGGTTCTCTTCATAAACAAATCGAAACCCTAACCCTTGTAAGAACCATTCGTATCGTGAACATCCGGTTAAGTTTCCGACCCCTATTTGTACAAAAAAAGTTGTTGATTTTGAAAAAACCAGGCTATTCGAAGTTCAGGGGTTTGAAATCGGCAGAACAGGTGTCGCACGGACGTTCCTTGGATGGAATGGTCGTGCCATTCCGGATGATTCACGATATCTGCTTGTTGATCGGTGTTGCACGGTGGTGCCATTTGTCGCACGCCGTGCAATTCCGACAGATTTGGGCAATTTCCGTTTGTTCTCGACGACGCACGACCGTGCGTCTCGTCGCACGACCGTGCCACAGGCCCAGATCAGATTCACAGTTTCTTCATAATTGGCTGATCGGCTGTTTTCGATTAAATTTTTTCCTGATTCCATCTTTCTAACGTTATTTCTCATACAGATGGATCACCCTTTCCTTCAGTTTGATCCCGAAGATGAACGAGAGGCTCTTTGCATCCCGAGACGGGATGCCTTATGGGCAAGGCGGAGGAAATTCGGAGTCCCCCTGTGGCTAGATTGGGAAGTTATGGGGTAGCTAAACCAGACCGACTGATTTGATAGCATGCTCACTTTCCCACTTGCCCGCTTAATATCTATCAACCGACCCGTCTACCTTGAGCTGACCATAGAGTTCTTTTCAACATATGCCTATGAGAAGCCGGTTGCTCATAGAAGGCCCAAATTCCGCTACAAGGAGCGAATAACTTTCCGGTTAGGTGGACGATGGCATACATGGACAGTGGGTCGATTAGGTAGGAAGCTCGGGATCTACACAAGAGAAGACATGGATTCCGAAGTCTTCACAAATTAGTTCACTTTTCCGACTGATGATGCACGGAACCAGTTTTGGGCTAAAAATGCTATCGGTGACCCTTATGACCCGAGAATGTCGAAGGCTTCATGACTGAGAGATCCTTTGGTGCGAGTGATGCATCATGTGTTCAGCCACACAATTTACGGGCGCATGGATAGTCTTGGGAACTGTCCAACACCAGATTTGATTTTTCTCTATGCGCTGGTTGAGAGAGTCCATATCAACTTAGCCGCAAGAATGGTTGAGTACTTCGTGAAGTGCTCGGGGCGGAAGCCCAACAGTCAAATCCACGGCGGTCAGTACGTGACCGAAATTGCTTATAATCTGGATTTGATGACTGAAGAGGTACTTCAGGGTCTCACTCTGATAACCGAGGGTGTTTATGTTGACATTAGGTCACTGAAGGCGATGGGAGTGATTGTTGAGTTGCCTCACGGGGATAGATTGAAGGGGTTAAACAACGAGGTCTGGGACCCGTTGCCTCCAGCTGTGGAGGAACATGAGGATGAGGTGATGCATGATCAGGAGCATCAGTAGCAGCATGATGAGCAGCACGTACCACATCCACCGACACCGACACCACCATATTCACCGCAACACCATGCATTCCACCAGCATCAGGACTGGCCCGAGTTCTATCAGCAGTTCCAGCAGATGCAAGTTAACCAGGATCAGATCAGGGTTAACCAGGAACAGCATGGGGTTTATATTGACCAGATCCGGTCTAGACAGGACGAGATTAGGTCCGCTCAGGATCAGATTCGGGCAAACCAGGATAGTTTGTATCAGGGAGTAAGTGCTGGGTTTTCATATCTGTTTGGGGAGATGCATCATGCCTATCCCGACTACTTCCAGCATCCTCCACAGTTCCCACCGTGGAACCCACCTGGTTACGGAGATGCGGGTCCGTCCTTTACTAGAGACGATGATGGTGATGACGCGTAGGAGTCGGTGGTATTGATTGTTGGTGGTTGTTTTTATTTCAGTACTTTATATTTTGGGTGTTCATTTTGTTTGTTATTTCAACACCCTCGGATTGTATTTTGTTTTCAGACAATTTACTTTATGTCTTGTATTTGTTTGGATGTTAGTCCTATATTTATGTACATTATGGTTTATTTATGTTTATTCTGTTTCTGTTCTGTTTTGGTGTACATGTGACATACTTGCAGATCCGACATATCTTGGACCGGAGCACGTGACAGATACAGCTTCAGAAGTCTCGTTGCATCAACATCATCTTGAGGGGAGTACTATTATCCTTTTCTCTATATTTCGGGTCTCGCATTGGGGACAATGCGAAGTTCAAGTGTGGGGAGGGGGTTAACTTTGTTAACTTTGTTTGTCCTATATATATAAAAAAAAAATCAGAAAAATCATTCAAAAATACCTGTATTTTATATATATTTTAGTAAATAAACCGGTTGGTTGTGTTTTAGAAAGCTTCGGACTTGATAAAAACTCAACAAGCAAAATATTTTTGAAAAAGGAAACCGGAAAGCGTGACAAACAAAGAAAGACTTGCATGATAGTTTTCACACTTTTACCCATTCCTTCCGTTACGTGAGCATATTTGAGCCTTGATATTGTTATATATTTGTTCATTTCGGATATAGGAGTGAGCCGGATGTTATGTGTAATTTACAACTTGTTACTAGTATGCTTGTTAAGACCATGAACTTGCGGAATTATGTAGAAGTGATAGAGGCACTTAGATTACCCCTTTGTTCTAAACCTTGTTCTTTGTGTTGTGCTTCCCGTAAACCTTATATTACCCTTTAGGATTAACCATGTCGAGCCTTCCCGTTTACCTTTGTTTACCCACATTATCGCCCACTTAGCCAAATTTAGCCTTTTTATGTTTTAAACCTTTTTAGTGTTAAAACTCGGTCAAAATAATCGTTTAACTAGCGTTTGTTGTAGTTTATTGTTTATTTATCTAGTTTCTTGTTTAAAAAAAACAGAAAATAAAACACCCTAAAATAGGGTGAAGTCGACGAAAATCGAGCAATTTTGAATGCTTAAATGTTAAAATATCGTTGATTAGCTCGATTGCGCAATAGTCGCCTTTTTAAGGCATTTGTATGTATAGTTGTATTGTTTGTTGCTAGTTAAACGCTACTACCGAGTTTTAACCATTTTCGCCACTTTAAATATCCATTTCCATACCCTTCGCCCAAGCCTAACGTTACAACCCGTAAAGACCTCTTGATTTACACTTTTTCGCATGTTAGTTGGTGGAGACGAGATCTTATGACAAGCTTATGATATTACACATTTCATTGACGAGGCATTGAGTGTTTGCACGTACACATTTTATATATGTTTCATAAATAAAACCGAGTGTGTGTGAACATTGTGAGTTGTGTGAAGATTAACATGTTGAGTCAATTAAATGTGAAGTCACGGCTTTTTGGTTGTCGTTATATATTTACATATGCTTGTTGGGTTTGAGTCTTTTGATGTCGTCTTTCGAAAAACCGGCTAACCGTTTATAGTTGTTTTCAATAAAATAGTGTGTAAATTATCGTTCTTGTTTGATTCTATCTTTTATTGTATTTTAGTTTAGCTTGCTTGAGGTCAAGCAAGGTTTAAGTGTGGGGAGATTTGATATTCGCTAATTTACACATATTTTAGTCCCCCGTTTTACCCCTATTTTATGCGTTTTCGGCCGTAAAACCGTCATTCGGATGCTTAATCATCTACACTTTTGTTTACAGGCCTAAAACAGCATACCAGTCAAGATGATAGCGAAAACGAGGACTTTCCGGACAAAACGACGAAGCTGCGAACATTCTGTTAAGAAAACTGACCTGGGCATGTGGAACGGTCGTGCGACCTGATGCACGACCGTGCATCTCCGACAAATGCAAGTCAGTCCGGCATTGAACGAACGTGCAACTCGGCGTGCAAGGCAATCAAGACCATCCCGGTGATGCACGGTCGTTCCATATCTTGCACCCCGTGCGGATCCGATGATCTAGCCTAACCTCGGAACTGAACGACCAGTGCAACTAGGCGTGCAACAAGAACTCGGAACTGAACGACCGTGCCATCTGAAGAACGGTCGTGCGAGACCGAAGACCAGTCAAGATCTGTGACGTCATGCAGTATGGTACACCATACCTACAATAATTGCTTAAAGTGAACGGTCGTGCAACAGGACGCACGACCGTGCGACATCGAAAAAATATAAAAAACCTGCAGAAACATTCTGCTCGGAACTCTGGACATTTTGGAAGCGATTCTGGCGATTTTCAGGCTCCGGAGGCTTCTGCTTTCACCCGGATTCAAGCCACATTGTGCCGATTAGCTTCGTTATCTTCCAGATTCTTAATCTTATGCTTGTTTATGGTTTGGTTTTCTAATCTTTCCATAATTTTGTTAATCTTTCAAGCATTTAGATTAAGATTTATGTATTATTGTAGCCTTTGGGCAAAAACACAACAATTCCTTGCTTGATTATAACCATTGGTGTGTTAATCTTTGTTTGTAATGACATTTGGAAGTATTTTCTATGTTAATCTTTGATGATTAGTTTGCAACCTTGTTATTGATATTGATTTCTTGATTATAAGTAATTGTGTTGGATGATTGGTATTTGGTTAGTTAAGATAGTTGAAAAATGAAGCTTAATTAATCTTGTATTAGTAAACTTTGAACTTGGTTAACTAGTTTAGCTTTGTTTAAATGTGTGCATCATGATACTAGAAATGGTTAGTGATTTAATAAAATGTAATTATTGTTAATCAAGAAAGCTTGCCGTCACGTAAGGACCTAAAAGGGTTAAATGGTGTCGTTATGAATTCTTGCCATGATTTGTTAACTTAGTTAGTAGTTTAGGCCAAAATTACTATCTTGGTGAATTTATGTGTAAGATTTGTAAAATGAACTCGGTTGTGATTTAATCTAGTTTATGCTTGTCTCGGTGGTTGCATTGTGTTTATCGGTGTCTCTTTCCTTGATTAAGTGCGGTTAGAAAACTCCTAACGGATGACTAACTTATTTTTAAGAGATTTTCATAGACATTTATCAATTGCAAGTTAAAGAACAGTTTTAGGTGGTTAAAGTGTGTTTATCGTTTTAGCTTTCCGAATGATTGTCATGTTAGGATTCCCGAAAGGGATACTAATTGTCTTGAAATTGGAGAATTGATCAAATGCTTCTAATGCCAAAACCGACTTAGTTGACATGCTGTGGTTGTTTATTAAGCAAGGTTATTTATATATTTTCTACTATGTTTTATCAGTATTTGTTTATGCTTACTTTAGTTTAATTAAAATCAAACAACTTATGTTTTTACCGATAGTTTAGTGACAAAGGTCTAGTATTATTTCTCCGCCCATTTCCTTGGATCGATACTTGGTTCTTACCGATACTTTACTACATATATGACGGGGTACACTTGCCTCTTTCGTGTGTGTTTTGATGTAAAAGTAATAATCACTTTTATAGATTTAAAACCAAATCGTGTGTAATTTCATTGCAATATTATGTATATATACGCACATGTCACTGTTCAACACATAATGGCACAAGGAATCATAGATGCCATGCCATTTATTATTCAAACTATTCAAGAAGGGAATAATAAAAGTAAGCATAGCAGTAAGCGACCCATCGAACCCGAAAACAGCGTGAACAATGGACCTGTACTTCAAATGCCTATTCCCAAAAGGAGAAGAACCGTGTCTTACGGTTGTTCTTATAAAGAATTATGGTCTTGTAAACCAATGGAATTCTCGGGCAATGAAGGGGCCATTGCAACCCTACGCTGGATAGAGAAGACTGAGGCAGTCTTAAGAATAAGCAAGTGTGCTGAAGAAGATAAGATACTGTTTGCTTCTAATCTGTTTAAGAATTCAGCACTAGAATGGTGGAACACTATCCTCCAAACAAGTGGAAGTGATAGAACATACAATATGGAATGGGAAGAATTTAAGAACAAGGTAGAAAGGAAATTCTGCCCACCAAATGAGAAGGAACAGATAGAAACAAATTCCTAAACCTTAGAATGACTGGTGTGGATAGTAAGGGATACACTAAAATATTATTTGAATATGCTAGAATAGTACCAACCCTTGCATCACCAGAGCCAGTATTAATCTCCCGTTACATCTGGGGATTAATTGGAGAGATTAGACACGTAGTAAAGGCAGCTAGACCTCAAACTATAGAAGAAGTTGTAGAACTGGCAAATACCTTGACAGATGAATTAATCCGTACTAGAGAAGAAGAACAAAGGAGAAAGCTAACCCAAAGGCTTACTCAAGAATTCCGTTCTGGGAATTACAACTGTAGAAATATGGGTTCTACCTCTGCACATTTCTACAAGGTCTGCAAGAAAAAGCATTCGGGAAAATGCTCCACTCTTTGCAATTATTGCAAGATGCCAGGACACAAGGAAGAAAATTGCAGGAAGAAATCCAGTAATTGATTGTGCTACAACTGTGGAGAAAAAGGTCATATCAGGCCAAACTGTCCGAAATTAGCTCCAGCTGCGGACAACAAGAATACCAAAAATGCTAGAGCATTTTTTTTTACTACAGATGAAGCTAAGATGATTCCAGATGTCATAGCTGGTACGTTTTTAGTTAATGATATTTTTGCTAAAGTATTATTTGACTCTGGTGTGATCCAAAGTTTTATTAATACATCATTTTGCAAATTTTTAAATCAATCATTAACTAAACTACCACAAGAATGTTTAGTAGAGACAGCTAATGGAGAAACCGTTAGAATTTCGGAAATCTTGCAGGGAGCAAGAATAGAAATTTTAAATCAAAAATTTGTGGCAAATCTTTATCCTATGAATCTGGCAGGATTTGATGTTGTTTTAGGAATGGATTGGTTAATAGCCAATAAAGCCAGTATTTTATGTGATCAAAAGTCAATTCAAGTAAATGCACCAAAAGGTAAAACGATCACAATTAAAGGAGATAAACCTAATAGATCCACAAAATTCATCTCTGTGATGAAAACTGCAAGTTATATAAGAAAAGGTTCTATAGTGTATTTGATTTGTATAATCACTAACACTAAAGGAAAGGATTTAAAAGATATTCCAGTAGTATCTCAGTTTTCAGATGTATTTCCAGAAGAATTACCAGGACTGCCACCAAATGGAGAAGTTGAATTCAGGATCCATTTGATACTAGGAACGGCACTGATTGCCAAAGCACCTTACTGTTTGGCACCCGCAAAAATGCAAGAATTAAAGAAACAATTAGACGAATTGTTAGAAAAAGGATTCATACAGCCGAGTTCGTCACCATGGGGAGCGCCGATACTATTTGTTAAAAAGAAAGACGGATCAATGCGTATGTGCATTGATTACTGTGAATTAAACAAGGTCACGATTAAGAACCGGTACCCATTACCGAGAATCGATGATCTATTCGATCATCTGCAAGGAGCTCGATTTTTCTCTAAAATCGATTTAAGATCAGGATATCATCAATTAAAGGTACAGGAAGAAGATATTCCTAAAACCACATTCAGAACAAGGTATGGTCATTATGAATTTACTATCATGCCATTTGGTTTAACCAATGCCCCAGCCGCATTTATGGACATGATGAACCGAATATGTAAGCCATATTTGGACAAATTCATAATTTTTTTTATAGATGATATTCTAATTTAGTCTAAGAATAAGGAAGATCATGCAAATCATTTGCACGCACTTTTAAGTTTATTAAGAAAGGAAAGGCTTTATGCTAAATTTTCAAAGTGCGAATTTTGGTTAGAATAGGTACAATTCCTTGGACATTTAGTAAACCATGAAGGAATTCATGTAGATCCAACAAAAATCGAGGCGATTACTAAATGGAAAACCCCTGAATCACCAACCGAGGTTAGAAGTTTCTTAGGATTGGCCGGTTATTATAGAAGATTTATTTAAGATTTTTCTAGAATAGCCATTCCTTTAACTAAGTTAACCTGTAAATCTGTTAAGTTTGAATGGGGATTAAAACAAGAAGAAGCATTTAGAATTCTTAAGCAAAGATTAACCCATACACCCATATTAGCGTTACCAGAAGGAACTGAAGATTTTGTAGTTTATTGTGACGCTTCTAAATTAGGTTATGGATGTGTTTTGATGCAACGACAAAAGGTTATAGCTTATGCATCTAGACAACTTAAGAATCATGAAGAGAATTATTCAACCCATGATCTAGAATTAGGAGCTATAATTTTTGCTCTTAAGATTTGGAGACATTACTTTATGGTAGTAAGTTTACCATATTCACTGATCATAAGAGTTTAAGGTATATATTCCAGCAAAAGGAGTTGAATATGAGACAAAGACGCTGGATGGAGATGCTTAGTGATTATGATTGTGATATCCAGTGTCATGAAGGAAAAGCAAATGTTGTAGCAGATGCTTTAAGTCGAAAGTGTCATGAAAAGCCAAAAAGGGTACGTTCTCTTAAGTTAAATCTGCAAGTAGATTTAAATGATCAGATAAGAGAAGCACAAGAATCAGTAATCAAGGATGATGCTAAAAAATTAAAAGGAATGTTAAAAGAGTTAGAATAAGGAACAGACAGAATTTGGAGATTCCATGAAAAGAAAATGTGGATACCTAAATTAGGAAACCTACGTTATCGTATTTTAGAAGAAGCCCATAAGACTAAATATACGATGCATCCAGGAAATGATAAAATGTACCAGGATTTAAGGAAAAATTTCTGGTGGATAGGAATGAAAAAGGACATAGCAGCCTATGTTTCTAAATGTTTAACTTGTTCACAAGTTAAAGCTGAACACCAGAAACCCTCAGGTTTGTTACAGCAATTAGAAATGCCAGTGTGGAAGTGGGAATTGATAACAATGGATTTTGTTACTAAATTACCCAAAACAAAGAAAGGAAATGATACAATCTGGGTGATTGTAGATAGGCTAACCAAGTCAGCTCATTTCTTACCAATGATGGAAACTTTCAGTATGGAACAATTAGCTAAGTTATATGTAAATGAAATTGTTTCTTTACATAGAATTCCTTTATCAATTATTTCTGATAGGGATAGCCGATTTACCTCTCATTTTTGGTCAAGTTTCCAAAAGGCAATGGAAACCAAGTTAAAATTAAGCACAGCTTATCATCCTCAAACGGACGAACAAAGCGAAAGAACTATTCAGACAATGGAAGACATGCTTAGAGCTTGTGTAATTGATTTCGGAGGTAATTGGGATGATCACTTACCTTTAATAGAATTTTCTTATAATAATAGTTATCACACAAGTATCAATGCTGCACCATTCGAAGCACTTTATGGACGTAAGTGCCGAATCCAGTGCCGAATCCCAGTCTGTTGGGCAGAAATTGGGGAAAAACAACTATCTGGACCTGAGATAGTACAAGAAACAGCTGACAAGATTATTCAAGTCAAGGAACGACTGAAAACAGCACGTAATTGACAGAAGAGTTATGTTGATAACCGACGCAAGCCATTGGAATTTAAAGTAGGAGATAAAGTATTGTTGAAAGTCTCTCCTTGGAAAGGAGTAGTAAGATTCATCAAACGAGGAAAACTAAGTCCCATGTATGTTGGACCTTTTGAGATTATTAGAAGAAATGGACCCGTAGCCTGTCAGCTACAACTGCCAGAGGAAATGGCAGGAATACATGATGTGTTTCATGTATCTAATCTTAAGAAGTGTTTAGCTGATGAGTCACTGATAGTACCTCTTAAAGATATAGAGGTAAATGAACAACTTAAGTTTGTAGAAAGGCCTCTACAAATTGAAGACAGGAAAGTCAAGAATCTCAAACACAAGAGATTAGTTCTGGTTAAAGTGAAGTGGGACTCCAAAAGAGGACTTGAGTACACATGGAAACTCGAATCAGAAATGCAAAAGAAATATCCGCATTTGTTCCAGTAGATCTCGAGGACGAGCTCTAATACAAGGTGGGAAGAATGTAACAACCCTCGGTAATACCGACACCCTAGTATATTTTAAAATACCCTTATATGTCTTTAAATACACCCCGTATGTAAAAACCAAGCCCGAAATATGTTATAACAGATAAAATAAATTAAAAACAATAAATATTAAGTTGAGGCGGGCCGCGTAGACCCACCCCAACATTTACGTGGGCGGTATCGAGGTGGATACCTGATTTCGTTTGATTCCTTTAGTTCAGGCGGGCCACGTAAGCTTTAGCTTACATTTACGCGGGCCGCGTAAGATCAACAACACGACAACACCAGAGGCCGACACGTGTCGACATCGTGGCGGGTCTAGATCATGACCGGGACAAGCTACCCTGTTGACCAGGGTTGACGCGGGCAGCGTAGCCCTAAGGCTACCCTTACGCGGGGCGCGTGGAGACCAGAATCAGGCAACTATATAAGGAGGCCTCGGGATTTCATTTCCGTCACTCACATCTTTTCTTTCTAAACGAATTCTGAAGTAGTAGAAGTAATACGCGGGTATTATATACCCCTAATTAGCGAGGTTCTACTCCGTCGTAAGTGTTATAACCCCGGTTTCATAGTAGATACGATGCCCGATTGATTTAGGGTTTTGTAACAACTGTCGTGGTTCTACCCGACGTAGTTGTTGGAATGCCGTCTCGGGGAGGGTATCATTAATATTTTCAAAGGGTTATGATACTAACCAATGTACATTTGTATAAATTATAGATTATATCCAGGAAACCCTTACGTGAAGTCTAAGATAGCAATGTGAGTTTATCCTCTTTTTGATAACCTTTTTGTAATATTTTACAAAACCTTAAATGTTTTACAATGTGATTAAGCGGTGATTGAGTCTTTGTAGTTCTTCAATTACTGCCAGTATGTTTGGGTTTTGTATACAAAATTTACTACACTGTGAATAGTAAGTCGGGATGATAATACGTTACCACTGGACAATGAGTTAGCCAATGGGTAATATGACCCACAAGTCAGGATTGACAGTACTAATGGAGTAATTGTGTAGAAATAAACAATGTGATCGCTCTCAATGCTGTTCACTGTGACTTTTTATTTAAACTTGATTAAACTGGGATTCACTCACCAGTATTTCCCACTGATAAATGTTTTTAAAACGCGTTTCAGGTAACACAATGTGACAGCCAATTAGTAAAAAGCCAGCTGGAGAGCACTGAAGGCTTGGGAAAAATGTGGCTATAAAAGTTACCTAAAAGACGATGTTTTAAATTCAATAAAATAGGGTTTATCCCTATAAATGTATTGTAATAAGAAACTTGGGTTTTACCCATGTGTTTATTAATATGAAATATGGTTGTTTTACTCTGATAAACATTTCCTAACTACAGTCCTGATGTAATTTCCGCTGCAAAAAAAAATTAACGCAACTTATACCACCGAAAATCTGAGTTCGCGTCCGCCCGTTCCCGGGGATCAGGGATCGGGGGTTGCGACAAGTGACAACTCGATCGGGTGGCTATCCGATCGGGTGGTCATCCGATCCATGGCATTCACTCTCAAAGATTGACTGGTCAAAGGCTTATCTATTTGTCACATGGATCGGGTGGCAATCTGATCGGATGACCATCCGATCCATATGCAGTTGGTTTGACTATTCATTGCTCAAGATGGTTCTTCGGATCGGATGGCAATCCGATCGGATGACCATCCGATCCAGTGCACACACATGAATACACATGCTTGAACGTTCATTGCTTGTCTGCTTATGTTTGATTTGTTTGTTTTTTTATATTTTGTCAAAAATCAAAAATTACAAAAAATTTGTTGAGAGAATATGCTGAAACCCTCACGGCGGAACAAACATGGTTAATTTCACAAGATTGAAAAACGGTTTTCAAAACTGTAAAATATCAATGTGTTGTAAATCATGGGGGTATAGTTTCTACAAAACAGAGCATGTAAAGCAGAAAATGGATGGCAAGACAAAGCTATCTACATCGGTTATCAAATTTTCTTTAAAAACATTTGAAAATTTGAAAAAGCCAAAAACATGATAAAATTCAAAAATGAGTTTTTGTGTAAAAAGAGGAAATGATAGTACATCAGTAGACAATCACAGTACGCTAAAGAAATGGAAAGTTAAAAGTGATAAACGGTCTCACTGATGATATGTCAGTAGGTTTTTACACGCTTAGTAGATTGTTTTCGAGATATAAACCTAAATATCAAATACTTACTTATCTCGTGGGGAACATCTCTCGGATATATGGGTACCCCCTGAAATCCTGTTTGAGAGATTGCCTGATTCTGAGATACTAGGTCTTTATACTGTTTGATATATGGGGTATTATACCTGGTCTTCTGATATTGCGGAAGCAATGGCCTAGACCTCGTATAATACTTTATGCGCTTTTTAAAGCTCACCCTCTGCATAAAAATTGATAAAATATCGAAAGATACGAATCAAGTGCAGTTGTAAAGAAGATTCCCAAGGGGAACACACCTAAAGTCAAGCCTTCATCTCTTTGACTGAACGAAAGTTCATACCTGAGCTCTTAAGGTCTCGCACTAACCCAGAATACATATATCAAATTAGTATACTCACCTGTAAGACTGAATCTAGGGAATTTTGATACGGGAGTATATTCTGAGGTGGTACACACAAATAAGTTTAAGTCCTTAAAACACTAATCCGTATCTCGAATCAGTTGAACTTTGTGTGAAAATTTAAGTGGATCACTATACTGACAATCTAAGTGAATCTTTTAGAACTTAAAGTGATTTAAAACTCAATGGTGCTAGTGATTTGTCAAAAACTGATATGATCCACTGACGTAAACTCAAACAAAAATATTGTCTGTAAATATGTTTGTAAATATTTCTTTACTGCTTTATGTTTCAGAAAAATACAAAAAGATTTTGTTTTCTGCTTTATTTTCGACAACCGATGTCTGGGAAGCTGAGTTTCAAAATCTAAGTATGCTGATCGTGTTTCTGAAAATAACAAGTTCTTTAATTTGAAACTTAAAGTTTTTAATCAAAAATCAAAAACAGTTTGTGAAATCTCCAAGGTCATTAAGTTGGACTTGGATGATAATCTGTGAAGGTTTTGGATGCTTAAATTGTTATAATCTATTGTAAATAGCTAGTTTTTGATCTTGGTCGCTGAAACTGCCAAATCTATAAAGCATTTTGATAGGGGGAGTGAAGTCAAGTTAATCCTGGATATATTCATATTATTATATTTTAGAGCCAGGTTCTTGATTTAAAAGTTTTTAAGAGCCAGGTCACGATTCCTAGACAATCGAAAAAGCTTTCACTGTCGCATATTTGAAATGTTTTAGCTTATGCTGAGAGAGCCATGTTATTAATCCTTGATGTTCATAATGCTTTTACTTATAAATGTTTTTGATTTGCAGGTGAAAGTTCCAGATTACGATCCCGATAGCAGAGTCTAAGGGGGAGTCTGAAGACGAGCTCGACGCAAGGGGGAGCTTGTATCCGGAAAGCCAGGTGTCAATCCCAAAAGCACGAAAGCTTGACGAAAGGGGGAGCCTGAAGAGATAGAGTCTAACGAGAGGGGGAGCAACTGAAGCTAAAGACAGAACCATGGGGATTCTGTTCGAGAAACAGGGACTCTATGGTTGCTGATGATATCAAACCTTCAAGAAGACTCAGAGAAAGAGAAAGACAAGACGCTACAAGATTGACTGCGGTAATATCCAAGGGGGAGTCTGTTAGTGCAGTAATGTCTATCGCCTCCGTCAATCCAGTTCGTAGCAAAGAATTGAAGAAAATGTGATCTTATTGTGTTATAAGTAGGGAAAAAGGCAAGGTGGCAAACTTGTAAATAAGGGGAAATCCCTTATGTCTTTACCTATAAATAGGAGCATTAGTGTTTCATTTTAGAACTTTTGGCCATTTGAGGGATTTAGAGCTTGGTGCTTAGATAGAGAAAGTAGAGAGAGAAACTATTGCTCAAGGTGATTCGTGGTGCTTGTACTTGTCGTATATTCAATAGAATCACATTTATATTTCGTTCTTGTGTTCGGTCCACGTACGTGTATGGATTCTGCACGTCACACGTATCGTATCGGTTCGCAATCGTTCGGAGTCGAAAACCGGTCCTACAGCACTGGAGTTTGCTTGGAGCGCTGTGGTGGTCGTCTAGAATCCTTTGTCGGATTCCTACGCTTATACTATGTTTTAACTACTTATGAACTTCATGCTTCGGCTAGACTTTTGAACTTTGTTTTAAACTTGCTATGCTTTGGAACTTTATTTTAACCTTTTACGTTTTAGACTTAAATATTTTGTCACTAACATATTGAGGATGGTTTTACCTTATTTATGATAAATGTTCAATGTGATTGGTGGCTTGATTCTAGGCAGTCATACGACTTGCGGTGATACTCCACAGGTGGATTTTGAGGGTGTGAATTTTTTTGCCCACAAAAATTACACTTGGGTTCACATCTCACCAAATAACCAATCAAAAAAATACACTTCGGTTGGAATCGACGTGATATCGATATTGTTCGGATGGTATTAGCTCGGTTCGTCACATTATCCATATAGTATCGACACTCGCAATATCTTACGGTATAAAAAAGATATTCTATACCGCTAATGAAGTTGTTCAGACTATGTTGGTTCAGTTTTGTCACTGTAAAAAACAAAAAAAAACAACAAATATATTTGACCCGTACGTTTTTGAACAAAACTTTTAAAGAAACCCAGATAAAAATAAGTATACTGTAGCAGCATATTTGGAATTTTATAAAGCATTACGCTATATAATTAGAATAACGATAGTTGTAAACAGCGTCAATTTATTAAAAAAAAAAAGCTAAATATAACGTAAATTTGATGATATGTACATTTGTAATTCCATTGCTTGTACATAAATTCACTCAACACTTGGTTTCAAAAACAATTCATATTAAGACGTAGATAAATATAGATAGACATGCCGCAACGACATACTCAGAATTTTATAAAAAAAATCGTATCTTAAAAGTTATAAGGGAAAAATCCAAATACGCTGAAAATTAATTATAATAATAATATTAATAAAATCAAAATCTAAAACAAAAGCAATAAAAAATTTAGCTTACGTAAAAAGTTGTTTCCCACCTGTGTGTTACGACATGATCTTACAATTGGTTTTTTCAACATATGATAACATGGGTTGTTGTTATTTGGAATTATTATTTCATTATCATAATTTTTGGACCTATTAGATATAAATTCAATAATTTGATTAAATTATGGATATTTGAAATCACACCTATACAAAGGAAAATTATATCACTCTACCAAAGGAAAATTACATCACCCTACCAAAGAAACATTTGAAACTCTATATCTATATTTAAGCCAAAGGAAAATGTACGATTTCACATTGGAAACCATTTCCTCATTTTTCATATAACCCAACAAGATATAATAATCAAACCATGAATGACCTTAGTCTCTTGTTTATTCAGTCTTGAAGTCGCTTGCATGTTCATCAGGTCCTTAAAGGAAACGACGAGCATAGGACGAACTTTGCACCAAGCACATATTTATGTTGCCACCATATAGAATATGTGATCGATTGATTCTTGGACTTCCTCACATAAAACATAAAGGTCCGAGTTGACAAAAATATTCCGTCTAAGAAGAGCCATCCAAGTTTGAGCTAAATGCGATCCTAAAAGTTTTTAACAAGATGAGTCGTGCATTCAAACCTTCTACTTCCCCTATAACTAATGCCAGTTTGGATTGCTTACTTATTTCTTTAGTTTTCTTAAAAATCAATTTCGTTAGCTTGACCTGTTCATAAAAATCATAGTCGTACCATCATAATATAGAAATTATATATGTATGTTAATTGGCAAGTTGCCCTCCTCTAAAAAAAGGATATTGTGCTAGATTAACGAGTTTTCATCGCCCATGTACAAGTTCATTATTTTGTGTATGTGCAAGTAATTATATATGTATATTCCTTTCATCATTTGATTTTATAATCCTAAATTTATTTAGCTCATTCAAAAGTTTTGCAAATCTGTTATATGTTTCATATAGTTTTTCATTTGGTAAACTTTTGAATCTCTCATATGAGGAAACATAGTTTGTTCTTTTGTTTCTTTTCATCTTTTCCCCTCCTTCACAAAGATTTTCCAACTGATCCCATATCTCTTTGGCCGATGCACGTGCATCAACTTGAGAGAATATGTCATTAGGGAGAGCCATTATTAAAAGTGACTTAGCCCTTTCATCTGCAGCCACAAGATCCTTGTCTTCTGGGCTCCAAAGATTTTCACTATTGGGAGCCCAGGAAGCAGAGATTCCTGGTGATTGATCAGTTGCTGGAAAAGCTGGTATTTCAGTCGTTGGTACATGTGGACCCCTTTCAATGGATTAAAACAGAGCTCGGTCATGTCCATTAAGGAAGTTGACCATCCTGATTTTCCATTGTGGGTATTCCTCTCTGACAAAAGTCGGAGGTTTAGACATTGAACCAATGTTGAAAGCATTATTCCATGTTTGAAAGTTTGCCATATTTAGAGAAAAAGAAGATGAGCAATTGAACGTTTGAAAATGATTTATTCAATCTGCTCTGATACCAATTGTTGGTCCTACTTTAGACTTAAAAACTTCTTTTCACGTAATATGGCAAGTGATTTCAACATATATGAAAATAGTGTGCGGAAGTAGAAATCAGACTTTCAAGAAACAAGACCTACAGAATTTTCAAGTTTATATCACTTTGAAACAAAATGGTTTACAAGGTGATTGTAAGATTATTATCTATTACAAATGAATACTTGGGAATTCTGAGGTGAAAGGACAATGGAGTTTTTGTTGTATGTGTTGAATGCTTGGCTTAACTCAATGTTCTTTGCTTGATGAGCCTTCTATTTGTAGAAAGATTGGATACATGAATAAACATTTGTTTATTCATGTATATGTCCTACAAAAAGTAGCCTCTTCACATTCATTGAATCCAATAATCAAGTTGCCTTTGTCATCTTGATATCCAATAATGTCAAGTTGCTTCGGTTATTTGTGGCAGGGTAGAACTCTTTTTTGACAAGTGGGGTTTTATCAGAATTTCTGATAACAACTTCATCAGAAATTCTGGTGAACAAATCATCAGAAAATCTGATGATCAGTATTGCCAGAAACTGATGATATTTCATCAGAAATATCATCAGATCCATCAGAATAGCCTTTTCTGATAATCTTCTTGAGTTCTTGATCAACTTCTGGTTCTTTGAAGTAGATGTTGTTCTTTTCAGTTGCCCTATCTGGTCTTCTTCCTATTGTTTGATCTTCAAGACTTTATCTTCTGCATAGATCAAGTTGAATTTGATTTTCTTCAATACTTACAATAAAGTTTCCTAACAGTTTCCCCATAAGTATTGTAAGAAAAACAACTATCTATATCAAAGATAAACAAACTTCAACCAATCCTTTAAAAAGAGAGTTCAAACAACTAAATTCAGAAACATGAAACAGAATCAAACCAACCAATGTTCAAAACAAACAGAAATAAAATATTGTTTTCAAAAACAGAATTTAAGTTCATGAATTCATCAATTGATCTTCACCTCACTTCTGAACTTGTCTCCTGGCTTCAACCTTTTCTTGTAATCAATTGTCCTTTGAGCTGTTTTGTAAAGTTCTTTGTACCAACCTCTAGCTTCCTTTTCAATGTTATCTTCAATTGCCTTCCTCAGCTGTTCATTGTTCTTCCCCTTCTTCTTGAGCTGCTCTTGTTTCTCATTCATGTAGTTCTTTATATAATTCAGAGTTTGATTTGAATACCTGTTTATTTCACTGACTCTGAACAGACCTTTCTCATCATGAGCATCTTTGAAAACCACACACATCTCTGGTTTATCAAATATAGCTCCAGTTCTTACTTTGGAGAGAGGAATTTCAGCTAGAATGGTGTTGTTAGGAGGAGGTGTTAGTACTTTGCTGCTATACTCAAAGTTGATACACAAGTCAAAGTCTGTCAGTGCTGCCCTTTGATATATCTTCTCTCCTGCATTCTTGATGTTGTCAAGAGCTCTTCTGATCACAACTGAGCTGCTTTTGTCTTTATCAATGAGCTGCTTCAATTTTACTATGCCCAGTGGGTGAATATCACCAGACAAATCTCCATCAGTAACAATTGATGGAGTTCGATCTTCCCTGATCAAGGTGTATTTGTTCTGTCCATAATTACCTAAGACACTTCCTTGAACATTCATAGTGCCAATTCTCTCAATGGAAACTATTGGCTTTGCAATAGGTTTGTGCAAGGGTTCCCAGTTTCCTTCATTTCTGAGTTCAAGAATATTTCTGTTTACTGGAGAGAGTGGCCATTCATGTTTATCTTCTTGATTATTCAAGTAATTATGCTTCAAGTGTTCTTCAGGGTACATAATTGTAAGTAGATCACATTTCAGCATTGTGAATTCTTTGGGTTTTCCATCTGGATCTTCTCCAAACACTGTCCTTGGTCCTTTTGAGGATGTTACTTCATCTTCCCTTCTTCTCTTCTCTCTTTCATTAAACTATTTGCTAAATTATGTTTCACCAGTGAGAGCTGTGACAATCCGAACTTTCAAGGTTAGTGTCATTGTTTCTCTTTCGCGTTCTTGTTACGATCTTATTGCTAAACGAAAACGTATTGGGTGATGCTTGGGTGTGAGTTGGGCCATCCTTGTATCTGGAATTTTGGTGGTTGGGCCGCACACATTTAGAGCCCAACCCGAGCACATACAACTTGAGCCCACCCGCATTTGCTAACACCACAAGTGGGCATGTTCCTGTAAAGCCCAAAGGATTGGGCCGGCCTTTTTGCTACCATTTAAACACACGCACACACATAGTTTTAGAGGTAGGCCGATTAGTTTGGGTTAGTAGGTACTCACGCACACATAAGGGATTTATATGTGATTTTATATGTGGTTACTTAACAAAAACTCAATACAAAAAACAAACCCTACTTCTCCTTTCATCCGCGATGGCAGTAGACATAGACCCCCCCCCCTCGAGAACATCATCTTGCCGATCAAACTTTTGGGGTTAGTCGATTCATGTTTATGCTAACTTTTATTTGGTAATTGTGTTCATGTGTATTCTTGATTAACAAAGTTATATGTATGTTCTTTAAACATGAGAAAAATTACGTTATGTTCTTGCATGATTAATGATGTTTAGGGTTGCATGCTTTTAGTAATACTAATGAATCTGATATAAAAGATAGTTGATATTGATCGAACGCGCAAGAATCTGATTGCATGTTAGAAAAGATGTTAGGGATTATGTGTTTGCATGATTCGATCCTAATGATGATGATAAAGATGAGATACAACAATGGGTTATGTAATATAAATGATAAAGCTGATTGAATGGATCATATGTAACATAGTTTAGCATAAGTTTTAAATGAATTGAATATATGAAAAATTCATATTATGTGCAATATGTGTTAGACCGTGAACTAGGGTAATGAGGAACAATGGAATGTATCACTGTTGGGCTTTGTATCGAATTGGGCCGCATAACATATGAGTATGTTGTATAGTTAGGCCACACACAAAACTGGATCACAATCAGGCCGGTCGCACAACTATTTCTGGGCCGGGAGATTTTAAAAGGGAAACTGTGCACGTAGTTGGGCTTAACATGTTTAATTGTTGTTCGGGCCTCTCTCACGGACTGGGCTGCAACAGTTAGCCAGGTCGAGCACCCGAACGGGCCTCAGGCTTATCTGGGCCACGAGCTGAGTTGGAAGGTTGGGTTGGGCCGGTACCTAAGTGGGTTGTTATCACTTTAATTGTGAGCTAACACTAACAATTAAGATGGGTTATAGATTTTAATTGGGCTGAAGTGCATCAGTGGGTTATCCAAATTTTATGTGAATTATTAACTTGCTTAATAGATTATATATTCTTGTATCGAGGGGTTGAGAGTTATATGGCCCGAAACATGAGGATATGAGATGAATCTGCTTATGCACCCGATAACATGTTAAGTGACTACTTGGTGACACTGGGTTGATAGATTGATTGTTATGACATGAATTATATGTGTGTACTACATGTACCTTAATTTTGTATTATGTGAACAAGGAGTGCATGAATTAATTGTACGTGAAATGTGTGGATCATGTGCACTCGAAACTGATTGTTGTCGGTAACCATGATAGGGCGTGTGTAAACCATTGACAAACAAGTAACTAAGTCTTACCGAGCAAACCAAAGGTGAGTTCATTTCTCTTGAGCATGCGTCCCAGTGGTTGGGATAGTCATTGGGTATCCCTGAGAGGGATAGATTTGGGTAAATCAGTTGGGTATTCCTGAGAGGAATACATCTTGTGGGAATCAATCGGGAATGTTGGATAATATACTCGTCCTATCACCATTAAAGTCCCTCCTTGTTGTTTGTTACCTGAGAGGTAACAGAGTATTAGTTGGTAGCGCTATCTAGGTTTGGCACCCTCACCTCGCACCTAAGAGGACGGGTGTGAACTAATGACTCAGTCATGCCCAAGGCTTTGATAGGAGCATTGGGGAAAGGGCAATGTAAATCAGGAGACGTCTTGTATCCGAGGTATTATCAACATTGTAATCAATGAACGGAACTAAACGCTTGGTTACTAACGTTTTTGTATAACTATGAACTCACCAGCGTTGTCTGATACATGTGTGTGCATGCTCGCAGGTTATAGATTATGTGGATCATGGAACTTGCTGTCTGGGATGCTGGAGTGGTCATGGGTCGTAATGCATGGGATTGCGAGACAAGTCTAATGGTTTTTCGTTGTACGGTTTATGTAACACTTAACTAATGATTTATGCTTCCGCTGAATACGATGAGTT
Source organism: Helianthus tuberosus (assembly GCA_030545235.1). NCBI lineage: Eukaryota > Viridiplantae > Streptophyta > Magnoliopsida > Asterales > Asteraceae > Helianthus > Helianthus tuberosus. The sequence continues at coordinate 89,678,601 of CM060448.1, forward strand.
ATACTTTATGTAATGTAGTACTTTACTTTACTAAATGACAGTTGTTTATTTAAATCATGTATGAGTTCAATGTGATTGGTTGCTAGATCCTGGTACGCCACACGCCTCGCGGGGGTTCCCGCATGTGGTATTTTGGGGGTGTGACAGTTTGGTATCAGAGCCACTGTTTATAGTGAACTTGGTTTTAAAACGTTTTTGTAAAACCAGACTATAACCTAACAGTTCTGAATATGTGAATATGGCCATGACACTCAGCTCCAGATTGCAAGGTTCGTCTTTCTCACTCGTTGTATACATTACATGACTAGTACACATTTATTTATGACGTAACATACGAACACACACTCGTCACTATAGCATGATGGCATGGATTGCTTGTTTACTTTATGATGCGTTGATAGTATACCATAGCCCTTGAGTTTCTGTGATCTTATCGCTTTATAACCTCTGTTTGGCATTCGAGTTGGAGGAACCATTTGACACGAGTTAGAAGGAACTGAGACAAGCACGCAAATCACAATATTATTGCGGGTGCACACATAATAATAATGTGGGGTGCATGTGAATCCCAGTGAGCCTTAACAAGTGAAAAAGGGGTTTTGTCCTGTTAATTAATCAATGAGAGACGTAACAAACCTATAGGGGTCATAGCAGTGATTGTCTCCTATTCAAACATGATCTTCTCACTCCATTCTGAATCCTTACGAATCTCGATGCTATCGAGTATTACCTGAACACACATCTGAACGCCTAGCGAACCGTGTAGAATGTTAGGTGCTTGTACGAACGTCCTTGAGTTGGATGTCGCAGCGTCAAGTGATTGGTCTATACCTTTCTCGCTTCTCTTTGTTTGCCGGAACTCAATGGATTAACGTCTTAGACCCTGAAGTGCGATCACTTCTGCAATACTTTGGAAACATACCGTGTATTACTCAGTCAACTTGCAAGAACGATGGACAAGAGGATGAGTGTAGTGCCTTACCAACCTCAGTATTGGGACGACCCTGGTTACCAGCAATGAACGCCAGCAGATTGACTTCAACCGAATCCCTAACCCTTGTCAGCGACTTATGGGAGTCAACTCTTACGAGCCAATCAGGACAAAGCGATGACAACGGATTATAGTGTGGAATGTGTGACTGCCAGCACAGTGAGTAGCGCGATAGGACATGGCAAAGAATGTGAAATGATGGACTTGTTTGGTGAAAGATCGTAGGGCTCCGTTTCAAGAAACGACGTTAGAGACAACAGTCACGGCGACATCAAGGTACTTGTAACCATGGCCTACATTATGGGAATGGAGGTGTCTACGACATGGACTGGCCGTTGTTAAAATCAAGACGACAACAACCAAGGGAACGACGACAATAACAACACTGGAAATGATGCTCGTGGAAGGGCATTTAGGATTGGCGTGGGCGATGCCAGGATTATAGTAGCATGGTAGCTTGTATGGATAGCTAATCACTTCGTCTCTATCCTGCTTAACCCTAATGTTTCTTGAAACCGAACCTGTTGTGGAATCGGCTGAAGGCAAGTCAATTGAGATTCATATGTTCGTTGGGATGCAAACTCGACCTTGTGGGACAAGTGTTCGACATCAACCTTCTTTCTACTACCCGTGATAGTTTTGATGCAGAATTCAGTATGGATTGGTTATCCCGATATCGTGCAGATATACCCTGTGAGGAGAAAGATGTCGTCTGTCATAAAGTATCCGAGTGGTGCAGAGGTTAGCATCAATTCAGCAATGAAGGCCAGAAGTGTCCACGGAAGGATTACCCCGTTAGGTTAGCACTTGTTACTGATGTTAAGGTTAAGGAAAAGAGGATCGAGGATCCACCAATTGTTCGTGATTTCTCCCTATGTGCTACCAGAAGAACAATCAGGTTTACCTTCACATCATCAGGTGGAATATCAGATCGGTATCATGTCAGAAGCACCCCTTATTACTAGTACTCCTTATTGTCTCACATCAGGAAGGTTGCAGGAACTGCCTAATCAACTCCAGGAATTGTTGGACAGGAGTTTTATCGGACCTAGTTTTTCGCTTTGGGGAGTCCCAGTTATATCCGTGAAGATAAGCCTTTCTGTATGTGGACTGACTATCGAGAACTCAGCAAAGTGACAGTCAAGAACCGTTCGCCTCGACCATGTATTGACAACCTGTTGACCAGTTGCAAGGGTTAAGCTCCCGTTCAAAGATTGATTAACGAATGAACTATCATCAGATTGAAGTCCAAGGGGATATTGCTCTTAGAACGGCATATCGAACTCAATGTGGCCATTGCGACTTTGTACATCATGATCATTGAGTTAATCAGCACACCAACAGCTTTATGGATGACAAGAATCGACCGTGTTTGTGGATGACGTTCTGAATCATTACCAGGAGAAAGGAACAACATGGGTGGCATATGTATCCTATCTTAGAGCTTCTGAGGGAGGAGCCACTCCACGTGATGTCTTGATAAAGGTAACTTCTAGGTTCGAGAGGTACATTTTTGGTCATATAGATAACGAAGTGCGAATACACGTGGATCTCGCTAGGATCCATTTTGTTAGAAACTGATCGATACCAAAGATCCCTTCGAGGATACAGCAATTTCTTGGTCTCACTAGATACTATCGTAGATTCATCACCGGATTTTCGAAGATCGTGCAGCTTTAATCTCTTTAACACAGCAGGGTGCTGTGTTCGTGGAAGGCAAAACAGGAGGACGTCTTTAAGCTTTTGAAACCCAACTCTGCAATGGATTGAGCATCGTTCCTATCCGAAGGTATTGATGAATCAGTGGTACACCATGATGGTTCGAATCAGAGTCCCCGTTACGCGCCGATGCAACACGAGAAGATGATGACGTACGTAGTGGGCTTACGAAGAAGGGTTTCGCGAGTCACAACCTGCGGTGGAAACCGTGGTCTTTGTATTTAAGATGGAGGCACCGCTTGGATGGTACCAAATGCGCTACTTAGACCGATCACAAGGGCCTCCCGTGTATCGTTGTTTTAAAGGAGCTAAAGCCTGTAATGGCATCACTTGACAGAACTTTTGAATGATTTCGATTGTGAAGCCTGAACCTGCACGAGCTTTGCAGCTCACTATCGACCCTAACTTACCTGATCAGACTCGCTCTGTTCGTTAAACCCATGCGGGGCATGGAGAAGCGACCGTTGGCAGGTCGGACGATATTCGCCACCTCATGGAACAAATGTAGGTCTCATTATAAGGCAAGTGTAGGGAACTCGTGTTGAGCAAAGCACACCAGCCTTGACATTCTAGTCATCTGGATTTTGATGGCACATATTAGGATCTAAGGATCTTGTACTGGCGACTGGGCTTGAAGGCATACACAGCAAAGCATGCAAACGACGTTTAGCTTGTGCGAAAGCCAAGGTGGAACATCAAAAACCTTCTGGTTTGTGCCAGTAATCAGAAACATCCATTTGGAGAATTGGAACAGACTGCCACGAACTTTGTCAATGGTCTACCTAAAACTCAGAACGGAAACAATATCACTTGAGTGATCGTTGATTGTCTCATGCGACCAGTTCACCCTCTTGAAATCAAGGAAACTAACGAGTCTTCGCAGATTTTGAATATTCCTCTGAGAGAGACGGCTTTTAGGCACAAGGTGCCAACTTTTGCTACGTCTACTTTTAATCTATACCTGATTTAGGACGAGCTTTACACAACACTCTTGGCTCACTTGAAGACATGCTGCAAGCATGTGTGTGATTGACCTAGTAAAAATTTAAAAGGACATCTACCTTTGGTTGAAATTACTCCAACAGTTACCACTCTAGTACTCAGACAGCCTTGTTAAGGTGGGTGACAACCTAATCACAGGTCCAGGACTTGTACTCGAAACTCTTGGGAATATTGCTTAGATCGGAAATCACGTAACGATAACGCGTGACCGCCAGGAAAACTGATAAGCTTAGGAGACGCTGGGAGTTCACTGCAGGCGAACGTGTCATAATTGAAAGTCTCACCCTGGGAGGGTGCGGTACGGTTTGGGGAAAACGCGGTAAGCTTAATCCGCGCTATGTTAGGCTATTCAAAATTCTGGAACGTATTGGCAAAGTGGCGTACAAGCTCGAGTTACCTGTCGAGCTGGGTAACGTTCATGATGTTTTTCATGTTTCGCAAATAAAGAAGTGTTTGTCCGATGAAACACTTGTTGTACCACTCCAAGAACTGAAAATCGACGACAAATTGTAGTTTGTCGAAGAACCCATCAAAATCATGGATCGGGAAGTTAAGGTTCGTAAGCATAGTCGTATTCCAAACATGAGAGTTCATTGGAACTCAAGACGTGGACCGGAGTTAACGTGGGAACGCGAGGATCAGATGAAGCACAAGTACCATCCCTTATTCCCAACTGACCAACCTAAATCTGATGCAACTGGCGAATTTTGGGGCGAAATTCCCTTTCAAGTTGGGGATGATGTGGTACCCGCAGAAAATACACAGTCATCCTGAGTTAACATCTTGTCGTTTTGGATTACTTGTCAAATTTAGGGACGAAATTTCTTTCAAGTTGGGGATGATGTGACAACCCGAACTTTCAAGGTTAGTGTCATTGTTTCTCTTTCGTGTTCTTGTTACGATCTTATTGCTAAACGAAAACGTATTGGGTGATGCTTGGGTGTGAGTTGGGCCATCCTTGTATCTGGAATTTTGGTGGTTGGGCCGCACACATTTAGAGCCCAACCCGAGCACATACAACTTGAGCCCACACGCATTTGCTAAAACCAAAAGTGGGCATGTTCCTGTAAAGCCCAAAGGATTGGACCGGCCTTGTTGCTACCATTTAAATACACGCACACACATAGTTTTAGAGGTGGGCCGATTAGTTTGGGTTAGTAGGTACTCACGCACACATGAGGGATTTATATGTGATTTTATATGTGGTTACTTAACAAAAACTCAATTCAAAAACAAACCCTACTTCTCCTTTCATCCGCGACGGCAGTAGACATAGACCCCCCTTCGAGAACATCATCTTGCCGATCAAACTTTTGGGGTTAGTAGATTCATGTTTATGCTAACTTTTATTTGGTAATTGTGTTCATGTGTATTCTTGATTAACAAAGTTATATGTATGTTCTATAAACATGAGAAAAATTACGTTATGTTCTTGCATGATTAATGATGTTTAGGGTTGCATGCTTTTAGTAATACTAATGAATTCGATATAAAAGATAGTTGATATTGATCGAACGCTCAAGAATCTGATTGCATGTTAGAAAAGATGTTAGGGATTATGTGTTTGCATGATTCGATCCTAATGATGATGATAAAAATGAGATGCAACAATGGGTTATGTAATATAAATGATAAAGTCGATTGAATGGATCATATGTAACATAGTTTAGCATAAGTTGTTAATGAATTAAATGTATGAAAAATTCATATTATGTGCAATATGTGTTAGACAGTGAACTAGGGTAATGAAGAACAATGGAATTTATCACTGTTGGGCTTTGTATCGGATTGGGCCGCATAACATATGAGTATGTTGTATAGTTGGGCCACTCACAAAACTGGATCACAATCAGGCTGGTCGCACAACTATTTCCAGGCTGGGAGATTTTAAAAGGGAAACTGTGCACGTAGTTGGGCTTAACATGTTTAATTGTTGTTTGGGCCTCTCTCACAGACTGGGCTGCACCTGTTAGCCAGACCGCGAACCCGAACGGGCCTCGGGCTTATCTGGGCCATGAGCCGAGTTGGAAGGTTGGGTTGGGCCGGAACCTAAGTGGGTTGTTACCACTTTAATTGTGAGCTAACACTAACAATTAAGATGGGTTATAGATTTTAATTGGGCCGAAGTGCATCAGTGGGTTATCCAAATTTTATGTGAATTATTAACTTGCTTAATAGATTATATATTCTTGTATCGACGGGTTGAGAGTTATATGGCCCGAAACATGAGGATATGAGATGAATCTGCTTGTGCACCCGATAACATGTTAAGTGACTACTTGGTGACACTGTGTTGATAGATTGATTGTTATGACATGAATTATATATGTGTACTACATGTACCTTAATTGTGTATTATGTGAACAAGGAGTGCATGAATTAATTGTACATGAAATGTGTGGATCATGTGCACTCGAAACTGATTGTTGTTGGTAACCATGATAGGGCATGTGTAAACCATTGACAAACAAGTAACTAAGTCTTACCGAGCAAACCAAAGGTCAGTTCATTTCTCTTGAGCATGCGTCCCGGTGGTTGGGACAATCATTGGGTATCCCTGAGAGGGATAGGTTTGGGTAAATCAGTTGGGTATTCCTGAGAGGAATACGTCTTGTGGTAATCAATCGGGAATGTTGGATAATATACTCATCCTATCACCATTAAAGTCCCTCCTTATTGTTTGTTACCTGAGAGGTAACAGAGTATTAGTTTGTAGCGCTATCTAGGTTTGGCACCCTCACCCTGTACCTGAGAGGACGGGTGTGAACTAATGACTCAGTCATGCCCAATGCTTTGATAGGAGCATTGGGGAAAGGGAAATGTAAATCAGGAGCCGTCTTGTATCCGAGGTATTATCAACATTGTAATCAATGAACGGAAATAAACGCTTGGTAACTAACGTTTTTATATTACTATGAACTCACCAGTGTTGTTTGATACACGTGTGTGCATGCTTGCAGGTTATAGATTATGTGGATCATGGAACTTGTTGTTTGGGATGCTGGAGTGGTCATGGGTCGTAATGCATGGGATTGCGAGACAAGTCTAATGGTTTTTCGTTGTACGGTTTATGTAACACTTAACTAATGATTTATGCTTCCGCTGAATACGATGAGATATACTTTATGTAATGTAGTACTTTACCTTATTAAATGATTGTTTTTATTTAAATCATGTATGAGTTCAATGTGATTGGTGGCTAGATCCTGCTACGTCACACGCCTCGCGGGGGTTCCCGCATGTGGTATTTTGGGGGTGTGACAAGAGCCATGTAAGATGATTCAACTGGAATTGCCTTTTGTTTTAGCACATTTACTCTATCTGGTTTTGGTGTACTTGTTGGAGGACCCATGAGTAATTTTGGCATACTTGAAGGAGGACCCATGGGTTGCTTCTGCTTTTGTGTTGCTAAAGCTTCTGATTGCCTGTTAATTCTTGTTGAGTGACTTGTAGTTGCTTGAATTGTTGTTGAGGAGTTTCTGACTCTCCTGTTGGTTCATCTTGTGGTATTGGAGCTTTCAGTTCATGTAAATCAACATTTTCCAGTCTCGCAACATTGTACTGCAATCTCCTTACTAACAGTTCAACATTAGCAAGAGTTTGTGCATTTGTTACTTCTTGTTTCTTCATTTTCTGAAACTCCATTTGGTCTTGATTCTTTTGGATAGACTATTCCGTCATCAGTTTTTCAAGAGCATCAGCCATGCTGCTGCTGTTTTCTCTAAGGAACTGAATTTCTTCAAGGATTCTTCCAGAACTTGATCTTTCCCTTACACTTGCAACCTCTGCCATCTTTGTCTTGATTTCTTGTAGTTCTTTGAGAGCTTTCTTAAATTCTGATGAATTCTCTCTGTTTTCTGATGACTCCTGTAGTTTGTTGAGGGCTGCAGTGTTATCTTCTGTTTGTTTATGTACAACTTTAACAGTTTCTTATAAGGCTTTAATGTCAGACTTTTGATTTCTGATCTCTTCCAGTATCAGATCAAGATTTTCTTCTGTTGCTGTCTTGCTAGTACAAACAGTTGTTATATCATCATGCTCCTTCTGTAGTTGTTCTGTTGACATAGTTTGATGTTCTTGGGTGACAGGAGGAACAACAGATGTTCCACCTCTAACACCAGCAGAAAACACATTTGCTGCTGTTCTAAGGTTAAGAGGATTGAAATATTCCAAATTCTCTATACCCTTACCAGAAAATTGAAACTCATTCAAATCCTGGTTTTCCTCATATCCTTGAACCTTTTCAGATTCCCCATGAGTTGTTGAGAAACTCTTATTTTTATCATCCAGGTTTCCTTGATCAGTAGACTGATCTCCACCTGTTGCCACCACATTCTCCTCCTCAGAATCTGATTCAGAGAATGGGTCTTTGGATTTACTCACATCTTGTTTTTCAGAAACAGTACTTCTATGTGCAATTTCATAATTTGCATGAATTGATTCATCAGAATCACTTTCAGAATCATGAACAATATCAAGTTTAGAGTGTTGTGCACCTGTTTCTCCCATATGTGAGATTTCTGCATGATGCTATTCTGCCACAGGACTCATGTACACATCTTCATCAGCTTGATGAGGTTCTGATCGAGCCTCCTACTCTATTCTTGGTGCATTTGATTCTTGTGCGTCATGCTCCATAGGGGACACACTATCAAAAACTTCTTATTCTCTGGCTTCTTGCTTAACATCCTTAGATACTCTGCTCTATAAGGTGAATCCTCTGGTATCAGATTCATCACACTTTCTAACAGAACAGGTACATAAAAATCTGATTTCCAAGACCCCAAAGCAAACCATGATCTCATCACTTCTGTACACCATATATTTTCTGATGCAGTAATTTCCATATTCCTTTCAGAAAATGCATCAGAAATTATGACTGACAGAAATCTGGGAAAAGGTAGATGTGAATCTATCCTTCTAGTGTTGGTCAAAATTGATCTTCTTATTAGATTAAATATCTCTGTTCCAATATCAATGTTCAACCCAGTGATGAGGCTAAACATGATTGTCAGAACATTTTTATTTATCTGATATGTACCCCCAATCTTTGATGATAAACACTTGTTCAGAATTTCCATTAACACTTGCCAGAAGGCAGGCAACTGATTTCTTTTGAATTCACTAATCTTTGAAATATTTACCTTATATCCCATCACAGCATCAAGCTGTGCAAACATGTCTTCCTTTTCCATTGCTTCATCATAATTTTGATGGATGGGTAATTCCAGACATTCTCTTATCTTCTCTGGTGTGATTGTGATGAAGATATCTCCCCATACATGTGCTGTGAGCTCGTTTGGATTTGAGAGTTTGAGTGTCTTCACCACTTGCTGTATAAGTTTTTCTGGTACCTCTCTAGTCTTTGTAAGAGCTTGAGCTATAAGACATCTGGTCAGAAATTTGATCAAAATTTGGCACTTTGTATCATATTCTTCAATGTTGTTGTTCATGGCTTCATTGTTGCTCTTTAATGGTAGGAATTCAGCTTCAGTGATGAGTTGAACAGAGTGTTCAAATGGTGGCATGTTGATGTTGATAGCGCCCATGGAGAATTGAGGTTTTTTGCTTCGAAAAAGGGTTTTTAGGGTTTTGATTTTGAAGAGGAAGGTTGAAGGTGGAATTCTCTGTTTTTTGAAGAATGTATTTATAGTGTTTTGAGAAAAAGATCTTTGAGTGTTTTTCATGGGTTGTTTGTATTTAAGGTGGTTTATGACACCTTAATAATGTTTTAATCCGTTTAGGAAACAACCGTTTAAAAACCTTTGGTTTATCTCTAATTTAATATAAATATTTTATTGAAAATCGGAGATTCTAAGGATTTAGTAGATAAACACTAATGTCCAACTTGCACATTTTCTTCATGTGGGATCCTTTTATTGTAAAAGGTCTAATAGAAAACCTTTTTGAACCTGACTTTGTTCCCAACTTGTTCTTTTGATGATGTATCAGAAAATCCATGAATAAAATCTTTGAGTGTTGGATTTCTTCATACTTCATCAGAATTCATTTGATTCATAATTAGAGATTAAATCACCATTTTTTTTGTTTGAGATGAGAGGGAATAAGTAGAGTTTTGAAGATTTCACTTACATAGCATTTCTAAACTTCACATGTTTGTTCTGATCTTCAAGGAATGTTGTTGTGCAAAAGATTTTCTCATTACATTTTGTTTCATTCCTTTTTGAAGATAGATTCTAGAAAAATTTCAATTTTGACAGAAACTTTTTATAGATCTTTTTCTATGTTGTCACAAGTTTCTTTGAATCTGGTTTTAAAACAATGTTACCTGATATTTCTTCTCATTTTTCTGTTGATTTATCAGTTATTCTGGTTATCTTAACACTTTTCTGTAGTATTAACACATTTTCTGATGATTTATCAGATTTTCTGATGTATCATCAGATTTTATGATGAATCATCAGATTTTATGATGTCTTATCAGAATTTCTGATGTTTCACCAGATCCATCAGATTTCTTTTGAACTTCATCAGATTTTTCTTGTTTTTATCAGATATGCCATTTTAATTCCCCCTAGATCTACTGTGATGTTTTTGAGAAAAGCATAAAGCATATATATATATATAGGGTAGGGTTCATTCGAGAACCACCTTTATTGCGAGAACCGCGAGAACCAATGTGAACACATGGCATTATTGTAAATACATAATAAAAATTAAATCAGCTGCCTCTCCTCCTCCTGGACTTCAAACATCAGATTAAACCATCATTTATATTCAGTTCACATCCATTCATCATCTCAGATCCAATCTCTACACAATTCATCAGCTCAGTTCACGTCACACTCCAAATCCCCCAAAATTCATCATCTCGATCTTATAATTCATCATGTATTCGTCATCAAAATTAGTATATATCAGTGCATTAACAACATAATCACCGGTTGCACATTTGTATTCCAGTCTAAATTAGGGCAAAACGATCGTAATGCACAGATAGGGATAATCGGAAGAACACAAGTCATCCAACGGACTATCGATCCTCTGTTGCACCGTTCCGTGAAATTGTAAGTTCATGCACCTTGTTTTGTACTCGTATATGATAAAACAACTATCAACAGTCGATTCAGACATGTTATTATGTGGTTATTACATTTAAACAGATGTTTCATAAATGAATTATTGAAAATCGTGGTATATATATGATTTTTGAGTGAATAGAAGGGCTAATGTTGTGACGAACTATGTGTAATGTGATTCTGATGTGTTGTTTTCTGTATTTTTTTTATTAAAGAATGCTGTTATATGCATAATGTTGGATATGATTGGCAACACGGAAGTTGATTTGGTAAATGATAGGGTTTTAGTACTGAATTATGACTGTCGACAAGTTATGTGGTGTTAATGCACATGTGCATTAACACGACAGAATAGGCTTATACAGAAAAGGCAGAATAGGCTTATACGAAACAGGATAATAAGATAATTTTATGATATATATACAGTTAATGCAGATTTTTTAGTGAACAGAAGGGCTAATGTTGTGATGAACTATGTGTAATGTGATTCTGATGTGTTGTTTTATGTATTTTTTATTAAATAATGATGTTATATGCATAATGTTGGATATGATTGGCAACACGGAAGTTGATTTGGTAAGTGATAGGGTTTTAGTACTGAATTATGGCTGTCGACAAGTTATGTGGTGTTAATGCACATGTGCATTAACACGACAGAATAGGCTTATACAGAAAAGGCAAAATAGGCTTATACGAAACAGGATAATAAGATAATTTTATGATATATACAGTTAATGCACATGTGCATTAACACGACATAACAGGCTTATACATAATAGGTTTATACGGAACATGAATAAACTAATTTTATGTTCTATACAGTTATGCACATGTGCAAAGTTTGACAAATTACGATTACACTGAATAAGACAATGAGGTGTGTGATACATAGTTATGCACATGTGCATAAAACGTAATAGTATGTTAACGTGTACAAAAATTTGAATAGGATTCACTTAATAAATCAATATAATAAGGTGATTTTGTGTTTTATATAGTTATGCACGTATGCATAAATTGTCATAGTTTGTTAATATGCACATTAATTTGAATACTAATCTCAATTATTTATTCATAAATGATATATAATTTGTATGTATTGTTATTTTGGTGTTGTTTTTTGTTATGACATACAGTTATATAGTTATATTATTATGTAATCAATTATATTATGAAGTTATATGAACCTGTAACTCATGGTTGAATATGATGTGCATGGTTTGTCATAATATGCTAACAAGGCCAGTCATGTTAATGCGCATGTGCATAATTATGTACAAAACCCGTTTCCCAAATATATTTAGAATGGAACAAGAGAAACGACGACTGGAGGCGGACTAGTACAATCAGGATAATATAAACTTTATGGGGGTTTGGAATTTGTCGAGAAACCCAAGCTCTGCCGAATAATTACTGTAATGGCACGAGTTGATCGGGCTCCTCGATAATGTCACTTTGTCCGATGGCAAAGATGGTTGGGAATGGTTGGGAGGTAATGACTCTGATTTTTCAGTCAATGCTGTCAAGAACTTCCTGTATAGCGGCTCTGATTTCAGCAGCAGTCACGTTGTGAAATGGTCGAAATGGGTCCCGAAAAAATGCAATATTTTTGTTTGGAGGGAGGTTTTAGATCGTATTCCCACGCTGACTTCACTCTGGGATCGGAACTGTTGGGGCGGAGACGTGAAATGTTGTCTGTGTGAAGATAGCGATGAAACAGCTGAACACCTTCTTTGTTCGTGCAGGGTAGCATAAACTATCTGGTATCACATCAGTTAGTGGTGCAAGGTGAGTCCTTTTATTCTGTTTTCAGCTAAAGATATCGTAATTGCCTCTGAGTTTTACAATCTGGATAGAGAAGTGAAAGAAGCTTTATATGGCATTATGTTCGTGACAAATTGGTGTATATGGTTAGCCAGGAACAATAAAAGGTTCCCGGAGATATTATCCGTAATATTAAGTCCGTCGGTTTTTTATGGTATAAGAATCGGTCCAAACATAGGTCCGTGAGTTGGGAAAAATGGTGTAGGTTCGATATAAGGTAGCTGCTCGTTTTCGGTCTTTGGGTTCTTGTGTTGAGTTGTTGTTTTTCGATTTGCTGTAGTGGTTGGTTCAACCGCCTCTGTTTTGGAGGTTAGCTTCCATGAATAACATTTGCATTAAAAAAAAAGTTATGCACATGTGCATAGTTTGTCATAATAGTTTTGTTACCAATTGATGTTAAATATGATTGGTGGTAATACGAATTTTGATTTGGTAAGGGTTAATTTTTTTATTGAAACAAACCTGTTGATAAGGTCAGTCATGTTAATGCACATGTGCATAGTTATGCACTTGTGCATATTTTGTCAGATTAAGTTAATATGAATGTATTACGGCATATGCAAACGTGCATTATTACCTTAAAACATAAGCATTGTACATATTGTATGTAATATGATTACTGCACATGTGCATACATGAAATAATTGATGTAATGTATGCAGGAAAAAAATATTCGAAACTGCTCATGGATTGACAACAAGGATGTATTTAATTAATAGGTTGACGGATGAAAAATTATCAGAAAACGATAAACGAAGATGCATTGAAACATGAGGAGTGTTGGAAGATGCATAGAAATTGGAAAGAAGAGCAGAAGGTGTGAGGTTGTGAACTAAAGCGAATGTTATGTGTAGGTAGTTTGTGGACTTGCAATACGGATGATCATGTCTTTTAATATATGATGTATTATGTTGTTTGGTAGAGGTAATGTTGGTATTGCACATGTGCAAAGTTTGATATAACATACATATTGGTATTGTATAATGTATTACGAATGGTAACATTTGTTAATTTAGGATGTCATATTTTGTTTAGTATAGTATATGTTGGTGATGCATATGTGTAATAACGATTGTTCTTCGGATTATGTGATTCCTTATGATAAGGGTGTTATATTTACTTGTTGTTATACAAAAGTTGTGTGATAGTGTGTTAATGTTGGTAATGCACCTGTGTATTAATAAAAAAACAATAAACATGGTAGTAATGAATATATGTATTTTTTAAGATATTGTATATTTGTTCATATGATATTACGTATGTGGTACCTTATTATGTATGGGGTACCACATTACATATGTTGATGTATATGTAAAGGAAACGGGTTATATGTGTGTAAAATATTCATGTATGCACATGTGCATTGGTAGAAACAATAACAATGTGAGTGATAAAAAATGTATCACCCGTGCAAGTGCAATCATAAACAGTGCAAGTGCAATCATTAACATCGGAATTTGTAATCATAATATCGGAATACATAGTTTAAATGATGTTTAACCGAGTAGTTCAACGTAAACGCGTAGGTCAAATTGAATGTAAACAGTAATTTAACATAATCAAAATGAACGCAGACGTTTCAAATTAAGTGTAAATAACAGTTCAACGTAGGTGAGCAACTTGAATGTAAACAGTTTAGATTAAATGTAAAACGAATAATAAAACAAAATTATCAATATTTTGACGACGAACTTAATCAAATTTTTGATGGTTGGGTGCATTATGACGTCTGGATAAACGTCTAAGGGGCTGTTCATGTACATTTGTATGTGAAGGGTATTCAGAATCATCATATGTATCTTCATTAGTATCATTATCATCATCGGAATAAGAATTGGTTTCATCGTTGGGGGGTACGGAATTCCAGCAGCAATGGTAGCAGCTTCATTGTGTATGAATGTTCCTGAAAATATAGAAAGAATGTTAAAAAGTGAATAAAGAAATGGTAAAAAGTGATATTTAATAAGGTAAATGTTATGTGTAAGAATGTTGTATAAATGATAACCAGATTATTGGTGATGATTATAGGATAATGGTAACGTGCTGCACATGTGCAGGATGTAGATTATTGGTGATGGTTATAGGGTAATGGTAAAGTGCTGCACATGTGCAGGATGGTGTATTTATACAAGAATCACGTCTGACACTCGAATTACATCAGCAGTTCTCAGTTCTCAAGCATTAGCAGTTCTCTGTATTTCGTCTTCGTCTCGATTACATCAGTAGCGATAACGATACACCATAAACCGTTCGTCATATCGATTTTACCATCAAACATTTCAATTTCGTCATATAATTGAGGGTAGTGCTCCAAAATTCGTATTATAATCGGTATTATTGCAGTAAGAACATAATCATATATCATATACTAGTCTAAGAACCCGCGAATTTCGTGGGTGGCTTAACACAAACATTTTATTATTTATTAGTGTTACATAAACTTTAAAAGGTTATTTTTATCTAATGAAGAGCAGCTGATAGAATGCCCTATGGAACTACTAAGCCAATGTACACAGCATCAGTCATCAGATCTGGATAATTTGGTGCATATGTCTAGGTGATAAAAAAAAGATACTTAAGAAAAATAAAGAATATCACAAGTATCTCCTAAGTTTAAAGGTAAAACAAAATGAGATACCATCATTAATGGAGGGTAACATGGGCAAAAATTGTCTATAGGGGTGTCTAACTTTGAGCAACATAATTATCCAATCACCTAAACTAACTAATACTTTTAATTGCAGCAGTAGACATTTACAGGAGTGTTCATACACGATTACCTTGGAGAATCAAACATATTTATTTCCCTAATCATTGCTGGTACAAAAACTACTTACCATTGCTTCAAATCTGGTAATTTGACACCAATTAACCAGTAATACAGTCCTGCATCAAGTTGATCCAATCACTCAACCTAACTAAGACTTCTAATTACAGCAGTAGATGTCTACAGGGGTGTTTATCTCCCTTATCATTGTTCTTACGAAAAGTACTTATTAATTAACCAAATCTAGTATCACAAGAATTAGCAAATTACTATGTTGACCACAGGTGCACCAAGGCCATTGCTTTTGTCAAAATGGTTCGTTTATATTTACCAAGACAATGAACTACCAACCTAAGTATTAATATTGTAGCCCAATCCATTCGTAATCGAGTATTCCATTCGTAATTAGGGAAACACGATCAGAATTATCGAGGAGTGTGGCACAATTAGGGTTCCAGGAGGAACAATGGTAGGAGGAATGACACAATTAGGGTTACAGGAGGAACAAAGTATGAGGAGGATCAATAGATGTATGAGGATCGATACCTGATGAATCAGAAGACGCTATATGCCACCGTAAACACTGTGCCGACTGCCACCACCATGAAATATGTGAACGCCGCCATGAAAACCACCATGAACGCCTCTACTCCGCCGTGAAACCACCGTGAATGCGTCTCTGCCACTTGTGAAAATTGTGAACTGATGAAACCCCTTGAAACCCTAAAATGGAGAACAGTGACAAAAAAAAGGAATGAGCGTGTTTTATATTAAACATATTATAATTACAAAATTGCCATGTGTTCACACTGGTTCTCGCGGTTCTCGCAATAAAGGGTGGTTCCTAACGGATCTTTATCCTATATATATAGGGAGGGGCTCATGCGAGAACTCCATTTATTGTGAGAACCCCCACCCCCCCCCCCCCCCCAAAAAAACCTAAACCCCCCCCCCCCCCAAAAAAAAAACCTAACCCCCCCTCCCCCAAGCTAAATGCTAAAAACTAAAACCCCCAAAAACCATAAAAAAAAAACGTAACCCCCCCCCCCCAAAAAAAAAAACCTAAACCACCCTCCCCCACCCCCCAAAAACCTAAACCCCCCCCCCCCCACCCCCAAAAACCTAACCCCCCCCCCCCAAGCTAAAATGCTAAAAACTAAACCCCCAAAAAACCTAAAAAAATCTAAAAAAATAAAAAAAAATCTAAAATTTTTTTTTATTTTTTTAATATTTTTTTAGGTTAAAATCGCTACTTTTCAAAGCCAAAAAAATTTTTTTTTTTTTTTTAAAAAAAAAAAAAAATTTTAAATTTTTTTTTGCTTCGAAAAGTAGCGATTTTAACCTAATAAATATTAAAAAAATCAAAAAAAAAAATTTGTGTGATTTTTAGCTATTTTTAGGCATTTTTTGTTGTGTTCACATTGGTTCTCGCGGTTCTCACAATAAGTGGTGGTTCTCGCATGATCTTCTCCCTATATATATATATATATATACTAGTCGTTTACCCGCGCGATGCGGCGGGAAACATATCAATTAGGTTGGTGAGTTTAGGGATATGTACAGGGCGGTTCGGTTTTGAGCCATAACCAAAAATAATAAAGTTTGTTCCAACCAAAAGCCAAATGTTGTGATTAAAAAATCTGATTTCTTAGAACATAATCACCGAGTCTTGTAAAAGTTTTAGGATCAAACCGAACCGGCAGTTTATGACCGATTACTATTATTGATCTTTGCAACCGGTTTAAAAACCGAAACCGGTATTTAAAAACCGGTTTTTAATGGCAAAAACCGGTTAAAACCGATCCAAACCGGTTACAGTTTTGGGTTTGAAAAAACGATTAATAACCGAAACCGGTTATAAACTGATTTTTGTTGTGGATAAAAGATACTCTATAATAAACATTCATAATCAACATCCAGTCGCAAAGCGGTGGTAGCATCAACTCGTTACATACAATATGCAACCGCAAGTTTCCCAAAGGTGTACATAAACCGACGTTTACTCGCACCATTCTTCGTTATGACAATAACCCATTGAACCACATCACTTGATGCATAACTGACTTTGGTTGATAGTGTTTGGCGACTGCAAGCTTGTGCCTATCCTCCCCACTTTGTGTCCTTATCAAAAAGGTACTAGATATAACAACGCCTTAAGCAGCAATCTTTCGCCTACCATAAGTAGCATATGAAATAAGTTATATATAATAGATGTGAATGTTATAAATATAAAAAGAAAGTAAACCATTTCTAACAAGAATTGTGGGTTTGGAGTCTAATTTGGTCCGTATGGTTACTTACACCTTTGCATTTGATAAATCCTAGTCATGTGCCACTATCCTTCCATGCATCTTTATTTGTTGGATCAATTGACTACACATGAAGAGACGGATAAGAAAGTCATATTTGACTATATATAGTATGATTATTTAAATTATTTATAAAATATAATATTTAGATAAAAACACATGAATGCCATGTTAACTAAAGTTTGTACACAAATAGCTTTCTTTAAACATATCTTTTTGACCGCTACAAAAGATGACAAGTATAACCTAATAGCTATTTAACTAAGTTGTTCTCTATATCAAAACATCCATGTGCATAATCATGAACAAAAGTGCCTCTTTAGTCATGTTTAGCAAACTCCAGCCATATCCAAGTAAAATGCGACAAAACATTAATATTTATCTAAAGGGAAACACCATTGGCAATAACGAAGCTCTAACAAAGGTCAATGATAGAGGTTTAAAAAACAGTATAGCGGACTCACAAGAAAGTTGAAGGTTGTGAACTTTTCTCCATATTACAGTTAACTCAGCTAGTAATAACAATAGCCGACGAGCTAGATATCTGAGTGATGTGTGTAAAATGCAACATATAAATTACATCAAATGAGGCATAAAACTAACCCTTTTTAAGTACTAATATTGGAAAAAGAGTGTTTTGTCTTCCTTTTGTATTTTCAGGATTAAATGAGCTCAAAAACCCAAAAGAAGCAAAAAGACAGCTAAATCCAACATAAATACAAGGAAAGGAACATAAGTGGACTGCCCGACCCCTCAACGGCATCTTCCCAAGCAAAATAGAGAAGGCAGAAGACTGAACACGCCCCGTGCTCAGCCAGCACGGGGCCGTGCCCAAGAAGCAGCAGAAAAGACAAACCTATAGAAGCTTCTATTGCCCACCACGGGGCCGTGCCCAGTGAACACGGGGGCGTGGCGAAAGTACAGCAGGCGCATTAATTGTAATTGTGAATTACAATTAATGAGGAGAGAGAGTGTCAGACAGGCACGGGGCCATGCCCAGCCCTCTGTTCAGCCTATAAATAGGAGTGCTTGGTTTCATTTCAACTCATCCCTTGGCACACCACCTCTCTCACACTTCATCCACCACCCACCACCATCACAACACCATCATCCACCACCATCATCCATTGTCCATCGTAGAGTGTGTAAGTCGTCTCGGGATCCAAGATTGATCGTAAGAGTTCTTGACAATCAAGGTCATGTTTGCCTAAGTCTCTTACATCTCTTGGTGAAGACAAAGTGTCTAGTATAATACTTTTTATTTCTAATCTTTTGCACTTTTTATTTGGTTTTGTATTAATGACTTTAATAACTAGTTACTTATGTTGAAGGTGATCTTTCCTTATCGTTTGTCCGTGGTGTCTTGGCATTATTTTACTGTCTATATAAAATAAAGGATTTTCACCATTCATATCTCCACGGTCTATATGGAGGTATGTTGGCTACCTGTTCGGGGGTTAAGGGAACGGTTTGGTAAAGGTCTTGCCATTGTTCAGCGTTTAGAGGTCCTGCAATGGACCTGGGTCAAATTTAGTAGGACCTCCTTCAATGCTTCACGGTATTGGATGGCGGGGGTCCAAACTCTTTGATCCCCTCATAAGTTAACTACTATTAATACTATAACCCGGCTATTTAGGACTGTATCCCTGCTGACTCAGACTACTTAGTTGAGGGTAACGTCACCGCCAAAAGCGGGGCCTACCATAATACTGCATTAATAACTTAATTCATTATCTTCCAATAATCCACCCTTTTAGGATTGTATCCTTGCTGACTCAAACTACTGGGGTGAAGGTAACGTCACCTTCAAAAGAGGGGCCTACTACAATAACTAAGATAATCTCTTAATTATGTGCAAAAGTGCGGAAATAATCAAAGGTTATACTAGATACGAGTCGGGACCAAGTGATTCATCTTGTCTATCTGTTTTTCTTTTTATTTTATTTTCAGCATTTTAGTTAGTTTTTATTTTTCTTAGTTTAAAAACATTTTTCTATACTTCTTATTTTGATTAGACGTTGAGGATAAACCGATACTAAAAGCTCTTGTGTCCTTGGACGACCTCGGTATCTTACCAACGCTATGCTACGCTCACGATGGGTGCACTTGCCCATATGTGTGTTTAGTGTTAGTAAAATATCGTGTTTTATAAATTTAAAACTTGGCTAAAAATAAGTGTTAAAAGGGCTTAAAATATACACCTAATATATATAACACTTTCACGCACATCAAGTTTTTGGCGCCGCTGCCGGGGACACAAGGATTTTAAGAAAGTTAGGAATCAACGGCCTAATCATTTTTTATTTTTTCTTTTTATTTTTTTTTTAGAATTTTCTTAGTTTTTCAGCTTCTGCAGAGCTCAGCACGGGCCGTGCCCGCTGAACACGCCCCCGTGCTAAATCATTGGAACTGGCAATCCTGTTTTACGTCAGACAGTAAGCTGAACACGGGGCCGTGCTCACCCAACACGCCCCCGTGCCCAAGATTCACTTACTGAAAACAGAACCGTTAGATCCTGGCGGTTGGTAATTTCTGACATAAACATGAGTGATAGTAATTGTTTTTACTTTCGACACTCTTATGGTACGTGGTGTCAATTATGTGGTGGCAAACATGAAGAAGTAGAATGCTACTTTCTAAATTATAGGCCCCACTACATGGACCCACCGACTTCTTATAACCTTAAGAGGGGCGAAAGTAAAAATAAGCACTATTTCTCCCTCGAATGCGCCCAGCCAGATATTCTAGGGGAAATGCTCCTTGATGAGTTATTTCAACTAGAAAAGCTAATTCTGAATTGGTTAAAAGAGCTTAAGAAGGATTTTATTGATCCACCCCAAGACGATGACCATGACGAAATACTGGAACCGCATTCCGACAACCTCGTTGCTCCCGAAAATACCTTCGTACCTAGCAAAGACTTGGACGATAGTCGTCCCTGTGTCGATTGTGCCGTGAAGGACTCTCCATCGACTTTGTTCGGTGCATACATAGACCTGAGCGATTCGGCATACACCTTCTTTAACGAGAGCCCGGGAAAGGGTTGGACTTGTCCACCTAGAATGAAAATAGGAATTACCCTCACCGATAACCTCTTGCGTTCTCGCCTTAGTTTAGGACAATTAAGGTATCTTAGGCACTTTGGGGTTGTCCCAACCAGTAAGGAACCACCCGATATCAACGAGATCCTTAGAAGTAACAAAACTCCATAAGACAGCCTCCAGACACGGGGCCGTGTCCAGGTCAACACGCCCCCGGGTTCACCTAAAAGATTCTCTGCTGATTTTGTCAGAATACGGACAAAATGTGTCAGGATTTCCTCTGCACACGGGGCCGTGTCCAGCGGACACGGGGCCGTGTCCAGTGCGCTGTCGTTTTCTTTAAATACAGCCTGATTTCTGCTCATTTTTGACCACTTCAATTGACAGAGATTCCTGGGATCTTCACTCATACCATCCTAGGTAAGTGCTAAAAGAAGGTTCCCAAGGACCCTCTTGTCCCTTCCACTTTTATTCATTTCCTCTTCTTTCAAAATTTTTCAACATTTCCTCCATGGAAGCTTGGAAATCCCATGATTCCAACCCTCTATGTGAAGTTTGTAAGATTATTTGCTAAGGATTCTTGCTTAAAGTTAGTTGTATAACTTTATTTTAAATTATCTAAGCCTAAAAACCAGCTAAAAATCATGAGAATAATTTAAAACTCCAAGACTCCTTAGCCTAAAATCCTGCAGACAAATGGACACGGGGCCGTGCTCATCGAGCACGGGGCCGTGTCCGAGGCACTGTTTTGTAAAAATTTAGCTTTCTTCGGTTTCTTTCACAGAAAATGGCAAGCAGAACAAGCGGATCATCTTCAAGAAGTAACCGACAAGGGAGGAGATCATCAACAACAGAAGACTCTCTTGTGAACTATGTTTACGCCCTAAGGGAGGCTATTGACGAAATGACGGGAGTGGAAGAAGCATTGGTCGACCGTATCAACCATCTAGCAGTGGGGCTGGAGGGCTGTCTCCGAGAGGTAAACCTCTTGCACCAGAGGTTAAACCTTCTCGCCTCCCCGCCTTTGGTGCCTATAATAACCCAAAGGGCGTGGAACGTGGTGCCCGAAGTCATCATTCCGGCCGAATGGTACGCCATGCACCAAGAGCCTCCGCAAAGGGTGGTGCAAGGAGTCCCGGTGAATGTTCCCCCTCAGCCATCAGTTACTGAGGAAAATGAAGCCGCATTCTTCCTTCCTAGGGAGATCGAAGAATGGCTTTAAAACAACGTTTAGGGAAGAATTCCTTCGGCTAAAAGTCCTACTATATCGGGAAACTATTCTCGAAATTTTCTTAAAATAGTAGAACTCCTTATGATAACCTCGTGTACCTGCTGACCTATTTAGTTAAGTTGTAGTTTTATCTTAATTTAGGACTATGTAAGGTCTCTCTATGATTGCAATGAAATGATGGTTTTTAAAGTTTGGATGATTTTTAATGAATAAAACACACTCATGGTGGTAAGGGATGAAAAGGGGAACGAGAAAAATGACCTCATGCACAAGAACAAGGCAACCCGACAATTCTCTCCATTTCAGAAGGTTCAACACGGGCCGTGCCCAACCAACACGGCCCCGTGCTGAACCACCTGCAGAAAAACACCCAGTTCAGGTAACTGGACACGGGCCGTGTTCACCCGACACGCCCCCGTGTCCAGACTTCTGCTTCTCTTGTTTTAATTTTGTTACTGGCACTTGAACACGGGGCCGTGCCCGGACAACACGGGGCCGTGTTCAGCGCCCAGTAACACAAAATTTTTGCTTTTTAACACCATTTTACACATCTAATCAACCTAAAAAATTATTTTTGGGACACATTGAGGACAATGTGTAATTTAAGTGTGGGGGGGATGCTAAAACCTTGAATTTTGCAAGTCCTAAATACAAGCCTTACACAAAACTCTATTGGAACCGCTAATCACCCCAAAATTTTTTCAAAAATTTCATTTTTCTTACTTGTCTAGGTTTAACTCGGGAAATTCAAGTTCTCAAAAAGGTTATATTTTTACGAATTTACAACCGATTGCGTAGTGATAAAAAGAACCAACATAAGAAAATTATGAAAAGGCATGGCAAACTTAGTTAAAATTTGATTATATATACTTGATCACATAAAAACCCATTCCCACAAAAGTGAGTTTTGAGCCTTTATTGAGCATACAAATTTACATCTTTAGACTAAATGCTCATTTTTCGTTTCTTGTGTGAATAGCCGCTTGGTTCTTACAACTCTAGAACTTGCCATGACGATACATTCCCGGTCCTTATCAACTTAAACCCGAGTAAGTAAATGATGGAGGCATTAGGACTAACCCTTTTTATTTCTACACCATTATTTTTCTTTTTCTTTTACCACCTACCCAAAATCCCACTAGTTAACCCCTTTGAGCCTAAACGTTTTCATTTCATCACCCAAACAAAAAACCCTTTTACCCACCAAAACCTTTTTTTTATTTTTAACCCTTTGTTTTAGTAACAAGTTCGTTTTTCGTAGGATCGTTCAAAAAAAAAATGTGTTGATGATGAAGCAAAAAGAAAATAAACAAACAAGTTCATCAAAAATAACTTTGTTTGAATAAAAGCTTCATCAAAATAAAAAGTTACAAAAATAGAAAGTCTTACGAAAACCGACACTTGTTACGCTTTTCGCCCTTTTTCTACTAACCACTATCCCAACCACCTACCTTTAACCCAAGCCTAACCCTTAACCCACAAAGTCCTCTTGATATTTACAAAGGTATAAAAGTTAAAAAGGAGGAGGATTGATTGCTTGGCAAGCTTATGGTAGGAATAAGTTCCATGCCGCTCTCGAGTGATTCACTAAAAATACACCTTCGGCCGAGTGTGAGTGATTTCTCCCGTGAGGTATGTGAACTTGTATATAAATGGAATTTTAAAAAGGCATGTTATGCCCAAATAAGTAATTTCTCCTATGAAACGTTCTAAATAAATCATTACGAATAGGATTGTAAATAGATAAAAATAAAACCCAAAAAGATCTTGGATTCCCAACACTCTACAACAAGCCAAAAACCTTCTCTTCTACCCATTCCATTTGGGAGTGTAAGCCACATATTAAAGAGTTTTGCTTGAGGACAAGCAAAAGTTCAAGTGTGGGGGTATTTGATGTGTGTAAAATGCAACATATAAATTACATCAAATGAGGCATAAAACTAACCCTTTTTAAGTACTAATATTGGAAAAAGAGTGTTTTTGTCTTCCTTTTGTATTTTCAGGATTAAATGAGCTCAAAAACACAAAAGAAGCAAAAAGATAGCTAAATCCAACATAAATACAAGGAAAGGAACATAAGTGGACTCCCCGACCCCTCAACGGCATCTTCCCAAGCAAAATAGAGAAGGCAGAAGACTGAACACGCCCCGTGCTCAGCCAGCACGGGGCCGTGCCCAAGAAGCAGCAGAAAAGACAAACCTATAGAAGCTTCTATTGGCCACCACGGGGCCGTGCCCAGTGAACACAGGGGCGTGGCGAAAGTACAGCAGGCGCATTAATTGTAATTGTGAATTACAATTAATGAGGAGAGAGAGTGTCAGACAGGCACGGGGCCATGCCCAGCCCTCTGTTCAGCCTATAAATAGGAGTGCTTGGTTTCATTTCAACTCATCCCTTGGCACACCACCTCTCTCACACTTCATCCACCACCCACCACCATCACAACACCATCATCCACCACCATCATCCATTGTCCATCGTAGAGTGTGTGAGTCGTCTCGGGATCCAAGATTGATCGTAAGAGTTCTTGACAATCAAGGCCATGTTTGCCTAAGTCTCTTACATCACTTGGTGAAGACAAAGTGTCTAGTATAATACTTTTTATTTCTAATCTTTTGCACTTTTTATTTGGTTTTGTATTAATGACTTTAATAACTAGTTACTTATGTTGAAGGTGATCTTTCCTTATCGTTTGTCCGTGGTGTCTTGGCATTATTTTACTGTCTATATAAAATAAAGGATTTTCACCATTCATATCTCCACGGTCTATATGGAGGTATGTTGGCTACCTGGTCGGGGGTTAAGGGAACGGTTTGGTAAAGGTCTTGCCATTGTTCAGCGTTTAGAGGTCCTGCAATGGACCTGGGTCAAATTTAGTAGGACCTCCTTCAATGCTTCACGATATTGGATGGCGGGGGTCCAAACTCTTTGATCCCCTCATAAGTTAACTACTATTAATACTATAACCCGGCTATTTAGGACTGTATCCCTGCTGACTCAGACTACTTAGTTGAGGGTAACGTCACCGCCAAAAGCGGGGCCTACCATAATACTCATTAATAACTTAATTCATTATCTTCCAATAATCCACCCTTTTAGGATTGTATCCTTGCTGACTCAAACTACTGGGGTGAGGGTAACGTCACCTTCAAAAGAGGGGCCTACTACAATAACTAAGATAATCTCTTAATTATGTGCAAAAGTGCGGAAATAATCAAAGGTTATACTAGATACGAGTCGGAACCAAGTGATTCATCTTGTCTATCTGTTTTTCTTTTTATTTTATTTTCAGCATTTTAGTTAGTTTTTATTTTTCTTAGTTTAAAAACCTTTTTCTAAACTTTTTATTTTGATTAGACGTTGAGGATAAACCGGTACTAAAAGCTCTTGTGTCCTTGGACGACCTCGGTATCTTACCAACGCTATGCAACGCTCACGATGGGTGCACTTGCCCATATGTGTGTTTAGTGTTAGTAAAATATCGTGTTTTATAAATTTAAAACTTGGCTAAAAATAAGTGTTAAAAGGGCTTAAAATATACACCTAATATATATAACACTTTCACGCACATCACTGAGTCTGGTCCATATTGAATTAGAGATTAGCAATAAAGTTTATACTTTGATTCAGATTGTATAACAACAGAATATGAAACTGGATTGATGAAGTAAAATTCCCGTTGTAGTGAATAACCGCTGCTCTTTCGATCTCCTACTGGCTCACACTTGGGTTATACCCGAGCCCGAGTACATGCCATGACCTCTCTAGCGGGTATACGTGTTTCCAGAAGGTAATCAAACCCGACGGTAATGTCCCCAGCATCCACAGTTGTATCACATGATTCTGCACAAAAACACACATAATAAATGAGATTGTTAAGTGTCTAGAGCTGTTCCTGTCCAGTTTGGCATTTTAAAGGTTAGGTTTTGGCGGCTTGAACTTTCTTTTATTTAATTTTTAGTATACTATCATTTTCGTCCCTGAGGTTTGGTCGGTTTTGCAACTTTCGTTCAAAGTTTTGTTGTCTAGCATCTGGATCCAAAAGGTTTGAAACCTTGCCATTTTCATCCAACCCGTTAACTCCATTCATTTTTTAACATTAATTCAGGTATTTCGTCCTTTTACCTATTTGTTTGTTTATTTATTTATTTGTTTATACATATACCTATAGGTAAAAGGACGAAAATACCCATGCCTTGACGTTAAAAAATGGATAGAGTTAACACGTCGGATGAAAATGGCAAGATTTAAAACCTTTTGGTGCAAGATGCAAAAAAACAAACCTTTGGACAAAAGTTGTAAAACCGGCCAAACCTCAAGGACAAAAATGGGATTTTACATTTTTCTTTCCAATAATTAGTTTGTCTTATAAGTTTATAAATGATAGAAGATGGTTTAAGATAATAATCCAAATACCTAACTACATTTCAAAAAATGGTCAGTTCATTTTACATGGTAGGTCCCAAGTTTCAAAACAGACCGAGCCATTAACCCCTAATCCAAGAAAACCGAACCAACTTGCTTAGGTGGGGAAGCTTGGTCAGTTTCTTTGGTTTTTGAACTCCCCTAGTTAAGACTAAATTTAAACAATTTTGTTTGATGAAAAACTTACCAAGTTTTGCCACGAATGGTAAACGTCTGTAATGTTTTGTTTCTTCCATTCATCCAAATCAAATGCATTCATTCCGTACGCCCATCTACAAGCTCGTGGGTCAAAAAATTTCGCTATAATCGGATTCGAGAATTTTAGGTACCGGCCTCATCCTGTAACACAAACCAGAAATATTAACCAAACGGCCCCAATAAATTTTTAACCATGGGTACTCTAGACATTTCATCAGTAAACAGTTCAGTTAAGCTTTGACAAATGTGAAAGTGTGTATAAAATATTCAAGAACAAAAGAGAAGAGACCAACCGCAATATCAGATGTCCACTGAGAAGTTAAGTGCAAGCCCAAGCCGTATCGGGTGAGTAGGAGCCAAGTCAGATAGAGCAATATCCTACAACACAATACCATGGTTACAAGTCAACATAAGAAATTAACTCCAGATAGAACAAAGACCAGTGTATGGAGATGAATAAAAGTCACCCACCTGAGCAGATTTGTAAGCTAATAAAGTGCTCTCAGCAGCTTCCTTCCTATCAGCACCAGTCTTAAACTCAGCCAAGTATCTAAAGTAATCACCCTTCATCTTCAAGTAAAAGATCTTTGACTCTGCAGATAATGCAGATGGAACCAGATGTGAGTCCAGAAGACCCGAAATACCGTCACAAATTTTGCTTAGTTTGGTCTCTATTGCCGCCCTATAATCCTTAATTGGCTTGACATGATCTTCATTCCCGCGGCTCTCTTCCTTCTGCCGGTTTGGTTTGGCCTTTTTCGAAGTCTAGTTACTTCTTTAGCATAATTCTGCCAATGCTCCTGGTGTTAAAATGTACGAGGTCTTGCATCTAATTGTAAAAACCTTCTTTGACCCAAATGTCACCTAAAAGATCCATGACATCCTGCAAAAAGAGGGAATTTGCAGCCGATTTGTGTTGATTTCACAAGATTTATCATTGAACACTTGAACCAAAACCAAGAATAATGTAGTTTTAGTTGAAAATGGTACTTACAATTGCTATGTTATTTCCATTGAGCAGAATCTGGTCAAGCTTTGTAATCCTACGCCCCTCGGGTGTGTTTTCACTGCAACAAATAGATGTCGTTGATGTATATCAGATACAATAACGGCAGCCAAAAACATGAAAAAGAGCATGATAGTTTTTATTGGTAACCGTGAGAACCCGTTACAGAAAACTCACGGGACCCACCAATATATTTGTGGGTCAAGCAGGACCAGGTATAATGCAACGCAGCTTACACCAGGCAGGTGCCCTTCAACTCTTCAAGGGGTTTCGGGCAGGAAACTAACGGAAGCTGGATTCGAACCCAAGACCATTACTAAATGGGAAATTTGGCGATTACCATTGAGCCACCCCTTGAAGGTTAAGGAGGACAACAGTTATGTAAACTACAAGTTGTAACGACAAAAAAAAAATGGTTCTACTTAAAATATTTCTCCACGTCTTGAGTGACCCGGGTCAAAATAAGAGAACCACCAAGTAAAAGGAACAAGATTTTCAGTAGCTTGTAAGTCCTCTGCTGTCAGGCTAGCTTTGCTGCAGCCTCTTCTTCTTGTCGATAAAGCTATTATAAAATATAATAACAACACTCAAATATCAAATAAGGAACATATACGCACCTGTGATAGTATGAGACAAAGAGAAAGAAGGTGAAATAAGAACTCATAACCCTAGATTTGGCGATGTGCATCTGAAAACCCCCTTCTCAATGAAAGCTTTGTCTGTAATATTGTCACACATTGCAGATGAATCACTCGCAAAGTCACAGTATTTTAAGATGGCATCATGTGTTGCATCAGAATTTAGAGCATGAGTCCACCAGTAATCAAACATTCCTTTTGCACTTGTTTCGTCATCAATCCATGCATTTCCTATCTGCACATTTTACGCCAGGAGTAATGTTCAAGTGTTCAGAGAAAAACATTATAAATCTGCAAATTTTATTTTAGAACTGTAGAAGTTAAGGCAAAGTAAACATACATCAATCCCTTTGATATTAATGATTGTCTGGTTTGTTTTCTTGTTCTTGAGAAGAATGTGGTTTTCTTTAGGAGCACATGCACCGTCAGAACTGTTTTTATTGTGTATGCCCATTTGTTTGCCTCTTGAATCAACTATCTACTCCTTTTCATCTTCCTCTGAAGTAGTTACACCAGACCAGCAGACCCATCATTTCTTTATTCTCTTTCACCATTCTACAATTCAAGCAACACACATTTATCACATTCACACTCATTAACAGGATCATAATCAATTTTTTTTTAACTTTTTGCAGTTCAAGAAACACATATTAACAAAATCAAGAGTTAATCTTTTAAAAGCACACCCCTAATCACCATCAAGACCAGCAACTATAATAGTTTTCTCATCATGATCGATGGGATCTGAAGATGAAACCGGTTGAGTGGTTGGCTGAGGTTGAGGTTGTTGCCGTATGAGCGGCCTAGAGTCTGTAGGAACTCTAATTAATTGTTCCTTTAAGAATTCCTTCAACCTATGTTGATATTTAACCGGATACTATTAAACTTTGAACACGTTAATATAATAATGTATATATTCCTTTTGATGTGGAACTTAAAACTGAAAACATACTCGAATTTTAGTGTGGGGTCCCCTTATGACATTGCCGTGCTTAGGTTTTGTCAGCTGGATACGTTTCTATTTGGACATGAGAAATAATTTAAAAATATGTTTATGTTAACTGTATTATTCATTTAAAAGGTTGTGCTTGCAATTCAAATATTTTCATTTGGATCCTGATAATAACATATAGGCTAAGCCAGGTTTACCATAGTTACTTGATGTAAAAAAATGCATATCGTTTACAATAAAAGAAGAAATTATGAAATCAATAGTAGCTAGATCGAGATCTGGTGAAACAAATTAATGTACATAATACAGATTAATGTACATAGATTAAACCTAACCTTTGAAGTTTAAACCTAAATTTCTAAAACATAATTAGCGATTAATGTACGGAAAGCATACCAGCAAATCTCTATAGTCAAATCCAGAAGCGTATTACAAAATCTCTCTGGATTTTGGCCACGAAGAGTCGAATAATCCCGACACATCAACAATTATAGCTCCAAATCCACTATAACAAAAAGTCAAATCAAAATGATGATAAAATATCATGAAAGAAACGAAAACAAAAAACAACAAATATGGATTCTACGACCGCTAGATCGGAACTCGTTGCTGTTGCCGGAAAACGTACCTGAGCACAAATAGTCAAATGAGTTCATTCAAGAATCAAGATCCCCTCTCTCTCTTGCTGCTGTCTTGAAAAGATAATGATGAAAAACAAAACTAGACAGTACAATTGTGTAATAGATAAACCAACATCAAAATCGTAGGCGTATCCTTCTGATGAACTCAGATATTCACGAAATCAGAAAAAAGAAACGATTCTACAGGTGTGGGTTCTCACCTCGTGTTGGACGTTCCTGGAGAATGCTTGTTCAAGCCCAAAATCACCAGAATCTCCACTTATGAAACCCTAGTTTGCCAAAAATCGAGCAGACAGTCACCAATCCGAACCAAAACCTCATCAATCTGGTCCCCACTCTTGAACAGATCCACCATTTGCGCCACATCTACCATAGCAACCACCAGATCTGTGTGGTTACACCTCCGCCGGAGATACTACTGTTACTAACTGAACTTGTAACACCCATTATTGAAGGCAGTGGCTCAACATTTTGGAATCGAGGAGGATAATTAACCAGAACCTCACTCCAACTCGACCTGAATCAAACATGTGAAGGAGAAACAAACGGTCTTCTTGAATCGCCAGAGATGAGTGAGAGATGGAGGCGGATAAGAAGTGAGAGATCTGAAACCCTAATCTTGTATCCGTGTTTTCTCTCTTGTGTAAGGGAGGGTATAATTGGAAAGGTAACTTATTATTGTGCTTTAGAGGGTTGTACATTACGCATTAAGGGTGTTTTAAGGAAATTTCAATGACCTTAAGAAGTCCTTTGGACATGTATATTATATATAGTATATATATATATATATATATATATTTCAAACAAAAAAATTTACAACTAAACATAAAAAAAACTACTCACTGTAAATACCCTTAACATACAACCAAAGGTAGGTTGTATGTCCAATGTGATTATTTGATGGAACAAGGGAGGGAACATTCATGTTCTCTTTTAAAGCCACCTGGGCCCTTGGGTACCAGCTTCTTACCCCTCCAAAGTCCAGCTGACTTGTTATCACCTTGGTCACAAAGCGAGGGTAGATTAGAAAAGGTTGACGGGTAGATGAGAAACTTAGAAAATATCTTCTTTGAGAAGCAGGCACTGAGCTGTGTAACCAAGTACTAGAATGGTGGTATGAAACCAGACATGGTGATCTGCCTTGACACATTGTGTGTTTGATAACCCATATCCCTGAGAGTTTGTTCCACCATTTCCCTGTTGAAGAAGGTGGTTTCTTGATCATCAGCCAGCTGGAGGACATCCTTAAGAGTTTCCTCCTTTATGATGATTTTGAACCCCATTACCTCACTTTCTATCCACATGGTGGTGCCACTGAAGATGGTTTCAGCATTCCACCAGAATTCTTGAAGGAGTGTTGGGTAGATAGTGACGTATGCAGATACAGCATAGCCCAAAGGACTTTGCTTAATCATGTTGTACACATACCTGCAATCTTCCCATGCAGGACCTGCCAGATTAGACCTAAGTCTAAGGTTGTGATGTTTGTGAAAAGGGAGAGGAAAACGTTCAGTCTTCATTTCTTTTGCCATTTTTTTAAAGTAAAGTTTCTGAGAAAGTGGTTTGAAGAGAAGGTTGTTTGAGATGAAGAAAGTCTTCAAGTGTTGTTAATATTTATAGATGAAAGTGATAGTTATGCTATAAATGTTATTAACAACCAAATATTTTCTTTTCCATTTCAATCTCTTCATTTAAGACGATATCTGGTGCAGTGGGTATATGGCAGAGTTTGAAGCCCCCATTTGTGAGTAAGCATTGAATAACTAGGTGGCTACTCTCATAGCCCCTAATCATTTTTATGCCTCCGTGTCTCTTTATTATCTTATGAGGTATGACGTTTTATGCATTGGAAGTATAAGAAAAATTCAATTTTCTGCAAATTTTTTTCCTGTGACGGTTGATTTTCCCTGCTGTGGCTTTGAATTTATCTTAATGCAAGTTACTTTCCCCCTTTTTTATTATTTTTTTTACTTTAAACAAAAGAAAAAAAAAACTTCAAAAACAAACTATCTACAACTATGAGTTTATACCAATATGAAATATGAATAAATATAGTAAATTCATGAAATTTTCTGATGATCGGTGGTGATTCTGATGTTTTAACAAAGTTTCTGATGTTTTATCAGAATTTCTGATGATTCATCAGATTTTCTTATGATTCATCAGATTTTATGATAATTCCTCAGATTTGCTGTTAAATTATCAGATTCATTGATAATTTATCAGATTTTCTGATATTCCATCAGATTGATGAATTTCTTTATCAGAAATTTGTTGTTCCATTCTTTGATTATCAGAATTTCCACCATGATTTTCATCAGTTTGGTTTTCAGGTTGTGACTTTTTGTTTTCTGAAACATCTTCATCTTTTATGTTAACCATGCCAAGTTTGCTGATTAGAAAATTGTGTCTCTTTTCATCAAGAGGTTTTGTAAAAATATCAGCAATTTGGTTTTCTGTTGGAATAAAGTACATTTCTATGTTACCTTTTTTCAACATGATCCTTTATGAAGTGATATCTGACATCTATGTGCTTGGTTCTAGAGTGATGAACTGGATTTTCTGTAATTGCAATTGCACTCTTTGAGTTACACAGAATGGGTATTTTTGTCAGATTTACTCCATAATCCTTGAGATGAGTTTTCATCCACAACACTTGTGAATAGCAACTTGCTGCTGCTACATATTCAGATTCAGCTGTTGATGTTGCACCACATTTTTGTTTCTTACTTGCCCAACATACCAACTTTTCTCCCAAGATTTGACATGCACCAAATGTGTTGTTCCTGTCAATCTTGCACCCAGCATAATCTGCATCTGTGTATGCAATTAATTCAAGATTTGTATCTTTAGGATACCAGAGACCAAGTTCTGATGTGCCTTTTAGATATTTAAAAATCCTTTTGACTGCTTTTAGGTGAGATTCTTTAGGATTGCATTGATATCTTGCCAGAAAGCATGTAGCAAACATAATATCTGGTCTGCTTGCAGTTAAGTATAATAATGATCCAATCATCCCCCTATAGGTTTTAATATCTACACATGTTCCTTCTTTATCAGAATCAAGTTTGTTCCCTGTTGCCATGGGAGTTTTTGAAATTGAGCAATTTTCAAGTGAGTATTTGTGTAAAATTGTTTTTACATACTTGGATTAACTCAGAAATATTCCATCATTTCTTTGTTTGACTGGTAAACCTAAGAAAAAGGTTAACTCACCCATCATGCTCATTTCAAAATGGTTGGTCATCAATTTTTGAAACTTTTTGCAAAACCTTTCATTTGTTGATCCAAATATATTGTCATCAACATAAATTTGGACTAACAAAGTGTGACCATTGTGTGTTTTAAGAAAAAAGTGTTGTATCAATAGTACCTTTTGTGAAGCCAGAATGGAATAAGAAGTTTGAGAGTGTTTCATACCATGCTCTTGGAGCTTGCTTCAAACCATACAAGGCTTTGTTTAATTTGTAAACATGGTTTTGAAATTTAGGATCAACAAAGCATTCAGGTTGATGCACATAAACTTCTTCCTCAATCTTACCATTCAGGATTGCAGATTTCACATCCATTTGATATACTGTGAAGTCTTTGGATGCAGCATAAGCAAGAAAGATTCTTACTGCTTCTAATCTAGCCACTAGTGCAAAGGTTTCATCATAGTCAATACATTCTTGTTGACAATAACCTTTGACCACTAACCTTGCCTTATTCCTGGTTATTATGCCATTTTCATCTGATTTGTTTCTAAATACCTATTTTGAGCCTATGACTGACTTGTCATTCGGCTTAGGCACCAGATCCCATACCATACTCTTTTTAAACTGATCAAGCTCTTCTTGCATTGCTTGAATCCAGTCTGGGTCATTAAGAGCTTCTTTGACAGACTTGAGTTCTATCTTACTTAAGAACCCAGCAAAAGCACATTCATGTGCTGTGGAAGATCTTGTTCTTACACCATCTTCTGGATTACCAATGATGTCAGAATGAACATGTCCTTTTATCCATCTCAACTTGTTGTGAAAAGTTGTTGGTTCTGATGAATTTGAAGTTTCCCCCTGAACATTTGCCTCAGTTGTATGGAATGTATCAGAATTCTGATTGTCAGATATATTTTCATTGTTCTAATTCAAGGTTTCTGATACATTTTCCAATTGTTCTGCAGGGTTAGCACATGAATTATCTATAGATTTGTTTGTGAGAGATTGATCATGTTCTAGGAAATCTTCTGTTATCATTTCAAAAAGATGTTCAAGTTTTTCTTGTTTATCAGAAAATTAATTTCTTTCATATATTCATCAGAAACTTCTGTTTCTGATGAATCATCAAAAGATACATATAAACTTTCTCTGATTGTCCTAGTGTTTACAATAAAAATTCTATATGCTTTTGAGGACATTGAATAACCAAGAAAAATACCCTTCTCCGCTTTTCTGTCAAATTTCTCAAGACTATCAAAATCAATAAAAACAAAACATCTACAACCAAATGTGTGCAAAAATTTTACACTTGGAATTCTTCCATTTATGATGTTGTAGGGTGTTTTATTATGTCTTTTGTTGATTATGGACCTGTTTTGGGTAAAACAAGCATTTGCTATTGCCTCTGCCTAAAAATGAGTGGGCAGTTTTGCATGAGCAAGCATTGTTCTAGCTGCTTCCACTAAGGTTCTATTTCTCCTTTCTACCACTCCATTCTGTTGGGGTGATCTTGGAGCAGAAAAGTCATGAGAGATTCTTTTGCTTACAAGGAAGCTCTCAACTTTTGAATTTTTTAATTCTGTTCCATTGTCTGTTCTGATCCTTCTGACTGTCAATTTTAACAGATTTTCAATTTTTCTGATAAAATTAATGATCTGATCAGGAGTTTCACTTTTCTTTCTTAAAAACTCTACCCATGTGTATCTGGAAAAATCATCTACAATTACAAGTATATACTTCTTTCCAGAAAAGCTTTCAGTGCTTATGGGTCCACAAATATCCATATGCAAAAGTTCTAAATTTTGTGTTATTTAAGATTCAGAAATTGTTTTATGTGAGCTTCTTTCAGATTTGCCCATTTCACATGCTTCACAAATTTTATCCTTCTTTGAGGATATGAAAGGTAATCCTTTTACCAGGCCTTTGCTTGCCAATTTGCTTAATTTTTTAAAGTTTAAGTGGGCTAACCTTTTGTGCCACAACCAACTACTACCTTTGTTAATTTTTAAAAATAAACACAATTTTGGATGTTCATTTTCCTCTTTAAAATCAAAATAGTAGATTGACTGTCTTATCCTTTTTCCACTTAAATAAATCTTATTGTCATCCATGCCAATTAACAAGCATTTTTCTGGTAAAAAGGTTACCTGAAAATCTTTATCACAGAATTGACCACAACTCAGTAGATTGTACTTTAAGCCTTCTACACATGCTACTTTTTCTATGGTCAAACATCCATACTTTATGCATCCATACCCCAAAATCCTCCCTTTTACTCCATTCACAAAATTAACCATTTTACCCAGTTTTGAAACAAAATTACTGAGTAAGCTCCTGTCCACAGTCATGTGCTTGGAGCTTCCAGAATCGCAGTACCAGATCTGCTGTACATGATGGTCCTGAAATGGAAAAATTAAAGGGTTTTTGGTACCCAGACTTGCTTGGGTACTTTTCTGATATGATTTTAATCATATTATCTTCTTTTGATGATATTTCATCAGAGTATCTGTTGCATGCTGAGCCATGAACAAATTTTTCAACTTTTATTTGGAGATGGTGTTGAACAAGCTTCAGAATGTCAACACACATACAAGTTTCTTTATCAGAATTCTCTGATCTCTCTACTTGTGATGGAATTGTTGGATACTTTTGAAAACTTGAGTGAATCACTTCTGGAGTTTTTAAACACTTCTATTTGGATTCACTCCTTTTTGCTTTTAAGTTGAGTTTTGAGACTTCAAAAGAGTTCTAAGAACTTATTGATCTGTATGATTCAAAATCAGATTCTGAAGTAAATTTATCATAAATCTGATGTGTTGCTTTCACAAAGGTGGTGGGTTTATTTTCACTTGTTTTCACATACCCTAAACCCTCACCTCTGCTCTTTGGTGTTTTTTCAATAAAGTTAATGAATTCCTTTTCTTGTTGAAAACCCTTTACATTAATTTCTTTATCATGAATTTTCTTGTATAGATCTTTTCTTTCCTTTTCATAAAATTCAAACTTGGCTCTGTGATCTAAGCTTTCTTCTATTAGTAACTGGTTTTCAAGTATAACTTTATTCATGGTTCTTTGCAACTCATCAGACTTTTTACTATTTGATTTTTGTTTATCTTGCAGACTTAGAAAATCTGACATGAGTTTGTTTAATTTGTGTTCAAGGTCAAGATTATCTATATTTATCTTGTATTCTAATATTTCAGAAATTTCATCAGAAAGTGTCATAAGGCAGAAATTAGCCATCTCTTCTTCTTCATCAGAAGAGTCATCTGACAACCATGTATCTGTCCCTGCTATCAAACTGACTTGTTGTTGCTTCTTTGCTTCTTCAGCTTCTTCTCATATTATGCAACATCCTTCAGTTTCTTGGTTTTACACTCTGATGCATAGTGACCCTTTTGTTTACATTTGTAACACACAACTTCAGTCTTTCTTTTATCCTTTGAATTGATTAAAGCTAAATATCCCCCTCTCTGAATTGATTCTTCAAATATCTCTTCTTCTCTGGGGACCAGAATGCTTTATAAGTTATGTAGACTCATATTACCTAGTTCTAAGGTGGAGGACAAAGTCATGGTTAGACTTCTCCATTCTCTAGGTAATGCATCCAGAAATTATATATTCCTTTCATCATTTGATTTTATAATCCCAAATTTCTTTAGCTCATTCAAAAGTTTTGCAAATTTGTGATATGTTTCATATAGTTTTTCATTTGGTAAACTTTTGAATCTCTCATATGAGGAAACATAGTTTGTTCTTTGGTTTCTTTTCATCCTTTCCCCTTCTTCACAAAGATTTTCCAACTGATCCCATATCTCTTTGGCCGATGCACATGCATCAACTTGATAGAATATGTCATTAGGGAGAGCCATTATTAAAAGTGACTTAGCCCTTTCATCTGCAGCCACCAGATCCTTGTCTTCTAGGCTCCAAAGATTTTCACTTTTTTGGAGCCCGGGAGGCAGGGATTCCTGGTGATTGATCAGTTGCTGGAATAGCTGGTATTTCAGTCGTTGGTACATGTGGACCCCTTTCAATGGATTGAAACAGAGCTCGGTCATGTCCATTAAGGAAGTTGACCATCCTGATTTTCCATTGTGGGTATTCCTCTCTGACCAAGGTCGGAGGTTTAGACATTGAACCAATGTTGAAAGCATTATTCCATGTTTGAAAGTTTTCCATATTTAGAGAAAAAGAAGATGAGCAATTGAACGTTTGAAAATGATTTATTCAATATGCTCTGATACCAATTGTTGGTCCCAATTTAGACTTAAAAACTTCTTTTCACGTAATATGGCAAGTGATTTCAACAAATATGAAAATAGTGTGCGGAAATAGAAATCAAACTTTCAAGAAACAAGACCTACAGAATTTTCAAGTTTATATCACTTTGAAACAAAACGGTTTACAAGGTGATTGTAAGATTATTATCTATTACAAATGAATACTTGGGAATTCTAAGGTGAAAGGACAATGGAGTTTTTGTTGCATGTGTTGAATGTTTGGCTTAACTCATTGTTCTTTGCTTGATGAGCCTTCTATTTATAGAGAGCTCGGATACATGAATAAACATTTGTTTATTCATGTATATGTCCTGCAAAAAGTAGCTTCTTAACATATTCATTGAATCCAATAATAAAGTTGCCTTTGTCATCATAATATCCAATAATGTCAAGTTGCTTCGGTTATTTGTGGCAGGGTAGAACTCATTTTAGACAAGTGGGGTTTTACCAGAATTTCTGATAACCACTTCATCAGAAATTCTGGTGAACAAATCATCAGAAAATCCGATGATTAGAATTGCCAGAAATTGATGATATTTCAATATCATCAGATCCATCAGAATAGCCTTTTCTGATAATCTTCTGGAGTTCTTGATCAACTTCTGATTCTTTGAAGTAGATGTTGTTCTTTTCAGTTACCCTATCCGATCTTCTTCCTGTTGTTTGATCTTCAAGACTTTATCTTCTGCATAGATCAAGTTGAATTTGATTTTCTTCAATACTTTCAATAAAGTTTCCTAACAGTCGACATACACCTTCGGTAAAGGTTTTTCCGAGCGGTAACACCGCCGCCTAAGGTGTTTACCACTCGGGGTAGGGGGTTGATCGGTGAACGTTTACCGAGGGGGAAGAAGGAATTTTTTCGAATGTTGTGCAATCCCAACGGCTATATAGCCATTTACATTAAAAATAATAATAGTAATAATTTTCACCTTTATAAAACAAACCAAATTCACTTCCATTTTCACCAATACAACCTTCTACACCACTACCATTTTGTAAACACATTTTTATCCTCATCATTTCAAATATATTCAAACAAATGGAACACTCAAACAAAGGTGAAGGGAAGAAAAAAAATTTGGGGTCCGGTTCGAAGGCGAGGGCACAAGATAAACGTGGTGGTTCGGGTGGTTCAAGTGCGCCGTTTCATCCCCAACCTGGCTTTGCTACACAAACCCAACCTTCATTTTTTTAACCAAACCATGCAACCGAATTTCGGTTACAATAGCGAACCCCACCAAAATTGGCTACTACACAGTCCGACGTTGGTTAGACCCGATGTTTACGATTATCCTCTCGACGCCCAAAACTCTTTTGACCCGTTTGCTTTTCAAACCGCACGCTTACAATCACCGAGAGACATAGAAGATGACTCCGAAGAAGAATTCGTGCCCGATACTCAAGAGCAACATAATGATGATGAAGATGTAGCCGTACAAGAAGATTTCGTGAACCAAAATGAAGCCGCAAATGATCCGAAAGAAAAGAAGACTAAAGCTAAACGTGAAAATTGGACGCCTAAACAAGAAGAGGCTTTGGCAAAGGCTTAGGTTCATTGCACTTTAAACAAAAGAAAAGGTAATCAACAAAAGTCAGATGGTTTTTGGAACCAAGTTCTTAAGCACTTCAATCAAACGGTTGGAGGAAGCAACCGAAACCACCATCAAGTTCGATCAAAATGGATGGCGATGCAAACAAAGTTGAACACATTCAATGTTTTTATCATCAAGCGGTAAACTATATTATTTTTATACGGTTTATTTTTTAATTAAGTATGTGGATAAATTTTTTCATAATTTATTATTTTAGGATCGTTTACGTCCTAGCGGGTGCGACGATGCTTTTGTAATGAAGCAAGCGCTTAAAGATTACAAAAACAAAGAAAAACATGAATTTCCTCATGTTGCGGCGTGGGAGGTTGTTAGAACAAATAAAAAATGGTCGCCGGTACCATTGTTGGGTGAAGATAGCTCCGACTCGAGTAAAAAAGAAAGTCTTCGGATTCGGGAAATTATAAAGCGGATACACGTAGTGCCGAAGTCTCGAGAGGTCTTCCCGACATGAACGAGGATCCCTCGCCAAGAATACAAAAGAGAAAGGAGAAAAATGACAAAGGACCATCTTTAAGAAACGAAGATCCAAGAGATATAACCGGTAGATTTGAAGAATACAAGGCCATGAAGAAAGAATTGTTGGATATTAAAAGGTTACCAGAAGAAAAATACATCTCGTTGGCGGATGAGCAACGCGAGGCGTTGCGACAAACTATGTTCGACAAGGACTTGGAGACGTTTAACCGGCCTCACGACAATGTTCACCCTTCGATGTTGGAAATCACACTCTCTAGAAAACGCGAGATCGCAAAAAAAATGTGGTTGGCCTTGTAATTTTTAGGTTTTTAATGTAATGGTCTTTTTTTATAAAAGTTTTATTTTTATTTGTTTTATCTTAACACATAATTTAAAAGAAATAAAAAATAAAAAATAGTTTACCTATTCAAAGTGTCTAACCACCGCCAACGTTTTTGAGTAATAGGTAAACAAAATAGGTAAAATGACGTGACACCGTTTGATTGAATGATTTAGGAGTTTACCTATTCAAAGTGTCTAACCACTCCCTTCACTCTAAACTCATATTTCACAATTAATGCGTCAATTGGCATTATTCAGTCAAAACATAATATTAGAGTGAAACATTTGTTGAATATGACGACATTATGTTTGACATCCATCTGTCACATATAAATGTCAAAACCTATATTAAAAGAAACATTAGACGAAGGTCTAAAGACTAGATACTTCGGCGGTCTTAAGGTTCTCATCTCCTTCAATAGTGTGCAAGAAGCAGATGAATACCTCCGAACGAGAGTGGAGGAGTGGGAACAGTGGTTTTCTAGGCTATACTTGTGGGAAGGCATTCCTCCTGTATTCGAGTGAGTGGCCTGGGTTAAGATTTTGGGTGTCCCGATCTCTTTATGGGATCTTCATATTTTGAATAAATTTGGAGAAAGATGTGGTCGCCTCCTAGTGAAATCTGATGCTTCTCCAGCTGATGGAAATATGTCGGAAGATCGAGTGGCGATTTTGGTTCAAACTGGGAAACGTATTTCCAAAGATTTTGCTTTGAAATGGAAAGATCAACTCATCCATGTTTGGGTTGAAGAGATTTCTGGTCAATGGTGTCCCACCTTTATGGACTCGAGCGATTCGATTGAAGAAGATGAGGTTTCATCGGAGTTTGCGTCCGATTCTTCTGTGAAGGGAAGTCCGGTTAAGTCACCGGAAGCGGAACAGTCCAACGGTTTTGGGGGAGCCCATTCGTCAGGACGGTTGGAGGGTTCCCCTGATTTGTGCATGAAAACCCAAATCCTCCTCGTTCCCCGCATGCGCATGCAGATGACATCTCTAGGGATCAGGCTGTGGAGGCTGACTTTATGGAGGAGAGAGAAAACGTGGAGGAATTAAATGATGTCAGTGGGGAAAATTTTGGAAGTAATGGGCTTGGTTCAGGGCCCAATCGCCCCAGCTACATGACCTTGAGGCCCAAAGTTAAACCCAATAGAAAGAGATCTAAAGAGTTTAAGACTCCGGATCTTAACGAGGCGACAATGGAGAACTCGGTGGCGGTCAATGCGGAGGATTCTGATCCGTTAAATATTGCGGAGAACTTCAGGCTCGAGAAAGGTCAAGTTAGGGGAGAGGAGGAGAATCTCAGATCTTCCACTCTTCTGGAGTCCAGTGGTATTAATCCGGTCTCCGAGCAGAATCTGGATGGGTTTGAATCGGAAGTCGCGAAGACTCTCGAGTTTGGAGCAAATTTGGGAATTGAGGTTACTGGCTTTGAAAACCACGTGAGAAAAATCGTTAGGGGGAACTGGAGACCAATGGTTGCAAATGAATATTATTTCCCTGAATATCAATGGGGTTTCAGCTGGGGCCAAAGGATCTTGGGTGAGGAGGCTCAAAGGTAAGGTTAGAGCTGATGTTATAGGTCTTCAAGAGACTCATAAATTGGGGCTTTCTGATGTTTTTCTACGTAGCTTTTGGGATTCGTCGAACTTGAAAGTGGTTTCGGTGGATTCAGTGGGCAGATATGGGGGTCTGACGTTAATGTGGAACCCAGATTTTTTTAGCGATGAGGTGATTGTGAAAAATCAAAGATTTCTGTTGGTTTCTGGGAAGGTTTCGAAGGTAGAAGATAGAGTTAATTTGATTAATATAGACGCCCCAAACGATGTTAGATTAAGAAGAACCCTGTGGTCCGAGATTTCGGAGCTGTTTAGTCAATTCGATGGCTTGTGGATTCTTTTTGGAGATTTCAACGAAGTCAGGTATGCCGAGGAGCGGGTTAATTCCAGATTCGACACCGGGGCAGCGGAGGAATTTAACGGTTTCATTTTGAGGTCTGGTCTTTTTGAATATCCTATGACAGGTGGTAAGTTTACCTTCATTTCTTGTCATTCCGATGTCAAACTCAGTAAACTGGACAGGTTTCTAGTAAACGATTTGTTCATGAGCAAATGGCCTGGTGCTAAAGTTGAGGTCCACCCGAGGGGTTTTTCCGATCATTTCCTGATTTCTCTTTCTTGTAATGCGACTAATTTCGGCCCCATTCCTTTCAAGTTTTTTAACACTTGGGTCGGTGACCAAAATGCGGTCAGTATTGTCAAATCAGCTTTGGTGGCTGATTTAAGAGGTGGTAAAGCGGATGTTGTGCTCTCCTCGGTCCTAAAATATATTAAGGGGGAGATAAAAAAGTGGAGAAAACGGGTGTTCGACGCTGATAATTTGGAAGTTAAGGAGATGTCGAAGTTTATTGATGAAATTGAACTCAAAGCATCGACTGGGCCGATTTCGGACGAAGACAAAAATCGCAGAATGAATTTTAGATTAAAGATTTTGGATATGGAGCGGATTACAGTAAAAAAATTGTAACAAAAGGCGAGGGCTAATTGGGCGAAATACGGGGATGAGAATAGCTCCTTTTTTCATAAAATTCTGAATGTGAACATTGCTTCAAGCAGGATTAACGGGCTTAGCTTCGACAATTGACTGGTTTCGGACCCGGTTGAGCTCAAGACTGAGATAAAAAATTGGTTCAAGAAGTTTTTTTTCTGAACCGATAAGAAGGAGACCAAAATTCAGCGGTGCCGGCTTACCTAGACTGTCGGAACAATATAGTCAAAGCTTATGCCCCCAGTTTTCATAACAGGAAGTCTTAAGAGCGATTAGAAGTTGTGACGGGGGGAAGGCCCCTGGCCCGGATGGGTTCACCTTGAAATTTTTTAAATCTTTTTGGGTGGATTTAAAAGTGCTTATCATGGGGGCTTTACGGGATTTCTACAACAGTGGAAGAATTAGTAAAGGTTGCAACTCCTCGTTTGTGGCTTTAATTCCCAAAATAAAAGATCCAGAGGCTATTACTAATTTCCGCCCTAATTCTCTCGTTGGGTCGGTTTATAAGATTCTTTCTAAGATCTTGGCTAACCGTTTAAAGGTCATTTTGGATGAAGTTATTTCTAAGACTCAATCGGCCTTCGTCGGAGGGAGAAAGATTTTAGACGGTCCTCTTATTGTGAGTGAGACCGTCGCTTGGGCTAAAAAGAACAAAGCGGATTTATTAATTTTCAAAGTTGATTTTGAGAAGGCGTACGATTCTGTCAACTGGAAGTTTTTATTCCAAATGATGGAGCATATGAATTTTCCGGATAAATGGATAACCTGGATTAAAGGTTGTCTAGTTTCTGGAATGGGGTCGGTTTTGGTGAACGGCTCGCCGACGGATGAATTCAAATTTAAAAGGGGTTTAAGGCAGGGGAGATCCCCTCTCTCCCTTTCTTTTCATCATAGCCATGGAAATTATAAACCTTTTTCTTTTTCGAGCAATAGATCTCGGACTGTTTCAAGGTTTCCAAATTCCAAACGGCGGCCCTATGTTATCTCATCTTTCTTACGTGGATGACGTTCTTTTTATTGGCAAATGGTCGGAGCAGAACGTGGTCACTCTCAGTCGTCTTCTTAGATGGTTAAACCTGGTTATGGGTTTAAAAGTTAATTGTCGCAAATGCAAATTGTTCGGGATTGGTATTGAGGAAGGGGAAGTGGATCGTTTGGCGGCGGTACTCAATTGTGAAGTGGGTAGATTTCCGTTCAACTATCTCGGAATACCTATCGGTGCGAACATGAAAATGGCAAATATGTGGAAACCGGTTATCGACAAATTTTATTCTAAACTCTCTAAATGGAAAGCCAAACATTTGTCGTTCGCTGGGAGATTGACCCTAGCTAAATCGGTGTTAGGGAGTATTCCGGCATATTTCCTATCCATTTTTGCGGCTCCTAAATGTGTTCTTAATAAGCTCGAAAAGATACGCAGAGACTTTATATGGGGAATATCGGACAGATGCAAGAAGGTTCTTTAGGTCCATTGGGAGTTGTTATTAAAGTCAAAGAAAAAGGGGGTATGGGAGTCGGAAACATCTCGGATTTTAATTATGCTATGCTCACTAAATGGTGGTGGCGGTTCAAGGAGAACCCGGATCAGTTTTGGGCAAAGGTCGTTGCGGCTATACACCACAACAGTAATGCGGCCCAATTTATTCCTTTCAAAAAACCGATTACGGGCGTTTGGAAAGATATCGGGACCATGGAGACTAAGTTATCTAAAATGGGTATAGATTTAAAACAGAATTTTATTTTGAATGATGGTTCGTGGACTTGGAGAAATGATGCTGAAAATTTGTTCTCAGTCAAACAGGTCCGAAAGGATTTAGAAGATGCAAAGCTGGCAGGTTCTCCAAATGATATGTGTTTTAACTGGAACAGTTGGGCAACCCCTAAATCTAACTTCCTGCTTTGGAGAGT
Organism: Helianthus tuberosus; assembly: GCA_030545235.1. Lineage (NCBI taxonomy): Eukaryota > Viridiplantae > Streptophyta > Magnoliopsida > Asterales > Asteraceae > Helianthus > Helianthus tuberosus. The sequence goes on from CM060448.1 coordinate 89,722,731, forward strand.
GTTAATTGACCGGATAGCTTCGAAAGAAAATCTGATGAAAAGAGGGGTTCAACTCGATGACGGTTACTGCCCTCGGTGCGGCTTGGAGATGGAAAGTAACGACCACATTTTTAAAGATGTCTATAGGCTAGATGTATATGGTGGAATGTCCTTGCTTGGGTCCGAATTAGATTTCCGGTTGAAGTGCTTTCGTTTCGGGAGTTTCTCGAATGCATTAATCAGAGCCCGGGAAGTAAAACGTGGAAACGTTTAATTCATTTGGTTGTCCTAGCTACGGTTTGAAGGATTTGGAATGCGCGGAATGTAAAAGTGTTTGAAGGTCGCTTCATTCCCATTAAAGCATCGGTCGACCTTATTAATCGAGCGAACATTAGAAGGCCTTCGTGGGTAAACTGGTTGAAGTTTGACGTTTTGAATCTTCTGTAGTTTCTTTTGTTTTTGTTTTGTTTCATTTGTTTTGTTTGTTCCCAGCTTCTGGCTAGCTCTTTATATATATATATATAGGGTCAGGATCATTTCAGAACCATAAATATTTACAGAACTCGCAGAACTCCTAATAAATAATCTTTTTATTTATACATTTTTATGTTTAGGATAATTTTATCATTTATTATGTGTATTTTTACGATTACATACATATTAAGAGTCATTTTAACATTTTTTATATGTAATTTTATAATTACACATATGTAAACTAGGTTTTTTACATATATGTAATTAGTTATGACACACATATATATATATATATATATATATATATATATAATTTGGCATTTAAACATATGTAAACTACTTTTAACATATATGTAATCAAAGAAATACAGATAATAGATGATAAAAACATCCTAAATACAAAAACTTATATATAAAATGATTGTTTATTAGGAGTTCTGCGAGTTCTGCAATTATTTAGAGTTCTGAAATGATTCTAACCCTATATATATATATATATATATATATATATATATATATAAAGTGATTTTGCTGTTAAAAAAAATTGTCAAAACCTATAAATAGCCTACTTAAGCCCGCTCATCAAAAAGCGGGTAATAACACTAGTATATGATTATATGATAATTGATAAGTGGTGTTTTATGGCTTTCATGTTTTTTGGGCTGAAACATGTGTGCGGCCCATTAGTTTCAAGTTAACACTTTTGATTTTGAATGACCAATAAGTCCACTAAAATTTAAATCCAGGATTCAGAAAGACTCAATGTAATTCTCTTGATATGAAGTTTCGTAAAACCTTTCCAGTTAGTATTTTTCACATAATATGTATTTTCCATTTATGAATTGATTCTACTAAATCATAAGATATTTTTATATAGAAGTTTTAGATTTCCTACAACCATCTCCAACTGTCCCACATCGTCCATGCCACATTCAAGCTCCAACAAACAAATGCAAACAGAAAGACTAACATAAAGACCTAAAACTAAAACCGAAAAACCTAGGTTATTGGGAGACGATGGAGGCAACATCAAGATTTTGAAGAGAAGATAGGGAGAAGTGCAGGTGGGATTGTGTAGTTTGGTCAGGAAAGATAAATGCCAACGGCAATGACGAATCTTGAGATTTCCGACCGGGGGTGCGGAAGTCACCGGATCTAAAAATTTCTATAAAACCGCGGGGTTGAAAACGTATATACAAAAAAAATTTATACGAAAACTACATACTCTCCACTACAGAGTGAAATGTTCGAGGGGTCGGTCGCCCCCTCCCACCCCTTAAAAGCTTCGCACATGGCCAACGGGGTAGTTGGAGAAGGATACTAGATTAGCGGAGAACAAAGCTACTAGAGTAGTAGAGTGGGTATGTATGCATTTATTTTTAAGGCTAAAGGGTGTGGTCATGACCCTCCACATAGGCGTCATGTCACTTACCTCTAATACATGATTCAAAACCACTATCTTAAAGGTGTGGTCATGACGCAAACCACTATCCCTTTATTATTTTAATATATTTTTTTCTTAAAGTCATCAAATAGAGAGCCTTGGTAATCGTGGTTTAATCCACGCCAATTACCATCAATAAAGGAGGGGGTGGTGTAGCCTTCCATTCTTATTCCTTTAGGCAAATCATGTTCCAACCATGACCTTCACACCCTTCAACATGGAACGTAATATTTAAAGTTCATTTTATGATACTTGTCTTAAAATCTAATTTATAAGAAAAGATTTCAAGTAATGTCCCGTGTCAATCTCTTCCTTAATCTTACAATTTTTCTCTTTTAATAATTAATACATTCATATCATTTATCCTTATTTTATTTTATCTATCTAATATCTTAGTATACGTTACTGCTACTTTATTAATCGGGTATGGGGACCCTAACCAAATCATATATAATAGGGTTATTGGATTTTATCACCCCCCAACTATCGACAATTGGCAGCTGTCACCTCCAACTAACACCTTGACGTCCGGCACCTCCAACTTGACGCTTGGGTTGTTATGCCACCCTGGAGTCAACTAGGCACTAACATAGTCTTTTTTTATCTACGTGACATGTTGGCGTTGCCTTTTCCCACGTGGCTTGCTGACATGGTCTTGTTATGTATAATAAAACTCCACGTCAACCCCCCTCTCTCTCCCTATGAAACACCACCACTGCCACCATCATCGCCACTAACCGCCACCGCCATCATCAACCACCCACCACCACAGTCGCCATCACCATCATTAATCACCCTCCACCAACACCACCCACAGAGTTGTCCTTCATCAACCACCTACCACCACAGTGGCAATCATCATCATCATGATCTAGCATAACAGCCTCCAAACACCACCACATCAACCATAATCACCAGAATCCCCACCACAGCTTCACCTTAATAAAAAAAACCCATTAGAGAATACCACAAAAAGCCCTAATCTAACCCTGACTACAACTAAAAATCCCTAATCTAAACGATTTGAACTTAACAAAGATTTGTTGGAACCCCCCCCCCCCCCCCCGGCCGTAGCTGAAATCATTTCCTTTGGCCATAACTACCGTCGTCGTCTCTTCCGGCACCGATAGTTTGGTTTCAAGTTAACCGCAGGTGGGGCGGTGGTGGTTGATGTTGGTGGAGAGTGGGAGGGAGAGATAGAGAGATGTAAAGAAAGAAGGGGTAGAGAGAGAGGGATCTATTTTGCGACAGGTGGGCGGTGGTGGTTGATGACAGTTGTGGAGTGTGGTGGTTGATGTAAGGGGAGATAAAAAACTGTGTGTTTTTTTGTCTGCAATATTTTGTATATATTAGATATATTAAATATATTATATATATGTATATATGTGTGTATATATATATATTAATTATAGTAATTAAAATATACACATAAGCCCCCAAATAATCCACCTCATCTTGCCACATAGGAAACGGAGTGCCACGTAAGATAAAAAATTAACTAAGTGTTTGGTTAAGGACGTGGTGCCAGCACAAACTAAAAGTCAGGTTGGAGGTGGCGGGCATCAAGGTGTTAGTTGGGGGTGGCACCGGCCAATGGTCGATAGTTATGACTGCTGAAACTTGTGAAAAACTTGATTATGCAATTGTATATTCTTGTAACTGCTAAACTTATGAGAAAGTTGACGTAGTTTCTCGAATCAATGGATCAAATATAAAACTTGTTAAACATCCCACATTATTATATATATCAAATTATAACATGCTATTGCACCAAGTAACTTTGTGTATTATAACATGCTATTGCGCCAGGGAACTTTGTAGTTTTTCATTTTTTTACCACAGTTGTTTTGAGGTTTTTGTTTTCGGCGCTGCACACATGTTACCTTTTACTTTTATTACTCACTCACATGGTATGTTGATAGAGAGAGAGGGGACCGAGATAGAGAAAGAGACCGAGAAGTAGCTAGGAAGAGGAGAGAGAAAGAGAAATCGGCAGAGCTTTCGGTGACTACTCCGGCTCGTGCATCATCCATATCCACTAAATCAAGAACATTGATCATAGTGTGATGTTTGCTTCACTGTTTTAAACCAAGCTTCAGGCGCGACGGCTAGGGTTACATGTCGCGAAGGGAGACGACAAAGGCGATGGTGAGGATGGTTTGTTCGTATGTTCTTTTCAATGATTTCCCATGATTATCTTATTCATAACCTTAATTTATAGTCGAAGCATCCACGTAGGGAATCTATGTTGTTTTTTCATTTTTTGTTTGATTCCTTTGAATAGAACCTGATGTATGAAACGTGTTGTTTGTATTTTTAATGTGAACTATGATAAGCGATTTGTTAGGGTTACCGAGATGACGGAGGTGGGGAAATTGTTGTGGGCGTAGTGGTGGAAGATGACGATGAATCATTGTTTTGATACACATGTCCTTTTCTTTAGAGTGCTTTGTGGTTGATGTCACGAGTTTAAGGTATTGTTTGATTCTTTTATGGTAATTTAGATGAATACCTGAGCGTGCTTTTATGATGACACAGTTAATTCAAAAGGATGTTTGACGCTATGTAGAATAATGGGTCAGATAACAGTTTGGGTGATTCAGTGGGGAAATGATTCGTTGATAGTTGATCTTTTGAAAGATAATAGTTGCGATATTGATAATCAGTCTAATAAGATGAATGGAGGTAATCATGTGGTTCTGGAAATAGATGGGAAGCCTTTTGATTTGTACAACACGATAATTGTCTTCAAATGGAGGATTTTCATAGAAGAAATTGTTTGTCATGCTCTGTCTGGATATTAGTATGTTCGGCCTAAGCAAAGAGTTGATTTTGTTTGAGTGCGGGTACATTTAGATTCATATATTGGTTTGAATTTATCTTCTGAATTTGTGATTTATCATATAAAATCTATGTTAATTTATTCCATTTTTTGAAAGGAAGGAATCAGTGACTATGACTGTGTTACTCCGCGTTACCAACATACGTAGCAAATCGAAATTCCATTTTTTTATGTTAATGAACTTATGTTATTTTTTAGTTCATGAATTGCAGGCTAGCAGGTTAGGGATCACAATTGTTATGTCTGCAGATTCGATATGGCATATGATGAGAAGTTTCGTTGATGAAAATCAAAATCCACTCCCATGATCTTCTACTTACCATGTAGGTGAGCATCTAGATCCAATTGTTGTTTAAGAAGTCAAGGCCCAAAAGAAAAGTTAAAAAAGATGTCAATGGTGCATTTGGTGTTTCCACAAATCAACTCGATGTGTTTATGTGACAAGAAGACTTTAATGCTATGGCATAGTTCCAACTTGACTTTATTTAGTCAACTTTTGTTCTTTCAAACTCGTGATTTACATTCTAAACAATTCAAGGTCATGAATTATATTGTGCAATAAACCTTTCATGAAAGAGGCTCGTCGCGAAGCGCGGGGTCATCAACTAGTTTTAATCATACACCACACAAAATTAATTCAAAGCATATCAAGGATATATAATTCTGTAATTCTAAAACATTTATCGCTAATTATTTGATTTTTTATTTATTCAACCCGTGTAAAACACGGGGTTTTAACCTAGTAAGTATATATACTACATTCGGACGAAGGTATAAAAAAGTATCGCTAGTTAATGGGTTTAACTCACAACGAAATTAACTCACCTAAGTATCGTATAATACGATGAAGACTGTGTCTTCTAAAAAGAAATTAATAATAATATTTAAAACTATGTTTTAGCAAATGATAATGACTTTAAATCTACGTACAAAAAGTTAGGCTAGATCCACAAATATTTTCTATGCATGCTCCGCGTGGGAAACTATTCTTATGAACGACCTTTGAATTGTCAAAAAGAAATTATGTTACACATCACATAAATATTAAATTTGCATACAATATAGACGAGATTTAGCAGAAAAATAATTGTAATTAATAGTAAGTGTTCAGATAACGTGTATTTCACATTGTAAGAATCGTTAGGCGCTACTCAGGCAGAGGGGTATCGACTAGCGATTAATCAGATTTAGATTTTTATATGTAATCTTTTGTTATATATATACACACATTTTTATATGAAGATTTTTTAAAGTAGACATGTTTTAACCCCTCATTGACCCATTTTCATAAGTAATTGGAAATTTATTAGGTGTAGTCGAAATTTGGCCGGCGTCTAGCCAAAATTTGACTAGAATATGACCGTCATTGACCGCCTATCGATTAATCGGTGAACCTTCGATTAGTGATTAATCGACGAATAATTAAAGAGTGACTGGAATTTTTACAACCATGGTATTTCATAATACATGGTAATTTTCTAGTAATAGATATTCCGTTTTCTAGTCTATTAGCCGAGGTAAATTACATAAACTAAATTAAATGTGAACCATCACCCAAATTTAACAAATACATGTACGTGTCAGCGGAATATTTGAATCAACGCTTGACGTAAGATAATCTAACATCCAAGGTTCACAAAAATCTAGTTGCCAATGGTCTAGCAGTCGTTACACTTAGTCAGGGGCGGACCTATTAACAAACATTGGGTTTCCAGGAACCTATTCGGTTTTTAATTTTTAGTGCAAATATATATAACAAACTGAAAAGAAACCCATAAGTAAAATATAAAGAGAACCTGTAAACAAAAAAGGTTTGGTTCTCCACTGGTTATGTCTGTGTTATTCTTCCCAAGACACCCGGATTTGAATCCCGTATGAGGTAATTATTATTTTTTTTTTGTTCCGTTTTTTTTATTTCTTTTTTTTTATTTTTTTTCTTTAATGTAAAACCCATTTAGGTTACAACAAAACAAACCCATAACATAAAAACAACATTAGAGAACAAGTCGCCCCCACCTTCAGCAACATCAGAGAACAAGTGAACCACATCAGCGGCGCCTCCACCTTCAGCGACCACCTCTGCCGACAATGGCCGTCCTCCTCCGCCGACAGCCGTCCACCTTCAGCGAAAGCGTAGGTATTTCCCATCTCTTGACTCTAAGCAATTAGGATGTTAATTTGGGTATGATTTGATTTCATAATAAGTTAAGAGTATTTAGAACTGGGATTGAATTTTGGTTTATCTTTTTATTTAATTGAGTTGAGAATCCAAGTAGGGCTGTTTTTCTAGATCAGAAGCTCCCCTTTGTTCATCCGTCTCAAATCGTGTTTTTAATTCTTGATGTTGGTGCTTAGTTTTTATGCATTTTATTGATTTGATTTTGAGTTAAGAATTATCAAACTTTATATGAACTAATTATAGTGAGTTTTGATTTATCGGAATAGTTTTAGTGGGTTTGGTGATTTTTAACTTGCTTTTGAGATTCCATTGTGCAGCTACAAGGTCATTATAATCAGCTTTTGATGTTTTAAACTTGAATTTGGTATTTAGGCATTATCAGTTATGCAGAAGAATATTTCATTTTTTTTTCAAAGGCAACCACCATCTAACATTGAATCTTCAACTAGTAAACCCTTGAAAATAGTTTTGGATGATCTTCCATGGGATCCATCCGAAAGAAAACCATCTTATCACCCTAGTAAAAAAGATGAAACTAGACGAACATATTTGCTTCGAGGTCCATGTCAACCGAAAGGGAGAAAACAGATTTTCCGCAAACACTTGTTGGTAATGGTGATAAGTTAAGACGTTTCAATCCAACACAGAAAAGCATTGAAATTGGTTGGAATATAGTGTCTATGTTGTTAGTGTGTATTGCTTATGTTGGTAGTTATTCAAAGAAAGTGTTGACAAAACACTGAAATTTGTTGAGAAGCCAGTGGAAATCATGGAACGTGAAGTCAAGTGGCTTAAACGCAAGCGCATTCCTTTAGTCAAAGTTCGCTGGGAAGCTAAACGTGGACCCCAGTTTACTTGGGAATGCGAAGATCAAATGAAGGCGAAGTATCCGCATTTTTTTCCACGAGTTTCATCTAAATAAATTTCGGGACGAAATTTCCACAAGTAGGGGAGACTGTAACATCTGTGCTTATTATCATTGTGAATAGTTCTATTATCAATAAAACAATGTTATTTGATCCCAATGCTTGTTTATTTATGTTTTACATTTTTCATGTTTTAACTTTTATTCAATTTCAAACTTTATATCACTTTCTGGAGAGTTATACGCAAACTGGTGCGTAAACGTAATCAGTTAAATGCGAAAAATACTCCGGAACATCAACATATACTTAACATACCTTAAATAACCTTTACATAACTTAGAAATAAGTTTTAAAGGCTTTGGTATGGCAAAAACAAGTTAATTCGCTTACAGGGACTAAACTTGACAAACTGCGAAAGTATGCCAATTTGAACTGTAACAAACATTCCAAAACATGACCATAAGTTAAACATACCATAAATATCCTCTACATAGCTTAGAAACAGGCTTTGAGGTGTTCGGTGTGCTAAAATAAACTTTTGGGTCATTCAGGGACTAAAAGCGTCAAAAAGTGCACAAGTTTGCACTTTCGCGCATAACTTACGTTCTGAATACATCCGGACATCCAAAAATTTATGTAAGCACTAAAATATTTCATTTTAGTGTTTGGCATAAGAAAAATCCATTCGTCGCGTCATTTGGATCGTTTTTCGCGCTTATGCGCATTCCGTCGTAATTAAGCGAACATCGCGTTCGTACGACCAAACGAACTGACATCCGACATATCTTTGAGCATGTTTCATGTCCACAATGTTTAGGCATCATTTTAGGGCCTTGAAGTTGGCTTTACGGGCCTTAGAAGTGTCGGAAATGGGCTTAAACACCAACAGGGACTGAAACTGTCAAAATGCAAAGTTGTTTCTGATCAGACAAGGCCATGCGGCCCGCCTAAGTTTATGTACATATTCACGCGGGCCGCGTCAGGCTCCCAGATCAGATAAGATCAATTAGTCAGTAGATTTCAGCTGATTAAACCTCATCCACACACTCACACTTGCCCTTTCAGCTCATTAGGGGCTATTTTTGGTTACCACAACTTTCCAACAAGTGTACGCACGAGATTTGATCACGTTATTCAAGAAACGATCTTAACGGTTCGGGAAAAACTATAAATACCCCACCCCCATTTGCTTCAAACTCACAAGAATCTGATCTAATGTGCTCTAAGTTGAAACCTTTGTTTCATACCTGAGCTATTTTGATCTAGATTAGCATTCGGGGACCCTTCGTAAGTATTCCTTCGTTCTTTTATTGCTTTTCGAGTCCGAAAGTCAAACTTTGTTTGACTTTCTGCATTGACCAGTTTATGGTCAATGAGAAGTTCGTTTGAACTTCGCAACGTGATTGTAATCACGATGGTTATAGTCCTTTTTGACTATGCCTACTGATTACGACGTTGTCTAGGGTCGTAAGGGTAAGCGATCTAATAAATCGCTTATACCTTCGAACCCGACCCATTTGGTCGATCATTAGGATCCGACCAAATACATTAGGTGACCATAGCATATAGGGAATAACCTTCCGAGGTTATACCTTATGGTCGCTTCGTTTAAGTAGTTGTATGATAGGTAGTTTATATGCCTTAGATAAATTACCAAAATACCCCTTTGATGCCAAAATTCATTTTAAACATATGTAACATAACTTTTGACATCTAAACTGATTTGACAACAATATTAGACATGTTAAGGCATATGTTACTTGTCATAGGACTAGTTAGGCGGTCCAAACGCGTTTTACGCGAACGACGCGTTAAAGTAGCATAAGCTTCCTAAACGGGTCGTAATGGGTCGTAAGCACTTAGGTTAGGTTTCATTTAGTATGTAGGCCTTGTTAAACCATATGACACGAGTCTCCATACTCGTTTGGTTTACGAACCCTCATTCTATCTAAATCTTCCGATTTAGGTCCGGTTTATTAACATAGTTACCTATATTAGGTGCCGTTTGATTCCGTGATCTCTAGCATTGCTTGGTGGTTATCTTAGGACTTTTGAGCAATCTCAACTGAGTACATAGAACCCCATCTTTTAAATGTTTTCAAGGTGTTTATGTGAGTACATAGACCCCTCTTTTACTGTTTTCCAAACATTTTGGGGTGAAACACATGTGCCTACTTGTTACTTTCATGCTTTCCATGTTTTCATATCATATGCCTGCTATGTTCGTTAGTACATTATAGTACATGATTTCATTACATTTCATGCTATGTATGCCCATTGTGTGCGTACTTAGTACATTGTTTTACATTACATTTCATGCTATGTATGCCTATTGTGTGCGTACTTAGTACATTGTTTTACATTACATTTCACGCTATATATGCCCATTGTGTGCATACTTAGTACATTCATTACATTTCATGCTATGTATGCCCATTGTGTGCGTACTTAGTACATTGTTTTACATTACATTTCACGCTATATATGCCCATTGTGTGCATACTTAGTACATTGTTTTACATTACATTTCATGCTATATATGCCCATTGTGTGCATACTTATTACATTGTTTCACATTACATCTCATGCTATGTATGCCCATTGTGTGCATACTTAGTACAATTGTTTACATCACATGCTCACATTTTGGTATGACATTTGGTTTGTTTAACATGGAACAATACATTCATTAACATTAGCTACGCCGTTCGTTAGTAGGTAGTGGTACCATAGGAATTGACAACTCCCGTTCCTGAAATCCTGGGTTTGTTTGGATTGGAAGGAATGACCGAATTCGATATACATAACTTAGATAAACCTTTAATTTGTTTAAGGGTTTATCGCCACAGTCTCAAGGCATGGATGTATGCATTTTCACAATACCGCATAGAGGTTATATCAGTATGGCATGCAATTGTTACACAAAACATAACATTGATTTAAACCATGTTTTACTTCAATACCTTGTTTTTGTGCATTTTACATATGGTTTAGTTGATATATTTCACATACCATACATGACATTTTAGGATACACATTACATGATTTACAATAGACATAAACATTTTGACATTGATATACACAATTAATGATTTACATTGAACACAGACATTTGATATGGTTTACACAATAACATTTTGACATTTGATTATACATAAACAATTTACATTGGTGGTTTGGTTTGAGTAAGTGATTTAAGTAACGAGGCATGTGTAATATGATACAAGCATGGTGGATATGCCGCTGGTACTTCCTATATATAAGTGTTTGTATGGTATTACATATCGTAGCGTTATTTAAATCATTTCAATTTATGACACATGACATTTTATTCAAATAACATACTTTTTACAAGACACTGTTTACAAACAACTTATCTTACACAAACTCATTTTTTTACATGGTTATTCATTTAACCTTACATTTATTTATACATATCATCTGAACTTATTGTTTTTCAAATGATTTACAGAACAAAGCAAATTACAAGGTTCATGACTAAACATTTTCTTAAACACAAGTCATGAATCTTATTGTTACAAAACCTATGTATCTCACAGGCATTTTTATGCTGACGTACCTATTTTCACATGTGTTTTCAGGAGCTATTGTGTAGGATGATGATCGTGATACTAGGGCGGACCTGTGCCTTAGAGACTTAAAATGAAGATAGACTTTGTTTAATTATGTTATAAACTCTTTGATTCCTGTTTAAAACAATGTGACTCTTATGTTAATAAATAAAATACAACTTTGTATGCCATGGTTATGAAACAATTAATTCTGTTACAACACTCCCCGACGTTTTCCACCACGTTTTGTATGTTACACGTGGTCGGGGTGTGACAGGAAATCACCCCTAGCCCGTTAGAGAGGTCGTTTTAAGAAGGAAAGGAGTGGAGCTAATCGTCAAGGTAATGGAATCACTCATATCTTGATGATATGCCCCCATTTTGGGATTATGAGAAGTTTTCATCTTGCGGTGTTATTTTAAAATTGTGTGTGTGTGTGTGTATATATATATATATAGAGTTGCAAGACATACGAAAAGGATAAGTATAATATGTATATATAATCGTTGTGAAATAAATTTTGAATTTCGAAAAGGAAGAGTTTGATTCGTGTTGTGCATAAAATCGATTCTAGTATGACGCTGTTTTGACTAAAACTTGGATTGTTCCGAGATGGAACTTTGACGAAACCAAAGTGGTCGAAAGTTCTTTTGAGTTTGGGGAGCATGCTTTGGCCTAATAGGTAGAATACTCTCGCTGAAATTTCGGTTAACGGTATTCACCGGTTAGGATTTGAGTTTGTATTGATTGTGTTTGTTTAACAAGTGATTAATGAAAGAAGTTAAATCAGAGATGAATTGCAGCGGAAATGAAAGTAAACTTTATAACATAATAAAAGAGAGATAGTTTTCAACAAACATGATTTCATTAGCCAAATGATTGTATGAATTATAAATATTCAACTATACATGCATGTGCTACTAAACTCTCCCTCAGCCTGAGCTCACAGTTAGTTCGTACAAGATGAATGGTGAAAGAGAGCTAATAGAATAGTACATGTACTGTTCTATTTATAGTACAATCCTAACCACTGAGTATCTAATGCTGACGTCACCTAGACAGTGACATCTAATAGACTAACAACCTCTAAGCTTTGATACAAATAAACACTGTTACATTTATCAACTGATAAGTAAAACATTGATACTCCTATCCGTTGTTGATGCCCAAGCACTGATTTTGTAGATCAGTGCTTTCTTCAATGGTTGATTAGGCCTTTGAATCAGCAGTGCTTTAGTCTTCGTCAGGTCATTGACAATCAGTAGTTGTTAGGTATTCTCAGTCTTTATACCCAGCAGTACTAAGATGATGAGTTGTTGAGAAGATCAGTCCTTATAGAAATCAGCTGATAGAAGCACTGCCATTGGAGGGAACTTAGAACATGCATTACTTATTGTGGATCAACTGTTGAGAACCAGTTTTGGCTTATAGTATCATCTGTTCTTCTAGGTTTGATTACATGGGCCAACAATCTCCCCCTAGAATTGATGATGCCAAAACACTTCTTTATTCTTGATCTTTATTCTCTCATTAGCTTTTCCCTGATTTGCCCTTTCAATTGTAGTTCAAAGTTCAGGGAATCTTCATCATCTTCATCCCTATGAAGTTGAAGTTCCAAAAGATCTAGGAGGTCAGCTGCATCCAGACTGAATGCATCTTCCCTTGAAATGTGTTCAACTCTACCATTGGACTTGAGCAAGGTCAATACGTGGGTCTTTTTATCAGACTTCCACTTTAGTATTTTTGAGCTCAATGGGTTTCTTGGGAGAGATTTTATTTGTGATGAGTTTAGAGATGGAGGCTTGCTTGTCAGCCTTTGGACAGTTTCAGCAAGTTGAGCTTGAAGCTTTAATGAAGCATCATCCAATCCATGTAAAATTTGATTCTTGATGGCCAGTTTTATGATTTCAGCTTCTCTCTTTTCATCTTCCTCATCCATCTGCTTCTGTCTTTTTCTTTGATTCAAGACTTGGGTGGATAATCAGAGGATGTGAACAGTGTTTTAAGAGAGAGGGTCTGCTGTTGTGGCTCATCAGTGGTTTTGTCTTTGTATACTGGCTTCTTTGGAGCTGTTGGATTAGTTTCTCTTAGTTTTTCCAACTTATCATATACTTGATCAATATACTGCCTGGACCATCTTGAAATGCCCTTGCAGACCCATACTTGGCTGCAACCAACTCAGCTCTCTTACTCTTGTATTCCAAAGTAAGATCTGCACTGGATTTCTTGAACTGGTTCCAGTTTAGTGCAGTCTTCTTCATCTGAGGATCATTCTTCATCCTTTCACATCAGTTTGCTTCTTCTTTGAGAGCTGTGAGAGGGCAGTCTTTGAACTGATGTTCTTTGGCAGGGTATGGTTTGTCTCTCATGATAAGTTCTAAGAGATCTTTCCTTAGCTTCCTTTGAAGATCAGCATTAGGTGGAAGATTTGACATCTCCTTGCTCAAGTCTCTTGCAAAGTCTTCCAGTTTTCTGACTTTACTTAACCCATGCTGCATTCGACTTGACAAGTTGGTGTCACATTTCCCTTTACTCTCTTGCTTAGCAATGTATTCAGCTTGCTTGGTTTTTAGTTTCAGATATTCATCCATGTTTCTTGGATTTCTGAAGCCATGAAGAGATGGGAAGGTTCTCTTGGATGGATCATCCTCTGTACAGAATTGTCTCATTTCATCTTTCAATGCATGCAATTCCAGAGGATAGGTTACTGCCAATGGGATGTCTCATGAAGGGTTTTGACCCGTGAGAGGTTGTGGTTGAATAAGTGGATTTGATGTAGGTGATGGTGGAGGGCTGAATGGTTCAGGGTTGGTTTGGATAAATGGTGAAGAGGATAAAGGACTAAGTGCAGGTATATCATCATCATGCAATGTAAACTTCCTTTTCCTTGTGTATACTGATGTTGGAGAAGGATTTTTTGTTGGAGTATTGGTAATAGGAGTAAAGATTGCTTGTGATGGGATTTAAAATATTGTGGAAGGAGTGGATTGACTAACAGTTATTTAAACAACTGGTGTCTCAACCACTGTTGTCTTAACATCTGTTGTACCTTTAGGAGTATCAACATCTGTTGCAGTTGAAGATGGTAATGGTGATGATGGTTTTATTTTCTGCTTTTTGGCAGGTGGTTTTTGTGGTGAAGCTATTGGTTTAGGGGTAGCAGTGGGTGTCTTTTTAGGTGTTTGTTTTTGTGGTTGTGGTTTAGAAAATGTGGCAAGTGGTGGTTTGTTGTATTTGAATGATTTCTTTCTATTTGAAGTGCCAAGATCTTTTGTTTTGATTTCCCATTCTTTCAACTCCTTTTGTTCCTTTTTCCAAATCTTCTCCTTTGTTTCATTTTGATTCTGAATAGTCTTTTTGTTTGCAACTTCTTCATCTGCTAGAATATTCAGGGTTTCGTCAACTCCCTTTTGCTTTTCTAGAACAGATGTTTCAACAGTTGTTGCAGAAGACTTCTTTTTAGGCTCTGGCTTTTGTGTTGGTGTAGCTTACCAAAGTTTTTCATGTTATGTCTCTCCCCCTTTTTGGCAGCATCATCTTCTTTTTCAAAGACAGGTGCAGGGGTAGTGCCAGTCAATTTTATCAGGGCTTCTTTGATGCCCCTTATATCTTACCTCAACCATGATTCTTACAAATTCCATTTCTACTATGTGTTGAGCAGCAAGCAATTCCCTTTGATGAGACAGAATAGATTGGACATCATTCCAAAGCTCTTGGGAATATTGTTGTGGTGTTGGCTGACTTTTGGAAGCTTCTACCAAAAACTGAATTGATTGATTCATTTGTGCAACAGTGGTTTCTATAGAAAGCCTCTCCGTCAAATATTGGTATTTTAAACCATCACCCAAATGAATGGGATCATCTGATTTCCCACCAGTGGTGGTTGTATCAGCTGTTGAAATAGGAGGATTCTCCAAATTTTCATTAACTGATGCCCCTTTTTCTCAGTACTGGGGACTTCCCTCTGCAGTGGTTACCTTAGAAATCTCACCAGTGGTTAGTGTGAACACACCAGTGGATACCTTGGTAGCATTAGCAGTGGTTTCCTTCAAGGGAGTCTTAAGTATGAAACTACTGTTCAGATGTAGATCAATGGACCCAAAATCTGTAGTAGCTGCTCCACTTGTACTAGCAACTAGAATTTCGTGAAATTCTAGTGGTGTAGTCTCCTCAACTGTTTGTGGGATAACCAATTGAGTTGGTTCAGACACATCCATTGTAGAAGTTATACTCTCAGTAATGGGTTGGTGAGAGGGGCTGTTTTGTATCTGAATCTCAATGGCATCAAACAGAGGTTTAATGGATGGTGGAATTTGAGATGTGGAGAGTGGTGTGGAAAGACAATTTACCCTGGGAGGAGGACTGTTAAGCATACTCTGAAGTGAGGGTAATGCTTTATATGGAGGTGTCCTTGTGCTTACAACATCTTCCTTTTGTGAGGAAGCATGAGGAGTTGAGGCTTTGGGTAGAGATCTTACCAACTGTTGTAAGGAAGTAGCAACAGTGGTTTCAGGTGACTTTTGTGTTGTCATTGGGTTAACTTCTAGGATCTCGTTTTCTAGAAGGTCCCTTTTAGTGGGTTTGGTGGGCTTGGTGGATTTCTTTTTGGTTTTTTTGGAAGTTTTTGGTGGGGGTTGAACAGCAGTGGTTGTGCTGCTGTGGTCACCATGAGTAGTGGGCTCAGCAGCTGAAGTCTGAGGAGCAGATGTGGACTCATCCAAAATTTGCTCAGACTCCCCTGCTTGTGTTTTTAAACTTTTTGACTCTTTGGCCATTAGGCGAGTAAAAGTTTCAGCAGACAAACTATTTATTTGAAAAGGTGCACCTTGTACAAGTACTTGTGCATTTTCTTTTGGTATTTTCTGTTGTAAATAAACACTTAAAAATCTTGGAAATAACAAGAAAGCTTATGGCTTTTTGTCCTTGATATTTTTCACATTATTAACCAAATCAGTGAACAATGTTTGGGAGTAATTGAAATCAGTTTTAGACATAATAGCATACCCCAAGTATTGGATTTTCAAAGGAATTTCGTTAAAAGAAGTTGTTTTATTTGAAACACAGGTGAGCAGGGTATGAAACAGGATTTTCATGGGAGGTGGAAATTCTCCCTTTTGCATGGTTGCTTTTGACAACTGTCCTGCATACCCTCTTTCAATCAAGTCAATTTGATACTCATCCTTAGGGAAAGAAGTTTTACCTGCTAAGTCGTTCATTTGAAAAACCCCTGAGATGGTTTGTGGTGTTATTGAGACCAAGATACCTCCTACTTGTGATGAGATTGCCCATGGTTTTTTGTCTTGAATTTCAAGGTTTGCATTTGCCAAGAAATCTCATAGGGTATCTTGATAGATGGGAGCATTGCAAGTGAGCAAAGTTTTATACTTTGAGGATGATAGGGCGTCAATGATGGAATGGAAATATGTATTTTTTCTTGTTTTTTCAAGTGTACAAAGATAATTGTGTGGATGTTTGATGATGAGAGCCATAGTCGAAGTGAAAATCGTGAATGAGGAAGAAAGAGATGAATGGAGGATGGTAACCGCTTTGAAGAATTTTTTGAATTCGATACGACAGTGAAAACTCTATTTGGGGGTTTTATCAGGGTTTTATTGAAGGGAAAAAGTGAATGCTGACATGGCAGCGGTTTCAAAGATCGGACGGTTAACATCTGCCCACATGGCAACCTCTGATAGACAATAGTGGAAGACAGTTGTTTGGAAACCACTGATGGACAATATCAGTGGTTGAGAATAGTGAATGAGAGGAACAGTGGCTGATTTTAACTATCATTGGATAGACATCAGTGGTTGAAACACTGATGTTTGGTCAACAGTGGTCAACAAGGAATATGAAGAAACAGAGGTTGTCTTTCAGCAGTGGGTGAATTTTCAACAATTAGATGTTTGAACCAATCAGTGGATATGGACAGACTTTTAAGGAGAAATGAAAATTTCCATTTTAATTATTTTTATGGATGGATTTTTGATTTTCTAAAAACATTTTAATGCTTTTTATTCATGTACAAACAAGATTTTGCTTATTAGTCCATGTTAAGCATGCCAATTCTAGAGATCAAGCTTTCAAAGGTGGATGTGTCTAATGCTTTTGTTAGCACCTCAGCCAGCTGATCTTTAGTTGGAACATGATGCAGAGAAATCAAACCTTTTTCATAGCAATCCCTCACAAAGTGATGTTTGATGTTAATGTACTTGGTGGTTGAATAAGATACTGGATTTTTGATGATATTTTCAGCTGCTTGACTATCCAACATAAGAGGTGTCTTTAAAGCAGTTATATCAAAATCCAACAGTTGATTTTGAAGCCACAACAGTAGGGCTATACGGCTTGCAGCAGCAATGTATTCTGCTTTAGCAGTGGATGTGGAAACAGCTGCTTGCTTTTTTGCTTTGCCAAGACACTAAACATTACCTAGGAATTGACATCCTCCTGATGTAGACTTCCTTGTTGTGTTGCATCCAACAAAATCACTGTCTGATAAACCTGAAAGCTTAACATTCCCATTAGCAGGGTACGAGATACCAAGTGTGGGAGCACATTTTATGTATCTGAATATCCTTTTCACAACAATGAGGTTAGACTTCCTAGGTGCTGATTGGGATCTTGCACAAACACATGTTGCAAACATGATGTCTGGCCTAGATGCAGTTAGATAGAATAAAGACCCAATCATGCTTCTATATTATGTTTGATCAACCAAATCATCTTTCTCATCAGACATGATAAGCTTTGTGGTTGCCATAGGTGTACTACATGGTTTATAATCATTCATCTCAAATTTATTTAAAAGATCTTTTACATATTTGCTTTGATGAATGAAAGTGCCATTTTGCAATTGCTTAACTTGGAGACCAAGAAAGCATTGTAGTTCACCCATTGCACTCATTTCAAACTCAGCTGTCATGAGTTGTCTGAACTCTTCACACATCGCATTTCATGTGCTTCCAAATATGATCTCATTCACATATATTTGGACAATCATCAAATCTTTTTCTCTCCATCTTAAAAACAAGGTTTTATCAATTTTACCTCTTGTGAAACCAATAGAGATGAGAAAAGTGGAAAGTGTTTCATACCAGGCTCTAGGTGCTTGTTCCAAGCCATACAAAGCTTTGTTTAGCTTGTAGACATGATCTAGATAAAATGGATCCTCAAAACCAGGAGGTTGACAAACATATACCTCTTCTTGAATCTTACCATAGAGGAATGCACATTTGATATCCATTTGATACACCTTGATATTGTGGTTGACAGCAAAGACTAGGAACAGTCTGATAGCTTCAAGTCTTGCTACAGGGGAAAAAGTTTCATCATAATCAATGCCCTCTTCCTGTCTAAAACCTTGAACCACAAGCCTGGCTTTGTTCTTGACAACAATGCCCATTTTATCAGTTTTGTTTTTGAAGACCCACTTTGTGCTAATTGGACTTATATCCTCTGGCAGTGGTACAAGTTCCCATACTTGTTGTCTTTTGAACTATTGGAGCTCTTCTTGCATAGATTCTACCTAATTGTTGTCTTTCAGTGCCTCTTGGTACTTGACTGGTTGATGGAGTGATAGAAAGCCAGCAAAAAGACAAATGTTTTGGGATTTACTTCTTGTGAGAACCCCTTCATTTATGTTGCCAATCACTTGGTCTGGTGGATGAGATTTAAGAAAGATCAGATCTCCCTTTTATGTAACAATGGCATTCAAAGGTGAAAGCTGCAGATGTGAATCATCTGAGCTAACATCTGTTGGTGACTTTAATGATCCAACATCTGTTTGAAATAGAGGTGGAGGAATAGGAGGAATGGGTGTGGCACAAAGTTGATTTTTATCCACTGTTTATGGATTTTTATCAACAGTGGTTGGGGATGATGTGGTGGCAGTGTTTGGGCTACTTTGGTCAACAACTGTTGATGCAGCAGTGGATGAGCTTTGACAGCTGTTTTGAACATCTGCTGCTCTGGTGGTGGATGTGATTTTAATTTGTGGAATCACAACATCATATCCATAAGCTTGTGGAGGAGGTTGTTGAGTACCTGTAGGGTTAGTCTTGACAGACACATCTTCAAATGTAAAATTATCAAGATCAAATAATTCAGCAGGGTTTGCAGGGATTTTCAGTGAAGAATGTTCATTGAACTTTACATTCAAAGTCTCTTCCACACACCTAGTCCTTGTGTTAAAAACTTTATAGGCCTTGGCAGTGGTTGAGTATCCCAAATGATAACCACAATCTACTTTGGCTGCAAATTTTGAAATTGAATCTTTTAAATTTAAGATAAAACATGGGCAGCCAAAGACTTTGAAATATGAGATCAGTGGTTTGATTTTGAACAGAGTTTCATAGGCAGTCTTTTGATGGATGGGGTTGATCAAAACTCTGTTCTGCACATAACAAGCATTGTTTACAGCCTCTGCCCAAAAAGTTAAAGGTAAACCCGAGTTTGCAAGCATTGTTCTGGCAGCTTCAATTAAAGTTCTATTTTTCCTTTCAACCACCCTATTTTGTTCTGGTCTTCTTGGGATGATGTACTGCCTTACAATCCCTTTTGACACACAAAAATCATCCAACTTCTTGTTTCTAAACTCTGTTCCATTGTGACTTTTAAAGATTTTTACTGGAAGGTCAAATTGCTTTTCAACCTGTTTGACAAAGTCTTGCAAAATACCTGCAGTCTCATCTTTAGAATGTAAAAACTAAGTCCATGTAAACCTAGAAAAATCATCTACAATAACCAAACAATATCTTTTCTTTATCAAGCTCATGATTTTTACTGGGCCTAACAAATCCATGTGCAGCATTTGCAAACACTTGGTTGTTTTGGACTCTTCAATGGACTTGTATAAGCTTTTATGTTGTTTACCTTTTAAATAGGAAACACAATGCTTAGAACAAGTAAACAATTTTTGTGGAAGACCTCTTACAAGGCCTTGTTTTGAGAGTGTAGTGATAGTCTTGAGATTTGTGTGCCCAAGTCTTCTGTGCCATAATTCTGTCTCTTTGTTAGAGGCAGCTGAGAACAGACAAGCATCAGTCATTGGGTTATCTTTTGACATATCAACTACATACACATTGCCACTCCTTTGAGCAACCCGATAAAACCACATCAGTGGTAATTTGCTTTCTAAAATAATAATCTTAATTTTCAATGGTTTATATTCTTCAAGCATTTTATCAAACAACTTGTGAGCATAAGTTCCTCATAATTTCAATTAGACTTTGTTAGATATATTGTCTAATTTAACTCAATCACCAATACATAGTAGTTTATTTAAATGAGTTTTAGAATCACATCATTTGAATTATAGCTACATATTTGAATTATAGCTACCTGCTGGGATTGAAAAGGCTTGGCAATGGATGAGAAGCTTGACTTGAAAAGTTGGTTCATCACAAACTTCTTCAGTTAATTAGCATAGGCCAAACAAGCCTCATAATTTCCTCTAATAGCAGACATCAAGACACATATAACCTACAAAAAATAACATTGATTTTGAAAACCTAGCTTGAAAGAATTATGAATGTTTGCTTATCGAAAGGGTATCATACATCTAGATCTCAGGATTCCAAATAAAATTACAATAATATTTTGCAAAATCATACATAACTTTCAATCAAAGAACAAAAATAACAAATAAAATTTAAGAGACGGTTCTGATTACCACTAGAGTAGCTCCATGGTCGAATATCTCGAGCTATTGAAATTGTTGGTCACAGAGATCTAATCTCTGAAGTCGAATGATCGATGCATAGATGTTTAATAGCGAGACAATGATAAGGATGTTGGTGGGTAGATGCTCCATTTATGTTTTCAGGATTTGGGGGAAGTTGGTTTTTTGAGGAAACATGAAAAGTTTGGGCAAGGATGATTTGGGTGGGGATGGGAAACCTTAAAATTTTGAAAAGAAATTGAATGTGTATTGACATTGGAAATAGACAAGTAAAAAATTTGAGTAAAGTGTATTGATATTGGAAATAGATAAGTAAAAAAAATTAGTAATATATAATATGAGTAAATTAAAAAAATTAAAGTCATTAAAATTGGGCACTAACAAATATTATGATGTTCACAGATTGGCTCGAAACCGGCTAAACTGATCATTCGTTTGGTTTCACAGTTGTTTTTTATAAAGTTTTGGTCACTCGATTTAGAAATTTTCAAATCGTACGCTACGGTTTGGTTTATGGTTTCCACCAAAAAGCGGTCGTAAAAAACCAAACCAAACCACGAGATAATTGGTATTTTTTAATGCGCAAAAGAAACCAAAGTTACAGTTTTATTCTTTTTGTAGTTGTTATAGATATTATTTACGGCCATCCAAATAGGTACGTGTCAATGACATGTAATACTGGGGTGACCTAGTTTCAATTGAAGGGAAATACTATACTTTTCACCAGAACTTCCTTATTCTACTAAATTTGTAAAACAATAAACATTAGAAACTCAAAAGGTAAACAATGAAACCAAATCAGAGCCAGCCATTAGAAACAGTCCGATTTTATCTTTCAACACTTCGATTTCGGGGTTTCGTTGATAAAAGTCATTGTTAACAGTTTAGTTTAAAGTTTGACCTAAACAATATCAAAACCGGGTTGTGAAAACCCCTAACAAATATGGCATACTTAAAATGCCACTAAAAACCTAATTTAGTGGCATAAATGTTAAATGCCACTAAAGGGTGTGAGCCAAACAAATATGGTATATGCAAAGTGCCACTAAAAACCTTAATTAGTGGCACAAAAGCTAAATGCCATTAAAAGTGTGTGCCACTAAATGGCATTTTTTTTGTAGTGCCACCACCACCGCCGGCCACCACCACCACTGTCACACCCCAACCGATGACGGAAACATTGGGGCGTGGCACTGAGCGAAACAGATTGTACAAGAGAAATCCATAACAACTAAAATTACTGGATATTTATCATTATGTCCCATACCATAATATATCAAATAAAATCAGTTATTACAGATATTGTTTTCTCAAAGACAGATCAAATGTTCCGACGACTCAGATTCAAATAAATTGTTTGTTTGTTTCTAGACTCTCTCCTACTTGATTCCACATAAGCAAGAGCATAGCATCCTAACATCCTAAGCACCTGTCACATACGTTAAAATAAAGTCAATACACATAGTGTAAAGGTGAGCATACAAGTTTGATATAGCATAATAGAGTTCTCGAAATCGTTTACGCATAACCAGCATGTACGACGTATAATGTGAAGCATGTAAATTATCGACAAAGATCCTATCAATACCAATGACTGCGAGTTGACTGCGAGTAGCGAGTGCGCATCACATGTTCACCACTGCGAACACGTGAAGTATTGTCCTTAACAACCCCTGAGTGAATAGGTGCTGAGTCCAAACTATAGTACTATCAATGCTAAGGCAGGTAGACAGCAATCAATGTGTAAACATAACAAATAGGCATTCATCGAGTCACATATAACATGCATTAACGGTCAGCATATAAATAGTGTTTGCGTTGTGTGTTCGATGTGATTTAGAATAAGTAACGTATGTAACACCCAAAAGTGCATAAAGCAAAAAGGGATCGAGTATACTCACAGATTGTGTTTAACAAGTAAACACTCTCTTGGATTGAAGGGAGCGCTTGAGAGATTAGCCTGAATAGTTAACGATAGCATAAACGACGAGCGGCGCGTAAAACGGTGCAAGAGTACCAATTATCGGATGGTAATCCGATCGGATGGCAATCCAATCGGATGGCCAGTCGATCGGATGTCAATCCGTTCGGATGGTCATCCGATCGGATGGCCATTCGATTAGATTGACATAAGGATGTGTTTGTGTATGATGGTTTGTCCTTTGAAGTTTTCATTGTATCATTTTGAAAATAGAGAAGTATCTCTGCCCTTCGGGTCGGTCGATCGGACGGCGTTTCGATCGGACGGCGATCCGATTGGCGAGGCTTCTCAGTTGAGAACAAGTTCACAGCAGGACGGTCACTCGATCGGATGACTATCCGATCGGGTGGCAATCCGTATGTATTGAACATGTTGAAAATTGATTAAGTACCAAAGTCCCAAAGTCCCAAACGTCATACCATCGGATGGTCGTTCGATCGGATGGTAATCAGATCGGACGTTAATCCGTTCGACATCCAGACCTTGAATGTTTGAATAAAAAGTTTTATGTTTGAATAAAAAGTTTAAGTGTGGAACCAAGTGCAACCCGATCGGATGGCCGGTCGATCGGATGGCAATCTGATCGGACGGCAATCCGCCTCAACGACCTGATCGTCTTGACACTTGATTTTGTTGAAGTTTTGCAGTTTTGAACGAGACGTTATGATATCTTGCTTAAACAACAGAAAACCCATCTCAACCCAAGTGATCCGATCAAACAGGAACCACCCTAGTCCGACCGGTCCACGGTTCGAGACCGTTGTTCATGTTCAAACCCGAAACCAGTAGTCTCTTGGATAGAATTCAGATCTTGAACTAACACATCACTAAGAATGAGTAGAAGATCAGAAGGACCTCCGATTCTATCGGTTTTGAATGCATTGAGTGTAAAAGAGTTGGAAGAAAGTTGGAAGACCTTCTTTCAATCCTTTTAACCATGAACATGTGTAGATTTATGCGAAAACATTGATTAATCTTGTGGAAATCCTTCAGATCTAAGTTGCTCTTGGTGGAATGAAGCCAAACTTTGAAGTTCATAAGAACTCCATGATGACATCACCCTAGAACACCTCAAATCTGGTGATTTCACGGTTAAAAGTTAAGATTCAAAGGTGAAAATGATGTAGGAGTGTGTGTAGATCATTCAAGTACAAGATTTAGGTTGGAAACTTACAAGAATCGAGAGAAATCGAGAGAAATGAGAGCTTGGGTGCGGCTGGTCGAACAAGGAGTTGTTACATCACAAATGATGTCACGGGTGGGTATTTATAGGGTTTCCCAAAAAGGAAAGTGGTGAAGTGTCACGCCAATCGGGTGGCAATCCGATCGGGTGGCAGTCCGATCGGGTGGCAACTCGATCGGGTGACAATCCGATCGGATGGCAATCCGATCGGATGGCCACTCGATCGGTTGGCCACTCGATCCTGGTGTCCGGCACGACGAGTTTTGTTGTTTTGATTCGCGTGTTGAGCGTTGCGATGTGGTTCGAGTGAGCGATGCGATAGTATTACCCATTAGTTACACAAATAACATAACTACTATATCTAACATACAATCACTATAATTAACTTGTGTTTAGCGTTTGCGATTCGATTGCGATGCGATAGATTTGCGATTGCGATTAACATCTCAACATAAACATAACATGCACAAGTAACACATAAATGGCACACACACGTAAAACAATATCCAGAACACATAATTCGAGTTGTGATGCGATAGCGATAAGTGATAAGTCGATTAAACATGCGATTAATATGCGATTAAACCTCGATTATTAATAGATACTCCACATAATACAATTAAAGTGATTAAATAAATAGATTCGATTACAAGTAAAAGAAGTCAAAGCAGTGGTTGATCAAGGAGTGACAAATCGCAATTAGCAATCTTTTCTTCCTTTGACTTTGACTTTCGTACACGGGGTGTTACAGCCTCCCCTACTTAAGGGAATTTCATCCCGAATTTAGGCTTTAGCTGTAACAAACAACTGCGGGTACTTCGCCTTCATGTCGCTTTCGAGTTCCCAGGTGAACTCGGCACCGCGTTTACCTTCCCAGCAAACCTTCACAATGGGAATGCGTGAGCGTCTGAGTACCTTGGTTTCTCGTCCCACGATCTCGACAGGCCTTTCCATGAAGTGTAATGTTTCATCCACTTGTAAATCCTCAAGAGGAACATGTAATTCTTGGTCGGCCAAGCACTTTCTGAGGTTCGAAACGTGGAAAGTCGGGTGGACGTTACTCCGTTCCTCTGGTAGTTCGAGTCTGTAGGCCACTTTTCCAATCCTTTTCCAGAATCTTAAAGGGTCCAACATATCGAGGCGCGAGCTTTCCTTTCTTGCCGAATCTGATTAACCCCTTCCAAGGTGCAACCTTTAGGAGTACGTGATCGCCAACATCAAATTCAAGGGGCTTGCGGTGTATATCAGTGTAACTTTTCTGTCAGCTCCGAGCTTTCAGTATATTGTCTCGAATTTGGAGAATTTTGTCAGTCGTTTCTTGCAACAACTCGGGACCGGTAATTTGCGCGTCTCCGATCTCGTGCCATACAATAGGCGATCGACACTTCCTTCCGTATAAACCCTCAAATGGTGCCATTTGTATGCTAGAATGATAACTGTTATTGTACGAGAATTCGACCAAAGGTAAGTGCGCGTCCCAATTACTACTGAAATCTATGACACATGATCGGAGCATATCTTCAAGGGTGCGAATCGTTCTTTCAGTCTGACCGTCGGTTTGGGGATGGAAAGCGGTACTTAGATTAAGAGTAGTACCGAGAGCAGATTGAAACGTTTCCCAACAACGCGAGGTAAACCGACCATCGTGATCAGAGATGATATCACGACGCGTCCAGTGTCGACAAATGATCTACTTGGTGTAGATTCACTAATTTTTCTACCTTAAAGTCTTCTCGTATCGGCAAGAAGTGAGCTGACTTGGTCAGACGGTCAACCACAACCCAAATGCTATCATAACCAGAATGAGTGCGCGGAAGTTTCGTTATGAAGTCCATGGTAATACTCTCCCATTTCCACATCGGGATCTCGGATTGGACGAGTAAGCCTGAGGGTCTTTGATGCTCAGCCTTGACCTTGGAACACGTCAGGCACTTCGAAACATAGATATCGATATCCTTCTTCATGCCCGGCCACCAGTACTTGTAGCGCATGTCCTGGTACATTTTGTCTGCACCGGGATGAATAGAATATCGAGATTTGTGGGCTTCTTCCATCAGAAGTTGTCACAAGTTCGTACGCTTGGGAATCCAGATTCGATCCAAGTAATGAAAGATACCATTAGATTTATTCTCTAGTTGGGCGCCATCATTTAAAATCCTTTCCTTCTTCAATGTTCGCTCGGTAAAACAAGCATGCTGCACGTCACGGATAAGAGCTTCGAGGTTAAACTGGGCTTGGGAATTTCAAGCGCTAAGCAAGTAGCTTCGTCGACTGAGAGCATCGGCAACGACGTTTGCTTTGCCTGGATGGTAACGAATCTCACAGTCGTAATCATTGAGTAGTTCTACCCACCGGCGTTGACGCATATTCAGTTCTTTCTGGTCAAAGATATGTTGCAGGCTCCTATGATCGATGAAGATGGTACACTTGGTACTGTAAAGGTAGTGTCGCCAAATCTTTAAACCAAAAACAACTACGCCAAGCTCGAGGTCGTGGGTGGTGTAGTTCTTTTCGTGGATCTTGAGCTGTCGAGAAGCGTACGCGATAACCTTGTCTCATTGCGTAAGAACACAACTAAGACCAAGGTTCGAGGCATCACAGTAGACTATGAAGTTTTCGTTTCCGTCGGGCAGTGAGAGCATGGGGGCATTGCAAAGCATAGTCTTGAGAGATTGAAAGGCTTCCTCCTGTTTGGTTCCACAAACAAAAGGTTTATCCTTGTGCATAAGAGAGGTAAGAGGCACAACAATTTTGGAGAAACCTTCGATAAAACGGCGATAATAGCCTGCCAGTCCAAGAAAAGAATGGACTTCAGACGGATTCTTGGGTGTAACCCAACTCTTCACAGCTTCGATCTTTGCAGGGTCAACATGTATACCTTGACTATTGACAATGTGACCCAAGAACTGGACCTCCTCTAGCCAAAATTCACACTTGGAGAAGTTAGCATAGAGACGGTTTCCTTGGAGTATCTCAAGAACCAAACGTAGATGCTGCGAGTGTTCGGCTTTTGATTTGGAATAGATCAGGATATCGTCGATGAATACGATCACAAAGCGATCAAGGAAGAGTTTGCACACTCGATTCATCAAGTACATGAAGACTGCAGGAGCGTTTGTCAAACCAAAAGGCATGACAACGAACTCGTAATGACCATAGCGGATTCGAAAAGCGGTTTTGGGAATATCCTCCTCTTGAATGAGTAACTGGTGATAGCCTGAATGTAGATCGATCTTGGAAAAACATGTAGCACCTAGTAACTGATCAAATAAATCATCGATTCGAGGCAAGGGATAGCGATTCTTGATTGTCAACTTATTCAACTCCCTATAGTCGATGCACATCCAAAACGAACCATCCTTCTTTTTGACGAAAAGGACAGGCGCGCCCCATGGAGAGGTGCTAGGGCGAATAAAGCCTTTATCAAGTAGTTCCTGGAGCTGACTCGAGAGTTCGCGTATTTCAGAAGGAGCGAGACGATACGGCGCTTTAGCAACAGGGTTTGCTCCAGGAATAAGGTCGATAACAAAGTCGATATCACGACTCGGAGGTAAACCTGGTAGTTCATCGGGAAACACGTTAGGGAATTCACAAACCACGGGGACATCATTTACTCCCAGATTACCTTTCTTTTCCTTCTCTGCTACTACAATGTGCGCCAAGAAAGCTTGGTATTCCTTGCGGAGATACTTGCTAGCCTGGACACACGACATGAGTTGGAGTTTCTTCGACGCGACTTCACCGTAAACACACAATTGATCACGATTAGCGAGCGAGAATCGGATCATCTTATTGAAGCAAACAACTTCAGCATGGTTTTCACGAAGAAAGTCCTTGCCTACTATGACGTCAAAACTACCAAGCTGCATCGGAATAAGGGTCGATAGGAAAGACGTGATTGTTGAGTTCAAGCATACAATCACGTAGAACAGAATTGACGGTGACGGTTCTTCCGGTGGCAACTTCAACATCGAACGTCGAGGGGAGATGAGCGCGCTTACGATTGAGGAGCTTTTCGAATTCAAACGATACAAAACAGTTATCTGCTCCAGTATCAAATAAACACGTAGCATATATACTATTCACAAGGAACGTGCCATTGACCACATTGTTATCGGCTTGAGCCTGGTGGGCGTTAATGTTGAAAGAACGTCCACGGGATGTTGGTTGTTGCTGCTATTGCTGAGGCTGCTGTTGGGGCTGCTGCTGTTGTGGCTCTTGCTTGACCACTCGGTTTGGGCACGTGTTGGCGAAGTGGTTGGGATCACCACACGCATAGCAAGCTCTAGCATTGACCACGGGTGCATGAGCCGCTTGATGGCCTTGAGGAGCAGTAAGTAGAGCTTGTTGAGCAGGAGCTTGACCTTGGGTTGGAGCAGGGTTTTGACGTGGACCTGTATGGCAGTTGGCGGTGAAGTGACTGTACATGTTGCAATGCACACAGTATCTACAAGTGATTCCTACTACGTGGTGATAGGTATAAGTAGGGCAAACCGGATGAGGACCAGTATACGCACGCTTTGCCGGCGGTGCGTTGGTAACCGGCGCCGCTACTTGGCGGTGTTGAGGTTGCTGTGGTGTAGGAACTGATCGGAATGGGGCAGCATTGGTTACAGCACAGTTCTTGTTGCTGGAACTGCTGTTGTTCTTTCTCTTGCGTCTCGAGAGCTTGGATGACTGAAGAGCGGCGGCGGTTTCATCGGTTGAAGCAATGGTAGCTTGATGCAGATTCTTGGGAGCTTTATCCCAGAAGCCAGACTTGACTCGCTTGTCGTTGATCTCAGCAGCGAGTAAAAAGGTTTCCTCAATTGTCGTCGTCTTTGCAGCTTGAACGAAATCAACCACGCAATCCGGAAGAGAACGGATATACTTTTTGATGGTGATTTCGGGCGTAGTCACTTGGCTAGGACAGATTATACTCAACTGCTTGAAGCGCGCATTCAAGCCAGCGTTGTCACCATCCTTCTGCTTAATGTGCCAGAATTCATCCTCCAGCTTTTGGCGCTCATGGGGAGGGCAGAACTATTGCATCATCACGTCCTTCAACTCGTCCCATGTTAGCCCGTAAGCTGCATCATTTCCGCGTTTGTTTCTCTCGGTCGTCCACCAATCCAGCGCTCGGGATTGGAAGACGCCTCTGGCGTAGGGTGACTTCGATAGAATCAAACCATTGGAACATGGTCGTAGGCCCATCTTCGCCGATAAACTCTTTCGGGCCGTAGGCTTTGAAATGCTTGAAGCTGAAAGCAACTTTAGGAGCATCAGTCCTGGATTCTTCAGAAGATTTGCTAATGTTTTCATTCAACTCGCTAACAATCTGGGGAATAACCTTCGCCATTTGCTTATCATCGAGGGCGGCGATGCGTTTGTCATCATGATTGCGGCGAGCAGAGCGCGAGTGAAACGATCCAAATGACGACATTGTCTGCAACAGACAGCGCCATAGGATTTAAAACGCTATTCGATTATTCCTAGTATAGTCTAGCGATTCACCATAAAGCTTAGAAACACATCCGTTCATAAATTCACATAAGCACATAATCACAGAATCACGTAAACACATAGGGCATAGAAGCACGTAAACACGTAAGCACATAGTCACGTAAGCACATAAGGCAGTCAGAATATAGAAACCATGTATATGTTGCACATATTCACCTATCATTCAAATTCCGCGCGCTCGAGAATAGCGATATGCGATTAACGAGTACACAGCGAGTAGTATAAGCGAGTAACATAACATGCGATCATCCACGAGTAGCAAGGGTTTGTTAACGATTGTAGTGTGTTATGTGATAAGCGGAGCAAGAAGTGTTAGATCAAAACCAATAATATCTCAAAACGTTAAAAAAATAACCATATAAAATCCACATAGAATGGATAAATCACAGAATTGGCAGTAGCAAATCCAGAATCGAAACACATAAAATTCGAGGATAGATTGTCTCGGGTGTTGTGTAGACATTGACTACCCAAAGTGGTTCGACTGTTCACAGGGACTTTAAGTGCACACTTTGGCTTTCGGGACTGTGCTCTCGCTTCGATTCGAGCTATCAGCACGCATCCTTCCAGTTACAGTGTGAATCAAGTCGTTGGAGTCCGTCGAGGCTTTAGTGAGAGTTTTGTAAAACCACATTAGAGAGTAGAATGAGTCATCAAAGTTCGGGTTTCACTCCTAACTTAGCGACTACGTTCCTGCTTGTGTGATGAAATCATGAGATAGATAAGGAGATATGCGTCGAAGTATGGATTTCACTCCTGATTCAACGTAATTTCCCCTGTTTATAGCAAAAATAGCAATTCGAACGAGTAATCTGGTCGAGAGTTTGCGGTTTCACACCTAATCTTAACCAGATTCGTTTGTGTGTGTAATCAGCCTTAGAAAAGGTTGATCTTCCGCGGAACTGTAGTATGCGATATTCGTGCAAGTGTGTTGTGTACAGCGAGTTCGAGCGAGAAATAGCTAGTAAATTCGTACAAAAACCCCTACTGGGCATGCACAAGTTGGTCTGTTGGTACTTAGACTATAGACCAGGTCGTTTCTAGGACATCGACCCGGGCTAGGTCGAGTCTTGCCTAATTCCCTATAGTTTTGACTCCGATACCAATCTGTCAGACCCCAACTGATGACGGAAACATCGGGGCGTGACACTGAGCGAAACAGATTGTCTAAGAGAAATCCATAACAACTCAAATTACCGGATATTTATCATTATGTCCCATACCATAATATATCAAATAAAAGCAGTTAATACAGACATTGTTTTCTCAAAGACAGATCAAATGTTCCGATGACTCAGATTCAAATAAATTGTTTGTTTGTTTCTAGAATCTCTCTTACTTGATTCCACATAAGCAAGAGCATAGCATCCTAACATCTTAAGCACCTGTCACATACATTAAAATAAAGTCAATACACATAGTGTAAAGGTGAGCATATAAGTTTGATATAGCATAATAGAGTTCGAAATCGTTTACGCATAACCAGCATGTACGACGTATAATGTGAAGCATGTAAGTTATCGACAAAGATCCTATCAATACCAATGACTGCGAGTTGACTGCGAGTAGCAAGTGCGCATCACATGTTCACCACTGCGAACACGTGAAGTATTGTCCTTAACAACCCCTGAGTGAACAGGTGCAGAGTCCAAACTATAGTACTATCGTTGCTAACGCAGGTAGACAGCAATCAATGTGTAAACATAACAAACAGGCATTCATTGAGTCACATATAACATGCATTAACAGTCAGCGTATAAATAGTGTTTGCGTTGTGTGTTCGATGTGATTTAGAATAAGTAACGTATGTAACACCCAAAAGTGCATAAAGCAAAAAGGGATCGAGTATACTCACAGATTGTGTTTAACAAGTAAACACTCTCTTGGATTGAAGGGTGCGCTTGAGAGATTAGCTTGAACAGTTAACGATAGCATAAATGATGAGCGACGCGTAAAACGGTGCAAGAGTACCAATTATCAGATGGTAATCCGATCGGATGGCCAGTCGATCGGATGTCAATCCGTTCGGATGGCCATTCGATTGGATTGACATGTCACACCCCAAATTTCCACGTGTTACCGGTGGGCCCGGTAGGGGAGTAACGTGACGTGGTTGGCAACATCATAGTCAAACAACACAATATATAAATGCACAGCGGAAGCAAAAGGGTAAATATATTACAATCCGTAATAGTGTAACATCAAAGTATTACAACGGAAGTAAAGGATCCACAGGCGGATCTAAAATAAAATAACACTGTTCAACAGACTTTAGGCATCTAAGCTCGCGAGACTCTTTATTGATGCTAGGAGTAGCCAGCCAATTCCGATTAGTACCTGCACTTAGCCTTTTTGGAAAAATACGTCAGTTTACACTGGTAAATACAATCAACCGACTCATTTTGAAAAGGTTTTAAAAAATGATTGATTTGAATGCACATGGCACAAATAATATTTTATAACTTGGGATAATTATAATACTTGTAAACGAATTACATGTTTCTTATGCGTTCAGTCGCCCGATCCGCAGACCCGGTTTAAGATCAATAGACACACCACATTAAAAATGAGACACAAACGGGTGTACGCCTACACCCGTGTGCTGAGGTCGTGGCCATTTCGTAAAATGATGCCAGGGATATCCGGGACATGGTCATTAACCCCCCAAAGGCTTTAAGCAAACAAAACATTTCAAAACGAAGCATATCAATGATTTAACCTCTATTCGATTAAAGATTCAATGCTGGACCAAGCGGTATTTTATATACCGTACCCCAAGCCCGTATAGGGAAAATAAGTTAAAAGTATTTACCTGAGCTAAATATAAATTCAATCCCAGCCGTATCAAATCAGCAAGTACAGATAGCTTTTACTGGGCTCCTAAATCTGGAACGAAGGTTTTTAAATAACCTATTAGAATCCTAACGGGTCTTTTATTAAGCCTTGGCTTAGACCGATTAGTTTTCAAAGAGAAGATACGGTTCAAACGCATGGTTAAGCGAAGACTGGAATAGAATGTGATTTAGACCCGACAAGTTTGGAGACTTGTATAATATGGGTATATTATACACATTCTGGATTTTGAGATAAAACCGATAAGATTTGACCCGTTTCGGCTAATTTATGTAAACTAGTTACATAAACCGAACCGAACGCGTATGAAGCGTAACGGGTAACCTTAAGAGTCCTAAACAGGTTTCCTAAGTTAACATGCCTTAAATATGTTGTGATATCAGTAGGATACCTTCCATTATGCCCAAAACGAGTTTAATCTCATATTAAGCCCCTTAGGGGTATTTTGGTCATTTTAAAGATTATAAAAGGGTTTAATTAGACACCTGTGATCCGGGTCTGAGTGGATCAGTAAAATAGCTTATTTTAACAGGTTATAACCTTTGGTAATAAGTCTTATATGCTAAAATAGTTTTAAACCCAAACTATGCGTTAAATACGCGTATAACGCGTTTTAAGCGATGTACGGGTTAAAATACGGTTCTGAGTTTTCTGATCAAATAAACAGGATCAAAATACTCCATTTATTATTTAAAATCAGTAGCAATTGGATTGGCGTTAAAAGGATTTATAAAACTCATTTTATGGCCGAAAAGGGTATTTTTGGTATTAACCGAATCAAGGCGATAAACCTAGCTTATGATCAGTTTAAAAATAATTAAAAAATCTTCAAAAATCCCAAAATATTATATCACATCAGTGGGTAAAAGGTTTGGTGCCAAAAATTGGGTTTAGATAGGCTTTACGCTAATGACGCCGTTTAATTACTTAAAAGCATTCAAATTACGTCATTAAGCATAACTCCTTATCTAGACCTCCAACTGATATGAAATTTTAGGTACAAGTCTAAAAATCAGTAATTAAGATTTTGGCACTTTCACATTTCCAAAAATCTCGTTTTATGGTCATAAGGGCATTACGGTCAATATTTAGGCGATTAACGGAATCATCGGACGATTAGGGATTCGAGTGGTATAAACGCAGAGGCTTATACACACATGTAACTAGGTCCTAATGGAACTTTAAGGCATGTCTAAACCTATATAAATCGGGTCAGAACTGAGGTCAAAGCAAAAGTCAAACTTTTGCGTCTCTCGGTTCCGAATCGGTTCAAAACATAAAGTTGTCGAATCAAACAAGCTTAGACATGTTAATATACTTATTTTCAAGTTATATGACTGATAAAACAGATTACACGCCTTCCGTATCATTAAATATGCGATTAACGTTTCTGTTGACTTTTTCGGACAACCTTTGACTCGACAAACGACCTAGTTAGGATTCAAATCAGTGAGTGCCCTTTTAGGGGTTTATTAACCATATAAATACCAACTTATAACAACTTTCGATTCGACTAAACTCTGGACCGATTATGATTTATCGATAAATCAAACCGTAGTTACGACGGTTTGATTTCTAGGCTATAAACTAAGAAATAATGAATTAGGAAGGGTTAAACATACTTACACACAACTAATGGACGAATTAGAATGCTTGTGGCCTGCTTGAATGCTCCAGAAATTCTCAGAGGTGATGAATGAACAAAATGGTAACATG
Source organism: Helianthus tuberosus (assembly GCA_030545235.1). Taxonomy (NCBI): domain Eukaryota; kingdom Viridiplantae; phylum Streptophyta; class Magnoliopsida; order Asterales; family Asteraceae; genus Helianthus; species Helianthus tuberosus. The sequence continues at coordinate 89,757,004 of CM060448.1, forward strand.
TGGGTCTTGATATAAGGCTTCAAACACTCTTAGATGATCAACACATAAGTCTAGGGGTGTTGCATTATCATCCACAAGTGCCCTATAGGCTAGAAACCATCTTAGGCAGCCCAAGGTTTCGAAAAAATGAGATTGGAGTCGGATACATGCATCTACAGGCAGCTGCCTGTTTTTTCTGCATCTGCAGGTCTGACGCGGGCCGCCTCACATTTAACTGATCCTCACGCGGGCCGCCTAGGCCTCCGGATCAAATTTCCAAACTTTCTTTTATTGCACATTTGGTCCCTAGTCCCCCGAAAGGTCGTTTTCAAGATGTTTCTTGCATTTTAAGGCTTTGATATTTATATATAGGGGCTTTAATACTTATACCCACTTTGTCAAGTCCTCGGGTAACTTTGTGATCACCCGAAAAGCCCTAAATTTCAATGTTGACGGTTCTAACCCTTGCACACGAATTTTATCACAATTTGCTCATACGATAACGAAACTTCATGAAATTTTTGTGGTACATTCTAGTGAGCATAATTAATCATTACAAGGCTTCGGGTTTGCTAAAAGGTCACTCAGAGGTATACCTTTAACATGTTGACACATATAACCCCTGTAGTTTGTAATCTCTCACTTTCTTTCACAATTCGCTTCGTATGATCCATGATCCATTCGTTTAAGGTTATAAACATCATGTAGGTTTATTGTAAAGTATATTTATTCATTGTTGACACTTTGAACCCTTGTATTTACATAGTTTCATTGTTTGTCAACTTTAGTCCTTCAAGAACATTCTTTCACACGTTCAAAGGTTATGACACGTGTCAAGACATTATAGGACGTAAATTTTCGGGGTGTTACATGACATAAGGATGTGTTTGTGTATGATGGTTTGTCCTTTGAAGTTTTCGTTGTAGCATTTTGAAAATAGAGAAGTATCTCTGCCCTTTGGGTCAGTCGATCAAACGGCGGTTCGATCGGACGGCGATCCGATTGGCGAGTCTTCTCAGTTGAGAACAAGTTCACAGCAGGACGGTCACTCGATCGGATGACTATCCGATCGGGTGGCAATCCGTATGTATTGAACATGTTGAAAATTGATTAAGTACCAAAGTCCCAAATGTCACACCTCGTATGTTTGAATAAAAAGTTTAAGTGTGGAACCACGTGCAACCCGATCGGATGGCCGGTCGATCGGATGGCAATCCGATCGGACGACAATCTGTCCCAACTTGATTTTGTTGAAGTTTTACAGTTTTGAACGAGACGTTATGATATCTTGCTTAAACAACAGAAACCCCATCTCAACCCAAGTGATCCGATCGAACAGGAACCACCCTAGTCCGACAGGTCCATGGTTCGAGATGGTTGTTCATGTTCAAACCTGAAACCAGTAGTCTCTTGGATAGAATTCAGATATTGAACTAACACATCACTAAGAATGAGTAGAAGATCAGAAGGAGCTCCTATTCTATCAGTTTTGAATGCATTGAGTGTAAAAGAGTTGGAAGAAAGTTGGAAGACCTTCTTTCAATCATTTTAACCATGAACATGTGTAGATTTATGCAAAAACATTGATTAATCTTGTGGAAATCCTTCAAATCTAAGTTGTTCTTGGTGGAATGAAGCCAAACTTTGAATTTCATAAGAACTCCATGATGACATCACCCTAGAACACCTCAAATCCGGTGATTTCACGGTTAAAAGTTAATATTCAATGGTGAAAATGATGTAGGAGTGTGTGTAGATCATAGAAGTACAAGATTTAGGTTGGAAACTTACAAAAATCGAGAGAAATCGAGAGAAATGAGAGCTTGAGTGCGGCTGGTCGAACAAGGAGCTGTCACATCACAAATGATGTGACAGGTGGGTATTTATAGGGTTTCCTAAAAAGGAAAGTGCTGAAGTGTCGGGCCGATCGGGTGGCAATCCGATCGGGTGGGAGTCCGATCGGGTGGCAACTCGATCGGGTGACAATCCCATCGGATGGCAATCCGATCAGATGGCCACTCGATCGGTTGGCCACTCAATCCTTGTGTCCGGTGCGACAAGCTTTATTGATTCAATTCGCGTGTTGAGCGTTGCGATGCGATTCGAGTGAGAGATGCGATAGTATTACCCATTGGTTACACAAATAACATAACTACTATATCTAATATACAATCACTATAATTAACTTGCGTTTTGCGTTTGCGATTCGATTGCGATGCGATAGATTTTCAATTGCGATTAACACCTCAACATAAACATAACATGCACAAGTAACACATAAATGGCACACACACGTAAAACAAAATCCATAACACATAATTCAAGTTGCGATGCGATAGGGATAAGTGATAAGTCGATTAATATGCGATTAAACCTCGATTATTAATATATACTCCACATAATACAACTAAAGTGATTAAATAAATAGATTCGATTACAAGTCAAAGAAGTCAAAGCAGTGGTTGAGCAAGGAGTGACAGATCGCAATTAGTAATCTTTTCTTCCTTTGACTTCAATCTTGACTTTGAATTTGATTTTCGAACACGGGGTGTTACAACCACCACCACCACCGCCAACCACCACCACTACTCACACCACCACCACCGACCACCACCACTACTCACCACTCACCACTCACCGACCACCACCACCGCCACTCACCGGCCACCACCACTAGCGAATAATAAAACTCTAGCGTATTAGCGTCCTATAAAACTAATGTTTTATGACTCAAATATCAAGTGTCCTATTACGGTGTATTATAATAACACAACAATGATTAAGCGTCCTATAAAGTTTAAAGTTATAAGACCCAAATGTCAAGTGTCCTATTAAGTTAAGTTCTAATATGACTTCGACTAGAAAGGGTCCTATAACACTAAACATTTATGACGTAACTACAATATGTCCTATTAAGTTATGTTATAATAGGACCCCAGATGATCAAGTGTCCTAATACAGTACCACATAATGGGACACTAACAATTAAATGTCTTATAGAGTACTTTATTAGGATCTACATTTTAAGTGTCCTATTAAATTATATGATAATAGGACCCCAAAAAAAAATCATCCATCCTCTTAAATAGTTTTTTAGGACACCGGTTAAGTAGAGTATATTATAAAAGGACCCCAAAAGTTCATTAGTCCTATTAAATAGTTTTTTAGGACCCTCTTTTACTGGCGTCCCACGGAAAAAGTCCTAAAAAGCCATTTTTGTTGTAGTATGAGATTCCCATTCTGAACTGTTCCAGACCCCAACAACTTTTCCTTAGAATTGTTACCAAAGGATATATCACCCCTCCATGGTTTTTGAAATCTTTGAGTAGGGCTCTACATCAAGTCATGTGCTTAGAGCCTCCACTATCTACATACCAAAGACTATCTAAGCATGCAGAAGCTCCCTGCACATAAAGTAAACAATTAGTTCAGGAGGGTCTCCAAAGCCAATAAGGCATTGGATGGGGTCACAACAGAATCAGCCTCAAGTCCAGGAACATGGACAGTGGTTAGCTCAGGGTTTTGAACAGTTTTTGAAACATTTTTCTCTAACCACTGTTGTGGACCATTTCCAGTCAGATGTTGAAACCCAAAAGGATGCCTGTTCACTTTTGATTTAGAAGGCTTTTTGTAAGCCTCATAAACATGTGGGACCCTTGGGTATGGAGGTTGACCTTTTCCTCTTTGGAATTGGTTAGCTGGTGGTGCATCTGTCACTTGCACATCTCTAGGAACAGATGTTTTGTTCAACTATTTTGTAGTAGCTGTTTGGACAGACACAAATGGTTGTTGTTTCTTGATGGATGATTTTGGTGAACTCTCAAGTGGTTTTAAAGTGTACTCTTTTCTTTTAACCTCAAAAGTTTTGAGGTACACACACTCTTGAGTGAAATGATTGGTTTTTTCACAGATGGTGAAACTTGGTGCAAGCTCAATTATGCTTGTTTTGTTAATGTCAAAAGCTTTTAATTGAAAACAATCCTTAATTTGTAGAATGGTTTCTCTTTTCACAAAAATCACAAAACAGATTTTTAACCTTTTCTCTTTTCTTCCTCTTTTCAACTTCCTTTGCAACAAAGTTTTGAACCTCTGTTGGGATGTCTTTAAGAGGAATGATCTTAGCCTTAGGTGCTTTCACACCCTCAACTGTGTAAAAATCCATTGGTTTGAAATTCTCAAGGATGTCACACTCATCTGACCAGGTGGGTTTGAATTGATATTTTTCAATCTCCTCAAATGTTGATGACCCCTTTAGCCTTTCCAAAATGATTTTATTACCATTTTTATCAGTGATTTTAATTTCTTGATCATCCTTATTTGTTGGTATTATCTCAACTGAAGCAGAATCATTTGCAGCAGTGTTTTCAGCTTGGTCATATTTCCTGAAACCTATGCCAAACTTCACATTGCTTTTGATATGTTTCACTAAAATCAGCTCATAACCTTTGCAGGACTCCACCCATTTTTCACAAGTGATTTGGGTGGATTCCAACTCCTTTTTACAAGCTTGATATTTTTCTGTCATGGCTTGGAGTTGGTCCTTGGTTATGTTGTGTTCATGGTTAAAACTGCAGATTTCTTTATCTTTTTCATACAATTTGTTTTTCATTTCTTTAACAGATTTTTCAAATTGTATTTCATCCTTAAAATCATATCTCTAAGGTTTTCATTCACCTCTTTGATATTAGCAAATGCTATGATGCATTTTTCTGAACATAGGTTTTTCAAGACCTGAGGTGATGATACCGTAGCTACAGCCATCATGGCACAGTCACAAACATTCTCACAAGCACCGGTATCCTTCTCCACTTCATCAACACACCATGGGTCAGCTAAAGGTTCTAACAGTGGTTCAGGTTCTTTCTCTAACAGCTGTTCACCAACAACAGCAGTAACCACTGCTTCAGTAACTTCATCCACTTTTTCAGCACTGGGTTTCACTTCTTCAGTTTCCGGCCCTTTAGGAATTGACTCTAATGCTGCAAAACAAAATTCATCACAAGGAACATCATTCTTAGCAAATAGAGCAAAATTATCATCATTCAAATCATCAGGCATGCTACTCCAATCAACAAAGCCTTGAGTGAAAAAGCTTTGTTGACTGGCCTCTGCTGGAGCAGATGTTTGTGCAGCATGTTGTGCTGCAGGTTGTTGCACTTGAACCTGAGAGACAGGAGCTTGGACATACTGTATTTGTGGAACAGTAGTTTGAACATATTGCCTTGGAACAATGTTTACAGGGTGTGCAAAATGGGCAGTATTTTGCATGTGTGGTACAGTGATATATTGGGAATAGTGCACAGTGTTTTGTGTATTTTGAGGTCTAGGGCTGGGATGAGTAATGATTGGTCCAGAATTTTGACTCCTACATTCCCTAGCAAAGTGTCCTAGCCTGTTACACTTGTAGCACTTAATTTTGGATTTATCTAACCCCACTTTTAAGTTCCTATGCAACCTTGAAAATTTCTACCTGTTCTCTTGTAAAATTTGCTAGCTCTTACACTTAGCAAAGCCTATTGGTGCAAAATGTCCATTTCCTCCAGATTAGTGGGATCAAAGTGTTGGAGGTCATTGAGCTTAAAGGATAAGTTGTCAAAATTCTGGTTTTCCCCACTTGCTGTAAAAGCATAGTTGGGTGAGTAAGGCTCAGAGTTGTTAAAGGCTCCTCCTGCAGTTATGTCAATGTAATGATTATAACTCTGGTCCTTACTACCACCAGATTCTTCCTGACCCAGAAGTGCTGTGTTACCAAAGGTGTAATCATCAACAACCTTCCCAGATTCCTGCAACTTCTTTTTCTGGTTCAACTCTCTCTCATAGGTGAGGAGTCGACCATGAAGTTAGGTCAGACTTAGCTCTTTAAAACCCACAGAATTTCTATTTACGAAAGCTATAGTATCCCATTTGTCTGGTAATGACCTTAGAAACCTACTATTTAAAGTGGACTTTGCAAATTCGACATTAACCAGTTTAAGTTCACTAATGAGACAGCTAAATCTTTCAAATAAAATCCTGCAATACGTTTTAAAGTATAGTTCAATACAAAAGTATTGGTGAGCATACAAGTTTGAGTACTAGCATATATATAAAAGTTTGAACAATCCAAATGACAAAAACAGTTAACTAGAATAATATAAGTATGACATGAAATTATACATGTCAATCCTCTGATTACCGCTAGTGTAATATTATCGTAGCAACGATAAGACCGTTTTGTGTTTAACTTAACATGACAAGAATACGGGCGGTGCGTTACTCCTATAGCGCTATACATGTTAAGGGGAGGCTCGTACGAAGTTAATGACAAGTAAATCTCATAAGAATGTTCCAAGAATACAAATCAAGTATCACGTATTTAAGTATGTATGATTGGATTGTTTGTGTTTGCATAAAGTATGTGATTGCTTGTGTTTAATAGCATAAATGTATTGCACCCAAAATTGTAAAAGAAAAATGAGCCATGTATACTCACGGTTTGTGAAGAAGTTTTCACTTAGTGAGTTTGACGAGTCCTGAGTTGTTGGAACACCGAAGTTATCAATTTTGGTTCTTGAACTTTTTGCCAAAAGTTGAAAATTTTGGAGATTTTAGAGAGTTTGGAAGTAATTTGAAGGTGGTGCAAGTGTTTGGAAGGTGTTAGGGTTGGTATTTTTAAGAGGGTTAAGTGGTTGGGGTTTAAATGGAGGTGGTTGGGAGTTATGAGGGGTATCAAATGAGTTGGTTGGAGGTTAGAAGGTGGGTTTGGTGTATTAAATGATTTGGTTAGAGGTTAGGACATTGAAGGAAGTGGTTGGGGAGATGAAAATTTCCATTTTTAGTCCTTGCACTTGTATTGTTAGTTATTTTATGCTATAAAGGTGTATGCAGGTGTATTATAAGTATGATACATGTATGAATGTGATTCCGAGAAAATATAATCTTGATGTATGTCTCGGTTTTAAATTGAAACATGTATTTTGCGACTGATTACATATTATGCATGTATGATTAAACAAGGTTGATATAAAAATACGATTTCCATTATGATCAAAGTCTCGAGATTACAATGATTGAAATAAAGTAAGAATACAAGTTTCTAAAAATAAAAATGCGAATACAACTTTCTAAATATGGAAAGTACAGAAAATGCGGAGCGTTACATGAAGCATCCTTATATAGAGGACATTTCATAGAGTTTTTAAAATTGCTCGCACAAATAAATGAAGAAATTGGAAAGTACATATTAAGTAATGCTCCAAAGAATTGCCAAATGACGGCTCCATCAATACAAAAAGACATTTGTAATTGTTTTGCAGAAGAGGTGTTAAAGAAGATATTTTAAGAGCTTGGTGATGATGTCTTTTCTTTATTAGTTTATGAATCGAGGGAAATTTCTAAAAAGGAACAAATGGCTGTGGTTTTGAGATATGTTGATAAATTAGGATTTGTGAAGGAGCGATATATTGGTGTAGTTCATGTTATGGAAACAACCGCTTTATCTCTTAAATCTGCAATTGATGAATTATTGGCTCACCGCAATTTGAGTTTGGGTAGGGTTAGAGGCCAAGGATATAACGGTGCAAGAACTTGTCCGGTGAGTTTAGTGGTTTGAAAACTTTGATTTTGAAAGAAAATTCTTCGGCATATTATGTTCATTGTTTTTCCCACCAACTTCAACTTGTTGTTGTGGCCCTTGCAAACAAGCATCTTGAAATTTGCAGATTTTTTAAGGAAATAACAGGTTTTATAAATGTTGTTGGTGCATCGTGCAAATGAATAGATTTGCTAAGAGAAAGTCAAATAGAGCTTTTGGCATTGAATCCGGAAGTTATAATCGGAAGTGGAAATAATCAAGAAATGGCACTTACAAGACCCGAAGATACATGTTGGAGCTCTCACAGAAAAACACTTTTTCATTTGCTTACCTTATATCCTTGTGTTATTGAAGTGCTTGAATATATAGAAAGTTCAGCATGGGAACCAACTCACAAAACTCAAGCAAATGGACTTCAATTATACATGAAAAGTTTTAAGTTTGTATTTTATTTACATTTGATGAAACATATCTTGGGAGTTACTAACTTATTGTGTGTCGCTCTTCAAAGAAAGAATCAAGATATTTTGAATGCAGTTGAGCTGGTTAGATCAACCAAAGAAGAATTACAAAGGTATCGGCTTGAAGGCTTTGACTCACTTTTAAAAGATGTCACATCCTTTTGTGACAAGTATGATGTTGAGATGATTAACATGGAAGATGAGTATGTTGACCCGAAAAACAAAAGAAGAAAGGCCAACATCACCAATCGTCATCATTTTGTGGTCAATAATTTCAACACGGTTCTCGACATGCAAGTTCAAGAGCTTGGAAACCATTTTAACGAGGTAACCACTAACTTGCTTACGCGTATGAGTTCTTTGAGCCCGCGTGATAATTTTAGTTCCTTTAATAAACTAAATTTGCTAAAGTTGGCCGAAATGTATCCGTATAATTTTACTTTTGATGAAAAAGATAAGCTTATCGATGAACTCGGACACTACATTTCTAATGTCAAAAAAGATAGTTGGTTTGATAACCTGAATGGGGTTAGTGATCTTGCCAAAAGGATGGTGGAAACAAGGAAACACATTGAGTATCAGTTGGTCTATCGTTTAATAAAGTTGTCAGTAGTTTTATCGGTTGCAACGGCTAGTGTTGAAAGGAGTATTTCTTCAATGAAGCTTGTGAAGACGGAATTGCGTAATAAGATGGGTGATGGATACATGAACGATTCTTGCATTTGGTACATTGAAAAAGAGTTCTTACAACAAGTTTCCATTGAGAGTGTAATGCAACGTTTTCAAAAGATAAAAAATCGTCGTCAACAACTTTAGGTAGTTTTTTTATTTGTAAAGACTATCATATTTTATATTTTGTGTTTTTAAATTTCTAATGACGATTTTCTTTTCATTATTATATCGTACTTTTATTATGTGATGAACCTTACCCGATCCGAACTGTCGAACCGACCCGAAATTTTTTATGTTCAGTCATATGAAATTGGAGTATCTAAAAAAGTGAACCCAGCGAAAAAAAATTCCTGGATCCACCACTACACGTAGTCGCTTAAACAAACCATGGTGTCTAGTCCTCAGGACCAGGGGCGGACCTACCTTAACCGGTGTGTGAGCGGGCACACCCCTTGAAAATAAATTAGTGTATTTTTAGGCAAAAAAATCCGATCGCACCCTTTGAAAATATCGTTGAACTCTTCATCCGCACCCCCAGAAAAAAATTTCTTGGTCCGCCACTGTAGGACCTCAAAGTCCAGAGGTTCATCATTGTAACTTATCGCAAGTCTCTTGCTCAAAGATTGGAATGTTAGGCCGGTGGGTGTGGAGGAGGGTGCTCCTTTGGGGATGATCGGTCATGTAGACGACCACGTCATCGGGTGTGAGGGATGAGCTACAAGGGATGGGCCAATGGTGTGGTGTGAGCCCTTTATATATACATATGTATGTATGTATATGTGTGTTAATGTGTTGGATAAGGAAGAGGGGGACGCCGTGAGCGGCTTTGGGAGGACGAAGACCACGGGGACGGGCCTAAGGGGACAGTGTAGCTGGCCCAGGACTACCCTCGACGGCCCGGGGACAAACCCCACACCAAACAACCTTACTATATTTTTTTAAACATGTCCAAATTCTAATCCGTATGAGCCATAAATATATGTAGTTAATATAGTGGTCGATTGTGTCATGATCAAGACAAGATGAACTGCAAGAATACCCGTATCATCATATGGTGTTCTAGTTAGTATCCACCATGACATCATGCGCATGTCGTTAGTGACAAAAGAAATTTAATTTATTCATTTCGGTTATGTTAATAAAATATAAATAACATATAATTTCGCACTAAATGCATAACAAAATTACTATACTATATTATCTTACTTACCCAAGATATTTAGATGTCATTTTCTCATCATTTAACGTCTACCTATCATCTATCAACCTAGCTTTCTAATTTAAGGCTATAAATGGCGGTACTAGCAACAAATAATTTAAAGAATGAAAATGTTTAAAATATATGATTATTTTTTTTAAAGGATACTTCATTAGAAAAAAAAAAAACACACCAAAACTGGTCGTCTAACCAAAAAAAACAATTACATAATTATAAATTTACAACAATTTTCTCACAATATGGACTTAAACTTTGATCTACTATTCACCCAAAGGAACCCTACCGCTTTGACTCCAACCACTGATAATAACTATGCCATGGAAGACCTCATTATTCGCACCCTTTAACCCCACCATATTATGCATATCCAGTAAGTCTCTAAATGAGAAAAGCATAGAAATTTTGTACGACACCACCTACTTATGGGCTGCCAAAGAACCATAGCCACGACACACGAGTGATAATTTGTTCTACCGATTCTTCCCTGAAGTCACATAGCGGGTATGTAGCATCTACAAAGTTAATCTTTCTCATCTTCAAAGTAACCTCAATCGGAATCTTCTCCATTTCTACTTTCCAAGCGAACACATTACATTTGACTGGTGTCCACTTACACCATCCCATAACGTACCGGTTGACAACAACCCTTTAACTGCCTTCACAGAAAAGTCGGTTGAAGAATTATCATGTGTAACACCCGTTCTTGTAAACCAAGGTTTAACGTAAATTTTGAAAGATAATCATGTAATTAATCACTATCATATACCTCGGAAATACGGGTTTATTAAAACTTTTGCAAATCATAAGTTATTCCACATAACGTGGTTGAATTCGTTGTTTAAAATTTACAATGTGTCAAAGTGCGGAAGCGTGTGTCTTTATCGTGTTCGGTTCTTCACTGAGCTTGATCGTCTTCCGGCGTCCTAAAGTACCTACATTTCAATAACATGAAATGATTTAGTCATACGGGGTTTAAATCATGTCCGAACGATGTCCGGGAAAACAATTGATTTTTCAATTGAAAAACAAAATATATAAAAAAAATATCTCCACCGTAAATTACGGTGGGACCGTAATTTACGGTGGCACCTGGGTGCAAGCTTTTCTACCGTAAAACAGTAGACCTTCACCGTAAACAAATCATCTCCACCGTAAATTACGGTGGGACCGTAATTTACGGTGGACCCTGGGTTCAGCCTTTCCATTTTGTCGTAATTTGACACGAAATCTTTCGTATCTTTCAAACCGCTTATCCGTTTGACCTACCGTTTCTTCCTACATGTTTGTAATTTAATTCTCCATCATATGGAGTTAAGATCTGACATCCGGATTAAATAAAATTGAGACTTTTAAGCCTTCGGCTTATTATCTTTTCAACAAATTTTGACCCGACTATGTGTTTATCAAACAAACATGTTTGTTTGACCACCATTCATCATGAACCCTTAAATTCTAATATTGTCAATCATATTAAGTACTGAACACGGGTTTCTACGCAATTATTTACCCGTTTTTGTTTAGAATCTTATTTTGACCCGTTAAGGGTATTTACGACCATTTAAGCACGAACTGTGCTCATTTCTCATGTACCTCATAGTTCCACCAGTTTGTTATTAGCTAGTCTTCCACCACAACTATGAATGTGGTGGATTTAACGAAATGGACTATTTATTCCGAGTTTAATCCCACGGATGTGTTATTTTTGCGGCAACACACAATTTAAGCATTTAACTCTTGAAAGTTTATGTCTACGACTTTCATGCGCGTCTAAAGGTTACAAGATCATAAGATAAGTTCCTAAACAACCTTTATAAGTTGTTTGCTCAATTTACCCTTCAAAGGCATTTTAGTCAACATTAGCCCCTCATTTACTACGAGGGGCTTTCACTACATATTTGACCAAGTTTGTATGTTAACTATAATCGTATGCATACGTACCTGGCTAGGGTCAACATATAGACCCAATTTATACCTCGCTTTTATTATCACATTTAGTGTGGGCGAAATTAACCGAATCGCTAATCGCTCCTGTTAACACAAGACTTGACAATCGCATTAGTCGATATTGTCAAATGGCGTTATTACCGCCATTTGACCCGTTTGGCCTATATGCCCGACGTTGCCTATTAAATCAAAACGTAGTTTTTGACTTCTAATTCTTACATCCATCCCGTCCTGGATTTCATTTCCAAATCCCTTTTTCTCTTAAATTCTTTCCTTACAATTTCAACCCATTTCGGCTTAGGCCAAGGGTATCCTTTAGGCTTCAATTTACATTAGTCAATACTTGACTATTTCCAATTTGCCCTTCTTATCATCATTAGATTATACTACAAGGTAATTTTGACGGAAATTCATAATTTCCTAGTCTTTACATGGTAAATTTACCGTTTTGCCCTTTTTGCCATAAACCAAGATTTTTATCCTCTTTACATGTTCCGACTCATATCGATCACGTTAGAAATCCATGTTTTCTATATTATTGTTATTGCATTTATAACATATAGAATAAACAAGCATTCTACATAATTGTGTAAGTTTCACTTACCTTGCATCCAAGCTACGTTCTCTTCCTATGCTTGACTCGTTTGGCCCGCTTTCACTCCAAGCTTCACCTAGCTTGTTTAAGCGCCAACTATTGTTCATCATTTACAAAGTGGTTAGATTAGTCATTAACCATCACGACTATACCACTTTACTTATTTTCTTAGCCGAAACCACTTATTCGACTTCATCACTAGTTAGTTTGACTTTCTAAAGTCAACTACATTTAATCATATAATATGCACGATTAAGGCAAATCAACATTTTGATTAGAACCCGTTTTATCCCATGTCTCATGTAATTAGTCAAGCTTGTCAATTACGCGTTTCACTTGAATTTCAACACTTTACTTCTCATTTAGGCATTTTAACAAACACCTAATGGGCATCATTCTACACTTTTGCTAACTAGTCCGTAATTAGTCATTTTTAGCAAGATTAACATCAAATTTCAACCCTCTATATCTAGTGTTCATGAACTACATCAAGAACTTATATCATAACAATTAATATTCATCAAATTAACACTCCAATCCGAGTGTTCATCATAACATACAAAAACCCATTTAGCACATAATAGGGTAATTATCAAATCCCTAGTTTTGACAACAATTCATCAAATTTTCTACTAGGGTTTGTTTCTAAACCAAGATATAATCATAATAACACTCATAGAATCAATATTCATTCCAGAATTTCGATTATGATTATTCATCATAATCTCAAGTATCACCAAATCATAATTTTTAACATACCTTGTAATCCCCATGACTAGGTGATCACGAATATGTGTTCATGCAATGATTTGGCTCTTGATTTGGGCTTCAATTTGAGAGATTCTTGAGGGATTAGGGTTTTGAGCAAGAGAGCCCTTCTTGGCTCTGGTTGAAGTCGCAGACACACACACACGTATGTGTGTGTGTTTTGTTTATTAATTTGTTTAATTGAAACTTTAATTCAATTGTCCATGTCTAGTCCCTTCACTTTACACAAGTTATTTAAAGGGTATCTTAACCACATTAGTTCTATTTTGTCAAGACATTAACTAACTAGGTTAATACTCCTAGTTACTTGGTGGGTCCCGGGAATTATAACCCGTTATATTTTAAGTCCCGTTAACTCGGGCTCTTATAAATTCAATTCTTGAAAACTTTGATTCGCTTATATTTACTATTTGTATTTCTTGTTTAAACCCAAATATTTGCCGCGTTATTTTTTTTTACTAATAACGGTACGTTACCCGTCTTTTAGTATTAACAGAGTTTAATTACCGAGCCCATTTTCGGGGTGTTACAAGTCTACTCCCCTTAAAGAGGTTTCGTCCTCGAAACCTGTTCTTACATAATTCATTGAGTTTAAACTCAATGTATTCTATTCGAGAAATTACTTATACTTTTTAACCAATCGTTAGTATTACCCGAAAAGTGTGGTAACATCTTTTTGGTTGCTAATTGTCTACATATCTCATATGACATAGTGTAACTTCGAAATAACGTAATCTCGTTATTTCCACTAGTTTAGTTAACTTAGTGATATCCATCGCTTTCATATACTATCGAATTCCTTATGAATCCGTTATTTTGACCCGTTTAAAGATCTTTAGTGAAATCTTTCACTTTTAGCAACTATTTCTTTTGTTTTCAATTTCATTTATTCGGTTCAGTTATACCGAATCCACCGCTTACAAGCTACCATTTTACTTAAATTGCTGACCTTAACCGGTTTCACTATCTAGACTTATTAGTCCGGTTTCTTTTTGCCGCTCGCTTGGTTATAATGTGATTCAACTTCACATTACCTTTCTTGACCGTGATCGTGTTACATCATGTTTAATTTATATCCAAAATTTCCTTTCCGAAATCTCACTTTTTGAATATAACGTCTTGCGCCTATCGGTGTCAAGACTTGAACCTTTCATGCTTAATATTCAATTTTCCTATCAGGATTCTCATTCGTAAAAACGTTATTTCTTACTAAAACCAAGGTTTTAGTTTAGGCTCTTCTCTTTATCTTTCGTCAATTATCCGTAACAGGACACTGACAGTCTGTAATTTATTCTTTTACAGTCTTAGTTTTATGCGGGGATTTTCAACTGGTTCTCTCGCTTTGTTAAGTAACCCGTAGGTTCTTTCACGTAGCCTCGTAGGCTATTTCCTTAGGTCTTCACTCCCTTTTTACTGAAAACACTAAGGTTTATTTCCTTTTCTTTTCGTGGCCCAAGGGTCATTCTGGTCCCGTAGACCTTAACACCGTGTTTAATCCCGTAGGTTATGATGATCCCGTAAATCATCTTTTATTTATATCTACATTCAAATGTATATATATATATATTCATATATAGCTTCAAAGCATGACTTGCTATGTTTAAAATCGTATATTTTCGCTTATGAGCTTTAGTTGACCTTGACTGTAGTCTAAGGCTTCATTTGTTTATTTCCGGGCGAAATTTTCTGACTTTGTCCTTACGTTTGACGTTTTACAAAAACGACCCGTTAAGGGACATATTTGCATTTTCCGGGTTCGAGTGCAAGTACACTCCCTCCCATTGCTTGTCTAAATCATTTTTCATGTTTGCGTTTTCTGGGTTCGAGTGTAAGCACACTCCCTCCCATTGCTTGTCTAAATCATTTTACTTGCTTGCGTTTTATGGGTTCAAGTGTAAGTACACTCCCTCCCAATACTTGTCTAAATCATTTTACATGCTTGCGTTTTATGGGTTCGAGTGTAAGTACACTCCCTCCCAATACTTGTCTAAATCATTTTACATGCTTCTTTGTCCCTTCACTCGGGCTCATTATCCTAATGTAATACGCTTCCGTCACTCGGTTGTGCGTTTACATTATTATCAAATATTTTGCTTATCTGATTCATTTGGGTACTTTTTAATTAGTCCCATTCACCCCGCCCTTACTACATCGGATGTAAATGTGTCCGCCATAAGAAGTTCATGGTATCATATGCCACTACTTACTTGGCCAGAGTAAGCGATTAACACATGACACGCATGACCTTTTTATAGTTTTCACATCACACCCTATGTAAGTAATGCCTCTACTTGTTTCTCTTGGAAACAATATCCGAACATTTTTTTCTATTCGGGTTTTTCCAAGTTTTTAATCTACATATGCAACTTTCAATTTCTTCATATTTGTTGCATATTACTATTTGTGCGATTATTTAAAATATGCACCTGGTAATGTTTGCCCCGACGGGCGTTCCTTGCCATTAACCTTGTTCGCGGTCGTTACGCGATTTAGTCCTTGGTGAGCATGCTCCTCTTGTCATACTTCGGACCGTTCCATCATCATATCCACAATTCATTTGACTCTCGTCGTCTTCAAACGCGAGTGTCTTTCAATTAAAACATTCACAAAAGTTAGTAACGTCAACTTAAATAATCGTCCGTATTATAATACAAGGCTTTTTCTACTATACGCGTCAACGCGCGTATTTTCGTCAACTATATCAATCATTTTAATTGGGGTAACGTGAATCACACGATAGCCCTATGTGTTGGTTACAACACTTTAGCATACACGTACTTACCGGATTTGCGATCAAGCCTCGAACCGAACACTATTCTTTATCAAGAGCATAAGGTTTAAGTTCAAGCATGGTTCCCCCCCCCACCATACTCGAATCTCTTAAACCAAGGCTCTGATACCAACTTGTAACACCCGTTCTTGTAAACCAAGGTTTAACGTAAATTTTGAAAGATAATCATGTAATTAATCACTATCATATACCTCGGAAATACGGGTTTATTAAAACTTTTGCAAATCATAAGTTATTCCACATAACGTGGTTGAATTCGTTGTTTAAAATTTACAATGTGTCAAAGTGCGGAAGCGTGTGTCTTTATCGTGTGCGGTTCTTCACTGAGCTTGATCGTCTTCCGGCGTCCTAAAGTACCTACATTTCAATAACATGAAATGATTTAGTCATACGGGGTTTAAATCATGTCCGAACGATGTCCGGGAAAACAATTGATTTTTCAATTGAAAAACAAAATATATAAAAAAAATATCTCCACCGTAAATTACGGTGGGACCGTAATTTACGGTGGCACCTGGGTGCAAGCTTTTCTACCGTAAAACAGTAGACCTTCACCGTAAACAAATCATCTCCACCGTAAATTACGGTGGGACCGTAATTTACGGTGGACCCTGGGTTCAGCCTTTCCATTTTGTCGTAATTTGACACGAAATCTTTCGTATCTTTCAAACCGCTTATCCGTTTGACCTACCGTTTCTTCCTACATGTTTGTAATTTAATTCTCCATCATATGGAGTTAAGATCTGACATCCGGATTAAATAAAATTGAGACTTTTAAGCCTTCGGCTTATTATCTTTTCAACAAATTTTGACCCGACTATGTGTTTATCAAACAAACATGTTTGTTTGACCACCATTCATCATGAACCCTTAAATTCTAATATTGTCAATCATATTAAGTACTGAACACGGGTTTCTACGCAATTATTTACCCGTTTTTGTTTAGAATCTTATTTTGACCCGTTAAGGGTATTTACGACCATTTAAGCACGAACTGTGCTCATTTCTCATGTACCTCATAGTTCCACCAGTTTGTTATTAGCTAGTCTTCCACCACAACTATGAATGTGGTGGATTTAACGAAATGGACTATTTATTCCGAGTTTAATCCCACGGATGTGTTATTTTTGCGGCAACACACAATTTAAGCATTTAACTCTTGAAAGTTTATGTCTACGACTTTCATGCGCGTCTAAAGGTTACAAGATCATAAGATAAGTTCCTAAACAACCTTTATAAGTTGTTTGCTCAATTTACCCTTCAAAGGCATTTTAGTCAACATTAGCCCCTCATTTACTACGAGGGGCTTTCACTACATATTTGACCAAGTTTGTATGTTAACTATAATCGTATGCATACGTACCTGGCTAGGGTCAACATATAGACCCAATTTATACCTCGCTTTTATTATCACATTTAGTGTGGGCGAAATTAACCGAATCGCTAATCGCTCCTGTTAACACAAGACTTGACAATCGCATTAGTCGATATTGTCAAATGGCGTTATTACCGCCATTTGACCCGTTTGGCCTATATGCCCGACGTTGCCTATTAAATCAAAACGTAGTTTTTGACTTCTAATTCTTACATCCATCCCGTCCTGGATTTCATTTCCAAATCCCTTTTTCTCTTAAATTCTTTCCTTACAATTTCAACCCATTTCGGCTTAGGCCAAGGGTATCCTTTAGGCTTCAATTTACATTAGTCAATACTTGACTATTTCCAATTTGCCCTTCTTATCATCATTAGATTATACTACAAGGTAATTTTGACGGAAATTCATAATTTCCTAGTCTTTACATGGTAAATTTACCGTTTTGCCCTTTTTGCCATAAACCAAGATTTTTATCCTCTTTACATGTTCCGACTCATATCGATCACGTTAGAAATCCATGTTTTCTATATTATTGTTATTGCATTTATAACATATAGAATAAACAAGCATTCTACATAATTGTGTAAGTTTCACTTACCTTGCATCCAAGCTACGTTCTCTTCCTATGCTTGACTCGTTTGGCCCGCTTTCACTCCAAGCTTCACCTAGCTTGTTTAAGCGCCAACTATTGTTCATCATTTACAAAGTGGTTAGATTAGTCATTAACCATCACGACTATACCACTTTACTTATTTTCTTAGCCGAAACCACTTATTCGACTTCATCACTAGTTAGTTTGACTTTCTAAAGTCAACTACATTTAATCATATAATATGCACGATTAAGGCAAATCAACATTTTGATTAGAACCCGTTTTATCCCATGTCTCATGTAATTAGTCAAGCTTGTCAATTACGCGTTTCACTTGAATTTCAACACTTTACTTCTCATTTAGGCATTTTAACAAACACCTAATGGGCATCATTCTACACTTTTGCTAACTAGTCCGTAATTAGTCATTTTTAGCAAGATTAACATCAAATTTCAACCCTCTATATCTAGTGTTCATGAACTACATCAAGAACTTATATCATAACAATTAATATTCATCAAATTAACACTCCAATCCGAGTGTTCATCATAACATACAAAAACCCATTTAGCACATAATAGGGTAATTATCAAATCCCTAGTTTTGACAACAATTCATCAAATTTTCTACTAGGGTTTGTTTCTAAACCAAGATATAATCATAATAACACTCATAGAATCAATATTCATTCCAGAATTTCGATTATGATTATTCATCATAATCTCAAGTATCACCAAATCATAATTTTTAACATACCTTGTAATCCCCATGACTAGGTGATCACGAATATGTGTTCATGCAATGATTTGGCTCTTGATTTGGGCTTCAATTTGAGAGATTCTTGAGGGATTAGGGTTTTGAGCAAGAGAGCCCTTCTTGGCTCTGGTTGAAGTCGCAGACACACACACACGTATGTGTGTGTGTTTTGTTTATTAATTTGTTTAATTGAAACTTTAATTCAATTGTCCATGTCTAGTCCCTTCACTTTACACAAGTTATTTAAAGGGTATCTTAACCACATTAGTTCTATTTTGTCAAGACATTAACTAACTAGGTTAATACTCCTAGTTACTTGGTGGGTCCCGGGAATTATAACCCGTTATATTTTAAGTCCCGTTAACTCGGGCTCTTATAAATTCAATTCTTGAAAACTTTGATTCGCTTATATTTACTATTTGTATTTCTTGTTTAAACCCAAATATTTGCCGCGTTATTTTTTTTTTACTAATAACGGTACGTTACCCGTCTTTTAGTATTAACAGAGTTTAATTACCGAGCCCATTTTCGGGCTGTTACAAGTCTACCCCCCTTAAAGAGGTTTCGTCCTCGAAACCTGTTCTTACATAATTCATTGAGTTTAAACTCAATGTATTCTATTCGAGAAATTACTTATACTTTTTAACCAATCGTTAGTATTACCCGAAAAGTGTGGTAACATCTTTTTGGTTGCTAATTGTCTACATATCTCATATGACATAGTGTAACTTCGAAATAACGTAATCTCGTTATTTCCACTAGTTTAGTTAACTTAGTGATATCCATCGCTTTCATATACTATCGAATTCCTTATGAATCCGTTATTTTGACCCGTTTAAAGATCTTTAGTGAAATCTTTCACTTTTAGCAACTATTTCTTTTGTTTTCAATTTCATTTATTCGGTTCAGTTATACCGAATCCACCGCTTACAAGCTACCATTTTACTTAAATTGCTGACCTTAACCGGTTTCACTATCTAGACTTATTAGTCCGGTTTCTTTTTGCCGCTCGCTTGGTTATAATGTGATTCAACTTCACATTACCTTTCTTGACCGTGATCGTGTTACATCATGTTTAATTTATATCCAAAATTTCCTTTCCGAAATCTCACTTTTTGAATATAACGTCTTGCGCCTATCGGTGTCAAGACTTGAACCTTTCATGCTTAATATTCAATTTTCCTATCAGGATTCTCATTCGTAAAAACGTTATTTCTTACTAAAACCAAGGTTTTAGTTTAGGCTCTTCTCTTTATCTTTCGTCAATTATCCGTAACAGGACACTGACAGTCTGTAATTTATTCTTTTACAGTCTTAGTTTTATGCGGGGATTTTCAACTGGTTCTCTCGCTTTGTTAAGTAACCCGTAGGTTCTTTCACGTAGCCTCGTAGGCTATTTCCTTAGGTCTTCACTCCCTTTTTACTGAAAACACTAAGGTTTATTTCCTTTTCTTTTCGTGGCCCAAGGGTCATTCTGGTCCCGTAGACCTTAACACCGTGTTTAATCCCGTAGGTTATGATGATCCCGTAAATCATCTTTTATTTATATCTACATTCAAATGTATATATATATATATATTCATATATAGCTTCAAAGCATGACTTGCTATGTTTAAAATCGTATATTTTCGCTTATGAGCTTTAGTTGACCTTGACTGTAGTCTAAGGCTTCATTTGTTTATTTCCGGGCGAAATTTTCTGACTTTGTCCTTACGTTTGACGTTTTACAAAAACGACCCGTTAAGGGACATATTTGCATTTTCCGGGTTCGAGTGCAAGTACACTCCCTCCCATTGCTTGTCTAAATCATTTTTCATGTTTGCGTTTTCTGGGTTCGAGTGTAAGCACACTCCCTCCCATTGCTTGTCTAAATCATTTTACTTGCTTGCGTTTTATGGGTTCAAGTGTAAGTACACTCCCTCCCAATACTTGTCTAAATCATTTTACATGCTTGCGTTTTATGGGTTCGAGTGTAAGTACACTCCCTCCCAATACTTGTCTAAATCATTTTACATGCTTCTTTGTCCCTTCACTCGGGCTCATTATCCTAATGTAATACGCTTCCGTCACTCGGTTGTGCGTTTACATTATTATCAAATATTTTGCTTATCTGATTCATTTGGGTACTTTTTAATTAGTCCCATTCACCCCGCCCTTACTACATCGGATGTAAATGTGTCCGCCATAAGAAGTTCATGGTATCATATGCCACTACTTACTTGGCCAGAGTAAGCGATTAACACATGACACGCATGACCTTTTTATAGTTTTCACATCACACCCTATGTAAGTAATGCCTCTACTTGTTTCTCTTGGAAACAATATCCGAACATTTTTTTCTATTCGGGTTTTTCCAAGTTTTTAATCTACATATGCAACTTTCAATTTCTTCATATTTGTTGCATATTACTATTTGTGCGATTATTTAAAATATGCACCTGGTAATGTTTGCCCCGACGGGCGTTCCTTGCCATTAACCTTGTTCGCGGTCGTTACGCGATTTAGTCCTTGGTGAGCATGCTCCTCTTGTCATACTTCGGACCGTTCCATCATCATATCCACAATTCATTTGACTCTCGTCGTCTTCAAACGCGAGTGTCTTTCAATTAAAACATTCACAAAAGTTAGTAACGTCAACTTAAATAATCGTCCGTATTATAATACAAGGCTTTTTCTACTATACGCGTCAACGCGCGTATTTTCGTCAACTATATCAATCATTTTAATTGGGGTAACGTGAATCACACGATAGCCCTATGTGTTGGTTACAACACTTTAGCATACACGTACTTACCGGATTTGCGATCAAGCCTCGAACCGAACACTATTCTTTATCAAGAGCATAAGGTTTAAGTTCAAGCATGGTTCCCCCCCCCCCCCACCATACTCGAATCTCTTAAACCAAGGCTCTGATACCAACTTGTAACACCCGTTCTTGTAAACCAAGGTTTAACGTAAATTTTGAAAGATAATCATGTAATTAATCACTATCATATACCTCGGAAATACGGGTTTATTAAAACTTTTGCAAATCATAAGTTATTCCACATAACGTGGTTGAATTCGTTGTTTAAAATTTACAATGTGTCAAAGTGCGGAAGCGTGTGTCTTTATCGTGTTCGGTTCTTCACTGAGCTTGATCGTCTTCCGGCGTCCTAAAGTACCTACATTTCAATAACATGAAATGATTTAGTCATACGGGGTTTAAATCATGTCCGAACGATGTCCGGGAAAACAATTGATTTTTCAATTGAAAAACAAAATATATAAAAAAAATATCTCCACCGTAAATTACGGTGGGACCGTAATTTACGGTGGCACCTGGGTGCAAGCTTTTCTACCGTAAAACAGTAGACCTTCACCGTAAACAAATCATCTCCACCGTAAATTACGGTGGGACCGTAATTTACGGTGGACCCTGGGTTCAGCCTTTCCATTTTGTCGTAATTTGACACGAAATCTTTCGTATCTTTCAAACCGCTTATCCGTTTGACCTACCGTTTCTTCCTACATGTTTGTAATTTAATTCTCCATCATATGGAGTTAAGATCTGACATCCGGATTAAATAAAATTGAGACTTTTAAGCCTTCGGCTTATTATCTTTTCAACAAATTTTGACCCGACTATGTGTTTATCAAACAAACATGTTTGTTTGACCACCATTCATCATGAACCCTTAAATTCTAATATTGTCAATCATATTAAGTACTGAACACGGGTTTCTACGCAATTATTTACCCGTTTTTGTTTAGAATCTTATTTTGACCCGTTAAGGGTATTTACGACCATTTAAGCACGAACTGTGCTCATTTCTCATGTACCTCATAGTTCCACCAGTTTGTTATTAGCTAGTCTTCCACCACAACTATGAATGTGGTGGATTTAACGAAATGGACTATTTATTCCGAGTTTAATCCCACGGATGTGTTATTTTTGCGGCAACACACAATTTAAGCATTTAACTCTTGAAAGTTTATGTCTACGACTTTCATGCGCGTCTAAAGGTTACAAGATCATAAGATAAGTTCCTAAACAACCTTTATAAGTTGTTTGCTCAATTTACCCTTCAAAGGCATTTTAGTCAACATTAGCCCCTCATTTACTACGAGGGGCTTTCACTACATATTTGACCAAGTTTGTATGTTAACTATAATCGTATGCATACGTACCTGGCTAGGGTCAACATATAGACCCAATTTATACCTCGCTTTTATTATCACATTTAGTGTGGGCGAAATTAACCGAATCGCTAATCGCTCCTGTTAACACAAGACTTGACAATCGCATTAGTCGATATTGTCAAATGGCGTTATTACCGCCATTTGACCCGTTTGGCCTATATGCCCGACGTTGCCTATTAAATCAAAACGTAGTTTTTGACTTCTAATTCTTACATCCATCCCGTCCTGGATTTCATTTCCAAATCCCTTTTTCTCTTAAATTCTTTCCTTACAATTTCAACCCATTTCGGCTTAGGCCAAGGGTATCCTTTAGGCTTCAATTTACATTAGTCAATACTTGACTATTTCCAATTTGCCCTTCTTATCATCATTAGATTATACTACAAGGTAATTTTGACGGAAATTCATAATTTCCTAGTCTTTACATGGTAAATTTACCGTTTTGCCCTTTTTGCCATAAACCAAGATTTTTATCCTCTTTACATGTTCCGACTCATATCGATCACGTTAGAAATCCATGTTTTCTATATTATTGTTATTGCATTTATAACATATAGAATAAACAAGCATTCTACATAATTGTGTAAGTTTCACTTACCTTGCATCCAAGCTACGTTCTCTTCCTATGCTTGACTCGTTTGGCCCGCTTTCACTCCAAGCTTCACCTAGCTTGTTTAAGCGCCAACTATTGTTCATCATTTACAAAGTGGTTAGATTAGTCATTAACCATCACGACTATACCACTTTACTTATTTTCTTAGCCGAAACCACTTATTCGACTTCATCACTAGTTAGTTTGACTTTCTAAAGTCAACTACATTTAATCATATAATATGCACGATTAAGGCAAATCAACATTTTGATTAGAACCCGTTTTATCCCATGTCTCATGTAATTAGTCAAGCTTGTCAATTACGCGTTTCACTTGAATTTCAACACTTTACTTCTCATTTAGGCATTTTAACAAACACCTAATGGGCATCATTCTACACTTTTGCTAACTAGTCCGTAATTAGTCATTTTTAGCAAGATTAACATCAAATTTCAACCCTCTATATCTAGTGTTCATGAACTACATCAAGAACTTATATCATAACAATTAATATTCATCAAATTAACACTCCAATCCGAGTGTTCATCATAACATACAAAAACCCATTTAACACATAATAGGGTAATTATCAAATCCCTAGTTTTGACAACAATTCATCAAATTTTCTACTAGGGTTTGTTTCTAAACCAAGATATAATCATAATAACACTCATAGAATCAATATTCATTCCAGAATTTCGATTATGATTATTCATCATAATCTCAAGTATCACCAAATCATAATTTTTAACATACCTTGTAATCCCCATGACTAGGTGATCACGAATATGTGTTCATGCAATGATTTGGCTCTTGATTTGGGCTTCAATTTGAGAGATTCTTGAGGGATTAGGGTTTTGAGCAAGAGAGCCCTTCTTGGCTCTGGTTGAAGTCGCAGACACACACACACGTATGTGTGTGTGTTTTGTTTATTAATTTGTTTAATTGAAACTTTAATTCAATTGTCCATGTCTAGTCCCTTCACTTTACACAAGTTATTTAAAGGGTATCTTAACCACATTAGTTCTATTTTGTCAAGACATTAACTAACTAGGTTAATACTCCTAGTTACTTGGTGGGTCCCGGGAATTATAACCCGTTATATTTTAAGTCCCGTTAACTCGGGCTCTTATAAATTCAATTCTTGAAAACTTTGATTCGCTTATATTTACTATTTGTATTTCTTGTTTAAACCCAAATATTTGCCGCGTTATTTTTTTTTACTAATAACGGTACGTTACCCGTCTTTTAGTATTAACAGAGTTTAATTACCGAGCCCATTTTCGGGGTGTTACATCATGCCACACCCATCCGTCACTCCTGTTAGCCAGAACCGCATAGGCCAAAAGAGCTTCCAGTTGCACGAGCTTCGCCATCTCATTGTTGGATATAGGCAGTTTCTTCCACTACCAGCCAAACGGATTCAACAACCCCATCCTTTGCACCTGATCTTTAACTTTACAATTTTTTTCCTTTTCCAAGATGAAGAGATAAGGAAAAAGAACCTTCAATGGCTACTCTTTTAACCACAGATCTAACCAAAAATTGACTCAATCTCCCCTTCCAATTACTCCCTTAAACATATCTCAAATCAATAACATCAATCTTTGTGTTTGTAACGACTTTAACAATATTACTCTAGACCCCTCCCAATAGTTTCCGGTCTAGAAGCATTTCCCACATGTTTCTACACGTGTGAATAGCCGTGATAACCCTTATCCAAAGATTGTTTTTCTCCATCTTAAACCTCCACACCCATTAAACAAGAATAGCATTATTCACATCTTTTAGTTTACATAAACCAAGGCCCCCTTCCTTTTTTGGTGAAGCTATTCGGTCCCATTCCACCCAATACATTTTCTTAATCTCGAATGAGCCACCCCAAAGGAATTTTTTAATCCTAGATTCCAAGTCTTCAACCACTTTAACCTGGTACTTTATAGAGTGAAAAGTAACAAGTCAAAAGGCTCTCAAGAACCGACTTTATCAATGTAAAAGAAAAGGAGCGAGGCTTTCCATAAAGCAAGCCCTTTTTCAAGAACCTCATAAACCGGTTGCCAATTGTTTATCCGTTTCATATTTGAGCCTACCATTAACCCAAGATATTTAAACAGAGTCGAATCCGGCTTGCATCTCTATGTCGTAGCCATATGTTCCACCCCCGCAAAATCCACACCAATCGCAACGAAAGTTTATTTGGATAAGTTAGCATTAAGCCTGGAACAACTGTTGAAACTCTTAAGAATTCTTACCACATTTTAAACAATACTTTTGGTCCATTCCCTAATAATTATAGTATCGTTGGCATAGAATAAATGTGATACCCACAAGCCCTCATTGGGAACATTAATCCTGGTAACCGCCCCAACCTCACCCACTTTCTCCATCATGCATGAAAGAGCCTCCATAACAATGAGAAATATAAAAGGTGAGATAGGATCACATTGTCTCTTACCTTTACCGCATGGAAACTCAAACATGGGTGCCCCATTGATAAGCACCGAGGATCTTGCGGAAAAGAGGATTCGCTAAATCCAAGAACACCAAATCGAAGAAAAAACTCATTTGGCCCATTATTGGAATAATAAAATTCCAATTAACGTTGTCGTAGGCCTTTTCCAAAATCAATCTTCAATAAAAAAGCCTTCTTTTTGGTCTTTTTTTATCCATTTAATTATCTCATGAGTGAAAAGTCAACATAATCTCCATAAAGTCGTTCTAAAAACACTCTAAAAGTGCTTTATAAATCTAAAATTAAACCCATATGGCTTGAAGGCCTTGTAGTCTCCACAATCAAGATCGCCTACTTTATTTCTTCTTCCAAAACGCCTCAATCAGGCCTCCTTTTCCCTCATCCGACAACTGTTTAACATTATCACACACCAGTTTTGGTTGTTCTTTGTATTTCTCCTCGAATGTCTTCCCAAAGAACCCAAAAATCTCTTCTTTTTTTTAAATCTTTGATGGCATAGTACACCAATTTCCATGAATGAGTAAGCCTAGTATATTGTTCTTTGCCTTCCTTCCTTTACCATATCATGAAAATTAGAGTTTTCACCTCCATCCACCACCTATCTAACCCTAGCCCTTTGTTTAAGGTCCATGCTATATAAGATCGATAAGATCTTGACATATATCTTAAACTACGATAATTATATGTATATATAACATCTATTAGTTATATCCATTGATTTGCCTATGTGGCAGAATAAATCGTCTTTTAAAACGAAGACAGTTGTAGTCTATAACTCCCTGTCCAAAGGTGAAGAACTATGTTCAAGCCTTAAAACCCCTGATCTAAGAAGATTGCGGTTTATAAACTAATGTCCTTTGCGACAAGGCTTTTATGCCATATGATTATTTATGTCCTTCATGACTAGGCTTTATAACATATCGTTTTACGTCCCTGTGACGGGCCTCTGTGCCATATATATATTAAAGTCCTTTAAGGCTAGCCTTCGAGCTACTCATAATTGTCTATATGAAAAAGACAGTTGTGACATTGTGATCCCCTGTCAAAAAAAAGTAATGGATTCGGTCCAACCCTTAAATGCCATTAATGGTCCTTTTTGTGACCTAGGCCACGTATAATTGATATACATTCAAGTAACATACTATAAGGATGTTAAAACCTAATAGCCGATATAGTTTAATGATACCATGGCTTGATAATCATCAAATACGATGATTCACTATTATTTTGTAACTAAGCAATTGTTATTATTGGTGTTTAGTACCAAAGCTTCAAAATGGTGGATTGTGATGAAGCATACAGCAGTACTGCAAATAGAAACAATGATGCAAATGTAAATATTAATGGCGCTGATCTTCAGGCCATGATTGACGCGACAGTTAATAAAGCTGTGGTTAAAATTCTTGAGAACAATAAGGAAGCAAGTGCTACTCGCTCAAAGTCCCATACAAAACCAAATACATCAGCTCGCAAGGAGAGCTCCATTAACTCTTCAAATGCAAAGAGCGAACCTCAGAAGTTAGTGCTCCATGATAAGCCCCGTTCAACTGAAGACGGGTGCACATATAAATACTTCGTCTCATGCAAACCCAGGGATTTCAATGGGGAAAAAGGGGCGATCGATGCCATGAAATGGCTTGATGAAATGGAAACTGTTGTGGACATCAGCAATTGTGCTGGTAAGGATGTAGTGAAATTCGTTTCACAATCTTTCAAAGGCGAGGCCCTCGCATGGTGGAAAGCCATGGTACAGTCCACGGGGAAAATTCCCCTATACAATATGGGATAGTCCAAGTTTGTGGATCTTATCAGAGAGAATTACTGTCCACAACACGAAGTGGAAAAGTGGAGACGGATTTTCTGACTCTCACAATGAAAAACCTAGATGGTCAACAATATGCTACTGACTTCAACTCCCTGTCTAGATTGGTACCCTATTTAATTACCCCTGAACCTAAACGCATTGCGCGTTTTATCGGTGGTCTGCCACCAGAAATAAAAGGGAATGTTAAGGCTTCAAAGCCAACCACATTCAGACCAACTGTGGATCTATCCTTGTCCCTCACTCTAGATATAGTGAGACAAAAATCGATCAAAACTGAGACTAATGAGAAAAGACAGAGGGAGGAGGATAACTCCCAGAATTATAAGAAGAAGGGCAAATCCGAGTTCGAAAGGAACCAACAAAAAGCCTCCATGCAAAACCTGCAAAAGAAGACACTGGGGACAGTGTCGATCAAACCAAAAGCCAAAGCAATGTGGCATCTGTAAAAGAAATGGTCACCAGTCCCACGAATGTAGGGACATAAAGAATGCAGTCTGTTTCGGCTGTGGCGAGAAGGGCCACATCAGTACTAATTGCCCTAAAGCTGCCAAAGAAGGTACAACTAATCCTGGAGAGGCTAAGAAAGGAAACGCCTGAACTACCAGATGAATGCCATAAACAATACATATCAATAATAGCATCAGGTACATTCATTATCATTTATCAAAGATATTTTCTGCTGAGTGTCTTGTTTTAATTCTGGGGATAATAAGCCTTTGGTAAACCATAAGCTTAGCAAACTTTTGATTATACTCATAAGAACTCCAGATATTAAATAAGGTAGAACTTACCAATGAAATCTTTAAAGACCGTTTCTTCCATTCTCGGCGATGATCCTTTCGTAAGAATTTAGAGTACTCTTTCCCCAGATAGAGTATGACAATATATGTCATTTTATTATTATCTCATTGATTTCTATCAACTGCAAATGCCAAACTATGTTTGATAAAAGTGCCATATGAGGATTGGCGTATCTTAATGTGTCCCATAGTTTGCTTCCATGCCTGATCAGTATGGAGGTTTAATGCATGGAACCACTAAGATATTCCCAATGGTCATATTGTATCGAAGTCTGCTAGTAGTATTCAAGGAAGATATCCATTATAGAAATGCCTGAGTAGGCGTTGCTACTTAAGGCATACATGTACTCGTGAAAACAGATGTATTATTTGCATGGCACAAGTGACAAACTACCCTGGTTACCTCCAGAGAGGCAAAGTGGAGATTGGATTGACATCCTATTAGGAGTCGTATCTGTCACAGAAGCTCCATATCAATTAGTACCAACAGTAATGGAAGGATTGAAACCCCAATTAAATTAGTTGTAAGATAAGGGTTCATAAAGCCTAATTCATAATCCTGAGAATTTCAGTATTATTAATTAAGAAAGACGGTTCATTATGCTTATGCATTCATTACCGCAACCTTATTTAGGTAACAATTAAGAATCGCCATCAGTTGCCCAGGATCGTCGATTTGTTCGACTAACCGTGAGGTTAGCTATTCTTTAAAAATTGGATTAAGCAGTAGTTGGAATGACTATCTCGCCTTAAATAAGCTTTCCTAAAACTAATAGTTAGTATATAAGCATCAAGGATGCTCCTTTGGAGACCTTGTATAGATGAAATGTCAAACGTCCGTTTGATGGACAGAAGTTTGGTAAGTCCAATTACCAGGATCTGAAATTACCCTGGAGACAACGGATAAGATCATACAAATCCGTGATCGTCTGAAAGCTTCCAGTAATCGACAGAAAATCAATGTTGAGGAGAGTCGCAACCCTCTTGAGTTTTCCATAAGGAACGAAGTTCAACAAAATGTACCACCCTAGAAAGGTGTGTTGCATTTTGATGTAAGGGGCAAGTTAAGCTCTAGTTATATAGGAACATTTAAGAAAATCAAATACATCAATATCAATAGCCTATAAGCTAAAGGAACTTGGTGGAGTTCACAATGTGTTCCACACTTGTGAATTAAGGATATGTCTAGCCGATAAATCGATAGCATTATCACATAATGATGTACAGATTAATGAAAACTTGTGGTTGAGAAACCAGTATCGATTAAGGATCGACAGGTTAAGAAGCTCCGAAAGAAAGCATGTACCTATTGTATCGGTCAACTAGGATGCCGTAGAGGCCCTAATATGCTATAGAGGTTAAGACCATTATACGTCAGAAAGTACTTCCATCTTTTGAGCAAATCTCGAGGTCGAGATTTCTTTTAAGGGGGTGAGGATGTAACACCTCGTAAAAATTGTGCCCAACGATGTGTTGACACGTGTACTAAACCCTAATGAAGTCAAACGTTGACTATTAGGGACTAACTTTGTGAAAAATCAAAAACTTTGAATGTGGAAGGACTGAAAGTGTTAACATGCTTAAACTAAGCCTCTGAATAACAGCACATGGTATTCATAATTATATTTGAG
This sequence comes from Helianthus tuberosus, assembly GCA_030545235.1. Taxonomy (NCBI): domain Eukaryota; kingdom Viridiplantae; phylum Streptophyta; class Magnoliopsida; order Asterales; family Asteraceae; genus Helianthus; species Helianthus tuberosus. The sequence goes on from CM060448.1 coordinate 89,787,232, forward strand.
CCACTTGTTGATCGACAGGAACCGTTTACGTAATTAATTAAAAGTTTGAGCGACGAAGGGTTAAAAGCGTCAACATGTTTAATTATACCTCTGAGTGACCTTTTAACAAACCCGGAGTGTTATAATATCTTATTGTATTCTGGGGAATACATAATATTGGCCATATAGGGCTTTAATGCCGATAAATGATGATACGCACTAGTTTGTGCGTTAAAAGGGTTAAAAGTGTCAACATGTTAATTCTTACCTCCGAGTGACCTTTTAATGAACCTGAAGCATCGTGATGTTTGATAATACTCACGGGAATGCCTAATATTGTCCGTCTAAGGCTTTGATGCCATTAAATTATAATACGCACAAGTTTGAGCGTTAAAAGGACTAAAAGCGTCAACGTGTAAATCTACATCTTTGAGAGACCTTTTAAACGAACCGGGAACTCTGTGATGCTCGATCATACTCCCGGGTGTGCCTAATATTGGTCACAATGGGCATATATTATTATTATTATTATTATTATTATTATTATTATTATTATTATTATTCATTACTTAAAGCCCACACATAACTAAAACCATTTGATGAATCTATGGACTTGTTAATGTTTTTAAAAACCTAGTATAACACTTGTAATCATCTCATGAATTCCCTAAACACATGGCATGATCTTATCCTTTCTCAAAAACTATATAAAGGCCTTGAAATTTCATTTTCAAAGTGCACCATTCATTCTTGCTTCCTATCTTCTCATCTTGGAGGATCCTAAGCAATTGAGAATAACCTTTGAGTTTTATTCAATCCATAGGACCACTTGTAAGTGTTCCTTTCATGACTAGTTCTTTTATTTGGGTTAAAAAGCCGAAAAGTCAAGCGTTTACAATAAACGCTTTGACTTCTAGTTAGACCGTAAATGGTCAAGCCATTGTTCGCAACGAACATGGCTACGTGATTGTAATTAGGTAGGTGTTAAACTCTCAAAAGGGCACCTTCTAAGAATCACGTTTGCTTGGTCAATTGACGAGTTAACGTAATATTGTTTTAAAAAGTCAACGTGTCAGTTTTTGAAATAATTGTGATATGAGTTTAAAAATGTTCTAAAATACGTTTTTTCACTTAAACAACTTGGTAATAATTATTAGAACATGTGTAAACATGTTCGGCTCGTCAATTCCAGTTTTAGGGTCAGTTCGCAACCGAAAGTCGCGACGTTTGACTTCTACGTTGACTTTCGATTATGAACTGAATTAGATTAGTTTGCTACTGATTATAGGTTCCGTTATGATCTTAATATAATGTAGCATAACCCTATAAGGTTATATTACACGATCATATTAGAAATCTGAGTTTTTGCACATGTTCCGTTAATATGCCGTACTTTGACTATTATGCCCTTTTTAGGAAAAATAAGGTTTTAGACATCAATAAGCTTTCAAACAACTTAAGTACTAATATGCTAACATTTTTAACATATTTTGATGTTACAAATCTGATCATAAACTGAGTTTGCATATAATATCGTAAATTATGCTTTAAATTGACCAAAATGCCCTTTATGCGCGTAGAACGGTTTTAAGCATAATTTTTCATACCAAACTCATTATCTACTGATGTAATATCATAATTAGGATAATTTGGGATGTTCATTCAGTTTAAAAGCTGAGTTTACGCACACGTTCTTGAATTACGTCCTTAAATGACGATAATGCCCTCTTTGCACCTAAAATGATTTAAAAGCACAATTTTCATACAAAACCTTTTTATTAATGATATGGTATATTAATTAAAATATTTTGGTCATATAAACCTGATCATAACATTAGTTTTCCTAAAAGATCGCAAATATCGTCATTTAAAAACTTTAACGCCGTTTCGGCGCATAGTAAGATTTTAAACCATAACTACCAATGAAGACTTGTTACCTACTGATTTTATAAATCATTTTAAATATTTTTACAGTAGGTATATGGTATAAACTCAGGTTCCCAAATTAGCCTTCAAAACTATGTGTGAAATTACCAAAATACCCCTACGGAGCATAGTTTGGTTTTAAACTATAAAACACACATATGTTTGATAACATACTGATATTATATCATCAATAAAGTGTTTTTAAAGAATGTTTATAATCATAACATCATATTGTACTCAAGTTCCTTTTATACGTCGTAAAATGACCAAAACGCCCTTATGGGGCATAATTTGAATTTTAAACTTTAACGGGCATACAAGTTGATATCCTACTGATATTTATAACTTTTTTAAAGTACATTGACATATGGGACTTGTCCATGACTCCTCAGGTTACTCGTTATCGCTTATACGCGTACGGACAAGCTTACGTAACTAGTTTACGTACGTTTACCAAAACGAGTTAAACCTTATCATTTTTACTTCAAAATCCAAAATGTATTTAGTTTACCCATATTATACAAGCCTTCATACTTGTTGGGTCTAAATTACATTTTATTCCGATCATCACTTAATCTAGCGTATCGTACCATTTTTAATATTTCCAGCTAGCCGGTTTAAGTCTATGACTTAAATAAAATCCGTTTGCATTCTAATTGGTTATTTATACCATCATTCCAGACTAGAGCCTTTCGGTAAATTGTACCTACGCTTACTTAATTGAATACGGCTGAGTTATTATAAATCTTGCAATTTAAGACAGGAGCTAGCTCAAGTAAATACTCTTAACCTATTTTTCCTTATACGGGCTTGGGATACGGTAATATAATTACCGCATGGTTAGGTATGGGATTCGAAGACCAATAAGTCGGGAAATTCAAATAACCTGTTTTAATTTGTATTGCTTTACTGAAACATTGGGGGTTAATGCGACCGTGTCCTGGATATCCTTGACTCATTAATTACAAATGGCCACGACCTAAGCACGGGGTGTAGGCATACACCCGACAGATGCAATATGGTTTATTAAATAATTTTATACCCAATATGAGTTTCCCAATATGGGTTTCCCAATATGGGTTTCCCAATATGGGTTTCCCAATAAGGGAATAAGTGGTGTGTCGGTTAATCATGAACCGGCATAGTACCAGGCCCCGTATGTAGAGCAAGTTATGTAAAACTGATAACATGAGATATAGGTTGTCCCAAGTATAAAATATTTTGTGCCTTGTGCACCTAAACCAATTTTCATAAACATTTTTCAAATGTGTCGCTTGATTGTATTTACCAGTGAAAACTGACGTATTTTAAAAAGTCTAAGTGACAGGTACAAATACGTAAATAGGCTGGAAGCTACTCGGGACTGTTAGACGAGGAACTTGCAACTCCTTCGCATAAGCCATTAGTCTAATAAACTTCTTTTGTTTTAATGATCCGCCTGTGGATTATTTCAAACTTGTTTGTACTTAATACTTTTATATTTTCAGACATTTGGGTTTGTAATAATATTTTATATTCCAAGACTTCCACTGTGCTATTCTGTGTATGTTTGACCATGATGATACCAATCTTACGTCACGACACTCCCCACCGGGCTGAGCTGTAAATATCGGGGTGTGACATTTAATTTCAAATTTGTTAAGCGGTTTTGGCAATTGGGATCACAAGGGCCACTACTCTCCCACTTCTTATTTGCCGACGACACCATCTTCTTGGGAGAGTGGTCAGTTAGGAATGCGTTAATGCTCTGACGCCTTCTTACGTATTTCTACTTCGTTTCCGGGCTCAAGATTAATCTCTAAAAGTGTAGTTTTTTCAGTATTGGGATGTCTCAGTTGGATCTTGCGATTATGATCAATCTCTTCGAGTGTAAATAGGGGTCTTTTCCTTTTACTCATCTCGGATTACCGGTAGGGGGCAACATGAATCTTATGCGCAATTGGACACCAGTGGTAGAGAAGTTTAGGAATAGATTATCTATTTGGAAAGCTTGACAACTCTCCATTGGTGGTAGAATGACCCTTTGAAGTCTGTCTTGAATGCTTTTCCAATATATTTTTTTCTCGATGTATCGAGCTCCGTCCAAGTTCTAAAAACCTTGGAACGGTTCAGGCGTATTTTCTTTTGGGGTGCTAGCGAGACAAATGATAAGATGAGTTGAGTGGATTGGAATAATATAAAAAACCGGTGGATCAAGGCGGTATTGGTGTGAGCTCCCCTCGGGACGCGAATTTGGCTATGCTAGCTAAATGGTGGTAGAGGTTTAAGAAGGATCAAGATGCGTGAATTTGGAGGAAAGTCGTTTGGTCTATCCATAGTTGGTCTCGATCGTGGTCATTTATTCCTAGACGGCTTAATAACTCGGGACCGTGGAAGCAAATAGTAAATATAAAGGGGGACTTTGAAATACAGGAGGTTTTTTTTTTGGAAACAGCTATGAGATGCATTGTGGGAAACGGGTAGAAAATTCTCTTTTGAAACAATATTTTGGCTGGACCGGCTCCATTTATGGTTGTGTTCCCATCCCTTTTTGTCTTGGAAATGGAGAAAATGTGTACCGTCGCAGACCGCATTGGGCTTGGGCCTGATGGTTTGACGTTTTTCTAGAATTGGAACCGTAGAAATCTGACTTTGGGGGAACAAACTGAGCTTTTGAATATCGGGTCGGCCCTTACTTCTGTGTCTCTATCTAATGCCTCAGGTAAGTGGGTATGGGCGTTAGAAGAGTTAGGCTCTTTTTCCGTTAAAATTCTAAAAAGTCTCATTGAAGGGTGTGGGTCAAACCCTAACCATGTTATTTCCCCTAGTAATAACTGGGTTCCGACAAAGGTTCGGTTTATAGCATGGAGAGCTGAGCTTCAAAGGCTACCCACTATGATGGCTCTTCAATGAAGAAACATCACAATACAAAACCCTTTGTGTCGTATATGCGGGGATGCTCAAGAGACCGTGGACTATATTTTCCTATCATACCAATTCTCTCAGACCATCTAGACCATCTGGAGTATTATTAGCCAGTGGTGTCATCTCAAGCCCATTTTTGCTTTTCAAATCTGGGATCTTCTTGACATCCACAAGTTTTCAAGTGGTTCAAAACAAAGAAAGAAGGCGATATAAGTTGTAATCCTGACAGTAATCTGGAGCATTTGGATGTCTCGAAACAAAGCGATTTTTGGGTCTATAAACTCGACGGTGTCCACAGTCATTGAGGAGTCAAAAACCTTGAGTTACCTTTGGGTGAAGAACAGATCCAAGGCTAGAGTTTTATATTGGGGTGATTGGAAGTCCTTTAGTCTCGGGTCTTTAGCTTAATTGGTTTGTATGTGGTTGGTTTTTTCTTTTTTTCTGTTTTGTTTATGTAATCGTGACTCAAATATGTAGCTAGCATCTAGCTAGTTGGTGGATAATAAATCGAGGTTTTTGTTGGTTGTTCAAAAAAATGTAATTTACTTTATTGGATAAAAATTTAATTATACATTGTAAAATCATGCGCGCGCGCACACACACACACACACACATATATATATATATAGGGTAGGGTTCATGAGTGAACAATGATGTTTTTGTGAACAAAATGAACTTATCTTGACCATTGATTTTGTAGATCTAGATTTTTTCTTTAGTGGCAAGATGGTAATTATTTTTTATAACTTCCATGTGTTTTAATATACATAAGGGTATAATTGTATTTTCATCTCTCTAATTAATTAATTGTTTTTTTTCTCTCTCCTAATTTCTCTTTCCAGTTTAAAGAACATTTAATTACATTCTTTACACTTTTTTTTTCTCTCACCAATTACCTAACTTGATAATTTTAAAAAATACAAACATTATCAAATATTGTTCCATTAAAACATAATTAAAAATATTTAATTACATTCTCTATACATATATGTAATATATGTATTCATATTTTAGAAAATTATGTACACACATGTACATTCATAATATACCTCTAACTAGAAGATAATTATATCTTTGTTCAGCAATGTACATGCGTGTATAACAAAGACCTGAGATGGTTATTTGGCATTGTACATATGTGTATATATTCTTATCTATACTACTATATTAAAGAAACTGGGTTTTCTACCCTTTTGGTCATTTTACATTGTGTATACATTTTGAAGCAACATGTACAAGAGTGCCAAGCTATTTTTGAGGGGGCAAAATTGCGCATTAACCAAAGATTTAAGACACTTTAGGGGCAATATAGGAATTTTAACCATGAAATCTATTTTCCTCTTTTAATGGCACCGTCTGTTCAAGTGTTAAACCGCCCTCATCAATGGAGAATTTGGATGGTCTTCGCCTTCACCACTATCAAGATACAATATTACACACATTTTACGATCAAGGGTTTTACTTTCATTCGATTTACTCTCACAAAACTACAACGAAGAAATTCCACCGGTCACCGACGATTGTTCTTCCTTCCTTCACTCGATCGATCATCCTATTTTTGCTACTACCACAAAACAAATCGGTCTCTGGTTGATTGGCAGTAGCCGGATGGGTGATTTGAGCAGGTGATTTTAATTATTGTCAGATCGTATCCAATTGTTTTCATTCGTTCAGATAAATTGAAGTTCTATAGAGAAATTATAGTTCTGCACACAAGGTGTTTGATTTAATGCTCGTATGAGTTTTACTTATAAATTTGAAGCCAATTTTGGTTTTGTTGATGCTATATATAGATTCCTATAAAATAAAACAATTACATTGTTTCGATGAACAGGTGGAGCCAGAAGTTCGATTGATTATTCGTGTTCATGGGTGGCGGACTGCATCAGGTAGAACACAACTTCTTTGCCTTCCAATTTGAACTTTTATAATTCTATGGGTTGCTTGACATTAGATAGTCAAGCATTAATGCATGACTTTTTTGGTCTTTTCCAATTGCAGCTTATGTTGGTTAATATCTTAGGTTCAAACAGAAAGAGAGAAGACTAAAACACAACATCAGTGTTTTTAGACTTGGATCATCTTCATGTATTTTGTACGCTAGACCTTAAAATCAATGGTACAAGTTCTCTACCTTCAGGTTGTGTATATGATATTGATTCGTTTCTTAACTACTTTTAGTGGCTTGCGCAAGCCATTAGGCATTAACACTTCATCTCTTTTGCAGTTTATTGTTGTAGAAATTCGGTTCCAATGTATGTTAAAGTCTCTGCAGTTCACGTCTTCATCTTCTTTGATTCGCCTGCAATTTAAGGTGAGAGATCTTCCTTATATATTTTGTATTGTACCTATTGTTTTGGAGTTGTATATTTAAGTGGTAATGCTTCAGTTTACACTGTTGTTGTATAAATATAAAAAAGGAATTCGAAAAGATTTAATCTTTTGTCTGAAGTGCTTTCTGATGACCAGTTCTTGTTTATTATCTTTTTAACCATTAATTGTCATATTTCATGTCATACCTGACTTGTCTCAATTGTTTTGACTTTCGAATTTGAAAGTTTACACATCCTATTATCAAATCAAGAATTGTCATTAATCGTTTCAGTACTGCTACTGTATCTTCTTCGGTTGAAGGATCCATTGGCCAGAATAAAAGCGGAAGTTACAGAGTTTTGTTGCTGATCAGATCACTGATTCTGATGTGACGTCATCGTTTACGACTTGATCTGCGGTCTAAACTCTACTTTCTGTGTATGAATGAATAATAATCTTCGATTTATTCGGTTGTTATTTGCATATATGACTTGTTTATTTCTTGTTTGATGATATCCAGATGATTGTTATTCTTTTTTATTATATTACGTTTAGTTGTTTAATAATTGTTTTTTGTAATACGTTTAGTTGACGGTGTTATAAAAACAGCAGGGGGTGGGGTTTCGGCGAGTCGAACTTGACACGACGATGGCTAAGGATTCCGGCAATGGAAGATGACAAGACATTTTCTCGAGTTCTCGGTCCAATGGTCAATCTTAATCTCTCTTTTCCAGTTCTTGGATGCGTTTATTAGTTGAAAATTAACATCTTTTGGATGGTTTGGAAACAGAGGACAGGGCCGAATCACGTTGATATAATCATTGTTACCAACCCGCCCATTCTACCACTTCTATTTCCTTTGCAATTTCCATGCACGTTTGAGAATACATCACTGATCTACTCAACCATTGTTAGGTCTTCAAATCGACCCACTCTCAATGGATCATGACAATATATACGGATAAAATGGAATCCGTGTATTCAACAACCAAATGTGGTCTTATAGAGGATTTGAAAATCCCGACACAATGTCTTCTGATAGAAACCTGATGAATAATAGCTCCATCGGTATTCGGACACGAGCCACTGATCCAACAACCGGGTAATAATAATAATAATTTATAATAACATATACAAAGTATATGCTTATTCTCTCCTTTGACTTTTTAAGGATGCCTAATTTGTAACCAATGTTTTTTTTAACAGGCTTAATCCTCAAATGGTAAATGATAATACTGCGTATTCATCGGAAGAACAGGTATACTACATGGCTGTTTATAGCTGTCAAAAAGGGTTGGGTTGACCTGAAACATAATAATTACTGTGCCAAATATGGTTATAAAATTGTGTTTCTTCAGTAATAATCTAATTTTTTAAAGAAGATGATTTAAGAGGTTATATTCATCAAAATTATTTGGACACTTTAAGCTATTTTTTTTATTTTACTCGTTTGAATTGTTTGAGCTAAAACACAACATGAAGCGACCCGTTTATAATAAAATTTGTATTTCCCATAGGGGTGCAAACGAGCCGAGCCAGAGCTCAACCTTGTTTAACTTATGAAAGCTCGAGCTCCGCTCGGTTTGTAGGTAGATTTTCAAGCTCGAGCTCCGCTCGTTTATTATTTATCAATTATTTATATTAATTATAATTATTATTTTGTATATAATTTAGTTATATTTTCACAATTTGATAACTAATAATTATTATTACTTAAATATATATTTAATATATTAATTAAAAATTATATAACTAACGGGTTGAAACCGCTTGTTTTGGAATCTGATAAGGTGAAGAACTTCACCTTGTTTTGATAAGGATTGTTTATGTTGATTGTTTTGGCTTGAAAAGTTTAATTATGATTCGGTTTCTGCGAACTGCAGATGGAAGCCTCGGCCAAACATTTTCCGATCAAGAAAAGGATGATCGTATTCATGGATTCGTCGCCGTCGCTTAACAACGCTTCATCCTCACAAGGGACTGAAAGTGTTGCGCAAGATGCTAATGCGAAAGCAGAAGTGAATTGCCTGCCTCCTGCATCGTTGACGGTTGCTGACTTGCATCAAAGTGAGAGTAATGATAGTAAACTGGATGTACACAAGTGTGTGACGTATAGTAGGAAACGTAATGAGCTTGAAGATATAAGTGGCACATTTGTAGCTCTTGGTGCTTTAGAGATTAAAGCAAATAGTGTGAAGTTGGAGAATATGTCTGCTAATGAAACTGCTATCAATATGTTAACGGCTGCTGAATCCAGGTTCATATTTAAAAAAAAAATTCACTGCCAATAAGTTTTGATTCAAACAAGTTGTTGTGTATACATGTTAACAGCTGCTGAATCCAGGTTCACATCTTTCAGTATCCAGCTGCTGTGTATACATGTTTATGTCCTTTTTTTATGAATGCTAATAGGTTTTGATTCAAACGAGACATCGGTGAAGCAACTAAGCATATAATAACAGTACTTACGGGTCGTATGATCACCAAAGTTATATTGTAAAAAAACTTGACCCGACCCGACCTGAAACCCGTTCTGACCCGGACCCGTTCTGACCCAGACCTGTTCCGACCCGGACCCGTTCTGACCCGGACCCATTTCGACTCGAACCAAAACAACCCTTTTTTTATAATTGACCCGTTTTGACCCGAACCTGTTTTGACCCATGACTCCACCCGATCTGACCCGTTTGCCAGGTCTACCTTATGGTAATGATCTTTCACGAACATAATATATGTAATAATCATATATTTCTAAAAAACAAATAATACATTTTGAACCTTTAGTTCCAAGTTCTAAACCGTCAAACCGTTAAAACTTAACTATGAACCGGGCCATAAACCGGCCAAACCAACCGACTTCTTTTTGGTATGCGAGGTTTGGTCGGTTTCGGCAGTTTATGAAGACCCCTAATTTCTTTATTACTTTACCCACCTTTGATCCAATAAGTTTCTCTTTGGTTGTAAACACAGATAGAAATGGTTCGTTTACCTTTCTATGATTCGATAAACTCCTATTTTTACTTTGGCAAGTTTTGTATCTTCTAATTGATATTTTGATAACGAATATACAAAATAAGTTTGTTCGTACTATGTTTTAAGCAATGTTTACAAGATCTATTCGGAACACCGAACCGTCTGGCTACCATTTGCATCTCTTAATCTTTAATATATAATTCATAGTGGCTCATTTTCAGTTATACGTATATAATTGAAAAAGCAAATTGAATATGAAGTCATTCGGGACACCCGCTGCAACGCGCGGGCATTCCCACTAGTAAATTATAAAATCAAGCAAGTTACATATACATATTTGTAACATACACATATGAATCTTAATGATATACATATGTGTATAATAAGTTTTTAAGATGGTTTTTCGGCACTATACATATGTGTATAACAAGCATCTGATATGGTTTTTCAGCATTATACAAATGTGTATAACAAGTATTTGAGATAGTTGTTCACAAATCATTAAAAACTGTTTCTGGGAGACTTATGATTTAAGAAAAAAAATGTTCTTGAAAAAAACCACTAGTAGTAGAAATAAAATCGGAAACCAGTTTAGGAAAACCACAAAAAAAAATGTTTACTTAAAAAAACTACCACAAAATTGTCTAACATCTGGAAGAAAACTGGTTTGCAAATCGCCGTGTTCTTAATTCCCTTGGTTCGCAATCTTCTAGCCTTCATCTTCTCTTCTCTGACACCAGAAACATCACTTGCTACCTTTACTTCAAATCAACTAAAACAGGGACAATTGTTGGTTAACAAAATAAAAGATAACAATCCTAAAAAAACTTATAATAACATGAAAAACTAACAATTGATGCATCGTATGTTCATTGCAATCCACTTACTCATATTATCTCAAATATAAATTGTAGTGCCCATTTAACAAATAAGGACCCACTACATACAAGAATAATTTGTTGCAATTCATTCGAAACTCTAGAAACATGTGATGATGCGATCACTATTGATTAACACATTTTTGTGTTTTGCCATAAGAGCGTACTCCCCCCGTCCCACTAAAAGTGTCCTATTTTGAATTTTCAAAGTCTTTATTTATAAACTTTGACCCTAAATAATTTTGTTTGTGTTAGATAATACTTGATGAAAGTTATATGATTTGAGTGCGTTTTACAAATGTTTTTATCGGGTTAATTTTCATCAAGTTTTATATAACACAAAAAATAAATAATTAAAGTTAAAGTTTATAAATAAAGACTTTGAAAATTCAAAAGATAACACTTTTAATGGGACGGAGGTAGTACAACAATCGTAAAAACAAATCATCTTTTTCCTTGTATTTGTTGTAACTAATTTAGAGATGAAATTCGATATTTAGGGAATAAAGTTAATATTTTGATTTATATAACTGTAGTTACCATAAATAAGTCCATGTTAAATTACATTATCACCCTTTAGAATAATTTAAATATTAATAAAGTCTAAATAAGATGTGTGGCTAGGATTAGTTCAAAAGGTTCACAACCAAGGATGTTGTTCACTCATGATCTCTATCCTATTTATATATATATATATATATATATAGGGGAAGGATCCACTAAAAAGTGGATTTTGCTTAAGTAGCCTAAGAATGATTGTGATGATGACATGTGGCACTCCTAATAAGTAGGAATAAAGGGCATTTTGGTCCTTATAAATAGGAGTGAAAATGACATGTGACACTCCTTTTGTTTTTTAAAAATACAACAAAAAAATCTAGTACAAAAAAAATCTAGCACAAAAAATCTAGTACAAAAAAATATAGCACAAAAAATGTAGTACAAAAAATATAGCACAAAAAATCTAGTACAAAAAATATAGCACGAAAAAATTCCGCAAAAAAAATGTAGTACAAAAAAATCTAGCACAAAAAAATTGAGAAAAAAAATTTAAGACAAAAAAATTCAGCACAAGAAATTTAGCACAAAAATATAGTACAAAAATCCAGCACAAAAAAATGTTATACAACATAGAAATACAACACATTTTAGTGGGTTTTTTTAGTCTTCATATTTTATATAGCAATATGGTACTCAAATTAAAGATAAAAAGACGCTTGATTTTATGGTGAAATTTTTATGAAAAAATAATGTCGTATAAAAAAGTTATGAACGTTTAAAAAATTAGGGTGAAATATGGATGTGTCTTGCATGTGGAGAGAGAAAGTCTATAAATATGATTTTCCCAAGATACCCTTGCACTCCTCCTTTCTCCTACACTTTCATCTTAACCATTGATTTGAAAAATGAATGGTTAAGATTCCTTCTCATCATACTTAGGGAAAATTAACTTTTTATTTGATCTTACCCCTATATATATATATATATATATATATATATATATATCATGGGGAGGGTTCATTGGGGAACACTAAAAAAATGGGGAACAGGGGAACACTCTTAAAAATTATACTTAACATGTTAAAAAAATATTTTTATAAATTTTTTTCGGCGCTTTTTCTTATAATAAAAGTAGAAACATTTTTGATAAAAAAAAATCAAAAACTAAAAATATAAAAAAATGTTTAAAAAACAGTTATATCTTATAGAATTAACTTAACATGTTAAAAATATTTATTTTTTTAAAATTTTTCAGCGCTTTTCTTTATAAAAAGGAGGAGAAACTAATCGAGTAAAAAAATATTTTTTCTAAAAAGAACAATTTTTAGCCTTTTTTTATTGTTTTTTTTAATATTTTTAGTTTTTGATTTTTTTTATTAAAAATGCTTCTACAAGTATATATAAGGAGAAGCGCAGAAAAAAATGTTTAAAAAATTAATTTTTAACATGTTAAGTTAAATTTTTAAGAGTGTTCCCCGGTTCCCTACTTTTTTAGTGTTCCCCAATGAACCTCACACTATATATCATATTATATATTATTCCAACGTATTTTTAAATAACTAAACCATAAGTTAACAAATTATTAAATAAATATATTAAATTCTCATAAATCAATGCGCATATTTCATTTAAAGCATTTCGTTCCATAGTATCCTCGAATAGTAGATCTTGCAGGTCGCTTTTCTCACGTATAAATTTCGCTTAGATTAGTAGTATTAACTTAACCCCAAGCGAAATCCTACTTCTCGCACCACATGACTTTTCGCATGGAACCTAGTATTCAAGTACAAGGATTTTATCTGGACACCATTGTTCACCAGATTTGTCTTAAGAGTCCGGGTATTGAGGATGCTTCTGGTTTTAGTGGTTTAAAGCATTGTATCACATGTAACTTTCAAAAGCCCTCTTCATAGACTGAGTTTTTCAAAGTTTAACCACATAGTTGCACGATATATGTGCTAACTTGGCGACAACTCTTGCACGAGACGTGCATGTACAACTTCACAATCTCTAGGTACACGAACTCTCGACCATGTCGTAGCTTAAACTACATATAACAATGTGTCTGAAAGATTACAAAGCTTGACCTCTTCTCATTCACATCATCAATATAAATAGTTACAACCCAAATCTCCTCCTATTGAGGAGAGATATACATGACATATATAACAAATATTTTCCTATTTTATATAAATGTCTATTACACCCCCGCAGTCGAAGCTAGAGGCGGCCGAATGCTGAGACTGGACCGAAAATCATCAAATAGCACTTTTGGTAAACCTTTGGTAAAAATGTCCGCTACTTGGAAACGTGTGGGTATGTGTAAAATTCGAACAGAACCACGTTGAACCAGGTCTCGAACAAAATGAAGATCCGGTTCTATATGTTTGGTACGTTGATGTTGAACTGGGTTCCCGGACAGATATATTGCACTAATATTATCGCAGTACACAAGACTGGCAGAAGCGAGGGGCTTATGTAGTTCGAGTAAGAGATTTCGAAGCCAACAAATTTCCGCAACAACATTCGCAACTCCACGATATTCGGCCTCAGCACTAGACCGTGAGACAACCGATTGACGTTTGGACGACCAGGAGATGAGATTAGGGCCAAAATAAACACAATACCCGGAAGTAGATCGGCGCGTATCCGGACACCCTGCCCAATCGGCATCAGTATAGGCTCGTAAGGAGAAGTCGGAAGAAGCACCAATAGTTAAACCATGAGATGAGGTACCTTGTAGATACCGAATAATTCGTTTAAGTGCATTCCAATGATCTAGCTTAGGGGCGTGCATGAACATACACACTTGTTGAACAGCATAGCAAATATCCGGTCTCGTGAAGGTTAGGTATTGGAGTGCGCCGGCAAGACTGCGATACAATGTCGGGTCATCATAATCTGCACCGGAATCCGAACCCAGCTTGGGTTTAGTATCAACAGGTGTGGCAACAGGTTTACACGAGGACATGCCAGCCCGGTCGATAATGTCTTTCGTGTATGTCTGTTGAGAAAGAAACATGTTATTACCTTGCCTTTGAACATGAACACCCAAAAAATGACTCAGAGGCCCTAGATCCTTCATTGCAAATTCGGCTGCAAGACGAGACATAAGATTGACCCGAAGAGAATCGGTAGACGTTGTTAGAATGATGTCATCGACATATATAAGAAGATACGCCGTATGTCCGTGGTGCTGATAAGTAAAAAGAGAATTGTCGCATTTGCTTTGTCGGAATCCGAGAGAGAGAACAAAGTCTGTGAATCGTTGATACCAGGCCCGTGGAGCCTGTTTTAAACCATAAAGTGATTTCTGAAGTAAGCACACATGATCCGGATATTGCGCATGTCGAAACCCCATGGGTTGATACATATAAACAGTCTCGTGAAGGTTACCATGAAGAAATGCGTTTGTCACATCAAGTTGGTGAATCGGCCATGAATGTGACAAAGCTAGAGATAAAACAGTACGTATCGTAGTCGGTTTAACAACCGGACTAAATGTCTCACCACAGTCTACCCCAATCTGTTGATTGCTTCCATCACAAACAAGACGAGCCTTATACCTTTCTAATGTACCATCCGAGCGAAACTTGTGGCGAAAAAGCCACATGCTACGTAAAACATGCATATTAGGCTGCCTTGGAACTAACACCCAGGTCTTATTTTTAAGAAGAGCATTAAATTCAGTGTTCATGGCATTAAACCATGCCGTGCTGGACAAAGCATCCTTCGGGTTTTTAGGAATAGGTTCGATAGAAGATGAATGGAGGTTGAAGATATGCTTGGGTTTATGTATGCCATCCATAGAACGTGTGCGGATGGTGCGAGTGGGTGGCGGAGGTGGGGGTGGGGGTGGGGGTGGGGGTGGGGGTGGAGTGGGTAAAGTAGTTGATGAGGAGGTCGTCGGAGGTGACGACACGGAGGTAGGATGGAAGATAGAATCGGATGAAGGGGTGTGAATGTAACACCCGTTCTCATTATTCAAGGTTTAACGTATATTTTACGAAAAACAATCATGTAATTAAGATTGTATATACATTAGAAATACGGGTTTATTAAAACTTTTACCAATCATTAGTTATTCTACATAACTTGATCAAATATGTTGTTTAAAATCTACAACGTGGCAAAGTGCGGAAGCGTGTATCTTTATCGTGTTCGGTTCTTCGTTGAGCTTGATCGTCTTTCGGCATCCAAAATGTACCTACATTTCATAAACATGAAATGCTTTAGTCATACGGAGATTAAAATATGTCTAAACGAGTCCGGGAAGCTAAACTTGAAAAAAATACATTTTTGTACTGAGCCCACCGTAAATTACGGTGGGTACCGTAATTTACGGTAGCCCCTGAAACTTTATTCTTCTACCGTAAATCAGAAGAGGATTACCGTAACATTTTCATCTCCACCGTAAATTACGGTGGACACCGTAATTTACGGTGGCCCCTGCATTCAGCATTTCCATTTTGCCGTAATTTGACACGAAATCTTTCGTATCTTTCAAACCGCTTATCCGTTTGACCTACCGTTTCTTCCTACATGATTGTAATTTGATTCTCCATCATATGGAGTTAAAAACCGACATTCGGCTTAACAAAATTTAAGACTTTTAAGTCTTCGGCTTATTACCTTTTATATCAAATATTGACCCGATTATATATTTCATCAAACAAACGTATTTATTTGATTCCTATATTTCATACACTTCTTCAAATAAATGTTATATACCATATTAGGTTCTAATCATAGGTTTATTACACAAATTAAACCCGTTTTCGCTCGTCTGCTTATTTTGACCGTTAAGGGTATTTAAGCACTTTAAAACTTGAAATCATTTTCCTTCTTTTCTAGCATCTTATTCCTACATTTCTTATCAAGAAATCTTCCACTACAACTATATGTGTGTGGATTTCAATGTGTATATCTATATGTTCCGAGTTTTACCCTCCGGATTGCTATTTTACGGCAAGACTCAAATAGAGCTATGTGACTAACATATCACATCTTTCAACTTCTATACTTATTCTAAGTATTTACCTAGTCATAAAACTCGTTTCCAAACAACCTCTAAGGGTCGTTTGTTCCATTTAGCCTACATGGGCATTTTGGTCGATTTTTGTCATTCTTTTACGACGAAGGACTATTAGTGCTTGTTTGAACCCCAAAGTCCGACCTTTTAACCATATTCTTGTTTAGAAACCAATATGTTTCTAAAACACCATAATCATAAGTCAATTTATTCGCTTACCTAAAAGATAACCAAATAAATTATTTTAACCTTGTCTAACTGTTATAAAACTCCAAATTCTACATGGTGAGTTGTATTATTATACATACCTGGCTCGGATCAATATATTGACCCGTTTCAATACCTTTCCTTAGTTGCTACTAAGTGATAGCGATGTAAGCATCCATGTGCTATTTATTTCCTAAAATCATGCAACTTGACAACCCATTAGTCGATATTGTCAAAGGGTGATAATTTCACCTTTTGACCCGTTTGGTCTAAATGATCAATTACCATTGTCAAATTGTCAAAATTACTATTTTGCCCTTAATGGTTATTATGATTTAACTTATATGATAACCATTAAAAGTACATGCTTCATTCGTCATAATATGATCGAATTACCGGTTTAACTCATTTTTAGCCATCACTATGTTTTCTTGTCATATTTGATTATCTTGTTCAGTACGACCACACGTCGGAACATCATATCTCAATTAGGTATTTTTATTTTTCGTAACTAATACGACGAAAGAATATTATAAATATATGACTAGTGTAAGATATACTTACCTTGCATCCGAATTATGCTTTTTCCTTCATTCATGATTCGTTTGACCCACTTCCTTCCCCAAGCTTTCGCCTAGCTTGCCAAGCGTCAAACTATCATTGTAATTGTAAGACGGTTAAGTTAGTCATAATCATTTACGACTATTTCATCTTACGGATTTTTATGTCGAAGCTCTTATTCGACTTCATCATTGGTTAGTTTGATTTTCTAAAATCAACTACCTTACTCATATAACATGCACAATCAAGGCAAACCAACATTATGATTAGAAACCATCTTATCCCATATCTC
This sequence comes from Helianthus tuberosus, assembly GCA_030545235.1. NCBI lineage: Eukaryota > Viridiplantae > Streptophyta > Magnoliopsida > Asterales > Asteraceae > Helianthus > Helianthus tuberosus. Next base: position 89,804,798 of record CM060448.1, read on the forward strand.
GTGTAATTAGTCAAGTTAGCCAATTACGTGTTTCACTCGAATTTCAACACTATAATTCTCATTTAGGCATTTTAACAAACACCTAGTGGGCATAATTCTACACATTTGCTAACTAGTTCATAACTAGTCATTTTTACCAAGATTAACATCAAAATTCACCACTATCACTTATGATCAATACTCAAACTTGCAAATTGTTTAAGTATTTCCCGATTACTAACATGCATGATGATCCTAATCACAATCATATCATCAAATTCATTATATGATTAAAACCCACTTAACCTAATGTGGTAAATCATTCAATCCATAGCATGTTATGTATGATTTTCACTTAGGGTTTTGTTCCTAAGCAAATATACATCACTAATCTAGCCATGGCTTCTCTAATCCATGCCTAATTCGCGATTAGGATGATTATCCAATTTTTACAACTTCAAGATTGTTAGAAATTCGACATACCTTACGATCCCCTTGACTTGGTGACCGTTTCTATGTGTTCAAATCCGAATTTGACCCTTGTTTGATCCTCCAATTTGAGGGTTTTGTTGAAGTTTAGGGTTGAGCTCCATGGGAGCTTTCCTGAGATCGATCCAGAACACACATGTGTGTGTGTGTTTGTGTTTTGTTTAGTTTAATAACTTTTCTAGTTATCCCACTGTAACCCCTCGTGTTTGGTTCGTTATTAAGTAGGCCACAACCTACTTATTTTCAACAATATTCCCACTTATTAACTAGGTTTAATATTCCTAGTTAACTTAGCGGTTTCAGGAATATTTATGACTAAGTTTATTTTAAGTCCCGTTAGGTCGGGCCTTCTATAAACTTTATTTCCTCCAAAGCCTTATTCTACTTTTATTTAATATTAGGTTTATTTATTTAAAATCCTAATATTCACCGGGTTACTTTTACCACTGACGGTATTTTACCCGCCTTTTAGTATTAACATGGGTTAATTACCAAACCCATTTTCGGGGTGTTACAAGTCTACCCCCCTTAAAGAGGTTTCGTCCTCGAAACCTTTTCTTACATAATTCATTGAGTTTAAACTCAATGTATTTGATCCGAGATTTCATTTAAACATTACTTATACTTTTAACCAATTATTAGTATTACCAGATAAGCATGGTAACATCTTTTTGGTCACTAATTGTCTACGTATCTCATATGACTTAGTGCAACTTAAAATAACGTAATCTCGTTATTTCCACTAGTTTAGTCAACTTAGCGATATCTATCGCTTTCATATACTATCGAATTCCTTATGAATCCGAAATTTTGACTCGTTTAAAGTCCTTTAGTGAAATCTTTTCACTTTTAGCAGCAATTTCTTTTGTCTTCAAATTTATTTATTCGGTTCAATCATATCGAACCTACCGCTTACAAGCAAACCAAATTTATTTAAATGACCTTGACCGGTCTCACTTCTTAGACTTATTAGTCCAGTTACTTTTTACCGCTTGCTTGGTTATAATGTGATTCTACTTCACATTACATTTCTTGACCGTGATCATGTTACATTATGTTTAATTTATATCAAAATTTCCTTTCCGAAACATCACTTTTGATTATAACGTCTTGCGCCTATCGGTGTCAAGACTTGAACCTTTCATGCTTAATATTCAATTTTTCCTATCAGGATTCTCATTCGTAAAAACGTTATTTCTTACTAAAACCAAGGTTTTAGTTTAGGATCTTCTCTTTATCTTTCGTCAATTTTTCGTAACAGGACATTGACAGTCTGTAATTTATTCTTTTACAGTCTTAGTTTTATGCGGGGATTTTCAACTGGTTCTCTCGCTTTGTTAAGTAACCCGTAAGTTCTTTCACGTAGCCTCGTAGGCTATTTCCTTAGGTCTTCACCCCCTTTTTACTGAAAACACTAAGGTTTATTTCCTTTTCTTTTCGTGACCCAAGGGTCATTCTGGTCCCGTAGACCTTAACACTGTGTTTAATCCCGTAGGTTATGATGATCCCGTAAATCATCTTTTATTTGTATCTACATTCAAATGTATATATATATATTCATATATAGCTTCAAAGCATGTCTTGCTATGTTTAAAATCGTATATTTTCGCTTATGAGCTTTAGTTGACCTTGACCGTAGTCTAAGGCTTCATTTGTTTATTTCCGGCGAAATTTTCTGACTTTGTCCTTACGTTTGACGTTTTACAAAAACGACCCGTTAAGAGACATATTCGCATTTTCCGGGTTCGAGTGTAAGTACACTACCTCCCAATGCTTGTCTAAATCATTTTACATGTTTGCGTTTTCTGGGTTCGAGTGTAAGTGCACTCCCTCCCAATACTTGTCTAACTCATTTTACATGCTTGCGTTTTCTGGGTTCGAGTGTAAGTACACTCCCTCCCAATACTTGTCTAAATCATTTTACATGCTTGCGTTTTCTGGGTTCGAGTGTAAGTACACTCCCTCCCAATACTTGTCTAAATCATTTTACATGCTTGCGTTTTCTGGGTTCGAGTGTAAGTACACTCCCTCCCAATACTTGTCTAAATCATTTTACATGCTTGTTTGTCCCTTCACTCGGGCTCGTTGTCCTAATGTAATACGCTTCCGTCACTCGGTTGTGCGTTTACATTATTATCAAATATTTTGCTTATCTGATTCATTTGGGTACTTTTTAATTAGTCCCGTTCACCCCGTCCTCACTACATCGGATGTAAATGTGTCCGCTATAAGAAACTCATGGTATCATATGTCACTACTTACTTGGCCAGAGTAAGCGGTTAACACATGACATACACGACCTTTTTATAGTTTTCACACCACGCCCTATGTAAGTAACGCCTCTATTTGGTTTCTATTGGAAACAATATCCCGGATAGATTTTCTATTCGGGCCTTTCCAAGTTTTTAATCTACATATGCAACTTTCAACCTCTACGTATTTGTTGCATATTACTATTCACGTAATAACTTAAAATGCGCACCTGTAAGTGCTTGCCCTAACGGGCTTTTTATGTCGTTAACTTTGTTCACGATCGTCTCGTAATTTAGGTCCTTGATGAGTATGCTCATCTTGTCATACTTCGGACCGCTCCTCTATCATATCCTTAATTTGTTCAACTCTTGTCATCTTTGAATGCAAGTGTTCTTCAATCAAGACATTCACAAAAGTTAGTAATATCAACTTTACTAAATGCCCGTATCGTAATACAAGGCTTTTCTATTATACGCGTCAACGCGCGCAATTTCGTCGACTGTATTCATCATTTAGTTTAGGTATCGTGTGTCATACGATAGTCTTATGTGTTGTTTACAACGCTTTAGCGTGCTTAAACTTATTAACATACATGTACTTACCGGAATTGCGATCAAGCCTCGAACCGAACACTAATCTTTATCAAGAGCGTAAGGTTTAAGTCCAAGCATGGTTTTCCCCGCCATACTTGAATCTCTTAAACCAAGGCTCTGATACCAACTTGTAACACCCGTTCTCATTATTCAAGGTTTAACGTATATTTTACGAAAAACAATCATGTAATTAAGATTGTATATACATTAGAAATACGGGTTTATTAAAACTTTTACCAATCATTAGTTATTCTACATAACTTGATCAAATATGTTGTTTAAAATCTACAACGTGGCAAAGTGCGGAAGCGTGTATCTTTATCGTGTTCGGTTCTTCGTTGAGCTTGATCGTCTTTCGGCATCCAAAATGTACCTACATTTCATAAACATGAAATGCTTTAGTCATACGGAGATTAAAATATGTCTAAACGAGTCCGGGAAGTTAAACTTGAAAAAAATACATTTTTGTACTGAGCCCACCGTAAATTACGGTGGGTACCGTAATTTATGGTAGCCCCTGAAACTTTATTCTTCTACCGTAAATCAGAAGAGGATTACCGTAACATTTTCATCTCCACCGTAAATTACGGTGGACACCGTAATTTACGGTGGCCCCTGCATTCAGCATTTCCATTTTGCCGTAATTTGACACGAAATATTTCGTATCTTTCAAACCGCTTATCCGTTTGACCTACCGTTTCTTCCTACGTGATTGTAATTTGATTCTCCATCATATGGAGTTAAAAACCGACATTCGGCTTAACAAAATTTAAGACTTTTAAGTCTTCGGCTTATTACCCTTTATATCAAATATTGACCCGATTATATATTTCATCAAACAAACGTATTTATTTGATTCCTATATTTCATACACTTCTTCAAATAAATGTTATATACCATATTAGGTTCTAATCATAGGTTTATTACACAAATTAAACCCGTTTTCGCTCGTATGCTTATTTTGACCGTTAAGGGTATTTAAGCACTTTAAAACTTGAAATCATTTTCCTTCTTTTCTAGCATCTTATTCCTACATTTCTTATCAAGAAATCTTCCACTACAACTATATGTGTGTGGATTTCAATGTGTATATCTATATGTTCCGAGTTTTACCCTCCGGATTGCTATTTTACGGCAAGACTCAAATAGAGCTATGTGACTAACATATCACATCTTTCAACTTCTATACTTATTCTAAGTATTTACCTAGTCATAAAACTCGTTTCCAAACAACCTCTAAGGGTCGTTTGTTCCATTTAGCCTACATGGGCATTTTGGTCGATTTTTGTCATTCTTTTACGACGAAGGACTATTAGTGCTTGTTTGAACCCCAAAGTCCGACCTTTTAACCATATTCTTGTTTAGAAACCAATATGTTTCTAAAACACCATAATCATAAGTCAATTTATTCGCTTACCTAAAAGATAACCAAATAAATTATTTTAACCTTGTCTAACTGTTATAAAACTCCAAATTCTACATGGTGAGTTGTATTATTATACATACCTGGCTCGGATCAATATATTGACCCGTTTCAATACCTTTCCTTAGTTGCTACTAAGTGATAGCGATGTAAGCATCCATGTGCTATTTATTTCCTAAAATCATGCAACTTGACAACCCATTAGTCGATATTGTCAAAGGGTGATAATTTCACCTTTTGACCCGTTTGGTCTAAATGATCAATTACCATTGTCAAATTGTCAAAATTACTATTTTGCCCTTAATGGTTATTATGATTTAACTTATATGATAACCATTCAAAGTACATGCTTCATTCGTCATAATATGATCGAATTACCGGTTTAACTCATTTTTAGCCATCACTATGTTTTCTTGTCATATTTAATTATCTTGTTCAGTACGACCACACGTCGGAACATCATATCTCAATTAGGTATTTTTATTTTTCGTAACTAATACGACGAAAGAATATTATAAATATATGACTAGTGTAAGATATACTTACCTTGCATCCGAATTATGCTTTTTCCTTCATTCATGATTCGTTTGACCCGCTTCCTTCCCCAAGCTTTCGCCTAGCTTGCCAAGCGTCAAACTATCATTGTAATTGTAAGACGGTTAAGTTAGTCATAATCATTTACGACTATTTCATCTTACGGATTTTTATGTCGAAGCTCTTATTCGACTTCATCATTGGTTAGTTTGATTTTCTAAAATCAACTACCTTACTCATATAACATGCACAATCAAGGCAAACCAACATTATGATTAGAAACCATCTTATCCCATATCTCGTGTAATTAGTCAAGTTAGCCAATTACGTGTTTCACTCGAATTTCAACACTATAATTCTCATTTAGGCATTTTAACAAACACCTAGTGGGCATAATTCTACACATTTGCTAACTAGTTCATAACTAGTCATTTTTACCAAGATTAACATCAAAATTCACCACTATCACTTATGATCAATACTCAAACTTGCAAATTGTTTAAGTATTTCCCGATTACTAACATGCATGATGATCCTAATCACAATCATATCATCAAATTCATTATATGATTAAAACCCACTTAACCTAATGTGGTAAATCATTCAATCCATAGCATGTTATGTATGATTTTCACTTAGGGTTTTGTTCCTAAGCAAATATACATCACTAATCTAGCCATGGCTTCTCTAATCCATGCCTAATTCGCGATTAGGATGATTATCCAATTTTTACAACTTCAAGATTGTTAGAAATTCGACATACCTTACGATCCCCTTGACTTGGTGACCGTTTCTATGTGTTCAAATCCGAATTTGACCCTTGTTTGATCCTCCAATTTGAGGGTTTTGTTGAAGTTTAGGGTTGAGCTCCATGGGAGCTTTCCTGAGATCGATCCAGAACATACATGTGTGTGTGTGTTTGTGTTTTGTTTAGTTTAATAACTTTTCTAGTTATCCCACTTTAACCCCTCGTGTTTGGTTCGTTATTAAGTAGGCCACAACCTACTTATTTTCAACAATATTCCCACTTATTAACTAGGTTTAATATTCCTAGTTAACTTAGCGGTTTCAGGAATATTTATGACTAAGTTTATTTTAAGTCCCGTTAGGTCGGGCCTTCTATAAACTTTATTTCCTCCAAAGCCTTATTCTACTTTTATTTAATATTAGGTTTATTTATTTAAAATCCTAATATTCACCGGGTTACTTTTACCACTGACGGTATTTTACCCGCCTTTTAGTATTAACATGGGTTAATTACCAAACCCATTTTCGGGGTGTTACAGTGAACCTGACTGGTAATGGGGCTGTGAGGAGGTGATATAGTACCGAAAGGAGAATTGGGTATGAAAGGTGATGAGGGTGTGGGGCTGTGATGAGGTGAGGGTGGGCTAGAAAAGTGTGGGCTAGTAGTAGTGTTTGGGCCGAGAGGTGTTATGTGGGTGTGAGTAAGTGGGCCGAGAGGTGTATTGGGTGGTGGGTTGAGTGGGCCAATGGGGTTAGAAATAATAGGTATTGGATTTGGAGTAGGTGGAGTGGATAAGTTAGTGTGAGGTGGGAACTGTGGAGAAGACGTGGCAGGGGATTGGGCTGAAGAGGTGGAATTAGAGTTGTTGGAATCAGTGGGGAAAGAAGAGGGAAATCGATAAAGAGGATGTGTATTGTCAGAAAGGAAATCATACGTGGAAGGAGAAGGTATAGGGTTATTAGCAAAAGGAAAAATAGACTCATCAAAGATGACATGTCTATTTATGAGAATTTTCCGTGTATTTAGATCCAGGCATTTGTAACCCCTATGATTGGTTGGGTAGCCAAGAAAGACACATGGCATAGATCGATATTGTAGCTTGTGAATGTTTGTGTGGGGAACAAGAGGATAGCAAAGGCAACCAAATACTCGAAGGTGCGAGTATGAGGGGATCTGGTTGTATAATTTTTGAGTGGGAGAAATGTTGGAGAGGACTTTGCTTGGTAAAATATTGTGAAGATAGGTTGCAACGTCCAAGGCATGATGCCAATAGTTGCTGGGTAACGAAGAATGGGCTAAAAGGGTTCGAATGATATTATTAATGGATCTAATTTTTCTTTCGGCTTTACCGTTTTGAGAGGAGGTATAGGGACAGGAGAAGCGAAATTGCATGCCATTTAGTTTACAAAATTGGTGAAACATACTATTGTTGTATTCTGTTCCATTATCGCATTGAAATTGTTTGATTTTTCGTTCAAACTGAGTGAGAATCATATTATAAAATGTAGTAAAGGTGGAGAAAACATGAGATTTGGTGGTGAGAGGGTAAGTCCAAAGAAAGTTAGAAAAATTATCAATAAATAGAATGTAATAACGATGACCCCCCGTACTAAGTACTGGGGAAGTCCAAAGATCACTGTGTATGATATCAAATGGCAAATTTGTAATATGATTAGAATCCATAAAAGGTAACCGAATATGTTTACCAAAAACACAAGACTGACAAACATGGTTTTTCAAACTACCACACGAAATTAAGCTAGAGTTTTTAAGAGCATGTAATAAAGAAGGTCCCGGATGACCGAGACGTTGATGCCATGTGTCGGGAGAAATTGCAGTGAGAGCGGTGGGAGATGTGATCTTGGTAACTTGGGATGGATCAAAAGTGTAGAGTCCTTCCGAGCTATTGCATCGTAGGATAGGGGTCCGAGTCTTGAGATCCTTCACCAAAAAACCATACGGGTCAAATTCAATAGATAATTTATTATCGGTAGTAAAACGACGCACGGAAAGTAAGTTTTTAATTAGGGACGGTGCGTAAAGGACATGGTTTAATTTGAATGGTGGGAGGGGGTGGGGTAGGGTAAGATTGCCTTGTCCATGCACGGGAATGGTTTGACCATTACCCACAATAATATGTTTATTAATGCTTTTATTAAAAACAGACGAGGGATGAGAGTTAGAAGACATATGACCTGTTGCACCTGTGTCCATAGCCCACGAAGGGTCGTTGAGAGACATTGCATGCATCGCGTGATTTAGATCAGTTGGCATGTGCTGTGTTGGTCGAGGGCCTAGAATTCCTGCGGAGGAGTGATTATTGGATCTGTTCATGGTAGGATAAGGGCAAGGAGGCCCATTAGTCCAGGAGGCCCATGCATTTGAAGGTGTGGTTTGAGTGGGGCCGGCCCATGGCGCAAAGAAAGACCATGGGTAGTAGGCTGCCGAATGTGAATACCCTGGAGATGAAAAGTTGCCGCCACCAAACTGAGTATTACCATTCCGACCGCCACCACGGGTGCCCCCTTGTCTGCCTCGACCCCGGCCGCGACCGCGACCACGTCCACGACCCCGCTCATAGGAGTCCATGCGGTTTCCAGTGGATTGTTCGGATCTTTCGCGGGTGTCTTTCTGCGGAGTGTCAACCGATGCAGTGAGAGCCGCACCGGCCGACTGTGCTGCGTGACGTACTTGGCTGAGTTTTCTAGATTCAGCCATGCATAACCGAGAGCGGGTATCGTAAAAATCAGGGAGCGGCTTCATCTGTTGAATAACGGAGGCTGTGTTCTCGTATTGCTCAGTGAGGCCCGATAGGAGTTGTAGAACGAGCTGTTCATCGGTAATAGAGGAACCGAGATTAGTCAACTGATCGAAAATTACCTTGAGTGCTTGACAGTAGGCTGACATATTCGGAAACTGATCCAAGTGAGTGTTTGCAAATGTATTATTGAGGTCGATCGTGCGAGTGGCCTTGTTATCTTGAAAAATATTTGCAATCGTAGTCCAAGCGTCATAGGCGGTTGTGTCGGGTTTAAGAACGGTGTGCAACAGGTCAGTAGATATTGTGCTGTAAATCCACTGCAATACGATCGAGTCGAGACGCTCCCATGTCTCGGTAGGGGCTGGTTGTTCCTTGTCTTTGTCTTTATTCGAAACAGAAGAGGAGGAGGTTTCAGTGGCCGGTTTTGGTTGAAGGTGATCGAACACAAGATGAGCTTTGCATTGTATTTTGAACATCTCTGACCAGGTCGTATAATGACCGGTTTCGATGTCAAGGGTAACGGGGATGAGATTCTTGATGGACGTAACAGTGACAGCGGGGTGGGGAGAAGAGGAGGACGAAGACATGGAAGACATGGCGAGAAGAGAGAAGAAAAAAAAAATCGGCTTAGGCAGAAGGTGATGAGGATCGATTAGGTCTATGATACCATGAAAGATTACAAAGCTTGACCTCTTCTCATTCACATCATCAATATAAATAGTTACAACCCAAATCTCCTCCTATTGAGGAGAGATATACATGACATATATAACAAATATTTTCCTGTTTTATATAAATGTCTATTAGTGTCAATGGCATCGAGAGTTAAAAGTTACGATCATTCATTGTAAGAGATTGATCGTCAGAGTCAGAACTTGATGGAAATTTAAATAAATATATTTTATAAATTGTGGGTTGAAATTTTCGAAGAGAAAGTTTTCAGATTTGTTTGAAAAAAATATAAAAATTGAAATGATATATACAGATTAGTTTTAAATTAATTAATTATATTTTAAATTAAACGATCATATGACCATTGAAGAGATTAAGATGATCGAAACGCCATGCTAATCGGAAAAAGAAATATCAGTACTAAATCGGGTCGGGGCGGTTTTCCCTTGGTATCTAAGGGCCACATCATCACTTTCTTCTCACCCCAACGGTATACCATTCACATAATTGTGATTATATTTCCGATCCGATCAAACAACACACAATTAATGCAAGAACATGTTATTGAAAACGATGCAACGATTTCCTTTCTAGTAGCGTCACTTCATTAGGTAAATTTTTTTATATCACATGACGTATTTAATGTTTCATATCGAGAGATATCAGAAATTTTTTTTGTCTAAACTTTCAAAGTTCGATTTATCCTCCGGTTCATCCTTTGTAGTTCTAAACGAGGAGGTGGCTCAGGCTCTCGCCGTCGCCTTGCTTTTATGTCTATCCGGCGATTGTGGAAACTCATTTGGTACTTCAAAACACAAGTCACAGGTGTTGTTGTTTAGGTTTAAATAGGAATGAGCATTGGACACACCTTGAGACGAGTTCAGTTTTCGGGTGTGCTATACACTAACTTGGATCGTTTGGACAATTGGCCGGTGTTGACTACAATACAAGATGCGACTTTGGTGATTTTCGAAGTTGTTCCCCTTAATCTACCAAGTTAAATGCGACTCTGTAACTGGCCTTAAATTGATTATGGGCCACATCCTGATGTCCTCATCATTTGAACCGCTTGCACTTTGAAGATTGGTTATAAGGCAGTTGAAAATGTTTTTGAAATTGTTATTTTAGTTTGAATTGACGTCCATTTTTTGGTAAATGAATCCTTAGAATGGTATTAACCACAACCCATAGGAGCGAATTTGTTTTTTCACGAATACATCTCCAAAACGCAGGTTCCTCTTGGTTGGTACCTATTTAAAAAAGAGTAATTTTGTATGAGATAAAATTTTATAGTTTTATTAATAAAAGACTTTTTTATTTATCTAAAAATATTACACAAAAGAATTATATATTTACCGATAATTGGATTTTCCAATACATTGAGCCATAATTGTGACAGTTAATTCTTCGGCATTTGTATACCTCTCGCATGTCTTTGGAGCACGTTCTTCGTCTGGTTTCTTTCTATGGTGTGTATGGGTTGCGATGATTGTGGGGTTGTGGGGTTTGTGGGATTTGTGTGGAATAGAAGAAGAAACTGGATGACGCTTGTGACGGATGCAGAGTTTTTAGCATTTGAGAGGTTTGTGGGAATCGTGGGGAATTCTCTGTTATCAACGGTGAATACTCGAGCTTGTTTGTGGTTTGATTGACTTGCCATGAGTCATCTTGGTTGATTGATTAACGTTTGCAAAAGACGGGTGGTTCGGACCAAAAGAGTTTATGTTCTTGTTTGGGAACATGGTGAATGAAAACAAATTTGAGTTGAGATGTGAAGATTCTTAGAGAAGAGGTTTTGTAGTTGTGTAGTAAAAATTGTGAAAGGAAATATACATAGGGTTTAAAATTTTAATATATAAATGGTAAGGCCATGTGTAGTCATAACCCCCTTTGTGGGCGTTATGCGACACGTGGCGCGCCACGTGTGCGGGTGGGGGTTATGGGGCGTTATGCATTTAAGCTCGTAGTCATAAAGCCCCTACCCATCAATACCTAATTATTAATTTTCGTTTTTATTAAATAATTATAAAAACATTAACCTTTTTTTGATTGGTCCAAGCTTGATAACCTCCCCTCCATAACGGCGCGATATATATAGCGCTTCCCCCATTTTTTTGCCTCATAACCCCCCCCCCCCCGGTAGTGGTGTTCGGGGGGTTAGGGGGGGGGGGGGGGGGTTATGAGAGAACATGGCGCCCCACTACACATCACCTAAGCTAAAAACAATTGTTTTCATTTTTACTGCCAATCGCGCCCTTTTAAGGTTTTTTCCTTTTTTTGGATTCAAGCTTGATAACCTCCCCTCCATAACGGCGCGATATATATAGCGCTTCCCCCATTTTTTTGCCTCATAACCCCCCCCCCCCCCGGTAGTGGTGTCCGGGGGGTTAGGGGGGGGGGGGGGTTATGAGAGAACATGGCGCCCCACTACACATCACCTAAGCTAAAAAAAATTGTTTTCATTTTTACTGCCAATCGCGCCCTTTTAAGGTTTTTTCCTTTTTTTGGATTTTACACTATTGTCAATTTTTTATTATATGATTATATAGATGTGTATATTGACAATTTATGAAATGATACATACACACAATTAATGCAAGAACATGTTATTGAAAACGATGCAACGATTTCCTTTCTAGTAGTGTCACCTATTTAGACCGTGGGGTATGGGGCGAGGGTTTGGGCGTGGGTTGGGTGAAAACGCCTAAGCCACCACCCCGGGTGGGTTTGGGTTTGGGCGTGGCCCTTGGGGCTTGGCTTTCAAGCCGGGCGTGGGGCGGTCTGGCCAGCTGACATGGCTGAATCTCATTGGCTCACCCGCCACGTCAAGCGGTTTTTAAAATTTTGAATTTTAAAATTCAAACGGTCCACCCAAACGGCCCCCCCATCTTCTCGAACCGCCACGCGGGTCTCCTAAAGGCCTATATATTGTAACCCCAACCCACTGGTCCCCCCATCCCACGAACCCAACAACCCCACCGGCTACCCACTTCTCTCGAACCGCTACCCCATTGGTCCACCCCAACCCCACCGGCTACCCACTTCTCTCGAACCGCTATGGCATCTTGGACTCATGAAGAGGAAATTGCTCTCGTCACAAGCGTCGTTGACGCTATGAAGGGTCGGCCACCGGGCCAAACAAAATATTGAGTGGAAGCATTCCAAGCCTATCGACATAACGTCGGTAACGACCGCCACAACCTCAACGCGTGCCAACATAAATGGCGCGAGCTACGGCCCAAGCTCGAGCGTTTCAAGACTTACTACGAAGCCGTTCCCGGTGACGAGTTAAGCCATGAGGACGGGGTGGCGGTGGCTAACATAGAGTTTCGAGGCAAGGAAAAAAAGGCGTTCGACAAGATCGACCTTTTTGAAATTTTTTTAACGCTATAGGTTTGTTATTTTGTAATTTTTAGGATTATGTAATGTTTTAAATTTTAATGAAGTTGTAGGTTTTTTTTTATAATTGTTGTGTGATTTTTTATAAATTTTTTTGTATTTTTTTTTTAATTACTCTGCCACGCAGTGCACCCAACCCAAGCCCAACCCACGCCCCGCCATACCCCGCGGACACGTAACCAGGAGGTGGGGGGCTCCCATTCCACGTGTCACCAAATGCCCCAACCGACGCCCAACCCCCGCCCCACCATAACCCACGGTCTTACAAAGCCCTTGTTATGTGAATTTTTATGTCACATGACGTATTTAATGTTTCATATACTATATAATCAATGTTCCATATATGTACAAAACTTCAACCACTCATTTTTCTACATACTTTTTACCGTTAAGTTTCACATATGTTTAATTTAATTACAAAATGTCATCTAGTAGATATTTTATAAGGCTAGATGAGCAGATATTTTTTAATGTTGGATGGTGTGAAATAAGGTTCCAATACTAGTCAAGAGTTAAAACACCATGAAGACAATGGAGTTTTAAAACCTACGTGCTTTTAATAAAGTCCCCATACTAATTAAGAGTTAACAACCAAGGTGTGATTTGAAACCATTCCCAATCATTTTTTTATCCTTTTCTTCTTTTGTATTTAAAACAACAAAAATCATACAAAGTATTAAATTAAAATTACTTTAAAAAAATACAAAGACGGTTGTTTAATAAAAATCAAGGTTGGAGAACTCGTTAGTCGCTAGTCGGCCGGTGAGGTTGGGACTAGCGACTACTCGGGATTAATCGGATCAGAAATTTTATATGTAAATTTTATTATTTTTATAAATATGTATATATACTCCCACATCAATATCAATATAATATTTAAAAAGGTAAAAGTAGTTTAAAATACAAACTAAACTTACATATAAGTGATAACATAACAAGTCTCAATACTTAAAATTCAAACGTTAACAAATAGTTCAAATGTAATCGTCATCCCCGTAGTGTTTAATGATTTCGACACCATCCGACTCGTATTCAATCTCCTCGTCTACTTCATCCTCTTTCTCCGACTCAAATTCTTCGTCATATTAGGGTAAGGGATAAGGGAAATGGGCTAAAGTTGTAATCTTGGGCCTGTTTTGTAAGGATTTCAAATGGGCCGACTAGGGCGACTTGGGCCGACTAGGGCGGCTTTGACCGACTGGCGATTTTTTAACTGATTAGTGAAAAATTACTCAGTAGGAGGCCGACTAGCGACTAGTCGGCGATTAATCGCCGAGTAATCACGATTTTTGCAACACTGATAAAAATAAATAAAAATACCACTTAAACTTAAATTAGTTAGTAAATCACAAACAAAATTTTAAATTAAAAAACTATTAAAATAAAAATAAAAAACCTACTCCATGTTCAGATAGCTTGGATTTTTTCTTTCCAAGCTTCGAAATTCACTCGAGAGCATTGCGAAAGACACGAGAGGTCTTCCTCAAGGAATTTGAAGTATTTTTTTCCATTTGCCTCTCCTTTTGAAATTGTTTTTTTTTTTCAAGTTGTTCTTGCTCCTTAATTGAGAGAAATCAAGCAATTTTTTCGTCCAAACTTTCGAAGTTCGGTTTACCCTCCGGTTGGCTCAGGTTCTCTTCGTCGCCTTGTTTTTATGTCTACTGGGCGGTTGTGGAAACTCATTCGACATACCTTGAGACGAGTTCAGTTTTTAGGTGTGCTTTACACTGACTTAGATCATTTAGCTGATCGGCCGGTGTTGACTGGCAATACAAGATGCCACTTTGGTGATTTTCAAAGTAGCTCCCCAGATCCTACCAAGTTAAATGCAACACTGTAACTGGCCCTAAATTCATTATGGGCCAACATCCTGATATCCACATTATTTGAAATTTTTTTTTGAACGGCAGACAAAAATTTTTATTTATTGTAGCAAGATGCTACCACCAAACATACAAAAGTATTCAACACCAAACAAACAAACAGAACAAATTACATATATTCTTTATCCACCAACCTTAAATCTACTCCAATCTTCCCATGTTAATGTCGCCAATTTTGACCGATTCTTCACCATAAATACGCCATTGCTTTAACTTCATCTAGAGTCTTTGTCATATTTGGCACCTTTTGTTCAAACACTATCTCGTTCTTTGTCTTTCAAATACTCCAAAATGTTACCAGGATAACCGCATACAATGCTTTTGACTTCCTTCTTGGGCCAGGACTAATCTAATGTAACGTAAAGAGATCCTTAATGTCGAAAGCAATAATCGGTGGAATCATGCACCAGTTCGCATATTTTCCATATCTACTGAGGATATTGGCATGAAACAAATATGTGTTCACAAGTCTCCTCATAAATACCACATATAACACACAGCCGATTATGCACCGGTATGTTCCGAGCCGATAAGGCACATTTCGTCGGCAAGAGTTCCATTTCAGCCCTCCACGCTACAATACCAACCTTTTTCGGGACCCAGTTGTTCCATTCGAATACTCTAGCAGGTCTCGTGCGATTAACCGAACCCAATGCCTTTTTTATACTTGCCACATTAAAGATTCCTGATCCTTCATACTTCCAGTGCCACGATGCTACCACCAAACATACAAAAGTATTCAACACCAAACAAACAAACAGAACAAATTACATATATTCTTTATCCACCAACCTTAAATCTACTCCAATCTTCCCATGTTAATGTCGCCAATTTTGACCGATTCTTCACCATAAATACGCCATTGCTTTAACTTCATCTAGAGTCTTTGTCATATTTGGGACCTTTTGTTCAAACACTATCTCGTTCTTTGTCTTTCAAATACTCCAAAATGTTACCAGGATAACCGCATACAATGCTTTTGACTTCCTTCTTGGGCCAGGACTAATCTAATGTAACGTAACGTAAGGAGATCCTTAATGTCGAAGGCAATAATCGGTGGAATCATGCACCAGTTCGCAATATTTTCCATATCTACTGAGGATATTGGCATGAAACAAATATGTGTTCACAAGTCTCCTCATAAATACCACATATAACACACAGCCGATTATGCACCGGTATGTTCTGAGCCGATAAGGCACATTTCGTCGGCAAGAGTTCCATTTCAGCCCTCCACGCTACAATACCAACCTTTTTCGGGACCCAGTTGTTCCATTCGAATACTCTAGCAGGTCTCGTGCGATTAACCGAACCCAATGCCTTTTTATACTTGCCACATTAAAGATTCCTGATCCTTCATACTTCCAGTGCCACTTATCAGGCCCAAACGTCATGTTCAGCCCGCTAATCAGGCCCATTAGCTGTTGTAGTTGTGAACTTTCATTATTACCCAAAGCTGAACAAGCCCAATCCCACTGAAACTCCATGCCTGACCCGCCAGCCTTCATGCGATCAAACACCAAGCAGTCTTTCCTTTTTTCAGCTTTAAACAACTCCGGAAACTTTAAGTAAAACAGAACCGGATCGACCCAGCTATCCAACCAGAAGGATATGTTTTTACTATTCGCTAGGACCGCTGTCGAAGCCCTATTTAGATCTATTTCAGCATCTAAAAGTGTATTACGAATACTAGAGATACTTTTTCCAAGGCCCGGCTATATAGATTTTTGCTGGGATATCTTTCCACCCCCTTGTGTGTTATGATGAATTGCCCAAATTACACGCCTCCACAAACCGTTTTTTTCCGTTTTAAATCTCCACCACCACTTTGCCAGCATAGCTAAATTTGCATCCCTTAGTGATCCGAAACCCAACCCCCCATATTCAACTGGAGCTATAGTTTTTTCCCATGCCGCCCAATTCATTCTAGCCTTCTCTTCCGACCCACCCCAAAAGAACACCCGTCTAATTCTATCAAGAGAATCTAATACTTTTATCGGGGCTTTAAACAATGAGAAGTAATATGTAGGTAAGGAATTCAACAAAGATTTTATAAGCGTTATCCTTCCACCATATGATAATGTTCTTGCTTTCCATAATGAGAGTCGATTTTTAAATACGTCAATCACCGATTTCCAATTTTTTGCAAGATTCATATTAGCACCTACTAACATACCAAGATGTTTAAACGGGAGCGTACCTTTTTTGCATCTCAACAGATTTGCCATATCTTGTACTTCATGGTCGTCCACTCCTAACACAAAAATACTACACTTCACCAAATTAACTCTTAATCCCGAAGCCAAATAAAAGCATCTTAGCAACCTCCTTAAATAAAAGCATCTTAGCAACCTCCTTAGATTATTTATATTTGATACTGACCACTCACCAATAAACATAACATCATCAGCATATAATAGGTGAGATAATGACGTACCTTCATTATTAATTTTGATACCATTAAACAGACCCACGGTATCAGCCTTCTTCATGACACCAGACAAAGCTTCCATTACAATTACAAACAGAAACGGGGGCAACGGATCACCCTGGCACAGCCCACGAGAACAATCAAACTCCCTAGTCGGCGACCCATTAACCAGGACCGAAGCTCTAGCGGAGTATAGGGTTTCCATTACCCATCCTCTCCATCTTCTTGGAAAATTCATTTGAGCCATAATCGAATTAAGAAACTCCCAATTAACCGAATCATAGGCCTTGTTGATATCGACTTTAAAGAACATCCCCCTCTGTTTAGTCTTCTTAATCCAACTTTAATACTTAATTCAATACTAGTGGGTCATCCATAATATTTCTCCCAGCCAAAAAAGCCGATTGTTGTTCCAAAATCAAATTCCCCAACACCCCTTTTAGCCGGGTCACTAGAACCTTTGAGATCACTTTATTAACCACACCAATTAAGCTTATTGGTCTGAAATCCGTAGGGCTGACCTGATCCATCACCTTTGGGATTAATGCAATAAACGAGGAAGTACAGCACTTACTAAGAGAACCATGCACATAAAATTTATTAAAGAGGCTGACGAAATCTGAGCGGAGAACCGACCAACATTTTTTAATGAACTTGAAGTTGAAACCATCTGGGCCCGGTGCACGATCTCCTTCACATTCCCAAACTGCCGCCTTAATTTCATCTTCTAAAAATGGTGCTTCCAACAAGGTTGCCTCAGAGTCAGAAATAGAGGATAAGTTAGGACAAACCATATCCGGTCTTACTGGCATTGGCTTTGTAAACTGAAGACGAAAAAACTCATATAGCAATTCTTTAATACATAGTGGGTTTGTAACCCAAACGCCATTAACCCGTAACCCATTTAATCTATTTGCACTGATATTAGAATTAATAACATGATGAAAATATGCAGAATTCTAATCACCATCCACGGCCCACTTAGACCTAGACTTTTGACGCAAGTCCAATTATTTAAGTCTATCAAATTCTTCCATATAGTTCCTTCACTCCGTTCGTTCCAACAGTTCATCTTCCCGCAACATTCTTTCTTCCGCCAATCTTTCAATATATGCTAAACGCCTCTTTTTACCACCATAAATACCTTCTCTCCTTTCCTTTTCCACTTTCAGCCAAGACTTTATATTATTTTTCAACCATCTCAATTTAATAGCAAGAGCAAGATCCGCTTGACCCGAAAAAGTAAACTTTCCACACAGCTGCAGCACATAATCTAAAAAGCCTGGAAACTTAAACCAGGAATTAAAAAACCTGAATGGTATATGGCCAAAATCTGACAATATTGTTGAAAGCACAATTGGCCGATGATCCGATACTTCCCTGTCTAAAGCAACTACTGTTGCGTTTGGCCATCTTTCCCTAAATCCCAGATAGACGAGGAACCGATCCAGCTTACTCAACTTCATCCCATTGTCAGAAATATACGTGAAGCTACCCCCACCCATATTATATTCAACCAGCCCAGCCGAGAGAATAAAATGATTGAATGCATCAGCATTAGCTTCAACAAACTTGAACACGGGGCCGTGCTCGGACAACACGGGGCCGTGTTCAGCGTCCAGTAACACAAAATTTTTGCTTTTTACACCTTTTTACACATTCAATCAACCTAAAAACTTATTTTTTGGACACATTGAGGACAATGTGTAATTTAAGTGTCGGGGGGATGCTAAAACCTTGAATCTTGCAAGTCCTAAATACAAGCCTTACACAAAACTCTATTGGAACCGCTAATCACCCCAAATTTTTTTCAAAAATTTTCATTTTTTTCTACTTGTCTAGGTTTAACTCGGGAAATTCAAGTTCTCAAAAAGGTTATATTTTTACGAATTTACAACTGATAGCGTCGTGATAAAAAGAACCAACATAAGAAAATTATGAAAAGGCATGACAAACTTAGTTAAAATTTAATTATATATACTTGATCACATAAAAAACCCATTCCCACAAAAGTGAGTTTTGAGTCTTTATTGAGCATACAATTACATATCATTAGACTAAATGCTTATTTTTCGTTTCTTGTGTGAATAGCCGCTTGGTTCTTACGACTCTAGAACTTGCCATGATGATACATTCCCGGTCCTTACCAACTTAAACCCGAGTAAGTAAATGACGGAGGCATTAGAACTAACCCTTTTTATTTCTACACCATTATTTTTCTTTTTTTTTACCACCTACTCAAAATCCCCCTAGTTAGCCCCTTTGAGCCTAAACCTTTTCATTTCATAACCCAAACCAAACACCTTTTTACCCACCAAAACCTTTTTATTTGTAACCCTTTGTTTTAGTAACAAGTTCGGTTTTTCGTATGACTTTTCAAAAAAAAAAAAACTTTTGTTGATGATGAAGCAAAAGAAAATAAACAAACAAGTTCATTAAAAATAACTTTGTTTGAATAAAAGCTTCATCAAAATAAAAGTTACAAAAATAGAAAGTCTTACGAAAACCGACACTTGTTACGCTTTTCGCCCTTTTTCTACTAACCACTAACCACCAACCCAACCACCTACCTTTAACCCAAGCCTAACCCTTCACCCACAAAGTCCTCTTGATATTTACAAAGGTTTATAAGTTAAAAAGGAGGAGGATTGATTGCTTGGCAAGCCTATGGTAGGAGTAAGTTCCATGCCGCTCTCGAGTGATCCGCAAATACATTTTCGGCCGAGTGTTGAGTGATCCCCGTGAGGTATGTGAACTTGTATATAAATAAAATTTTAAAAGAGGCATGTTATGCCCTAATAAGTAATTTATCTTATGAAAAGTTTTTAATAAATCATGACGAATAGGATTGTAAATCAATAAAAATAAAACTAAATAAAGAATCTTGGAAATCCCGACACTCTATGACAAGCCCAAAAACCTTCTTTTCTACCCATTCCATTTGGGAGTGTAATAGCCACATATTAAAGAGTTTTGCTTGAGGAGAAGCAAAGATTCAAGTGTGGGGGTATTTGATGTGTGCAAAATGCAACATATAAATTACATCAATTGTGGCATAAAACTAACCCTTTTTAGTACTAATGTTGGAAAAAGTGTGCTTTTGTCTTCCTTTTGTATTTTCAGGATTAAATGAGCTCAAATTAACAAGAGAAGCAAAAAGACATCAAAATCTGACATAAATACAAGAAAAGGAACAAGACGTGACATGCCCGACCCCACGACAACATCCTCCCAAGCAAAACAAGAC
The DNA here is from genome assembly GCA_030545235.1 of Helianthus tuberosus. Classification (NCBI taxonomy): domain Eukaryota; kingdom Viridiplantae; phylum Streptophyta; class Magnoliopsida; order Asterales; family Asteraceae; genus Helianthus; species Helianthus tuberosus. The sequence goes on from CM060448.1 coordinate 89,825,210, forward strand.
AACAGAAGACTGAACACGCCCCGTGCTCAGCCAGCACGGGGGCGTGCCCAAGTGTCAGCAGAAAAGACAAAGTGGTAGAAGCTTCTATTGCCCACCACGGGGCCGTGCTCAGCGGACACGGGGCCGTGGTCAACTATAAGATTCGCACAATCCAGGCAAATCTTCATAGTACAAAGATTCTTCTTCACACGGGGTCGTGCTCAGCGGACACGGGGGCGTGGTCAACTAATAAGACAAAGATGCATTAAATGAAGAAAGAGAGGATGTGGACATGGGGCCGGGCCCACTGGACACGGGGCCGTGCCCGAGCTTCTGTTCAGCCTATAAATAGGAGTGCTTGGCTCAAGCTTAAACCATCCCTTGGCACACCACCTCTCTCACACTTCACCCACCACCCACCACCACCATAACACCATCATCCACCACCATCACCCATTGTCCATCGTAGAGTGTGTGAGTCGTCTCGGGATCCAAGATTGATCGTAAGAGTTCTTGACAATCAAGGCCATGTTTGCCTAAGTCTCTTACATCACTTGGTGAAGACAAAGTGTCTAGTGTAATACTTTTTATTTCTAATCTTTTCGCACTTTTTACTTGGTTTTGTATTAATGACTTTAATAACTAGCTACTTATGTTGAAGGTGATCTTTCCTTATCGTTTGTCCGTGGTGTCTTGGCATTATTTTACTGTCTATATAAAATAAAAGATTTTCACCATTCATATCTCCACGGTCTATATGGAGGTATGTTGGCTACCTGGTCGGGGGTTAAGGGAATGGTTTGGTAAAGGTCTTGCCATTGTTCAGCGTTTAGAGGTCCTGCAATGGACCTGGGTCAAATTTAGTAGGACCTCCTTCAATACTTAACGGTATTGGATGGCGGGGGTCCAAACTCTTTGATCCCCTCATAAGTTAACTACTATTAATACTATAACCCGGCTATTTAGGACTGTATCCCTGCTGACTCAGACTACTTAGTCGAGGGTAACGTCACCTCCAAAAGAGGGGCCTACCATAATTTGCATTAATAACTTAATTAATTATCTTCCAATAATCCACCCTTTTAGGATTGTATCCTTGCTGACTCAAACTACTGGGGTGAGGGTAACGTCACCTTCAAAAGAGGGGCATACTACAATAACTAAGATAATCTCTTAAAATAGTGCAAAAGTGCGGAAATAATCAAAGGTTACACTAGATACGAGTCGGAACCAAGTGATTCATCTTGTCTATCTGTTTTTCTTTTTTTTTATTTTATTTTCAGCATATTAGTTAGTTTTTATTTTTCTTAGTTTAAAACATTTTTCTAAACTTTTTATTTTGATTAGACGTTGAGGATAAACCGGTACTAAAAGCTCTTGTGTCCTTGGACGACCTCGGTATCTTGCCAACACTATACTACGCTCACGATGGGTGCACTTGCCCATATGTGTGTTTAGTGTTAGTAAAATATCGTGTTTTATAAATTTAAAACTTGGCTAAAAATAAGTGTTAAAGGGGCTTAAAATATACACCTAATATATATAACACTTCACACGCATCAGTGTGTAGATGGACAAAATCGTATGCTGAAAATTGAATTCGAACCAGATCGTACGGTTGGGATGATCGCGTACTTATCGTACGATAAGCCCTATTGTACGTTAACTGGTCTCTCTCTCTCTCTCTCTATATATATATATATAGGAGAAGGATCCGTTAGGAACCACCCTTTATTGCGAGAACTGTGAGAGCCAATGTGAACACAAACAAAAATACCTAAAAATATCTAAAAAACACACAATTTTTTTTAATGTTTTTTTACCTCAAATTCGCTAATTTTCGTTACAATTTTTTTTAACTACTAAAAGTAGCGATTTTGAGGTAAAAAATATTTAAAAAAAATGTGTGTGTTTTTTAGATTTTTTGGGGGTTTAGTTTTTAGCATTTTAGGTTGGGTGGAGGTGGGGGAGGGGGTTTAGGTTTTTTTTTTTTTTTTTTTTTTTTTTTTTGTGTGTGTGTGGGGGGGGGGGGGGGGGTTGGGGGGTTAGGTTCTTTTAGGTCTTTTTTTTTAGGTTTTTTTGATGTGTTCAAATTGGTTCTCATGGTTCTCACAATAAAGGTGATTCTCAAATAAACCTTACTATATATATATATATAGTCAATGGTCATATGGTCCCCTTTTTTTCTCTCCTCACATGCTAGTGGGTTTTGTGTCACACCCCGACCATGTGAGACAACCAAACGTGGCGGAAACGTCGGGGAGTGTTGTAACAGAATTAATGTCTCACAACCATGGAAAATTAAAGTTTCGTTTTATTCATCAAACAAGCGAGTTACATTGTCTTTAAACAAGAAATAAAGAGTACATAACAAAAATTAACTAGTTCTTGTCTCGTTTTAAGTCACTAAGGCACAGGTCCGCCTAAGTATGTCTCGATAAGTCCTATGCATCAACTCCTGAAAACACATGTGAAAATAGGTACGTCAGCATAAAAATGCCTGTGAGATACATAGGTTTTGTGAAAATAGGATTCATGACTTGTAAGTTTAAGAAAATGTTTAGTAAGGTTTAGTCATGAACCTAGTAGATTGTTTTGTTTTGTAAATCGTTTGAAAAACAATAAGTTCAGATGATATGTATAAATAAGAGAATAATGTATGGTTAAATGAATAACCATGAAAAAAAATGAGTTTGTAGAAGATAAGTTGTTTGTAAAACAATGTCTTGTGAAAAGTATGTTATTTGTATAAAATGTTATATGTCTCAAATTGAAATGATTCAAATAACGCTACGATATGTAATACCATACAAACACTTATATATAGGAAGTACCAGCGGCGTATCCACCATACTTGTATCATATTACACACGCCTCGTTACTTAAATCACTTACTCAAACCAAACTACCAAAGTAAAATGTTTATGTCTAATGTAAATCATGTAGTGTGTATCCAAAATGTAAGCATGTGATGAATAATAAATGTACTAAGTATGCAACAAAGAACATACATAGCATTAAGTGTAATGTATAACAATGTACTAAGTACGCACACAATGGGCATACATAGCATAAAATGTAATGTAAAACAATGTACTAAGTACGCACACAATGGGCATACATAGCATGTAATGTAAGGCAGTGTACTAAGTACGCACACAATGGGCATACATAGCATGTAATGTAAGGCAATGTACTAAGTACGCACACAATGGGCATACATAGCATAAAATGTAATGAAATCATGTACTATAAATGTACTAATGAACATAGCAGGTATATGATGTGAAAGCATGAAAGTAACAAGTAGGCACATGTGTTCCACCCCAAAACGTTTGGAAAACAGTAAAAGAGGAGTCTATGTACTCACTTGAGATTGCTTAGTAGTCCTTGAGTAACAACCAAACAATGCTAGAGATCACGGATATCAAACGACACCTAATATAGGTAACTATGTTAATAAACCGGACCTAAATCGGAAGATTTAGATAGAATGAGGGTTCGTAAACCAAACGAGTATGGAGACTCGTGTCATATGGTTTAACAAAGCCTACATACTAAATGAAACTTAACCTAAGTGCTTACGACCCATTACGACCCGTTTAGGTAGCTTATGCTACTTTAACGCGTCGTTCGCGTGAAACGCGTTCGGACCGCCTAACTAGTCCTATGACGAGTAGAATATGCCTTTACATGCCTATTATTGTCGCCAAATCAGTTTAGATGTCAAAAGTTATGTCACATATGTTTAAAATGAATTTTGGCATCAAAGGGGTATTTTGGTAATTTACCTAAGGCATATAAACTACCTATCATACAACTACTTAAACATCGTGACCATAAGGTATAACCTCGGAAGGTTATTCCCTATACGCTATGGTCACCTAAGGTATTTGGTCGGATCCTAATGATCGACCAAATGGGTCGGGTTCGAAGGTATAAGCGATTTATTAGATCGCTTACCCTTACGACCCTAGACAACGTGGTAATCAGTAGGCATAGTCACAAGGGACTATAACCATCGTGATTACAATCACGTGGCGAAGTTCAAACGAACTTCGCATTGACCATAAATTGGTCAATGCAGAAAGTCAAACAAAGTTTGACTTTCGGACTCGAAAAACAATAAAAGAACGAAGGAACACTTACAAAAGGTCCCCGAATGCTAATCTAGATCAAAATAGCTCAGGTATGAAACAAAGGTTTCAACTTAGAGCACATTAGATCAGATTCTTGTGAGGAAAAGTAAAGGGTGGAGGTGGGTATTTATAGTTTTCGGTTCACCGTTAGGATCGTTTCTTGGAGAAGAGGGAACAATCACATCCCTACACTTGTCGGAATGTTGTGGTAACTCAATTTGCCCACCACAAGAGATTGACATGTGGCCTTGGCCCTTGGGAGAGTGTTTAAGGGCTGTTAACAGCTGAGAAAAACGATTTTCTGCATCTGACCCTTGCTTACGGACCTTGCAGACCTGAATCTTTCAAAAATGGCAGAACAGGCCCCTGTGCGCGTATCGTCGTGTTTTGGCACTTCTAACACCCGTCAAACCCAATTTCAAGCTCCACAATGATGTTAAAGTATATGGAACTTAAAATGTGCTAAAAAAATATCTCGGATGTCGGTTCGTTTGGCCGTACGATTGCGTTGTTCGGTTAATTACGACGGAATGCGCACAAGCGCGAAAAACGATCCAAATTGCGCGACGAATGGATTTTTCTCATGCCAAACACTAAAATAAAATATTTTAGTGCTTACATAAATTTTTGGATGTCCGGATGTATTCAGAACGTAAGTTATGCGCGAAAATGCAAACTTGTGCACTTTTTGACGCTTTTAGTCCCTGAATGAGCCAAAAGTCTATTTTAGCACACCGAACCCATCAAAGCCTATTTCTAAGCTATGTAAAGGGTATTTATGGTATGTTTAACTTATGGTCATGTTCCGGAATGTCTGTTACAGTTCAAATTGACATACTTTCGCAGTTTGTCAACTTTAGTCTCTGTAAGCGATTTAACTCGATTTTGCCATACCAAAGCCTTCAAAACTTATTTCTAAGTTATGTAAAGGTTATTTAAGGTATGTTAAGCCTATTTCACTATTCCGGAGTGTTCGTTGCATTAAACTGGTTATATCTACGCATCAGAGCGCGTATAACCCTCCAGAAAGCGATTTAAAGCTTGAAATCGAACAAGAGTTGATATGTGCAAACGATACACATATTTTTACAAATCCTTAGTATGAAATGCAATATTTCATTGGTTTGGCATTTGTTTGATGGTTGAAGTGACACAGGTGTCACATTTTGCAAACCCAATAATGACTCCCCTTGATATGGCGCCCTACAATGATGTTAGGGGCGTCATTGGTCTTACGTGACAAACGGTGTTTCTCCATACCCACCAGACTAGAAAAAATATTCTCATTTTTTTGAGTGTGAACAAACCCATAAATTCTATGCACTTTGTATAAGGGTGTCCGGGGCGCTTTGCGGGGAGGGATGCGGGGTGTCAAGTCCCCGAGCGGGAACACCGCCGCCATCAACTCGGGGAGGCTAAGCGGTGAGTGGGAGCGGTGTGTATTCACCGATGAGAGATGCAATTTTTTTTTGAGTTTTTTTTTCCTTGTGATTTTTGAGTTTTTTCTTGTGATTCTTGAAGAACAAAGTGCAGAAAAAGAAGAAGAAGGGGAGGAGGAAGAAAGAAGAAGAAGAAGAAGAAGAAGAAGAAGAAGAAGAAGAAGGGGAGGAGGAAGAAAGAAGGAACATAAAATGATTTTTGAGTTTTTTTTTCCTTGTGATTTTTAATTTAAAAAAACACTTAAATTTTTTTTTATTACTTTTAAATATACCCCTCAAACTTGTTTTTAATTAAATGAAATGTTCTATTTTTTATTTTTATTTAGTTTTAATTTATTTAAATTATGTTTTACTTTTATAAAAATATTTATATAAAAAAAATAAAACCAAGTCCCCCAAGAGAGGAGTGCCGCCATCAAATTAAGGGTATGGGGGGAGTTAAGAGTGAAGTTAACGTGGCGCATGCTGATTGGGGGGAGTTAAGAGATGATCACTCCCCTAAGAGAGGAGTGCCCCTCTCACCCTAAGTATATTTGTGTGGAGATAATAAATCACTCCAATCATGCATCATCTAGATGACTTGACCAATTCCCTCTACAAGTCAACCCAATTTTCTTTCAGACTTTTCAAACCAACCCACCCACACAAACATAAACCAAAACCTGAATTTAACATAAATCTCTCACGAACAACACACATCTTTTATATTCTTTCCCAACCAAATCCTCTCAAATCATGTGCTCCACCGATACTTTAATGGCGTTTCTGCTGTTCCTCTCTTTCTCTCTCATCATTTCTCTCTCATCTGGAGCTGACACAATCACCGCCAACCAATCTATATCTGGAGATCAAACAATCACATCCAAAGATGATCATTTTACACTGGGATTCTTCAAAGCAGGTAACTCTTCAAACTATTACATAGGTATATGGTATACAAAAGTTTCCACTGTCCCTTCAACAGTTGCTTGGGTGGCAAATAGAGACACCCCAGTTCGTGATCGATTCAGTTCTGAGTTAAAAATCATTGATGGCAATTTGGTCTTGTTAAATGAATCAAAGTCACAAATTTGGTCAACTAATTCTTCTAGCTCAAATTCAGTTATTGCTGTTCTTCTTGATGATGGTAACTTAGTTTTGAGAAGTGGGATCAATTCTAATGTAAACATTTGGCAAAGTTTTGATTTTCCTGCTCATACCTGGTTGCCTGGTGCTAGACTTGCTTATAATAATATTACTAAAACAAAAACGCTTCTAACTTCATGGAAAAGTACAGATGATCCAGCAGAAGGGTTGTTTTCTTTAGAGCTTGATCCATTTGAGAAACAATATCTGATTAAATGGAATAGAACTACTCAATATTGGACTAGTGGTTCTTGGAATGAAAGGGACAAGCTTTTTACTTTGGTTCCAGAAATGAGGTTGAATTATATTTATAATTTTAGCTATGTTTCGAATGAAAACGAGAGTTATTTCACTTATTCGTTGTATAATCCTTCGATTATATCGAGATTTATAATGGATGTTTCTGGTCAAGTGAAACAATTGTCATGGTTAGATGCTACAGCACAGTGGAATTTGTTTTGGTCCCAACCTAGACAACAATGTGAGGTTTATGATTATTGTGGGGCTTTTGGTTCATGTAGAGAAAGTGTATTGCCTTTTTGCAATTGCTTAACTGGTTTCAGTCCTAGATCGCAAACCGATTGGGATGTGAATGATTTCTCTGGTGGATGTGTGAGAAAAACTGAGTTGCAGTGTGGGAGAACCTCTGAAAAATATGGGTTTCTCAGGATTTCATCTTTAAGGAGTAACAAGCCTCCGAATTCGACTTCTTTGGCTGTTGGGAGCTCTGGAGAGTGCGAGAGTTCGTGTTTGAATAATTGCACTTGTAACGCTTACTCTTATGACAACGGGTGTTCTATTTGGGATAGAGAACTCTTGGATCTTTCTGAAGATAATAGCAATGAGATAACAATTAATGTCAAAGTTGCTTCAAAAGATCTTCCAAGTAAAAAGAAGAACAACGGGGTTATTATTGGCGCGGTTGTTGGTTCAGTCATCGGTGTGGTCTTAATCGTGTGCTTGATATGGTTTCTGATATACCGAAATAGATCTATTGGAAAAACATCAGTAGAAGGCTCATTGGTGTCCTTTGTTTATAGAGATCTACAAGCCGCTACGAAGAATTTCTCTGAGAAATTAGGCGGTGGTGGGTTCGGTTCTGTGTTCAAAGGTACTTTGCCTGATTCCAGTGATGTAGCCGTTAAGAAACTTGAAAGTGTTAGTCAAGGTGAGAAACAGTTTAGAACAGAAGTAAGCACAATTGGGACCATTCAGCATGTGAATCTTGTACGCCTTCGCGGATTCTGTTCAGATGGTAATAGCAAATTGTTAGTGTATGATTACATGCCAAATGGGTCACTAGACGCGCATCTTTTCAGCAGCAACAACCTTCTAGATTGGAAAACGAGGTATCAGATCGCACTTGGAACTGCCCGGGGGCTGGTTTATCTTCACGAGAAATGTCGCGATTGTATAATCCATTGCGATATAAAGCCAGAAAACGTTCTTTTGGATGCTGACTTGTGTCCAAAAGTTGCAGATTTTGGTCTCGCGAAGCTAGTTGGTCGCGACTTCAGCAGAGTTCTAACGACCATGAGGGGAACGAGAGGGTATCTAGCACCAGAATGGTTATCAGGAGTCCCCATCACAACTAAAGCTGATGTTTACAGCTATGGGATGATGATGTTTGAGTTCATAAGTGGCGCACGTAACTCAGAACATGCTGAAGACGGGAAAAAGAAATTCTTCCCCATGGAAGTCGCAAACGTGCTCATAGATGGTGGTGATATTCTTACCCTATTAGACCCTAGATTGGATGGAGAAGCAAGTGTAGAAGAACTCACAAAACTTTCTAAAGTTGCGTGTTGGTGTATACAAGACGATGAGGAAAACCGGCCTTCGATGAGTCAGGTAGAACAAATTCTAGATGGCGTTTTAGATGTTAACATGCCTCCGAAGCCACGAGCACTCCAGTTATTCGTTGAGAACAACGATGATGTTGTTTTCTTCACCGAGTCATCGACAAGCCAAAGTTCACAAGCTCATAGCAATCCTTCGAGCCACGTTTCACAGGCTAAGAGTGCTGCGTCCCTTTGAAGACAGTTATATTTTAGTGGCAATATAAGGATATATATATATATATATGTTAAGAGATTGCCTTTGTTATAGTTGAACCTGACTATAATTAGTTTGGTTGCTAGTCTTAATGTCACATTGTTTTATAGATAAGAGTGACGAGTTTATTTTGTAAGTGTCGAAACATAATACAATAACGCTTACTTAACACTCCTTTCTTTAAACTTATATATGGTTTCTCTAGCTATTGTGGCAATTATCAGCAAGAGCAGTTATCAACATCATTCCTGCTTCATAAGATTCAATTTCTTGATTGATTCTAGTGGTTCTGTCAAAAGATAGTTAGCAGTTTTACTATAACGAGTGGGTTTAAACCCACGTGTTGCGGCGGGTGGTAATTCGGTAGGTAACGGTACATCCGCTATTGAAAAGAAAGAGAAACAAAAAAAAATATATATATAGTAGTGATATAAAGTATGGACACATTCGAATAGTTGGTTTGTTTGTTGAGTTAAAGTTAGATAATTACAAATTATTGAAAAATATTAATTACGTAAAGTAATAAAGAAAATCCTAATTAGCAGAGAACATTCAATTGTAGATCATTAAATCACCAATAAAGTCAAGACTATAGAAAAAATAAAGATAAGAAAAGGTGGGATAAAGAAATACATGTGGGAGATATGTGTGATGCTCACAAAAATATAAATCTCTATCTAAGCATAATCTACAAGAAAAAAAAGGCTTAAACCCAATGAAACAGTAAATTGTAAATATATAGCTATGTAGTTAATATTCTGATATATCAGTTTTTGGTCTTCTATCGAGATATCAGTGTAAGATATCGGTACCGATGATAATATCAACAATTTTGATCGATAATGGACTGATATTTGACCGAGATATCAGTGCAAGATATTGGTACCTATGATAATATCTACCATCCGTCTTTCTTCTAATTATTGTTATTAGTGTTTTAAGTCTTAATTGTTAATTGTTAGTGTTTTAAGTCTTAATGAGTTCCTACTTACTGCAATTGTTAGTGTTTTGCAAGTTGCAAAAGGTTCATTTGTTAATGGTAGGAGAGTATACTGAATTGTTAGTGTTAAATTGTTATATATAAAAATCTAGCATGATATTAAAATTGCGGATATCCCACCGCCAATGGCGGACTCAGGATTTTTTTCCAATGTGGTCCATTTTTTTCGGTTTTCAAAATTTTCATAACAAAACGTTAAAAATTTCGGGTCGCTCCTCGTTCGGGTCGGGTCAAAGCGAAGTTTGAATTAGATTTAAAAACAAACATGCTATACAAGGATTGAACCCATGATCTTTTGTTGGTAAAGAGAGAGGTTTACCACCATACTAGCTTTCCTTTTCTTTTGATGGTCTCCACCTAATTGTATTTATGGGGTCCTTATAAAATTTAATATACCGGATCTACTATTTTTTTTTAAACACTGGGGTCTGGAGACCCCGACCCGCTCTATGTGGTTCCGCCCCTGTTCACCGCGATAACCGATATCTCAAATATCGACAGATATCCGATATTTTACCACATTAACTGCTTTGGGATATAGCAAATTAACAATTAATACTTTCTAAATGCTTGTTTAGTTATGTATGTGAATTTATGGATTATTTAGAATGCCTCTTGACCCATGGTTGATCCATGACCCACGTGCCTCTATTGAGGCAACACTTCATGCCCCAGCAGCCCAGCTAGCTTTCTTCACAAGCCCAATAGTCATTTTAGTGACGATTTTTTGCTCATCAGACTGATTTTTAGTTAATACAAGCCATTTATGGGCCATCTCAACAGCCCCATTCAGGTCACTTTGGGCTTGTAGGAGTTTGTATGATACAATGGCCGAATGACCAGCACATGGATCTCTAACTCCAGAACAACAGCCCATTCTATCACTTTGGCTTGATTAATACAATATATTCAGGGGGTATTTTTCACCACACTTAGCAGTGAGTGACGGAACCAGAACATACTTTATGAGGGGTCCAGATTAAATTTAATTCTCGGATAATTTTTTAACAACACATGCACAAAAAATACACAAAAGATTGTCAACTTCTTTTAACGTTAATTTAGTTGGTCTTTAATGGATTATTCTTTCCCAATACATGTACAATTAAATAATATTTTTATAAATTATGCTTGGCTATTATGCCGCAAACTTATCTCTTACATTTTTATTTATCTTACTTTGTGAGCTCTTTATTTAACCTTTCTGTAAATTGTGGGCCTTAGTTGAGAGTTTTGTCCTTTATGTATGTCCCAAATTGCAGGCGTCGCCCTTTGTCTTTAAAATTGATGAGTTTTGTCCTTAATGTTTGCAAATCTTGCACGTTATGTCCTTTAGGCCAAACCCAGTTAGATTTTTTGGTTAAAACTGATCATGTGCAAGGCACATGAGGGCATTTTTGTAATTTCGTTTTTTAGAGAAATTTGTGTAATTAACATAAAATTAATACCCCACCATCTTCAAAAGTTCAGACCCACCACCTGCCACCACCTGCCGCCACCACCTCCCACCCTCACCTGCCGCCGACCACCCACTATCTCCACCATCGCCTGACCCACCATCACACTCCACCGTCTCCATCATCACCATCAACATCCACCCCTTCGATCCACCATCACCAAAAACCAAAAACATCTCCAAACAAAAAATCCCCAAATCTGAACATCTAGCCCTACGAAATCATCTGAACAAAAAAAAAAAAGAGTAAACTGCCATTTTGGTCCCTGTGGTTTGGTTACTTTTGCCACTTTAGTCCAAAACTCAAACCTTTTGCATCTGGGTCCCTGTGGTTTCAGTTTTATTGTCATTTTGGTCCAAAAATGAAATCAGATCATATTTTTCTTATAAAATCCTGCTATTTTATCATTTTCCTCAGGGGTAAAATGGTCATTTCTTTTTTATAAATAAATACCAGATTTTATAAGACAAATATGGCATGATTCTCCCCTGAGAAAAAGGACAAAATTGTTGGATTTTATAAGACAAATATGACCTGATTTCATTTTTGGACCAAAATGGCAATAAAACTGAAACCACAGGGACCCAGATGCAAAAGGTTTGAGTTTTGGACTAAAGTGGGAAAAGTGACCAAACCTCAGGGACCAAAATGGTAGTTTACTCAAAAAAAAAAAAAAAAACCCAGATCATCTGAACAAACAAAAAATCCCCAAATCTCAAATAAATAAACTCTTTTATCATCAATCTCACAAGTTTTGAAGCTGGTCCAGGATCAAGCCGACATCAGAATTAAACTTAATTTACCATTAGTTCTCATATCTGAAACTTCTGTCCAAATCTGACTGAATTACGCCCTTGCGAACCTTCAATCGAGTCAATTGTCGGCTTCGGTGACATCGGCGAACCTTCAGCGGCTGTGGAAGGGGATGGCGGCGGTGGTGGGGAGTGGTGACAGCGGCTGTGGAGGTGGAGGTGAAGGGGACGGCGACGGTGGTGGTGGAGCGGCTGTAACAACATACTGGTAGAGGCGGCGGTGGTGGAGATGGTGATACAAAGCTGCAACATACTAGTAGAGGCGGCGATTGATGCGTGCGAAGTGTTACTTATTTTAGGTGTATATTTTAAGCCCTTTTTAACACTTATTTTAGCCAAGTTTTAAATTTATAAAACACGATATTTCACTAACACTAAACACACATATGGGCAAGTGCACCCATCGTTGAGTGTAGTATAGCTTTGGTAAGATACCGAGGTTGTCCAAGGACACAAGAGCTTTTAGTACCGGTTTATCCTCAACGTCTAACCAAAATAAAAGTTTAGAAAAATGTTTTAAACTAAGAAAATTAAAAACTAACTAAAATGCTGAAAATAAAAATAAAAGAAAAAAACAGATAGACAAGATGAATCACTTGGTTCCGACTCGTATCTAGTATAACCTTTGATTATTTCCGCACTTTTGCACATAATTAAGAGATTATCTTAGTTATTGTAGTAGGCCCCTCTTTTGAAGGTGACGTTACCCTCACCCCAGTAGTTTGAGTCAGCAGGGATACAATCCTAAAAGGGTGGATTATTGGAAGATAATGAATTAAGTTATTAATGCAGTATTGTGGTAGGCCCCGCTTTTGGCGGTGACGTTACCCTCGGCTAAGTAGTCTGAGTCAGCAGGGATACAGTCCTAAATAGCCGGGTTATAGTATTAATAGTAGTTAACTTATGAGGGGATCAAAGAGTTTGGACCCCCGCCATCCAATACCGTGAAGTATTGAAGGAGGTCCTACTAAATTTGACCCAGGTCCATTGCAGGACCTCTAAACGCTGAACAATGGCAAGACCTTTACCAAACCGTTCCCTTAACCCCCGACCAGGTAGCCAACATATCTCCATATAGACCGTGGAGATATGAATGGTGAAAATCCTTTATTTTATATAGACAGTAAAATAATGCCAAGACACCACGGACAAACGATAAGGAAAGATCACCTTCAACATAAGTAACTAGTTATTAAAGTCATTAATACAAAACCAAATAAAAAGTGCAAAAGATTAGAAATAAAAAGTATTATACTAGACACTTTGTCTTCACCAAGTGATGTAAGAGACTTAGGCAAACATGGCCTTGATTGTCAAGAACTCTTACGATCAATCTTGGATCCCGAGACGACTCACACACTCTACGATGGACAATGGATGATGGTGGTGGATGATGGTGTTGTGATGGTGGTGGGTGGTGGATGAAGTGTGAGAGAGGTGGTGTGCCAAGGGATGAGATGAAATGAATCCAAGCACTCCTATTTATAGGCTGAACAGAGAGCTGGGCACGGCCCCGTGTCCGCTGGGCACGACCCCGTGTCCGTCTGACAATCTCTCTCCTCATTAATTGTAATTCGCAATTACAATAAATGCGCCTGCTGTACTTTCGACACGCCCCCGTGTCCGCTGAGCACGGCCCGTGGTGGGCAATAGAAGCTTCTATAGGTTTGTCTTTTCTGCTGCTTCTTGGGCACGACCCCGTGCTGGCTGAGCACGGGGTGTGTTCAGTCTTCTGATTTCTCTACTTTGCTTTGGAAGGTGCCGTTGAGGGGTCGGGCAGTCCACTAATATTCCTTTTCTTGTATTTATGTTGGATTTAGCTGTCTTTTTGCTTCTTTTGCGTTTTTGAGCTCATTTAATCCTGAAAATACAAAAGGAAGACAAAAACACTCTTTTTCCAATATTAGTACTTAAAAAGGGTTAGTTTTATGCCTTATTTGATGTAATTTATATGTTGCATTTTACACACATCAGCGATGGTGCAACATACTGGAGGTGGAGCGGCTGTGGAAGGGGGAGCGGCTGTGGAGGTGGAGCGGCTGTGGAAGGGGGAGCAGCTGTGGAGGTGGCTGTGGTTTGTAGTGAGAGAGGATAGAGAGAGAGAGATGAGTGTCTGAATGTTGATGGTGGGTATGTATTTTATATATATTTTTTATTTTAAATATCTTTTTTATACTTACCCAATAGTCCCTAAAGATAAGTTATTTTACACAATAGTCCCTATAATGATGAAAAGACAAATGTACCCTCAAATGCCTTGCACATGATCAGTTTTAACCAAAAAATCTAACTGGGTTTGGCCTAAAGGACATAACGTGCAAGATCTGCAAACATTAAGGACAAAACTCATCAATTTTAAAGACAAAGGGCAGCGCCTGCAATTTGGGACATACATAAAGGACAAAACTTGTAATTTACTCTAAAGTAATATAGCGTATTCCAGTGGCGGACCCAGGAATTTTTCCATGGGGGTGCGGAACATTTTTAAAAATTTTGGGCCCCTTGGTATATAAGTAAAAAAATCGGTTCGTATCGAGTCGGGTCATGTAAAACAAACGAACATCAAACTAAATTTATATAATCATCAAAAACATGTCAAACCTTGTTACAAACATAATTAAAACGTCGACACCCTACGGGTTTTCTTTTTATGAAATCTATCCAAAACATCATCTAAAGCTAATTTCTTAAGCAATTCTTTCTCTATATAACATAAGTTCATCGCTCCATAACATAATGTTTCAATTTTAATTTTCAACTATTCAAGCCCTAAAAATCATAACGTAAGTTGTAATCACCCTAAAAATATATAAACAACATAATCACCTTAAAAATCATCTAAACAACCACAAACAACGTCAAAACACACAAAATTTCAAACTTATTTAACAACTTTATTACCCCTTTTTCCTCCTATAATATCAACAAAAATCATCAAAATAACAAAGAAACCTACCCGTGTTCGGATTCTGGTTAGATTTGGTGTCGAACGACGGTGGTATGGTGGCTAATTACGATGGTCGCCGGCTGCTGGACTGTTGTCGCTGGTTGATGTTGTTAGTTGGCAGTGCAGGGACGCAAGAGAGAGAGAGAGAGGGAGAAAATTTCTAAAGGTTTTGGGCTTTAATTATTTTAGAGTTAAATGCCATTTTAGTCCCTGTGGTTTGGGCCATTTTGCCAGTTTAGTTCAAAGGTTTCATTTTTAACATGTGGGTCCAAAAAGGTTTCACAGTTGCCATTTTAGTCCACTGGGTTAGCTTCATCCATTTTTTATGTTAACGAAAAGGCCAATTTGGTCATTTTGTATGTAATTCTGTTAACTAAAAGGGCAATTCAACCATATAAAATGACCGAATTGGCCTTCTCGTTAAAAGAAAAAACGGATGAAGTTAACCTAGTGGACTAAAATGGCAACTGTGAAACCTTTTTGGACCCACAGGTTAAAAATGAAACATTTGGACTAAACTGGCAAAATGGCCCAAACCACAGGGACTAAAATCGCATTTAACTCATTATTTTATTATAGTTTGAAATATTGTTGGATTTGGTTAATGGGCTAAGACTTAGTGGGCTAGCTAGTTAGGAATTATAAGTGGGTAAAGGTATGGGTATTTGGGTTTAGTTAGTTAGGTATTAAAAGTTATATAATTTAGGTAGTATTTTTTTTTTTAAAATAAGAGTTTACTAAAAAAATTAAAATTTAAATTGATAACACTTTTTACCTAAGGGGTGCGGACGAAAAATTTCAAGGGGTGTGGACGAGATTTTCGACGGAAATTAGCACTAATTTTTTTTTTCCCCGGGGGTGCGCCCGCCCACCTTGGGCTGGGCTTGGGTCCGCCCCTGGCGTATTCAGGTGATCTTTATTATTAACACTCTTTTAACACTGTAGCTGCTCGCCGCATCTGAATTCCGATTTAGTTTCACTCGTTTTTCATCTCAAATAATTTGTTGTCGCCGATGTATAATCGGAGAGAGTCATAGTAAAAGGATGGCCACGAAGTTATATATTCACATGACGAGGCGACATCCAAGTCGTCAAACCAAACCTACATGCACGGGTAAGCTCTCCATCCGGTCAAGCCTCTCCAAACTATGACCTTCAAACTACATGAGGACGTAAGGTCCAATTAGGCCTGATCCAACAATTTAGGGCCCAACACATAAGGCCCAACAAGGGTTTTGGCTTCTTTTTATCTCCTATATATATATATATATATATATTTCACATCTCTATTTACAAATGATCTTCTCTTCTCCAAGAATATACACATTTAATCCCATCTTCTCTCTTACTTTCATATGTTCTCTGATTATAAATTATCATGAATACTCGACTGACTTGAGGGTCGGAGGGTGGTCCAGAGACCCGGGTCTCTGGTCCCTTTCTAATAGTTTTCGGCTAAGATGTGCAGGTCTGCAACGTATCGAAGAAGGTGTTGTAAGGTCAGTCTATCTCTTAAAGTTGTTGTGTCGATCCAATTGCCCCTCGTGGCGGGATTTTGTGAGCTTCAACCGGATCAACATGAGTTACCGAATACAGTGGTTTAGCTCATGTAGGAAATAATATTTAACACTTTGGTAATGACTTTTGTCAACTCATATTACGCCTAAAAGGGCTTTAATATGGAATAAGTCTCTTCTATATGCGTTGATTTCACCTTGGGCAGTAGATCTATGTAGCTACGGCCTGGTCGCGGTAAGGAATACAAGGCAAGATGGTAAAAAAAATACTCCTACCACATATTGATCTCCCGTTGTTACCAAAGCTTCAAGCTTTTCAAAGAAAATGGTATAACACGAGTACATGACCCAATTTACAATGGGGGTACAAAGACCAGGTTCCAAAATGGAAGTTCAACATTCAACAAGAAGTGCCAAAGATTAAAAAAAATGGAGTAATGAATCCATTCATCGTGCATCAACTTCACCTCTAAAGTGAAAAATGGAGCCTTCAAACAGCTCCTTCGACTCCCCATAGCTTTAGTTCGATCTTGTTTTTCTTTTCTAAAAATAAAGGGTACAACACTTTATAAGATCGGAAGATGCATCTCAAAATGGCGGCAAGGAGATCACGTTTCATAATGAAAGGTCCAAATTCCTTATACATTATATACACTTATCCATAGTTGTTCATTTCTTTGCTACACATAAATTCATTCCTATTAACATAATTTACTAGCAATGAACCTGGGGGCTTACATGGTGTAAGAACACTATCGCCAAAAGCGTTAACTATCACCGGACCACACCAATGTTGGTTAAAATCTTCAGATATGCCCCATTCGATACGTGAAGTTGATACAACCCCTAGACATATTGGGTAAATTCCACGTCTATATCCAACTACAAACCACGTTACCAATTGGTTATATGCCTAAAGACGCTTTCCATGACCAAAGGTCTCACCAAAAACATACGGGTACGACTCGACATAAAGAAATAACCTTATTCAATCTTTTTATTGTTTAAAAAGCATAGGGGTGCCATGGCATACGAGAGTGTTTCTGGAATATGAACCATAGATCCATAACAGCTTAAATACAAGCTACAGATCATCTTCTAAGGATAAAGATGTAAATTATAACATGTGTTGCATGATTCGGGTAAGCAAGGAAAAACGCTCTGCATCACCGCCAACCTCTTAACAAAAGTGAGAGTTTTTCAAGGTCGAGTTAACTAAATAAAGGGGCACCGAACCATGTAACTCCTTCAAAGGGTAGACAGTGATAAGATACCTCGAACTACCGTAGGCGCTAACCTTGCCTTAGATCTATGATCTATAATCCCATCAGGCACAAACGCGATGCCTTGGATTTAAAAGCACGAGAGATGCTTCATGAAAAAGCCTTAATTAAAGAAATAACACTTTTTAATACGACTCATACTCATGTTTTGGCAAGACATGGATAATTGTCACTGTAGGATCGTTGAATCGATCAAATGAGTCGATCAGAAGAGTTCTAGACCAAACCAAAGGCGGAATTCAATGATTTGGTCTTCATTGCAACTTGTTTAACACTAAGAATCACTTTAAATGTCATTTGTATTGATTTGATAGTGTTTACAGATCTGGCGACACTTCGGCAGAGCTTCGCTACCGGAATCAGAAGTTACAAATGACAACCAAGACTCACCTATATATAGGGATCACCAGGTCGCACGAACCAGTCAAGTCCAGTTCGCACGAACTGGCCAGTTCGCACGAACTAGTCACTTCGTGTGAACCTGCTGGTTCAGACCTGTTTCCCGTTTTTCTCGTACTACGTGTCCTGGTCTATCTATTCTATTACATGACTCGATACAAGACGAAGTCAACAGACATATGCACCAACAAACTCCCCCTTGGATAATGACGAGTCTTCAGTGTGTCGAGTCTTCAGTCTTGATCAGTCTTCTCGCTCTCTCCAAAGTATTTTTCTCTGTAAGCATCCTCATCAATCTCTCTCGTCCTCTTCCAGAATCTCAGACTGGCTCTTTTAAACTTCAAACTCCCCTTTGCTAACAGACTCCCCCTTAAGTTGTTCCGGGATCGTAATCTGACATAGCACTCGTTCTAAGATCGTGTCCTGGCTCAAACTCTGCTCAGGCTTAGACACGGGGATATGCACAAATCTCTACCCAAAAGTAAATTTCACATTTTTTTTTTAAATTTAACAAATTTAGAAACCTCTTGTAGAAATCATTCAATCATCAACAATAGTTATATCAAGTTCAAATTAATGACCTTGATTAACTAACAGTAAAATCAGCTTCAAAATATCACTTGTAACATTATCTTAAAACATTTCTCAAATCATCTCAAACTTTAACTTCATTTTTCATTTCAAACACACTCTCCCAACCCACTGTTGTTCATCATGTTTAGCACTCGGAATTTTGAAAATCAGCTTTTCAACATCAGTTGTCGAAAATAAGATGAAATAAAATCTTTTTGATTTTTCAAAATTTTATGCTAAAACACATTCTTTTTTTGTTTTTTTTAGATTTTATCATGTTTTTGGATTTTTCAAATTTTCAAAATTTCTAAATTTTTTACTCCCCGTAAAATCAAAAATATGTTTCAATTTTTGATTTTCCGGGAAAATTTGAAAATGAAAGCAATAAACTGTACAAATAAAATGACAAACTGATGTGAATTGCTTCAATTCGCCATCCACTTGGCTTAAACAATCAGAACTCCCCCTGACAACAAACTATTTTTCCATTATGATTTCAAAACACTTAAGTTTGTTTTAATCAAAATGGTTTTTTCCGAAAAATTAGTTTTGTTTGTCATCTCACAAACCTGGGGTTTCATCACATTGTTCTTTCAACCACTTGTAAAAGCTATCACTTTAACAACTTGTAGGTTTTTCACAAAAACATTTTTTCAAGAATGATGCCGATTCATGCTCCACGATTACCAACTTGGGAGCTCCGGCAAGTCAGGTTTTTATTTTTTAAAGAACCTCACCCATGCCTGATCAATCATGGGTGAACCATCCTCATTTGGTTTAACAATTTTTTATTCATAAAATTCTTTTACTCCCTTCACATTCCCATCAGCCATCTTACCAAAAATATGTAACACTTTGCCATTAAATGCTTTTTCAGCATCAAATTCTTTCTTATCAGAGAAGAATTGATCTGAAATCTCAATCTTACCAATTTTTGTTTTCAAGTTTCCGTTTGACAATGGTGGGAAATTTTCATCATCCATTTTCGGAACGGAATTCTCATCATTTAGCACAATATGTGGCTCCTCTGATTTTGACGTATCAGATTCATTGCCAGAAACAACCTCTGACTTCTTAGCAATCCATTTTTGTTTGTTTAAATTTGCTCTTCTTTTGTAAAACTGTTTCGAACTTTCACCAACTTCGAAAGTCAAATTTTTGAACTCCTTAAATTTCTCTATTGGTTGTTCCTTTTTATTTACACATTTTTCTTTCAATTTAGAGTTAGAAGAAACTCCCTGTTTTGTGTTGGTGGACTTTGGGCAATTCCAAGCAATATGTCCAACCTCTTGACATTTGAAACAAGTTCTTCTTTCAACTCTCTGTTCAGATTTTTTCAACCTATTCTTTTGCTTTTCGGCGAGAAACTCTTTGTTTGACTGTTTCCAGAAAGGTTTCTCCTTCTCCTCTTCAGAACTTGCTCCTGAAACAAATTTAGTTTTTGGTTTAAAATTTTTCTCATTTTTATGATTTTCGGGTGGAATAAAACCTAATCCCTTCTTTTTGAAATTACTGTTATGGTTTGGTTTCTTTCGATAACCCGAACCAGAACTGTAACCCTTTTTCTTGTTCAATCTTTGTTGAACTCTTGAAGTGTATTTTTAGGTTTTACAGTAAGATTTACATCTTTTATTTCAGAAATATTAATTTCTGTTAATTTGAAAACCTTGTTAATCATTTCAGTTTTAACACTTCTTATTGGAAATTCTTCATCAGAATATAATTTGTCAGAATCATTCAAAGTATATGCTACTTTGAATGTTTCGTCATTCAAATTATTTTTTGACATTAGAAAATCTTTATTGTAAACCCTTTTGATTGGTGAACTCGAACTTCTGTCTGATGAACTCGACTTTTCAGTTTTAGACTCTGACTTTGACTCTTCATCTTTATCCAACACCTGATCGACCACTTTCTTAATTAACTCGGACTCATGATCAGTGTCAGACGCTGTGAAGTTGACATCAATATCATCTGGTAATCCATCGATAGACTCGGATTTCAGATTCAGATTGAGTGCTTCAGCCACCTTTTCAAAATTTCGGGGGGTATAGCCATCCCACATTGGATTTGGTACTCTGTTATACTTCAAACCAGTTTTCTTACTAGAGTTTTCTTTATCTTCTGCAAACTTATGAGCTGCCACGGTAGGATAAATGCGATCAATAACATAATCTGAACTTTGATAACTTCGAAGTAAAGAATTCACTCTTTCGGTTTCGATCGTCATCTCTGCCAATTCTTGTTTCAGCCCAGCAATAATCTCAATGTATTTGTTGATTGCAGTTTGCTTTTGAAAAACTGTTGCTTTCAGAAGACTCTTCATCTGAATATCCTCATCAGTAGCTCCTTTGTATAAGTTCACTTTGCTGCTTAGGAGATCATATGATTCCTTTATGCTTCTCACATTGTGTAGCAAGTTCTCTTTGAGCTTCTCCAATTCAGCAAACTTTGTATCTTTTTCAGCACAATTTTTGCAAGGTTCTAAACACTTTGCACAAGGTTTTTCAACCTCTACAAACTTTTCAACTTCAACAATTTTTTCAAATTCAACGATTTTTTCAACTATTTTCTCCACCACCTTTTCAATCATAATCGGTTCTTTCTCAACTTCTATCTTTACTTCACTCTCTTCAACCCCGATCTTTTCTGTCGGTTTTTCTTCAACTTTCGCCTTATCTGCTTCTATCTTTTCTTCAGCAGCCCTTTTTGCTTCCATTTCTTTCTTCAGTTTAGCAGCCCTTTTCTCTTTCAATATCTCGATTTTATCTACAAATTAAAACTATAAGGATCCAATTGTTTCTAGCTTTATTAATATAATCTTCCTCATCATCAGTGTCTTCATCACTTCCTGACGACTTAAAAATCGGTTGTCTTCTAGGACTGTTCCTGGATTTGACTGATTCTTCTTCTAAGGTTGAATCTTCAAAGATTCGAGCAACAAATGCTTTAGAAACTAAAGGTCTAGAAGGATCATAGTCATCCCAATTGAAATCTTTCGAAATCCTTTCATCTTCTTGATCTAGCAGACCAAAACAGGCTTTACCCTTTGATTCTTCAATAGTTCGTGAGTGTGAAGATTGTTGTTGATATGGTTGTTGAGCAACCTGATGATAAATTGCTTTTCTATGATAATCATTGTTTCCGAAAGGATCTTGTCTTCCGGTTGCTTCTCTGTTTGTACACTCTCATTTAAAATGTCCTTTTTCTCGACAACGAAAACAAGTAACCTTCGATTTGTCAAAACCTAGCTGAGATGTAGCAGCTTCACGAAGATCATCTCTTCCGGTGATTTGTTTGAATTTTTCTGCTCTTCTCAAAACGCTAGCTAAACACCACTTGATGTCCATCAACTCAAGTTCTTCAGAATCAATCTGATCATAATCCTCTTTAGTAAGCATCGGATTGCCAATTCGTCCAGCAACCAAGCTTTAATACGACTCTAACATAGTAGCAAGTGATGCCATGTGTTGTTTTGCAATATCTGGAGAGAAATTTTGACCATTTTGAATATTTAATGTAACATTGCATTGCAAAATTTGACCATTAAAATTTGTTGAACTTTGTGGTTGAGAACTTGGTGTTGAGAACTTGGTGTTGAGAAATTTGGTTCAAAACTTGAATAAGACGAAGAATATCCACTGCTCTGATTTGTATTGTTTGCATTTGTTCCGGAAGTACCATCAGCACTGAACGCAGTTTGAATCTTCGGACTCGGAGTAGTCTCAATCTTGTTTTCTCTGTAATACAGACTAACATCTTGTTGAGCACCTGGACTTCTCATTGTAGCAGTTTTTCGAATTGCCAGCTCATGTTCTTCCATCTTCTGGATAAATTTACTCAAATTCATATCTTCAAATTTTTGGTTATGCTTTAAAATCAAAAAATATGTTCCCCATTCATTATGCGGTAGCGCATCGGCTAGCTTATCAATCCATTCTTCATCTTCTTTCTTGATGTCCAATCTTTTCATCTCCATGACTAAATGACAATATCTCTCGATAATCTTCCTAGTCGTCTCACCCTCAAAAGCTGTAAACATATCAAATGATTTCTTTAGTAATGCACGTTTATTTTTGATCATATCAGCACTACCCTTAAACTTTTTAATCAACGCTTTCCAAATTGATCTTGCAGTTCCCTCATGTTGAAGCAAAACGAAAATATCTTCTTTTACTGCTTGTTGGAGAATGCTAATCATCATTTTTTCACTTGTGTATTTTAATTTCTCATCCAGTAAAAACTGACTTAATGATTTTTCATTTCCAAGTTTATCTTTCGGTAAAGTATAATCTTTCTCTAACGAAACCCATGCATCAAACTTATTAGCTTGCACCAAGTTTTCAAAACGGTCTTGCCATCCTTTAAAGTCCTCAATGTACATAAGCTTTGGAGGCTTTTGAAAAGTTCCTGTTTCATCCTCAATACCGACAGTTTCAGCAACTGTAACTGGAGCGACTGGGGCAGTAGCAAATGCATTGTAAAATTCGGTTTCCATGTTTCGGTGTGAAAAATTTTCAAATTCAGAAAACTCACACAATCTGGAAAGTCACGCGGACTGTAAATTCTCAAACCGTACGAACTGAAATCTCTCAAACGACCTGGATCACGTTGTGCGACCTGAAGCAACAAACTCAAATGATTTGACCTGGTACGATCTGGGTCAAACCGTGTGAACTGGTTCAATTTCACAAAACCTGGATCACTTCGCACGACCTGGAATTAATTACAAACGAACTGAACCTCCTTCAAACGACCTGAAGCACTTCGTGCGAACTGAATTGTTCAAACCGTATGACCTGAAGACTATCTCAAACGATCTGACTGAGTTCTGAACGATCAGACATGTTTTTCACGCGGTTTGGTCAATTTTATCAAGTTTTAGATTGATTTTAGTTCTGATTTGTTCACGGATTGATTAAAACAGTGTTTTACGTGTTATATCACAAAATCAGATCATTTTAATCGTAAAAACTTAATGAATTTGATGAAAAAGTGTAGAAAGATGAGAAGAAATCAGTTTAATCCGTGAAAACAAGCTGAAATGGTAATAACTCTTCCTCCTGAGCTCTGATACCACTTGTAGGATCGTTGAATCGATCAAATGAGTCGATAAGAAGAGTTCTAGACCAAACCAAAGGCGGAATTCAATGATTTGATGTTCATTGCAACTTGTTTAACACTAAGAATCACTTTAACTGTCGTTTGTATTGATTTGATAGTGTTTACAGATCTGGCGACACTTCGGCAGAGCTTCGCTACAGGAATCAGAAGTTACAAATGACAACCAAGACTCACCTATATATAGGGATCACTAGGTCGCACGAACCAGTCAAGTCCAGTTCGCACGAACTGGTCACTTCGTGTAAACCTGCTGGTTCAGACCTATTTCCCGTTTTTCTCGTACGACGTGTCTTGGTCTATCTATTATATTACATGACTCGATACAAGACGAAGTCAACATACATATGCACCAACAGTCACCAAATCATGTATGTGCAATCCTAGCTAAAGAAAGGCTACCATTAACAGGTAATACAGTTAATCCAGAACAGCATGGACGCACGTTATGGAAAGACCTGTACGCTATTTATATATTAGCGCACAAATAAAAAAATGTTCGAACAAAAACCTATATATGGGTCTCAACCCATTCCCCACACCAATTGGGAAGGTCGTATCACACAAACTATTGAGAAACGGTCCTAGTTAGACCACTTAAAATCTCACAATGTTCAGCCAAAACACTTTGAAAGACGTCCTAATGTAACACTTTAATAACGTCAAAAAAACTATGCAAATAACGCTTAAATTGCTTAATTTTACGATTGGCATTCAGATCCGATGCAGCTTGTCTACAATAAACACTTAGCACGTACCATCATAATTGTGTAAGAAGGTCCGAGTCAGCATGGATAGATGACAGTGGATCATCTTCAAACAATGAGCATACGAATACTCCTAAAAGGGGAGTCACGATGTATCAGGCATTCCTTTAAACAATTCATCTTGCAGTAATCTACAACATAGATACATGTTGTGGACGAATTCCAGATAAAGCAAATGGTACTAAAATGCAATTGAACCTCCGGCGAACCGGAGCAATCCTAAGAATTGACTCGTGCCTCAACACGACTTAATGCTTAGATACACACCACCCGTTATGATTATCGAAGAGGAATTTGACAATGACAAGAAATGAGTCAATTATAATGTAGCTCACACTACATTACATGGACTAGGGACTTGACGAGGCAACATCCGAATCGCCGAAGCAAACCTACATGCATGGACTAAGCTCTCCGCCAGGTCAAGCCTCTCTAAACTATGACCTCTGAACTACATGAGGACGTAAGGTCCAATTAGGCCCCGTCCAACAATTTAGGTGTAACGCTTCGCATTTTTGTACTTTCTTTATTTAGAAAGATGTAATCGTACTGACATTTTTGGAAACATGTATTCGTATTCGTTCCCAACCTTGTAAGCCGAGAATTTGACCATAATGAAATTCCATACTTTATACATACATGTTATACATGCAATCAATCATTAATTATGTGTTTACTTGCAAACTGATACTTGTTATACATTCAAAATGTCATCCACACATTCACAATACGCACCTTATGCATACTTACGCGTTCCATACTCGAAAACATGTTAAATTGTGATGTTATAGCATAAAATAATAAACAAACCAAATTTTAGGGGCTAAAGTGCAATAAAACAAAACTGATTGGTTAAACATAGCGTCGCGTCATGCGAAGCTCTCCTTCATCACCTTCACATGACGCCAAGGTCCTCGATCCGCAGCGAATTATTTCAAGTGCACGAGTTGGTCACCTTTTTCCACATTTCTTCTTCCCCAGTCACCTTATAACTCCATAAAACATCAAAGCCTACTTCACCATTATATAAACAAGCCTCCTATACCTCATTTGCACTTTTCCAACTTTTTAAACACCCTCACGACACTCCCAAACCAGCTGGAATTGCAAGTTAGAGGCAGAATTCTCTAAGTGCGAAAGTGAGCATCTACCTCACTTTTCTTCAACTTTCTTCACTTCTTCTTCCTCTTGAAAGCTTGGAACACCTCTAGGAGTATTTCCACAAGTTTACCATGGTAACGTAAGGTGGAACATCTCCATTTTGAGGTCCAACTTTCTGTTTTGGATAAGAACTTTACTTAAACTATACTAAACTTCTTTTAACTTAATAAATTTTGCACCTATCTTGCTTCTAACCAAACCTATGGTTATGGGGCTTGAATAAGGTTGATCTCCATGAGTTTAGATGTCCAAGAACCTCCTAAACTTTATGTTTTGATAAGGTTCCAAGCAACCTTCAAGTGTGTGACCATCCAAGCTCACCATTGTTCATGTGGTGAGTCTTATAGTTGTCTAAATGTGTGGACCATGGAAACTTGAGCTTTCCAAACTTGTTCCATTGCCTCACTTGATGATTTAATATGTTCACACCCTAAGTTACAAGGTAACTTTCACTAAAGAGACAAGGCTACGACACGTCCCCGAACACTTTCCATGCTCGGGATGCACGCACCTAGCTTGCTCTCTTGGTTGTTTTAGGACTTAGAGTAGTACCAAGTAGCTTCCAAGATTCAATGTAACATAACCCCGCCTCACCTCCAACATTTTCCATGTTGCGTATGGAACACCCAGGTTAATCTTACTTGGCTACTTGACGAACTAGCTAGTTATATTTTTATTCTTATTCATGACTAACTGGGTCATCAACTAAGTTGATGACTTTGTGCTTTGGTGAATCATACAACGAGGTTTAATGGATGGAAATCATCCTACCTACATGCTTGACTTACATGATACTACATGATAATACATGATGGACTAGATTATAACATAGTCTATCTTAGTTCTAGACTCCTCGTTTGTGATTCTAATGGGCAAGTGAGGACCCATGAAAACACATACAAACTTACTGTCCAAACGAGTATTTAGACAAGATATATTTTTGTGTACATATACTTTTTATACTTAATTCCGAGTCCGAACTCTCTACAAACTCTGAATCCCCATACACCTTCGTTTCCCCAATGTAGGGTAACTTTGGTGCTTCACTCTCATCAACTCGTCAACTCACGTTAATCGGAAAGCTTAGCAAACCGTGAGTGTACATGACCCTTTTTAATTTTCGACACTTAAAACGCACACATACACTTACAAACATGCTTGACACAAACAAACAAACAATCCAATATACATGCTTACTACGTGATGCTAGAACTCATACATGCTAGAATACTTATTTGCTTTATACTTCTCATTAACTTCGTACAAGTAGGGATGGCAAAAACACCCGAGCCCAATGGGTATACCCGAAACCCGACACAAATGGGACGGGTATACCCGTTACCTGACGGGTATTGGGCCGGGTATGGGATTAGTTTTAAAAAATTTAGCGAGTATGGGTCAGGTATGGGATTAGGTGATACCCGACCCGATTACCTGAAACCACATACCCATTTACTCGAACTATATACCCGATCATATACCCGGATTTTTTAATTTATATTGTTATTTTTCATTAACCTTTGTCTATTAGTGATTTATTTTAGTATGTTCATAATGTGAAAAAATAAATTTCTTTTAGTATATGTATTTCATAATAGTATTTATATTTTGTATGTTGTGAAGTATATACATATAAGTGTATAAGTATTATAAAGTTATTACTAATTTATGATAAAACTTATATGTATGTAAGGTGTATTTTTTGTTTATAATAGTTGTTGTATAAATAAAATTATATAATATTTATAATAGTAAAGAGATGTATTTGGATATTATAACATATATCTTTTTAATAAACTAATAGGTATACCTGATACCTGCGGGTATACCGATACCCGACGGGTAATTACCAGACAAATACCCGACGGGCATTGGGTCGGGTATGGTACACGATTTTACAACCGGGTATGGGTATGGAATTACCAATATCCAACCCAAACCCGACCCATTACCATCCCTACGTACAAGCATCTCTTAACATGTATAGCACTATAGGAGTAACATACCGCCCATATTCATGAGGTCATGTTAAGTAATACAAAAACGGTCTTGTCGTTGCAACGACAAGATCACGCTAGTGGGAATCTTTAGGTTGACAAGTAGGAGATGCATGCTAGTAGTGTTATGATATGTCTTAGATTATGATTATGCCACGTGGATTCGTTTAACCGTTTTATACTGCTAGTAAATCAAACTTGTATGCTCGCCAATACTTTGTGTTGACATGTATGTTAATATGTATTACGGGAACTTGATGATGAGACGTTGAAAGGAATCTAGTAGGATGACTAGAAACACATTTTAATTTAGTACTTATTTTTGTATTTTGCTTCCTTGTTCAAGGTGTTGTATTTGTTTCCAAATATTGTATTTTTGCCGTAGTAATGAAATGAAATTTTGATTACTAAATACTTGTCACAAATAGTCGTTATGAAGTCTCTTGCAATCTCATTTTCGTCTCGCTCTGATGTTTCCGCCATCGGTTGGGGTGTGACTTATTGGTATCAGAGCCATAACTATAGGGAATTAGGAAAAATTTCCATGATTTGTATAACAACCCTCCAAAATATTTCTCGACACCCCTAAATTAAAATGTCCCTATATGTCTTAAAATATACCCAGTATGAGAAAACCAAGCCCAAACTACCTTTAATTTTGCAAAAATAAAATAAAAACCAAAAAATAGGGCGCTCGTGGGCCGCGTAGCCCTTGACTACCTCCTATGCGGGGCGCGATAGTCAGTCACCAGGGTGACACCCTGAGCTGCCATGTGGCAGCAACGTGTTGGACCTAGTGCGATGACCCAGACAAGCTAGGCCCTACCACCCCTATGTCACGGGCAGCGTAAGAAGACCTTTGAATCTTCGCGGGCCGCGAGGAACTGCAAATGAGGCCCTATAAATAGCAACCCTCGGCAGTTCAGTCGAATTCGCTCACACACTTTTCTCTCTCGAAATTCTATAGAGTATAAGCTATTATCGGGCATAATACCCCCCTAAATAACAAAGTTCTGCCCTGTTGTAAGTATCATAACCCCGGTTACGTATTAGATACGCTGCCCGATTGATCCAGGGTTTCGTAATGGCTGTCGTGGTTCTGCCCGAAGTAGTCTTTGGAATGCCATCTCGGGGAGGGTATTACTAATGTAAATATTGGGTTATTATACTAACGCGTGTGCATTTGTGTAAATTATAGATAATCACCAGGAAACCCTAAAGGAAAACCTAAGACAGCAATGTGAGTAATTTCCTTTTTGTAAACTGTTTTTACAAAACCTTAAATATTTTACAATGTGATTAGCAGTGATTGAGTCTTTGTAATTCTTCAATTACTGCCTATATGTTGGGGTTTTGTATACAAAATGTGGAACACGTTACCATTGGACAAAGAGTTAGCCAATGGGTAATATGACCCACCAGTCAGGATTGACAATACTGAATGAGTAATTGTGTAGATATAAACATTGTAATCGCTCTCAATACTGTGAATGGATAAAAATCTTCTTGATTAAACTGGGATTCACTCACCAGTATTTCCCACTAACAAAATGTTTTTAAAACGCGTTTCAGGTAACAAAATGTGAAAGCCAACTAGAAGCCAGCTGGACAGCACTGAAGGCTTGGAAAAGTGGCTATAAGAGTTACCTAAATAAAAGAAGATGTTTTATTTCAATAAAATGGGGTTTACCTCTATAAATCAGTTTGTAATAAAAACTTGGGTTTTATCCCAATATATTTATTTATATAAAATGTGGTGTTTTACTCTGATAAAATATTTCCTAACTACGGTCCTGATGTAATTTCCGCTGCCAAATTGATAAACACCGATACCACCAAAACTG
Organism: Helianthus tuberosus; assembly: GCA_030545235.1. Classification (NCBI taxonomy): domain Eukaryota; kingdom Viridiplantae; phylum Streptophyta; class Magnoliopsida; order Asterales; family Asteraceae; genus Helianthus; species Helianthus tuberosus. Next base: position 89,854,825 of record CM060448.1, read on the forward strand.
ATTCTCGCGGCTGCCCGTTCCCTGGACAGATAGGGGGCGGGGGTTGCGACAGAAGGTGGTATCAGAGCTAAGCCACTGATTCAGCCATAGAAGTGTTCTGCTGACACTAAGTTATTATTCAATATGTTATGAAATTAATTACAGAAATACGTGCATATCTGTATTTTATTGTTGTGTGTTATTTGACTATTTGTTAGTTTACACTGTGTGCGACCAAGGACCCTCCAACGCCTATCGTTAGTTGTCTAGCTCACCTCAAAACGAAGGTACCTCTTCACAGCCTACCCTCTCAGGGTATTCAGCTGACAATGAAGATGGGATATTCGTTTTCAAGGCTCAGTCTGAAGAGCGATCCCCTCCTAAAAAGAGAGGATGGTTCAGTAGGGGAGCACACGAACGTAGGAAGAGGATGAAAAAGTTACACCAACAGCGAGTTCTAGCAGCCGCTAAGAGAGAAACAGATGCTCACACCCAAGATATGCTTAATAGGAGCTTAGCAAACTTCCATATTTTAGCAACCACAGCTTCTGACCCAAAACTGGAGCAACTCATAGCACCTCAACCATTACCCTTGTTTCCCACACAACCAATGGAGATTGAAAATAACCCGGAAAACCAAATCCCAGCACCAGCCTTTGACCCCACTAAGATTCCTAGAATACCAGTACCCAATCCCTTAGATCCAGACTACGACCTGTGGTTCGATGATCATAGGGATTATTAGCAACGTTACCCAATATCAGAAGAACCCATGCCAAACCTAGCTGCTTACCCAGGTCTGGACCCTCTAGATCCCTATTATGATAATGATGAATACATTAGGGAAATCCTAGAGAATCCATATCCTCAAGAAGAACCCATGCCACAGTACCCAGATCCAGTACCAGCACCTGCCCCCCCCCCCCAATGAGTGTAGAAAATGTGCAAGAACTCCGAACCTTCGGTGAGGAGATTTGTTAGGCCCTAAAGTGTGAGACTGACGCATCAAATTAATACAACGAGCTATGGTTATGAACTGGGTCTTACTGGGTTAGTTTATGTTAGGTTGTGGACCTTTATAGGTCACTTGGGCCAAGCTTTAGGCCATGTGGGCCAAGCAGGCCCAAGGGAAGCCCATGTAGAGAAGTGGGCTTGTCCATGTATATAAACAAGTTTTCAACTTGTTTTTTTTTGAACCTCCAAGTTACAGAATTCCTAGAGAAGCTAGAGTGGGAGGCGATTGGTTGTGAGCACTTGTACTAGACGGTTTTGCTTTTCAAGTAATAGAATCGTGTGCAAGTGTTTAAAGTGATTCCGGTATTGTTCTTCGTTTTTCATACTTTTCGGTTTATCTTGAATCACATCAAGTTTGGATTCCGCACAAACTTGGTGTTGTTTGATATCATTGAAAGATCCGTTTCACGGGACTTACAAGTGGTATCAGAGCCATTGGAACCTGTTTCTAGGCTCGGTGTGATATCAAATATTCAAGATTTTCGTTGTTTTTGGGTTGGTGTTCTTCGCGTTCTTCACGTTCTTCATAGTGTTCGTCCAAATTTTATAAAAATAAGTATATTTTGGTTCTTTGATTTTGAAAAAAGGCTGTTAAAAGATTAGACGTAATCTTTCTATTTTTTTTTTTGAAAATATCTTGATTTTAAAATTTCCCAAAGTTTTCGGTGGAGAGTTGTTGAGATATTGAAACTTTCCATATATTTTTATAATATACAACTCATCCTTATTCATCTTTATCTCAATAATCTGTTTCCGAGTAGCAACCATTGATTATCGTCTCATCTTTTCACGGTCTCGAGTCAATTGATATCTTTGGTTTCGAGTCGCAACACCATTCCCTGACACAACCTCCGCAGTCGCAACCGAGGTCTCGAGTCTTCAACAATTTGGTCTCGAGTCATATTCACTGGTCTCGACTCCATCTCTACAACAACTTTCAAGGTCTCGACTCCTCACATCTTCATCTCTCTGGTCTCGAGTCATTTCAACAACCGGTCTCGACAACATACCTTTCAAGGTCTCGACTCACCTTCATCATCTGTTCAAGGTTCCGAGTGCCGGTCTCGACTCACATCATTTCAGTCGCAACCATTGTCTCGACTCGCAATCATCATTCTGAGTCGCAACCTCGTCTCTGGTTTCGAGTCTCGAGTCGCAACCAACCCCATCTCGAGTGATATTTCAGTTACACCACAGAGGTCTCGAGTTATCTCTTTCTCGGTTCTGAGTCGCAACCGAGATCTCGAGTCATTGATCTTCCGAGTTGCAACGATCATCGCCGGAACCTGCAACTCCGTCTCCGGTCGTTGTTCATCATCCTCTGATTATCCTCGTCTCCGTTCAAACTCCGACCCTGTTCTCTCCATCAACTCTCCATCATCATCAACCTCTGTTTCACGATCACCTCCACACCACTATTCACCATCTCCGTTCATCATCATCATCCTCATCTCCGGTTACCACCCCGTCTCCGTCGCTACATCACCTGCGACGACTCATCACACAACCGTCCATCTATCATTATCTCCATCTTTGTTAATTCTCCATTCATCACCATTTGTGACGATTTGAATTGTCAGGAAAGAACTGTTCATCTTGATAGGATTTGTTTGTGACACTTCTGTTTTGTCGGGAAAGATCTTGTGGACAGTTAGGTTTTAATAATAATAATCATTATATCAATCATTAGGTTTAATAATATTACTAATAATATTAATATTATTTCGTAATCATTACATAATCATTGATTTTTATAATAATAATAATAATAATAAGTATACTTTTATAAATTATTAAAAAAAAAGTTGTTTGGTTGTGAAAAGTTTGATAGGTTTTTGAGGTGCGGTTTAGAAAGCGGGTTCATTCGACTGCTGAGTGTTTGAGTTAGCAAGTACACGGGTTCTCGTTTGGTTTGTGTTTTGAGGAGAAGAATAAAATTATCAACCACCCGCTGAAATTATGGCATTCATATTTCACAAACCCGTGGTTCAAGAAATGACTGTTGAAGATGTACTTTCTGCTTTCTGTACTCCTGAGTGTAGAGAAAGAGTTGAAGTTTATAGAATACACAACGCTGAGCTAATTCAAGATTATCAAGATATCAAAAATAAAAACTTTACTTTATCAAAAAACGAAAAACTTTATAAAGAAAAGATTGAAGCTCAGCGTAAAGACATCGTCAAACTCAAGGATGATGTAAGTGTGAAATCATCTCAACTCTTATATGTTCAAGAGAAACTGTGCACTGTGACTAAGGAACTGGAAGATATCAGAGATAGATATCAAATAAATGAACTTAACATTAAGAAATTTGATTCTTCCAGCAAATTAGTCAAAAACTTGTGTGATCAACAGCTCGCATACAAGGAAAAGAAAGGACGTGGTTTGGGTTTTAATCAGGCTCCTCCTCCCTATAATGACAATTATACTTATTTACCCATGACTGAGGAGGAGATGATTAATGAAAGTAAAATGACTTATGGTCCCAAGAACAATAAGTCATCTTTTAATGACAGACCAATTGAGAAACAGAAGTCTGCTCCAATAAATTTTGTTTCTAAAGGCTCAATTGATCCTAACACTTCGTCTTCATGTGCAGATAAAGTATCTGAAGTAAAATGTGGAGATGTTCTTGGGAGTGAACCAGTTGTTCATACTAATACTGAAAATTATTTTGAACAAACTGAATCTGATATTGCTTTTGGTCGGTCTTTGTTTGCGTCGTTTTCTGCTTATGTTTCGTCAAGTGAGCCTGATGTTTGGGGCAAAACTGATGATGTTTGTGTTGAATCTTTGAACAATAAGTGTGGTGATGATGGTATTTCAGTTAATACTTGTGATTGTGATGTTTCTAATTCTTCAGTTGATGGTAGCGTTACAGGTGAGGTCCCTCAGGATACATTCAGTGAAACCACTGAAACTTCTTCCCAAGAAAATCAAGAATGTCCTGATTCTTCTTCTGAATCGGCCTCAGTGGACGTCCCTAATGTTGAATCTAGTGGGACCACATTGGAAACCGTGACTGAAAGCATACCTCAAGTAGATTCACATGATACATGTGTTGACGAAACATGTGTTGATGAAACTTCATCTTCTTCATCTTCTGAAATTAAAACTGAACCTGATTTTGTAAAAGAAGAAAAAGGAGTTGAAATAAATGAACAGTCACCGACAAATGTTTGGGAAATTAAAGTTAAAACAGAAACTAAATCGTCTGTTCAAAATGATCATGCTAAAATTGTAAAAGCCGAAAAACATCATCCGTCTGAATCTCATGCTTGTGCTAGTTCTGATCAACAGGTACAGAAGAATTCAGAAAAGGTACACGGAACACAACCAAAGCAACTTAAGCAAGCTAAGCAAGCTCAGTCATCTAGACCAATCAAATCGGCTAATGTTTCTTGTTCTCAGAATCTCCATATATTGAAACGACAGACATGTTTCAACTGTGGAATTCCTGGACACATTGTTAGAAATTGTGTTCATCGTCCAAAAGTACAACAAAAAGTCAGCACTCACTCTTGTGCTGGTGTTTGTGAGCCGGTTCACAACACACAAAAGGAGCCAAAACGAGCAGATCAAAGTCGAGGATATAAGAATTCTGCTCATCAAGGACAATCACGATCCCATAAGGCTCATGACAAGGTGATTGAAAGCTCCAATCAGGGAGAAAAGACGAAGAATGGTGCTCAAAGCAACAAGACTTCTGCAACCAGCACATACAAGCACCCAAATTCGTCTTCGTCTGAAAGTAAAGTGCAGGCGCATCCAACGCAAAAAGGACCGGTTTGTCATTCAGGACCTGCTAGAACAAATGAAGATGCTCAAAATGTCTTTCCGATGAAAAGACAAACGTGCTACAACTGTGGCATTGCGGGTCATATTGCTAGAAACTGCACAAGGCGTCCCTACGTACCCTACTATATGCAAAATCAGAGGGTTACATCAAAGGATAACAATCATTCCAAGCCTATGAAGGTATCATCACCTAAGGCAATGAAGAATGTGAATCCCAAGGTTAAACCTTCTGATGGGGATTGGAACGCTGCTAAAAATAAACGTAAGGCTGTTCAAGAACAAAAATATTTTTTTAAAACTAACAAGCCTGAATCAGCTAAAGTTGCTCAACCGAAGGCAACAAACACGTTTGTTAAACCGAAACAGATTTGGAAACACAAATCCAAAGCAGCAATGTCTCTAATCCTTGAAACGAAAGGGGACTTGTGTTTAAGAGAAGTGTCTTATTTTGATGCTTCAGGAAATCCTAGGACTACGATGGCCTGGGTACCCATGTCTTACTAATCTCCTTACCTTTCAGGAACAACCAAGGAGGAGCTGTTGACAATCTCTGGAATGTTGATAACGGTTGTTCCAGAGATAAAAGCGGGTAACATTTTACTGTTGCAAAAAGTTCAATTTTTTTTTCCAGATGATATGTTTCCTTTGGAGGAGATAACAGAAGTAAGATTTGATCAGCAAAAGGTACCGTTTAAATTCAGTACTTTGATTTGAATTTGATTAGTCTTCAATCTAATGACAGAACGGTTAAGCAAAAATATTTTTTCTCTTTCTTGGTTCATTACTTTGTATATAAATTGTCCTTTCTCTAGTAAATGGTAAATTTGGGCAAAAATACAAGATTTATGCACAAATTTAGGGGGGGGGGGAGAGGAACATATAGATAGATATAGAGTTTAGGAGGAGAAAACTCGGAAAAATACAAAAAGAGTTTGCTGTATATATGCATTGTTTTAGGGGGAGAAAATGAGAAAAATACAAAAACATTTGAAAAATGAAAAAGCCAAAAAGAAAAATTGCATTATATGGGAAGTGAAATAAATGTTCGTGTTAAAGGGTTTGACTAACACATGTAAGGTGCCATAGCTGAAAAGACTAGGATCTACTGCGATATGTCGATAGGCTTGACGCTCAACATGATAAAAGATACTAAGTGATATAAACATAACGAACTATGTACCATGTGGGTAACATACCAACGACGTATGATTTTATGGTCTTAAATCTTGTGTTGATAGATAGCCAACATCTGAGGTTTCGGGTCTTTATATTGTTGAATCATCCGGGGATATCTTGGCTGTTCTTCTGTTCAGAACTAAAATTGTACATGAACCCAGGAAAGAAAGTCACTTGGAATTAGCTCATTTCTATTTGAATGTCTGTATGTTGTCCTCTGAAAAAGTCGTGTACCTCCTCTGCTGCATCCAGATATATGCTGACCTGGAGGTGCTAGGCAACGACAGCTTCTGCTGCATCCAGATACATGCTGACCTAGCTGTACGTTGTCGCGCTATAGATCTAATACACCCGAAAGAGGCCCTCAAGTGGCCAAAAGAAACCCAAGAAACCTATATCAAACTGAGAAAAACTCATTTGATCTGTATATTATACCATCTCTGCAGAAGATCTATTCTGTTCTCTTCTCAACCTATTCCCAGTTAAGATTTCAGAAATCTGGATTGGACTTGTGAAATATGTGGTAGGGAAGATACTTGCATGATAGAGTGTGCTGTTTATATTTCCAGGATTTGATTAGTATTTATTTGGGTGTTCATTGTTAAGAAATCAAAACATGATAAAACAGATTATATGCAGACCTAGATACAGTCAGGATATCTTAAAGGATGACATCAGTATACTCACCTGCTACGATGAATCGTTGTGCTTACCTTGATCGCGGGGGTATACCTTGGAATGGGACACACGGGTATAATAGTATAATATTACCTAAAGCATATCATGAAGTTGAAAAATTGAAAGTTGAGCGTTAAAGTTTAAGTGGACAAACATATTGGCAATCGCATAGACCAGTTTGATTAGGCTCGTACTGAAAAGTGTTCCTTAGTCTGCTTGAGAACGAATTTTGATCCAATTTCAATTGTAATTGTATATTATGGTAGTTGTTTATATTTTGAGTTTTTATTTGTTTTTAGTTCCTAAATTAAAAATAAAAAAATTGAAAAATTAAAAAAAAAAAACCAAAAAAAAAAAATAGAGTGCTTATTTGTTTTTCTTAAAATTAAAAATGTAACCGTTCTTGAAGATTTGCCTGATCATCAAAAGTTGAAAGAATTTAAAATGTGAAATCTGAGTACAAATACTTGGATGTACCTAGTGTTCATGTGGTACGTTCCTCTGTTGCATAAGAAATGTTTGCTTATGAGTTTGTGAGCATGTGCAGAACTTGATTTCAATCAAGAACAGGGGTTGATGAAGACTGAGATGCTGTTAGTTGCTGAAGAAGCCTAAAGCAGCACAATAACAAGATGTACCTGAGTCAGAAGAACCGGATACGAAACGCCGTCTGACAATGAAAGTACATTTGAAGAAGTACCATGAATCTGCTTGAAAGAAAAAGATTGAAGAAGAAAAGAGATGCTGAGAGTCCTCCTCTCACATTCTTTTTAACAAGATTTTCAAGCAAAAGCTGATCGAGATCCTGATATGAAGCTAACCACTAGAGCTGAAGGAAGAGACCCAGTGCTGAGAGTCCAGAAGTCAAGAACTTCCACAACATCTGCAGCATAGCGACTACCATAGACTTCGTTGAAGACGTTGCTGAATTCATGCTATGAAGACAATTTGATGGCATCAGTCTAGGGGGAGATTGTTAGGCCCTAAAGTGTGAGACTGACGCATCAAATTAATACAACGAGCTATGGTTATGAACTGGGTCTTACCGGGTTAGTTTATGTTAGGTTGTGGACCTTTATAGGTCACTTGGGCCAAGCTTTAGGCCATGTGGGCCAAGCAGGCCCAAGGGAAGCCCATGTAGAGAAGTGGGCTTGTCCATGTATATAAACAAGTTTTCAACTTGTTTTTAGGTTTGAACCTCATTGTTACAGAATTCCTAGAGAGAGCTAGAGGAAGGCGATTGTTTGTGAGCACTTGTACTAGACGGTTTTGCTAGTTGATAGTAATAGAATCGTGTGCAAGTGTTTAAAGGTGATTCGTTGTGTTCTTCGTATTTCGTATTTTTCGTGTTTATTCTTGAATCACATCAAGTTTGGATTCCGCACAAACTTGGTGTTGTTTGATATCATTGAAAGATCCGGTTTCACGGGACTTACAAGATTTTAAAAATAGTGACAGAATGAGGCAAATCGGAGAACGACTCATCTAGAAATACGACGAGCGTAATATGGAGTTCTAGATGAACCCATATCAATGACGGTGATAGTAATAATAATATAATAATAAAAATATATATATAATATGTGTGTATGAAATATATATATATGTATATATATAATGATAATATATCTATTGTAGTATAGATCACTTTGTGGTTAGTGATGCATATTAGTATTGTAATTCTAGATTCCAGTTCCAGTTTGTATTAGATGCATAATATATAAGAAAGAATAAGTCGCAATGTTCGACGTTTTTGATCAATATGCGTGTTGTGTGATTGGTTGTATTAAATATTATTTTGTGATATTAATAAATGGCAAATGTTTAAAATTCAGATGGACAATGAAGTGAACCAGGAAAACCAGAATAACGATAACCAGAGTAACAATAACCCGGATAACGATAACTCGAACAACAATAATAATGGCAATCAAGTGGATAACAGTGCCATCCAACACATAGTGGCACAAGGGATAATAGATGCGATGCCATATATTATCAAAACGGTTAAGGAAGCAGATAACAAAAGTAACCGTGATAGTAAACGACCCACTGAACCTGAACACAGCGTAAACAATGGACCCATACTTCAAGATCCCATTCCCAAAAAAAGAAGAACCATGTCTTATGGTTGTTCTTATAAAGAATTCTGGTCTTGTAAACCAATGGAATTCTCGGGCAATGAAGGGACCGTTGCAGCTCTACGCTGGATAGAAAAGACTGAGGCTGTCTTAAAAATAAGCAAGTGTGCGGAAGAGGATAAGATAATGTTTGCTTCCAATCTGTTTAAGAACTCAACCTTAGAATGGTAGAACACTATCCTCCAGTCTAGGGGAAGTGACAGAGTTTACAATATGGAATGGGAGGAATTTAAAAACATGGTGGAAAGAAAATTCTGCCCACCCAATGAAAAAGAACAAATAGCAAATAAGTTTCTAAACCTTAGGATGACTGGAGTAGATAGTAAGGGATACACTACATTATTCTTCGAATATGCTAGAATAGTGCCAACCCTTGCATCACCCGAACCAGTATTAATCTCCCGTTATATCTAGGGATTAATCGGTGAGATAAGGCATGTAGTCAAGGCAGCTAGACCTCAAACCATAGAAGAAGCTGTAGAGCTAGCAAACACCTTGACTGATGAATTAGTGCGTACACGAGAAGAAGATCAGAGGAGAACCTTAGCTCAGAAACTTACCCAAGAATTTCATTCTGGAAATTCCAACCGTGGGAAAAATATAGGTTCCATTTCTCCACCTTACTGCAAATATTGCAAAAGGAAGCATTCTGGAAGATGCTCCATATATTGCAACTTCTGCAAAATATCTGTACACAAGGAAGAAGACTGCAGGAAGAAACCTAACAACAGGATATGCTACAACTGTGGAGAACAAGGCCATATCAAGCCAAACTGTCCGATACTAGCTCCAGCTACAAACAACAAGACCACTAAAAATGCTAGAGCATTTGTTTTGACTACAGATGAAGCTAAAATGATTCCAGACGTGATAGCCGGTACAAGGGCTGTAAACGAACCGAACGTTTAGCGAACAGTTCATGAACCGTTCGGCGGGAAGTTCGTTTATGTTCGTTCGACTAGCTTAATGAACGAACACGAACAAAAAATTTTGTTCGGTTAGCTTAGCAAACGAACACAGGTCTCGTTTGTTTGACTACGTTCGTGAACGTTCGGTAATATGTTCGTTTACGTTCGTTTGTGTTCGTTTGATTATATCAAAAAAATAATAAATAGTAAACCTTTTATCTAAACATATTGAAGAATTGAAATCCTATTTTTCTAAGTTCACTAAAATTTGGACATTCTAAGACATTTTTGAGGATAATTATGTCTAAATTAGTTAAACTTGATTCATCGTTTGGTGGTCTAGTAGACTTCTTGTATTTTGATTTATCATTTGATGGTTGTATTTAACTATTTATATCCAATGTTTAATGATAACGATGTTTTTATTTTTTATTTTCAAGTTAAATGTTCGTTTGCGTTTGTTTGTGTTCGAGACCAGTGTTCACGAACTGTTCGTGAACAACTGAATTTCCTTAATGAACGAACACGAACATAAACTTATGTTCGGTATGCGTTCGTGAACAGTTTGCGAACATTTTAATTTCCTTAACGAACGAACACGAACATGGCCTTGTTCGTGTTCGTTCGGTTCGTTTACAGCCCTAGCCGGTATGTTTTTAGTTAATGATGTTTTTGCTAAAGTATTATTTGACTCTGGTGCAAACCAAAGTTTTATTAATACTTCATTTTGCAAACTTCTCAATCAACCATTAACTAAACTTCCACAAGAATGTCTAGTAGAGACAGCAAATGGAGAAACCATTAAGGTTTCTGAAATCTTGCAGGAGCAAGAATAGAATTTTTTAACCAAAAGTTTATTGCAAACCTTTACCCAGTGAATCTGGCAGGATTTGATGTTGTATTAGGAATGGATTGGTTAGTAACCAATAAAGCCAGTATTTTATGTGATCAAAAGTCAATCCAAGTAAATTCACCAAGAGGTGAAAAGATCACAATTAAAGGAGAGAAGCCCTCTAGATCCACAAAATTCATCTCTGTGATGAAAACAGCAAGTTATATAAGAAAATGATGATTAGTGTATTTGATTTCCATAATCACTAACACTAAAGGAAAAGAATTAAAAGATATCCCTGAAGTATCTCAATTTTCAGATGTATTTCAAGAAAAGTTACCAGGGCAACCTCCAGACAGAGAAGTTGAATTTAGAATCCATCTGCTACCAGGAACAACACCAATTGCCAAAGCACCTTACCGTTTGGCACCCGCAGAAATGCAAGAACTGAAGAAACAGTTAGACGAATTATTGGAGAAGGGATTCATACAGCCAAGTTCATCGCTATGGGGAGCACTGATCTTATTCGTCAAAAAGAAGAACAGATCAATGCGTATGTGCATTGACTACCGCGAATTGAACAAAGTCACGATTAAGAACTGGTATCCATTACCAAGGATCGATGATCTGTTCTATCAATTGCAAGGAGCTCGATTTTTCTCCAAAATCGATTTATGATCAGGATATCATCAATTAAAGGTACAGGAATAGGACATTCCTAAGACCGCTTTTAGAACCAGGTATAGCCATTATGAATTTACTGTCATGCCATTTGGCTTAACCAATGCCCCAGCTGCATTCATGGACATGATGAACCGAATATGTAAACCATATTTGTATAAATTCATAATTGTCTTTATAGATGATATTCTCATTTAATCTAAGAGTAAAGAAGAACATACAAAGCATTTGCACACACTGTTAAGTTTATTGAGAAAAGAATATCTTTATGCAAAGTTTTCAAAGTGCGAGTTTTGGTTAGAACAGGTCCAGTTTCTTGGACATTTAGTCAATCATGAAGGAATTCATGTGGATCCTACCAAGATCGAGGCGATTACCAAATGGAAAACCCCTGAGTCACCAACCGAGGTTAGAAGTTTCTTAGGATTGGCCGGTTATTATAGAAGATTTATTCGAGATTTTTCTAGAATAGCCATTCACTTAACTAAGTTAACCTGTAAATCTGTTAAGTTTGAATGGGGACCAAAACAAGAAGAAGCCTTTAGAATTCTTAAGCAAAGGCTAACCAACGCACCCATACTAGCGTTACCAGAAGGAACTGAAGACTTTGTAGTCTATTGTGACGCTTCTAAGTTAGGCTATGGATGTGTGTTAATGCAACGTCAAAAGGTTATAGCCTATGCATCTAGACAACTTAAGAATCATGAAGAAAATTATTCAACCCATGATTTAGAATTAGGAGCTATAATTTTTGCCCTTAAAATTTGGAGACATTACCTATACAGTAGTAAGTTTACCATTTTCTCCGACCATAAAAGTTTAAGTTATGTTTTTGGGCAAAAAGAGTTGAATATGAGGCAAAGACGCTGGATGGAGATACTTAGTGATTACGATTGTAATATCCAGTACCATGCAGAAAAAGCAAATGTAGTAGCTGATGCTTTAAGTCGGAAGTATCATGAAAAGCCAAAAAGAGTACGTTCTCTTAAATTAAATCTACTAGTAGATTTAAATGAACAGGTTAGAGAGGAACAAGAGTCAGTAGTCAAGGATGATACTGAAAAATTAAAAGGAATGATTAAGGAATTAGAACGAGGAACCGATGGAATTTGGAGATTCCATAAGAAAAGAATGTGGATACATAAATTAGGAAACCTACGCCATCGTATATTAGAAGAAGCCCATAAGTCTAAATATACGATGCATCCTGGAAATGATAAGATGTATCAGGATTTAAGAAAGATTTTTTGGTGGATAGGAATGAAAAAGGATATAGCAGCTTATGTTTCTAAATGTTTAACCTGTTCACAAGTTAAAGCTGAACATCAGAAACCCTCAGGTTACAACAGTTAGAAATGCCAGTATGGAAATGGAAATTGATAACAATGGATTTTGTTACCAAATTACCCAAAACAAGAAAAGGTAATGATACAATCTGGGTGATTGTAGACAGGCTAACTAAGTCAGCCCATTTTCTACCAATGAAGGAAACATTCAGTATGGAACAATTAGCTAAGTTGTATGTAAATGAAATAGTTTCATTACATGGAATTCCTTTATCAATTGTTTCTGACAGAGATAGCCGTTTTACCTCTCATTTTTTGACAAGTTTCCAAAAAGCAATGGGAACCAAGTTGAATTTAAGCACAGCTTATCATCCTCAAACGGATGGACAAAGTGAAAGAACGATTCAGACAATGGAAGATATGCTTAGAGCTTGTGTAATTGATTTCAGACGTAATTGGGATGATCACTTACAATTAATAGAATTTTCTTATAATAACAGCTATCACACAAGTATCAATGCTGTACCATTCGAAGCACTTTATGGACGAAAGTGCCGAACTCAAGTCTGTTGGGCAGAAATTGGAGAAAAGCAACTATCCGGACCAGAGATGTTGCAAGAAACAACTGACAAGATCACCCAAGTTAAGGAACGATTGAAAGTAGCACTTGATCGACAAAAGAGTTTTGCTGATAACAGGCGAAAACCGTTGGAATTTCAGGTAGGAGACAAAGTGTTATTGAAAGTCTCTCATTGGAAAGGAGTGGTAAGATTCATCAAAAGGGGAAAGCTAAGCCCCAGGTATGTTGGACCTTTTGAGATTATTAGAAGAATAGGACCTGTAGCCTATCAGCTACAACTGCCAGAGGAAATGGCAGGAATACATGATGTCTTCCATGTATCTAATCTCAAGAAATGCTTAGCTCATAAGTCGCTAATGGTACCTCTTAAGGATATAGAGGTAAATGTGCAGTTAAAATTTATAGAAAGGCCTCTACAGATCGAAGACAAGAAAGTCAAGAATCTCAAACACAAGAGATTAGTTCTGGTCAAAGTGAAATGGGACTCCAAAAGAGAACCAGAGTACACATGGGAGCTTGAATCAGAAATGCAAAGGAAATATCCGCACTTATTCTAGTAGACCTCGAGAACGAGTTCTAAAACAAGGTGGGGAGGATATAACAACCCTCCAAAATATTTCTCGACACCCCTAAATTAAAATGTCCCTATATGTCTTAAAATATACCCAGTATGAGAAAACCAAGCCCAAAATACCTTTAATTTTGCAAAAATAAAATAAAAACTAGAAAATAGGGCGCTCGCGGGCCGCGTAGCCCTTGGCTACCTCCTACGCGGGGCGCGATAGCCAGTCACCAGGGCGACACCCTGAGCTGCCACGTGGAAGCAACGTGTTGGACCTAGTGCGATGACCCGGACAAGCTAGGCCCTACCACCCCTATGTCACGGGCCGCGTAAGAAAACCTTTGAGTCTTCGCGGGCCGCGAGGAACTACAAATCAGGCCCTATAAATAGCAACCCTTGGCAGTTCAGTCGAATTCGCTCACACACTTTTCTCTCTCGAAATTCTATAGAGTATAAGCTATTCTCAGGCATAATACCCCCCCAAAATAACGAAGTTCTGCCCCATTGTAAGTATCATAACCCCGGTTACGTATTAGATACGATGCCCAATTGATCCAGGGTTCCGTAACGGCTGTCGTGGTTCTGCCCGACGTAGTCGTTGGAATGCCGTCTCGGGGAGGGTATTACTAATGTAAATATTGGGTTATTATACTAACGCGTGTGCATTTGTGTAAATTATAGATAATCACCAGGAAACCCTAAAGGAAAACCTAAGACAGCAATGTGAGTAATCTCCTTTTTGTAAGCTGTTTTTACAAAACCTTAAATATTTTACAATGTGATTAGCAGTGATTGAGTCTTTGTAATTCTTCAATTACTTCCGGTTTGTTGGGGTTTTGTATACAAAATGTGGAACACGTTACCATTGGACAAAGAGTTAGCCAATGGGTAATATGACCCACCAGTCAGGACTGACAATACTGAATGAGTAATTGTGTAGATATAAACATTGTAATCGCTCTCAATACTGTGAATTGATAAAACTCTTATTGATTAAACTAGGATTCACTCACAGGTATTTCCCACTGACAAAATGTTTTTAAAACGCGTTTCAGCTAACAAAATGTGAAAGCCAACTATAAGCCAGCTGGACAGCGCTGGAAGCTTGGAAAAGTGGCTATAAAAGTTACCTAAATAAAAGAAGATGTTTTATTTCAATAAAATGGGGTTTACCTCTATAAATCAGTTTGTAATAAAAACTTGGGTTTTATCCCAATATATTTATTTATATAAAATGTGGTGTTTTACTCTGATAAAATACTTCCTAACTACGGCCCTGATGTAATTTCTGCTGCCAAATTGATAAACACCGATACCACCAAAACTGATTCTCGCGGCCGCCCGTTCCCGGGACAGATAGGGGGCAGGGGTTGCGACAATTTGACCTAGTCTAAAGCCTAAGTACCCATACTTGACCATTCTTGATTTTCATGCTTAAAATACTCAAATTCTTCCTATTTTTTGCTTCTTATCTATTATTTTGTCCTAAATTATACATACCTTTATTAAGGTAACCACAATACACACATGAAGACGTGAAGACACTCGTAAATCACAAACGAGATGATCTCACCAAAAATAGGCGTGAAAACCCACAACTTTTTGTGAAATCCCTCAATCCACGTTATTCGATTTCCATGAAATTGTACCATCGAGTTAGGAGTGATATCCACACCTTGATGGGGAATTTCCCCTTACTAAATCTAGTGGACCCTTACCGACGAGATGGAAATTTTTTTTCTTAACTCGTTCGGCAAGTACTAACCACATTTAGGGTATGATGCTATCAAGTTAGGGGTGAAACCCGCATCTTGGTAACTAGTCCTACTCCTTGATTTTCAATTCCGCCAAAGTCTCGAATTTTCGATTGAATACCGTTAACCGCTCCTCGGTGAGAGTATTCTACCTATTAGGCCAAAGCATGTTTCCCTAACTTAAAATAATTTTCGACCACTTTGGAACAGTTTTAGTTTCCTTCTAAGAAACTCCAAGTTCTACGTTGAATCTCTTTTATGCTATATCAGTTTCAATGTGTTTTACATTTGATACGTTTCTCATTTCAAAGTCGAAAACACGAATCGCATGTTACTCGCAATCTAAAATGATACTAATATCTGAGAACAAACTAAATTTACATTTCTTATGTCTTTATTCGTGATTATGAAAAGTGAATACGTGTTATGCCTATATAAACTATGTGAAACTTACGTGCTATGTGAATTACTATTATGATCATCTATGCAAATCAAACGTTATTTTCTAAACGCATTATGATCAAGTCTCATCCCTTCCTTATTTCAATCTTATAGATGTCTTCCAACCGTAACTCGAACTCCGGGAAAAGCTCCAAGTCCAACTCCAACTCTGAGTCAATGTCCAAGAAGGAGATGATGAAGTTCATGGCCAAGCAAATGGACAAGGTTATCCCCGATATAGTAAGCAAAGTCAACATCACCCACTCCCTAAACAACATCGACTCCCCTAACGTTTCCGTCGACTCCAAGGTTGACCCTCCTAAGTCAACTTTCATCTTTAAGCAATTCAATTCGTGCAGCCCAATGCTGTTTATGGGCGAATATGGAGCGACGAAGATGCTCCAATGGTTTGACTCCATAGAGGTCACCTTTCGTCAAGTGGGTGCCCCGAGCATCTTCGCACCAGCAATGCCACCAGCGTCTTCTGGTCGAGGGCACTCGATTGGTGGACCATCGAACGTAACATACGCGGGGACGATGAAGCTTACGCATTGAGTTGGATCGAGCTTAAGAAGCTCATGAACGATGAGTTTTATCCTCCCCATGAACTCCAACAACTCGAGAACATTTTTTGGAACGTTAAGCAATTAGGGAACGACAACACTGGTCTCAACGCTGGGTTCAAACAACTTAGCGCCTTGTTCCCTAGCCAAGTCGATTCCACTGACAAGGCCATAGCTAAATACATCCGTGCCCTTCCACCATCGGTTTCCAACTTCTTGGAATCTGTCCAACCAAAAACCTTAGAGGAAACCTACCAATTAGCCGCCAAGTTCAACCACAACAGGATCTTGGATGCAACCTTCTAATCAAAGGGTTCTACCAAAATCATGCACCAAGCTACTACCGAGCCGATCGCCGAACCCACACCATCCAAACCGTCACCCAAAACCAACCCCAATGGTAAGAAGCGGAAGGCTTCGAACCAAAACTATGTGGCGGTTACTCCGCAAAACGCTCCACAATAACAACAACACGCCCTAGCCTAAAACCCCGAACCGGGTAAGCGAGCCTACATTGGGACTCATCCCAAGTATAGTACTTGCACTTATCACCATCCAACCCACACACCGTGCCACCTTTGCACCACGTGCAATAGGTTTGGGCACTTTAACACCCATTTCTGAAATGGCCAAAAACCATTAGGCAATCAAACACCCACTCCAGCCCAAAACCACAATCAAGAACCTACGAACAACGGTCGAACCTATTACAATTGTGGCGACCCAAAGCACCTCAGCAATGCATGCCCGCAACACAACAATCAGGCGCAAAAACATGCTCCTCGTGGACGAGCTTTCGTTATCACCGCTGCTTAGGCGCAGAACGACAACGACATCATCAATGGTACGTTTATCATAAACGATGTTTATGCTTCTTGTTTATTTGATACTGATGTGGATAAAAGTTTTGTATCCGTAGAATTGGAACAGTTTCTTAAGTGTAGACGCTGTAAGTTGCCAAAATCATTCACCATCGAAGTCACTAATGGGAAATCTATAACCGTCGATTCTGCCCTTCATAATTGTACCCTTATCCTCAACGAGAAAAAATTCTCAATCGTTCTTATATCCATGTGCTTTGGTAGTTTTGACATCACAGTAGGCATGGATTGGCTTCAAAAGGTCCGTGACAAAATCGTTTGCTCTGAAAAGTTTATTAGCCTTCCTCTTCCATCCGGTGACTCGTTACACGTCTTCGGTGAGAAACCCTCAAAGGGTCTCAAACTTATGTCATGAACTTAAGCGAACAAGTACTTATGCAAAAAGTACTTTGCCTTTCTTGCCCACATCGTGGAAAAGAAGGACAAAGGAAAAGGCGTGAGTGATGTTCCAGTTGTTTGTGATTTCCTAGACGTCTTTCCCGTAGACCTACCTGGTCCTCCTCCTCCTCCTTGTTCCGTTAACTTTCTAATTGACCTCATTCCTAGCACTACAACTGTTACAAATTCTCCATATCGACTCGCACTATCGGAGATGCAAGAGCTATCGAGCCAACTTTAGGATTTACTTGATAAAGACTTTATACGCCCTAGTACTTCTCCTTGGGGCACTCCGGTCCTCTTCTTCAAAAAGAAAAATGGATCTTTCTGCATATGTATCGATTACCGTGAATGTGACACCCCACCCGATATGGATGCTTTATAACACAGTTGAT
Source organism: Helianthus tuberosus (assembly GCA_030545235.1). Classification (NCBI taxonomy): domain Eukaryota; kingdom Viridiplantae; phylum Streptophyta; class Magnoliopsida; order Asterales; family Asteraceae; genus Helianthus; species Helianthus tuberosus. The sequence continues at coordinate 89,872,872 of CM060448.1, forward strand.
ACAAAGAGTGCTTATCTTATTGATAATAAGCATATTGTACAATTATTGGAAACTCAATTTGCAACATCTAATCAAATTATAGCCTGACGTAACAACACTTCCAGCAGATCACACCAATCCGGGATATACATTTCTACCAGACTATCACAAGTCTAGGACAATGAGCAATGATCATGCCTCATAAACTGTGACACATGCTAAAAAGACGTCAGCTATTACTTGTGAGTTCATGAATATACACACTTATAAATGACATTATTTAATCATGACTTGTACATGCCATCATAACCCAACGTTACCACGTAACATACATAACCATACAGTTAATGCCCACCACACCACGGGTGTAGTACCGACAAATCCCGCCGTAGTAGCACGTATAAGGGACCACAAATATCATGTGTATGCCATGCCTAGGTTATATACATGCGTACAACAGTCACACTATATTATTACGGTTTAAGACAAGCATGTTCACGTTTGGAAAGCATTCACGAAACCCGCCTTTGTTCTTGGGGCGCTTACTATAAGCAATCCGAACTTGGTTCACTGACCAGGAACGGGACAATCTTAGATACTAGTCAAATAAAGAGTAGGTCACTAGCTAGTCATTACCACGGGTGTAGTACCGACAAATCCAGCCGTAGCAGCACGTATAAGGGACCACAAATATCATGTGTATGTCATGCCTAGGTTATATACATGCGTACAACAGTCACACTATATTATTACGATTTAGGACAAGCATGTTCACGTTTGGAAAGCATTCACGAAACTCGCCTTTGTTTTTGGGGCGCTTACTATAAGCAATCCGAACTTGGTTCACTGATAAGGAACGGTACAATCTTAGATACTAGTCAAATAAAGAGTAGGTCACTAGCTAGTCATTACCGTGGTTGGCTTTGTATAACCCTTCATAGTTTACGCATGGGTGATCAGTCCATGCCTAAATTAGGGTTAGGTCACCCATCACCTACCCTAGCTTTGAACCTAAACTTTACTCCTAGTATTATATCTACTTCTAATATTATATCTATTATTAATATAAAATGTTAAATTTATAATTATAAATTAAAGTCATACATACCTTATTCGAATCAGATTGATGTTTGAATGAATATGTGAATTATGAAATGAAGCTAACCTACTTATTTATAGAGACATTTAAAAACCGCCAATTCCCATAAGCCGCTTTATTCTTTGGTAAATCTTAATGTTGAAGATCAAAAAATACACATGCATTCATTAGATGCACAAACATTGTACCATACCAAAACACATGTAACGTTATATATGCACACCTCAACTTTCTTATATATGATACGAATACACACAACAACAATCACAATTCTTATGTTTTAAGTATTATTAATATTATATATATTATAATTAATTTAGCTTACTCTTTTTTCGTGTATAACTTTTAAAATATAATGTTTTATAAAACTAAAAATATATTTTTGGAATGAGTTTATTTTTCTCTATGTTTTGACCAAGTTTCGTTAAAAACAGAGTAAGGTCAAAAATAATATATTTTATTAATATAACAATTATACGATATCTTATAATACTAAATCTTCGTCTAAATATCCCACATTTAAAATCACCATCTTACTCGTTACCTACTCGTTCCACAATATATAAAATATAATTTATATATATGTATTTTTGTCTATAAAACGAGGTGTTACAACTCTACCCCACTTAAATTAGGTTTCGTCCTCGAAACCTGTCAAACCGTCATCAAATCGTCAATAACTTGATTGGATTTCTTTATCTTGTTTTCACTTTCCCGTGTTCTTCATTGACCTCTATATTCTCTAATAATACATAAGGAGTCTCGTCCACCAACATGATTGCTAAAGATGTATGAAAGTCTACAAGCGATAAATAGAAATCCCAATTACTCTCTAAAGTCTATAATACATATCCTTAGCACGTGTTCGAGCATTCGAATCATAAGGTTCCTTTTACAGGCAATACCTCTAGCTTTACTTTATTAGCTACTTAAAATTCTAAGAGCATACGCTTTTGATTTATATAACTCTTTTGTCGGTTGTGAGCACTTTTCACACTTTCTTTAATATGCTTTATATAACTAGTTGTTTGTTAGATAATCTTAAGTCCACATAATTGACTTTTTCCTATTTCTGTCTAACAAATAAGAGTCCTACATTTTCTCCCACATAATGCTTCATACGGTGCTTCTTTTATGCTATTGTGGAAACTATTATGTATAAGGATTCGTTCAAATGTAGATAGACACCCTAACTACTATCAAAGTTGATTACGCATGTATGGAGCATATCTTCTAATGTTCAGATAGGTTGTTCACTTTTCCTATCAGTATAAGGGTGGTATGCAGTGCTCGATTTTATTCGAAATATGCACACTGGAGAAACTTTGCCAATAATTTTGAGGTGAAACGACTATCTTTGTCGGTTATGATTGAGATATGCACACTATGTCATGAGACTAATCTTGTTAATATAGACTTTGGCAAAACCATACTATTTTATAGTCCTTGCGGATAGGTATATAGTATGCTGATTTGGTAAACCTATTTATCATCACCTATATAGTATTGTGTCCATGACTCGATCTCGGGAGTTAGTAACAAAGTCCATTGTTACTTTCTCTAATTTCCATTCCGCGATTTCAAGTTGTAGGTAGCTAGAAGGCGCTAAATGCTATAAATTAACTCGTATGCATGTAACTCCTTTGCATGTAAGGCATTCTTTGCTGTGCATTCTTTATTTGGTCTAAGTGGTTTATCTTAACACTAATTCTTATTGGTCGGAGACTTTATTATTATTATTTTTCCTTGTAAACCTGTTGTTTTATAAGGACTACGTATAGTTATAGGGCTATTTGGGTTTACAAGAACTTTGCGGAAGGGTTTAGGTTCCAATGGCGATGGAAATCTCTCTACAGGATAGTATGGATTGGAGGCTTAGGTGGTTCGTTGGAATTTTCTTCCTCTTTGGATATGGGATATGCCTTAAGATGTACCCTTGCTAAGTTTCGTGATGAGTAAGGGAACACGAGGTATAGGTAATTGTTGCTGAAGGTGGTGCGTACAATGTGATAGCAAAATGAGTGTACATAAGTTGTAATTATCGCTATATGTAAATCCTAATAACTTTGCACCCTAAGTAGGTTTGTGCCCGGGTTCATTTATTACTGGTGTATCGAAGTTGATTGAAGCAAGTTTACACACAAAGTCAGATCTTATGCCTCCCTTAGCATCCTTAATTGAAAAGAGCCTATATAAGTATATAACTTACCTTTGTAAGCAAGCCTAATCTCTAAGGTTGAAGACTAGATATCCCTACCGATTACCTAATTTTCTAAAACCTTTGGCTCTGATACCAACTATGACAACACACTCGATAAGGATGCTTTATAACACAGTTGATACAAAGAGTGCTTATCTTATTGATAATAGAAATATTGTACAATTGTTGGAAACTCAAATTGCAACATCTAATCGAAGTCTAGCGTGATGTAACAAAACTTCCAGTAGATCACACCGATCCAGGATATACATTTCTACCAGACTATCACAAGGATGGGACAACGAGCAACGATCATGCCTCATCACCTATGACACATGCTTAAAAGACGTTACATATTACTGGTGAGTTCATGAATAACACACTTAAAAATCACATTATTTAATCATGGCTTGTACCCGCCCATGTCATCAAAACCCAACGTCACCATGTAACTTACATAACCATACAATTAATGCCCACTACACCACGGATGTAGTACCGGCAAATCCCGACGTAGCGGCACGTATAAGGGACCACAAATATCATGTGTATGTCATGCCCAAGTTTTATACATGCGTACAACAGTCATGCCTTATTCTTATGGTTTAGGACAAGCATGTTCACATTTGGAAAGCATTCATTAAACTCATCTTTGTGTTAGAGGCGCTTACTATAATCAATCCGAACTTGGTTCCCTGATCAGGAACGGGACAATCTTAGATACTAGTCAAATAAAGAGTAGGTTACTAGCTAGTCATTACCATGGTTGGCATTGTATAACACTTCCTAGTTTAAGCATGGGTGATCAGTCTATACCTAAATTAGGGATAGATCACCCATCTCCTACACTGGCTATGAACCTAAACTCTACTCCTAGTATTATATCTACTTCTAATATTATTTCTATTATTAACATAAAATATTAAATTTATAATTATATATTAAAACATACATACCTTATTCAAATCAGATTGGTGTTTGAAAGAATATTTGAATTATGAAATGAAACTAACGTACTTATTTTTTGAGACATTTTACACCGCCATTTTCCACAAACTTTCGAACATCGCTTTATTTTTTGGTAAATCTTAACGTTAAAAATCAACAAATACATATGCATTCATTAGATGCATACACGTTGTACCATACCAAAACACACGTCAACCTTATATATACACACCTCAACTTTCTTATATATCATACGAATACACACAACAACAATCACAATTTTTAAGTTTTAAGTTTTACTAATATTATATATATTATAGTTAATTTAGCTGCTTTACTCGTTTTTCTTGTATAACTTTTAAAATATAATGTTTTATAAAACTACAAATATATTGTTGGAACAAGTTTATTTTTCTCTATGTTTTGACCTTAGTTTTGTTAAAAACGACATAAGGTCAAAAATAATATATTTTATTAATATAATAATTATGTATCTTATAATACTAAATGTTCGTCTAAATATGTCACATTTCAAATCACCATCTTACTCGTTACTTACTCGTTCGACAATATATAAAATATAATTTATATATATGTATTTTTGTCTATTATGCCCCGCTTGCGGTGTGCACATATAATGTATATATGTGTAGGCGCTCGGGAGGCAAAAGTGAAATGGTACTAATTTAAAGTTATTTTACTAATTTTGTGAAAATAACGTTAAAAAGCGGCGGATGGTTAATCATGCATCATGTGGTGACGTTGATAGCTGAAAGACACGGGGGTACATGCACCAATCAGTTTATGTCCTGATTGTTTGAGTGTTATGTGTCTTAGGTCCAAGGCTTGATACAAAACTACAATCGAGCCGGGGGTCTCACTGGAAGCAACCTCTCTATTCCTACGGGATAGAGGTAAGGCTGTCTACATCTACCCTCCCCAGACCCTACCTTAGCTTTGCTATTGGTGGGATTTACTAACTATGATGATGATGATGTATTTTTGTCTATAAAATGGGGTGTTACAGTGAATTCAACAAGCTTACCGCCAAGAACTGTTATCCCCTTCCTCGTATTGACGACCTCTTCGATCAACTCCAAGGCGCAACGTGTTTTTCTAAAATCAACCTTCGTTCTAGCTACCAACAACTTAGAGTCCTCAAAGAGGACATTCCTAAAACCGTATTTTGTATTAGATAAGGTCATTACAAATTCGTAGTCATGCCTTTCGGGTTAACTAATGCACCTGTGGTCTTCATGGATTTCATGAATCGTATATGTAAGTTATACTTGGATTGCTTTTTGATCGTTTCATAGATGATATTCTCATTTATTCTAAGACTCAAGACGAACACGATCGACACTTGCGTTTAATCCTTAAACTTCTATGTATCGAACAATTATATGCCAAATTTTCCAAGTGCGAATTTTGGCTAAAGGAAGTTCAATTTCTAGGTCACGTTGTGAACAAGAAAGGCATACACATGGATCCCGCTAAAATAGAAATTGTCAAGAATTGGATTGCACCGAAATCCCCGTCCGAAATTCGTTCGTTCCTTGGATTGGCGGGTTATTACTGTAGGTTCATCTCCCACTTTTCAAAAACCGCCATTCCTCTCACTTCATTGACTCAAAAAGATAAAACTTTTGTTTGGGGTTCCGAACAAGATAAGTCTTTTCAAAAGCTCAAGGACATGCTTTGTAATACTCCTATTCTCGTTCTTCTCGATGGTAACGACAATTTCGTTGTGTATTGCGATGCATCTAACCAAGGTCTTGGTTGTGTTCTTATGCAACGAGACAATGTTATCGCGTACACATCGAGACAACTTAAAATACATGAGAAGAACTACACTACCCACGACCTTGAACTTGGTCTGGTTTTTTTGCGTTAAAGATTTGGCGACACTACCTTTATGGTATTAAGTGTGTGATGTTTACCGACCATAAGAGCCTTCAACACATCTTTAACCAAAAGAGTTCAACATGCGTCAACGCCGTTGGGTAAAGTTGCTCAACGACTACGATTGCGAGATTCGCTACCACCCTAGAAAAGTGAATGTCGTGGCCGACGCTCTTAGTCGAAAACTCATGCAGAGAGTATGCGTTGTTTCCAAATCCTAAACGACCATGACCTTCAGGACCGCATTCGTGAGGCACAATATTCATCCGTTAATGAGGATAACTTATACAACGAGATGAATTCTGGTGCTGAAAGTCAACTCGTGTCCAAATCCAATGGTATTCTTTAATACCTCGATCGCATTTGTATATCGAACCATGATGACATTCGTGAATTCTTAATGAAGGAGGCACATAAATCTAGATACTCTATTCATCCAGGTGCCGACAAGATGTTCCAAGACCTTCGTATGTCCTATTGGTGGCCCAGTATGAAGAAAGATATCGCCACCTTCTTTTCGAAATCTCTCATGTGTTCCAACGTCAAAGCCGACAATCAACGCCCATCCGGCTTCTCGAACAACCAGAAATTCCAGTCTGGAAATGAGAGAGTACAGCTATGGATTTCATCACTAAACTTCCTCGAACTTTGTCCGGTCATGATTACATTTGGGTAATTGATGTGCTAAAAGTGGTTTAATTAAATTAACTAAAATCAAACCCTAAACTAAACTCTCTAAGTTTAAAATTTATAACGAAGACTCTCTAAACCTAGACCACACAACCGGCAAGTGTACCGGTCAATGTAGTATAGCCTAAGTAAGTCCGAGTGTTGAACCCACGAGACTCTACTGACTACGTTAACTAAACTCGATCTAACTTATCTAACCTAACTGAATTACATGTTTTTAATGTTTTAGGGGATTTACTAGAAAACTACTGAAATTACCTAAATTAACTAACAAAGCTAAACTGGAAACGAACTAAGACTGAGAACTTAAGAAACGATCAGAGATGAGAAGTACACCACCTAGGTCAGAATCCTACACATGTATGAAAACTTCTATCGGCTTTGGAACTATTGTGGAAACTAGGATCTTATAATACTAACTTACTAGGGACACCGAACAAGACCCTAGACCCTTCTCCAAGAGACACTTATGGCAACCTAATAATCCGTTAAACCACCGGTTTAAATGGACTCCCTTACGGTAACTCCAACTGTAATAATAAAGTACCCTTATTCGACAATCTACCTCACAGCACAAAAGTCAAGGGTAACTATGGATTCCTGATCAAACTCGATAGGCAAATAGTGAATGGGAAACTAGGGGGATCTTCTCACAAAGTATCTAACCCTAGCAATCTAACACTAAAGACAAACTGACAATCTCTCACCTCAAAGCTACAAAGATTGGTAGAATACTTAACCTTATTCAAATTATGAAAATCACTCATATGGTATCTTGGGCGGTCAACCATAAACTAATAAAAAACACAAAGTAGTTGATGTAACATGAACCTATAACTAAAAGACATTCAACAAGGAGCATGTGAAGTGAATAACATTCAATGAACTAGATTAAATATGCATACACATCAAACCATAAAAACCAAGTCTTTACTTTAATTATTAAACCCACAAATAATATCCAAAACCGAATAAGAAAATAATTAGTCAAACATGGTGTTCATCATAACCTAGGCAGTATATTGAGTTAGCCAAGAAACATAACCACTAAAAAGAAACAAGTCTCATACAATAAGCAAATCATGTTTAATAGTTTGTAAAACACAAAGTCTAACAAAACTAAAAATAATAAATTGCAAACCAAACCCAAATCTTGCATCGCGGCTTTGAAGCTCGAACCAATTCTTTTCTTGATCGTCCTCTACTCTTGTTTTCTGATTCGTCTCTTCAGATCTATGGCAGCGTAAGATATTCCCCTCGTTAATATGAGTGGGGATAATAAATCATCGATATTGCGCCTACTCCCTTCTCTTTGATTTTGCTTTTTATGGATTCTATCTTACTATTTTCTTTTGGAGCCGCCCCCTATATATTTTGTTCGTAATAAAATAAAATAATATCGCAGCAACCCTTTTTTGCCTTAGGCTAGAGGGTATGGTGATGGTCCTCCAAGGGAGGATCATCCGCCACGTAAGCGCCACGTCATAGTCCTCCCAAGGATGGTCCATCCCACAAAACTAGAGGGTATGGAGGATGCTCCTAGATGATCCTACCCCACCACTTTTATGTTTTTTTTAATCTTCTACTTTTTTTTAACATTTAACAAATAAACTAACAAAATATTTTCATTAATATTAAAAAAACATTACATACACTTAAAAAAACATAAACTTAAAAAAAACATAAACTAAAAAAAAATAAACTTAAAAAAATACATAAACTTAAAAAAATCCTAATATATTAAAATAAGCTACTAGTCTTCGTCTTCCATGTCGTCGTCGGGTTTGTTTTGAGCGTTATTCCAAATGTACTCCACCAAGTCCGCTTATAGGTTATGATGTGTGTACTCATTACGTAGAGCGAACATGTTCAAATCTTGTTGTTCCCCACTAACTGGAACAAAATTTCCAGTAGACGCGTTTTCGTCGTACTCGCATATCGCTCTACCTTCGTCTTCAATGATCATGTTATGAAGGATGATAAAAGCGTACATAATGTGTCGTAACCGCTTTAGTGTAGCCGAACATGCTGGATGTTCAATGATTTGCCATTTTTTTTGTAGAACACCAAAAGCCCGTTCAATATATTTTCTCGCACCCTCTTGATACTTCGCAAATTTTTTTCTTTTTTGTCTGTCGGGTGCGGAATAGTTTTAACGATTGTCGAGTACGTAGGGTATATTCCATCGGCTAGGTAGTAACCTCGCCTGTATTCCATCCCCGAAACCGTAAAACTTGTGTCTGGACCTGTACCCGCCACTACATACTCATATATCTGTGTGACTGGTATATGATGTTAAGGTCATTGAGCGAACCAGGTAGACCAAAAAAAAGCATGCCAGATCCAGAGATCCTGTGACGCAACAACCTTTAGAATAATAGTCAGATGTCCATGATCTCCCCTAGTATACTGACCTTGCCAGGCAACTGGGCAGTTCTGCCACGGTCAGTGCATGCAATCAATGCTCCCGAGCATTTCTGGGAAACCATGTCTCTGTTCGTGTGCTTGATGTAATTTTTGAACGTCGTTTGCGTTCGGTTTCCGTAGGTATCTCTTGCTATACAATTTGACAACCCATTCGCAAAACTTGTGCAAACATAGACGTGCGGTTCTTTCAGACATCCTTATATACTCGTCTAATGCATCGTGTGCGTAACCGTATGACAGTTGGCGAATGGCCGACGTACATTTTTGTAAATTACTGAAACCCCTTTGCCCCTTAGCGTCGTTTCGCAGTGTAAAAAACGGATCAGATTGGGCCATGTCGCCTGCAATACGTAAAAACAGTGGACGACTCATACGAAACCGACGTCGAAAAATCTCGGCTGGGTACACGGGTTCGTCGGCAAAATAATTGGCTACTAGTTTAACGTGGGCAGTTATAAATTTAAAACGAAACATAAATGAAATTAATTATAAAATACATTTTCAAATCTATATAAAACATAAGAAAAAAATAGTAAAGTACCTTCTTGGTCTCGGTTTAATTATGCTCGTCTAGTTAGCCGTTGGGACGACGCTTCATCACCCGCCATGAAGACCTGAGCCGCGTTCATAATCATGTTGTGCATAATAGCTTCCTCTTCCGAAGATGATGAATACCACGTAGACGAAGATGATGAAGAGATGGAAGAAATTGAAGAAATGGAAAAAGGTGAAGCCATGATAATTTTTGAGAGAGAGATGGGGTGGTAGCGGGTAAAAAATGGTATAAAAATTGATGAGTTTTTATAAAAAAGGAAGAGGGGTTATAAATGTGAAAGAGATATGAGATTGTAGTGGGTGAAAAGTTGTGAAAAAAGGAGTAAAAGAGGTGAGTATTTATAAAAGTGGGAGTGAATTGGGTATATATTTGAATTATAGCCGTTATTAATAAATATAAATTGTGAATTTGATTTTTTTTAAACGGTCATCTTCAAACGGTCCCCACTTTTTTTTGTCATTTTGTGCTCGTCGCAAACGTCTAGTTGGGGCCGGAGAGGACAGGGAGGGGGGGGGGGGTGGTGTAGCACCCGGCGACGGTTCAAGACGGTATGGAGACGTCCCCATACCGCATAGCCTTATGTCTGCTCCCCACAATAATAAATGCAATCCACCAATGATAGTAGTCGTCGCCTTCTTGATCCTCTATAAAATCGTTTGTATATATTAATTTCATCCTATTTGTTGTAGGATATAATTTTCTCCACCTAGACCCTTAGATGAATTGGATTAAAAGCTGACCCAACAAGAATTAATGGCAGCCCATATATTAATGTGCATGCACATTATACTTCAAAATTTTCATTTTTTTTTGCTGTAGAACAATATTAATGTGCATGCATATTATTCAAGTTTCAATAATTTTGCAATTTAGTCCCTTAAGTTATGTGGACAATTTTTAAAACGACTTTCAGTTTTTTGCATTTTAGTCCCTTGATCTTATTAACTCGCGTTTCTTCGTTTATTAACCGTTTAAGCTTGTTTCGATTTCTTTTTCGCACCGTGACTTGTAACAATATAAAATATTAATATATACAATAACACTAATAAAAATGAATCTAATTAATTACTAAACTATACAAAATACATAGGATAAAAGTGGAATCAGGATCATTGGTTTCAAAAGACTTCATTTAAAAAAAAAAAAAATCAAAACGTTTAACCATAATTACTGGTATTGCTTTCCACCTAAACCCAATTACCAACTCATCAAGCCCCTTTCATGCAAGTATTATGTTCAAGTTAACATTTCATCTTAGGGTCTCACACTCAAGGTTCAATGATCCACCTAATACCATCTCAGGCTTATAAGGAAAAGACTAAAAATATACCATCTTATATAAATAACTCTTATGAATTTTAAAATTAAATTTTGGATGGTGTTTTGGTCAAAAATCAAGCAATGATAATGCAACCAAACTTTCTGTTGTGAGGTATGATGCTTGAATTGATGAACAACAATAAGGATCACTCTGAAATGTAATGAACAAGTGACACGAAGATTTATACGAGGAAAAAGCCCTTGATCAATGAATGATCTCCGGCATAAAAAACCTCGGGTGATGGAAACTACCGATCACCAACTCAAATTAAACAAGAAATGTATTACAACTTCGGATGATAGCGAGCTAAGTACAAGGATCACTATAGTGTATTGTGTAAAAAAGTGTGTAATCGCCAAGTGAATTAACGAGAGCTGGTGAGAGCAGTTGTAAGAGTGTGTGTGTAGCCAAAAATAGCCAAGTGTTTCTATATAGCTCGCTACCCCGTTTAAAAATGGAAAAATATCTAAGCTAACAAACATTTCGCATTTCATGCACGTCCTCCACGAACTCCATAACGTCCACTTCAGTTAAGCACGTGCGGAATAAGCCGTGGAATATGCTCCAGGAATATCGCTAAGACCAAGTCCAAGCTCGTACTCCTGCAAAACAATACCATATTCAAAGTAGACAATCGTTAGTATAAGGATCCTTAAGATGATCCATGATCCTGATCCTGAAACACTTCTGAGGATCACTAACTTAAACAGAAGTGAGGATCACCAAACCCAACAGTAATTGAGGATCACAGGTAATTGAGAAATCCTCCCCTAACAATTACCCCCAAAATATAAGGAGTAATTATGTAAATAAACGATTTGTATTTTGTTCTTATCCGTAACAAATCAACGGATAACTAGCCGTTGGAGTCGGACTAGCCGTTACGAGCATGACGTCATTGAGGTGACTATCCTGCAAAACCATCATTATAAATTGAAGTTATGGATAGGGATCAATTCGCATTTAAATTCAAGAGAAACTCCCTTTAAATCCACATTCAAAGATCAAGCAGGTATCTCTCTTCCTCTTCTCCCTTTACGTTTTATTTCTCTGTTCATCTTCTTCTTTACCCTCATGACCAAGATGATGTTAAGATCATCTCCGGCTAAGGATCACACTAAAGACAGTCCTCTTAAGAGCCAGGGGATCATCAAAGATTCGGCGAAAGAAAGATGCTGCTTTACTGACCCACAAATAGACAGGATCCGACATTGCTTTCCGGCGAACACTGATTTCAAACCGTTTGATCCCACCGTTCTAAGTGATTACGTTTCTGAAACTTAGGTAGCTTTCCCGGTCACTCCTTTCACAATAGGATACTCGTATCCTTTCCCTGAATTCACCCAGTCTTTTTTCTCCCTCACCGGCATCTCCTACATTCAAGCTATGCCAATGATCTGGAGGGTCTTATATACCCTTGAGAGGATCATTGAGCAAGAAGGAATTGCTCTAGGAATGTTGGAATTGGCAGAGATGTATGACCTCACAACATTTGTATCCCACCGATATCTATTCAAGCGTAAACCCGGTGAAGAACACCCCATCTTCAAAGCCACTAAGAATGATACCAACTGGAAACGGCGATTCTTCTTTGTCAAAAGGGATTCTATCCCGGATGGAAAGGATCTGCCAAGGAAGTGGACCACCCATGGTAGGATAGAGGATCCTGAGAAGGATCACCAGATAACCTTGTTATTGTATAAGGATCACTAACACCCTTTAGTTTCTGTTGTACAGCTATCTCTGTTTCGCACCTTATACCATCACCTGCCACCAAGGAAAGGCTTGCTGCTTTCAGAAAACTTGATCCTGCAACAAGATCATTCAAAACAAACACCCAGGATTCTCAAGAAGTATCCTCAGGTTCTGTCACTATGTCAAGTAAGTATCCTGTTTTTTGTATAGTTAAATGTTTAAATAAATAGTTAAATAGAAATAGGATTAGGATACTTATCTGTTTTGGGTGTGTAGGCGCCGGTAAATCCTCAAAATCTGCCTCCAAATTCAGTGTCACTGATCTTGACACTGTCAGATCCTCAAAGAAAAAGTCTGCTGCTAGCCCCTCCGTCGTAATCCCCAAGGCAACCACTTCAAAGGGAAGAGGTGGAAAGAAAAGGAAGACCTCTGAAGCTGACAACCTACAAGGCTTGCCTCTGATCCGCCATCAGTTCCTCGAGTATTTCGCAGATGTAAGGATCACTGACTTAGCTTAGTTATCCTGCCCATTTGAGGATCACTTGACTCTAATCTTTGCATTGTCTTCTTTGTAGAAAAGTGGCGGTGCTCAAGGATCACAAGATTGCTTCCCTTGAAAAGGATCTCAATGATGCCAAAACTCAGATAGTTGCAACTCAGATCAATGTTGATTATGAGAAGCACGAGATCACGGAGGATGCTAAGGTCTCCGCTGCCATTGCCATGTACAAGACCAAGCTGCAGATGGCCCAAGAAGCTCAGGATCCTGCCATTGACAGGAGCAACTGGGACATGGAGGGCTGGAAGGCTAGGCTGGCTGAGTTGGAGGATGATGAAGATGAGGCCGACGAGGTTCTGGCAATCGAAGCTGGTGGCAGTGGCAAGGATCAGGTGAAGGATATGGGAGCTGGAGGAGATGGTGATGCAGCGAAGGCATAGGTTGCATGAATGGGCGATGAAGGACATTTCTAGACGTAGCCGGAGCCCATTTTTTAAGTTTGGTTATTTGGTTATTTGGTTATGGTGTTTTTTGTTGAACAATGATGGGTTGTACTTAAACAATAGTAATTAGGGCTAAGGATCATGGATCCTTCGAACAATAGGTAGGATTACAAATGGTGGAGGGTTCCTCTGTTTGGGGGATGAAGCCATTGTGATCCTGCCGTCTTTTGATTCCTGCACTTTCTAGACCGATGAACAATGGACACCCTTTGCCAACCCATGTGGACGGGCCACGTTTTGCTGGTAGAAACGTGGGTTGGCAATTTTGACAACCTTAAAGGGTTTAATGTTTTGTGAATAAAATAACTTTAACTTTTTGACTATATCCCGTGTTGCTATCCTTGTTAGTATTTTACTTTCCAATTGTTGTGATATTCATTTTGTCTAAACTTATCAAGTAAAAGAAAAATTTAATAAATATCTTCAAGGATTTTAGGATATGATCAAGGATCACATATCCTATAGTCGATAAGTTTTGAAAAGTAACATAGTTTAAGGATCACAAGTTCAGTTGTCAAAGGATAAGGGTTACTTAAATGAATAATGGATAAGATCAAAATAGTTAAGGATCATACCTGAGGATCCACGTTAGGATCCCAACCTTTAACACTTGTAATCAGGATAACCCAAAGGACAAACCTTAGTAGAAAGTAAGGATGAAGGATCCTTGGTCGTTTATCTCCAAGAACCTGAAATAGGATACAACTTGGGACTAAGCCAATATAAGATAAGAGTTAGTAACTGGGGACAAGCCCAACAATTCTGGGGACAAGCCCAATATGCTGGAGACGAGCCCAAAGGATAACTAGGGACAAGCCCAAAGGATAACTGGGGACAAGCCCAAAGGATAACTGGGGACAAGCCCAAAGGATCGTATGTAAACTGGAGTATGGCCCTCACTGGCGACTATCCAAACTTAGTGACATGAAAATGCCAAAACCTTAGCTAACATGAAAACGTTAGAAACCTTAGGAACGGATGTATGGTACGTCTACCATTATACGTAGGATCCTGAATATAGCCAGTACAATGAAATTGTCAGCCCCTAAAGTGAGTACTGGTCCCATTGCCATGAACTATACCAGGATCATCGTGCGCTACTGGCGTAACTAGGGACAAGCCCAATCTGGGGTCAAGCCCAAATAACTGGATACTTCTGTGGATACTCAATCCTCAGTTAAGGATACCTGAACCTTCAAAACTCAGAATCAAGTGAAAGGAGGATAAAGGATGCAGGATCCATATCCTTATATAAGAGAATAAAAGAATGAAATAGTTTGAGATTAGAATGTTACCAAGATGAGGATCATCTACTCTGTAAGGATCCTTCAAGGATACTTGTCGGGTAAGGATCATGGATCCTTGTCACATAAAATATTTCTTCAAATGGACAACATTCCAAGCTCTTGGTAGCAAATCACCTTCCATTGTTAGCAATCGATATGCCCCCTTTCCTGCTTCAGCTTCAATCAAATAGGGGCCTTCCCATTTTGGTGCCAACTTTCCATCAGCAGGATTGGTGGTATTCTGAAATGCTTTCCTTAATACCATATCACCCACTTGGAATTTCCTGATCCTGACATTTTTGTTGTAGGCTCCAGCCATCCTTTGTAGATAACTAGCTATCCTTATCCTTGCCAAATCCCTGATTTCTTCTATAGTATCCAAGTCTTGAACCAAGTTTTCAACGTTCTCTTCAGGATCATGAATGCTTGTTCTTGCAGTTGGAACCACCATCTCTATAGGGATCACTGATTCTGCCCCAAATACCAAAGAAAATGGAGTTTGGCCTGTGGCATTCTTGGGAGTTGTCCTATCAGCCCAAAGCACATAAGGTAGTTCTTCTGCCCATTTTCCTTTCTTAGATCCAAGCTTCTTCTTCAAATTGTTGATGATGATCTTGTTGGATGATTCCGCCTGACCATTAGCTTGTGGGTGGACTGGTGTTGATGTTATCATCTTAATCCCCCAACTGTCACAAAAGTTAGTGGTTCTATTCCCAATAAATTGGGATCCATTATCACAAATAATCTCAGAAGGGATACCAAATCTAGTAATAATGTTTCTTTTAATAAATGATATAACTTCCTTTTCTCTGACTTGAGCAAAGGCTTCAGCCTATATCCACTTAGAGAAGTAATCAGTCATAGCAAGCATGAATACTTTTCCACCAGGTGCCTTAGGAAGCTTTCCAACTATATCCATTCCCCATCTCATGAATGGCCAGGAAGAGGATATAGGATGCAAGAGTTCTGCTGGTTGGTGAAGGATATTACTATGCCTCTGACAAGGATCACACTTCTTGGCATACTCCACATCATCCTTCTTCATAGTGGGCCAATAGTATCCTATCCTCAGGATCCTTGAGAATAATGCCCTGCCCCCAGTGTGGTTTCCACAATCTCCTTCATGGAAATCCTTTAAGACTTCTTGGATTTCAGGATCCTCAATGCATCTTAGATATGGTCCTGCAAGAGATCATTTATACAACATATTATTCAATATTGTAAATTGAGATACCTTAGTTTTGAAAGCACTTGGGTTTTCTCCTGTAGGAATTTCTCCATGTTGTATGTATCTCATGATTGGGAGGATCCATGATCCTGAATGAGATTGAGTATCATCACTAGGGATGACTGCAGAATCTTCTCCTATCTCCATAGCTACATGATCCTCGATAGCAGGGGTCAGGATATGGATAATAGGGATCTTGATATCCTCAGGGATCTTCAAAGATGATCCTAGATTGGCTAATGCATCAGCTTCTGCATTCTCTTCCCTTGGTACCTGTGTCAAACTAAAGGATACAAAAGAGAGTGCCAATTCTTTGACTATCTCCAAATATTTGATTAGCTTTTCACCTTTAACAGCATAGGATCCATTAAAGTGATTAGTGATTAATAATGAATCTACATGTACCTCAAGATACCTGATCCTCATATGCTTAGCAATTTGCAAACCAGCTATCAAGGCTTCATACTCAGCCTCATTGTTGGTAGTTTGAAATTCATAAGCTATGGAGTGGGGTATTATGTCCCCCTGTGGCGATTTTAGTAGTATTCCAAGCCCTGTTCCTTTTACATTTGAGGCTCCATCAGTGAAGAGTATCCAAGGATCCTTAGTTTCTTCAAGCTGTTGGACTTCTAACTCTGCTTCCTTTTGCAAATCACTACTAAAATCTGCCACAAAGTCAGCTAAGGCTTGGGATTTGATGGCAATCCTTGGTTCATATCTTATATCGTATGCACTAAGCTTCACTGCCCACTTAGCCATCCTTCCTGACATTTCAGGTTTCCTAAGAACATTCTTAATTGGAAAACTAGTCTTAACAACAATGGCATGAGTCTCAAAATAATGTCTTAATTTAGTAGATGCCATTATTAATGCAAGGATAAGTTTTTCTAAGTGTGAATACCTGGATTCAGCATCAAGTAAACTCTTACTTACATAATAAACAGGATGTTGTGTACCTTGGTGATCCTTAACAAGGACCGCACTTACTGCTTTTGAGGATACTGCTAGGTACAAGGATAATACATCCCCTTTTTCTGGTTTCGTCAAGGATAGGGCTGAGGATAGGTAATCCTTAAGAGCTTTGAGGGCACTTTCATGCTTCTCAGTCCATTCAAATTTCTTGTTCTTCCTCAGGATGTCATAGAATTCCTTACACTTTTCTGAGGATTTGGATATGAATCTGTTCAAGGCTGCGATCCTGCCCGTCAATCTTTGCACATCCTTAGCATTGGCTGGAGATTTGATATTCACAATAGCCTTAATTTGCTCTGGACTTGCTTCAATGCCCCTCTTTGTCATCATATAGCCTAAGAATTTACCTGCCTTAACACCAAAATGACAATTGGAAGGATTAAGTTTCATATTAAATTTATCAAGGATATTGAATGCTTCCTCCAAGTCTTTAAGGTGATCCTCAGCTTTCTTGGACTTAACCACCATGTCATCTATATAGACTTCCATAGTGTGTCCAATTTGTTCCTTGAACATCATATTGACTAGCCTTTGATAAGTAGCACCTGCATTCCTTAATCCAAATGGCATAGCAATATAATAGTATATACCAGTTGGGGTCATAAAGGCTGTATCCTCTTGATCAGATGGTTCCATCTGAATTTGTTGAAATCCAGATGAAGCATCCATAAAAGTCAACAACTCATGACCCGCAGTAGCATCCACCATGGAGTCAATGTGGGGTAATGGGAAAGGATCCTTGGGACATGCCTTGTTTAAATCAGTAAAATCGACACATACCCTCCACTTTCCATTTTTCTTTTGAACAACAACCACATTGGCTAACCATTTTGGATACTTAACCTCTCTTATAATACCTGCTCGAAGTAGCTTATCTACATCTTCCTGTATAATAGCATTCCTTTCAGGTGCAAACTTCCTCCTCTTTTGATGTATAGGCTTGAATGACCTGTTAATGCCAAGTTTATGAGTAATTATATCCTTAGATATACCTGTCATGTCTTCATGTTTCCAGGAAAAGGTGGATTTCCTTGTCTTAAGGAAGGATACTAGCTCCTGTTCGATGTCGCTAAGGATCCCTGATCCTATGAAGATTTTGGATTCAGGATCCTCAGGATCCATGAGGATCTCTTTCAAATCCTGTTCTCTTGCCTCCAAGACATCTCTTGAAGGATACTTTAATTGCTATTGCTCCCTTGGTCTTGAGGCTGGCTTCATTGATGAGGTATAGCAATTCTTAGCTTCTTGTTGATCACTCTCAATTTTCACCACTCCCCAAGGACTTGGAAGCTTTACACATTGATGATAGGTGGATGGAACTGCCTTCATATCATGTATCCATGGCCTGCTAAGGATAACATTGCAACATGATAAGCAATCCATAACACAAAATTTTTTATAAGAATGCAATCCTTCAATATAGATTGGGAGTTTGATGTCCCCCAATGTATTCTTAGTTTCTCCACTGAATCCCACAAGTACTGAGGATCTTGGGATAATATCAGACTCTGGGATATTCATCTTCTTGAGGACATCAAGCTGAATGATGTTCACAGAGCTTCCTCCATCTATAAGGATCCTGCGAACAAAGTGGTTAGAAATAAACAATGTAATTACAAGACCATCATGATGAGGATCCTGGACATCAACATGATCATCCTCATCAAAAGTTATGACTTTATCCTGGGTGACAACGGAGGTCTGGACGGGTCTGTCTGCATTATCCATCTTGGTTTCCTTAGCGTGTCTTTTTGCTGCTGAAAAGGAGGTACCACAAATGTCTGATCCTCCGGATATGAAGTTTATGACTTGTGCATCTGCTGGAGGAGCAGGAGCCCTTTCCGGGATCCTTTCAGGATCCTGGATCCTTGACTTCTTTCGTCCCAAAAGCTCTTTCAAATGCCCCTTGCTCAACAAGTAACCAATTTCCTTTCTCAGTGTAATACACTCTTCAGTGAGATGCCCAAAATCCTCATGATATGCACACCACTTGGATTTATCCTTTGTAGCAGCTAGTTTATCACTCTTCCTTGGCCACCTAGCTTTTTCACCTAGATTCTGCATTGCAAGGATTAGTTCATTGTTATCAACAGAAAAACAGTATTCAGAAATAGGAGGATAATCCTCATCATCCTCTTCTTGTTCCACTGCATGCACATTCTGGTTATCGGACTTGTTGTAGGACTTGGATTTGTTGTTCCTGAAGTAGGATCCTTGTTTCTCCTGTTTTGAGGATCCTGTCAATCTATACTGGATCCTTTTGTCATCCTCTAGGCGGATGAACCTAAGGGCCCTGGTTCTTACTTCATCAAGATTCCTGCAAGGTGTCATGACAAGATCATCATAGAATAATGAATCCCTAAGCAATCCCATTTTAAAGGCTTCTACAGCCGTAGCAATATCCAAGTTAGGAATATCCAAGGATTCTTTACTAAACTTAGTGATGTAATCTCTAAGTGATTCATTTTGACCTTGTGTTACCCTATATAGATCACTAGTTAATCGTT
Organism: Helianthus tuberosus; assembly: GCA_030545235.1. Classification (NCBI taxonomy): domain Eukaryota; kingdom Viridiplantae; phylum Streptophyta; class Magnoliopsida; order Asterales; family Asteraceae; genus Helianthus; species Helianthus tuberosus. The sequence goes on from CM060448.1 coordinate 89,892,684, forward strand.
CAAATTTTCTACTACAAGAGAATTGACTATTGAACAAGTTAACTAGATTAGCAAATGAAGTAATAGAGTAAGGGGGAAGACTTAGCAGCTATTTAAGAGCATATCCTGTGAGTGTGGATCCAAATCCCTTGCATAGACATGCTTCTTTTAACCTTTTAGGAATTGGATTGATCTCCAACCTCTCCCTGTATTGGGCTACATGCTCCTCTGGATCCGTTGAATCATCATACAGTTTCATGGATGGTATCTGGAATCTTTTGGGTATCTCAGCATCACATAAGGGTGGTGCAAAACCAGATATCCTATGGCTACCATCTGCAATTTCAGGAATGGGTTTAACCACTCCTGGAACACTGGATATCATATCCTTGAGCTTCTGTAACTCCCTGGCCATAGCCTGATTGATACCTGTATCCTGCATTAAGCCATGATTAGTGTTGTATGAATTATTAAATGTGTTACCTCCCACAGGATTCGTGTTTGGAATTCCAGATGTGTATCCATATTGGCGGGATTCTGGTATGATCGAAGGACCAGATGAAGCAAAGGTTTGCATTGGTATGAAGTCTCCTTGATGAACATCCGAGCTCTAAGGCTACATACTTTTCAAGAATCCTTGATCCTGAAAGATGTTGGATCCTTGAGACTGAGAGGATCCTTGAATCCGAAAGGATCCTGGGACCTGGGAGGATCCTTGGACCTGGGAGGATCCTTGGACCTGGGTGGATCCTTGGATCTGGGAGGATCCTTGGACCTGGGAGGATCCTTAGACCTGGGAGGATCCTTGGACCTAGGAGGATCCTTGAACTGCATGCATTCCCAAATATTATCCTGAGCTGAAGGATCCTTGATGCTGAATACAGGATCCCTATGGCTGAAAATAGGATCCCTGAGGCTGGTAGTGAGAGCCAAATGCCTGACTCATTGTTGTTGTTCCATGACGTCTTCCTGGTAATTCACCCAAGTATTGCACATCCGGAGCTGCTGAGTGCTAGGAAGTTATGACTGGAGTGTCGAAGTTCAGCGACCTTGGCATCAGAGGAGAGTGATCCTCCACTGATTTCTTCTGTTTCTTGATCTCGGCGATCTCCCGGAGGATCCTTTCGTTGGGTTTGTCCTGCTCTTGTGCGTGGTTCCTCATCTGCAAAATCAGAGCATAAAGATCATTAGTAGTAGGATTAGTTGAAATAGAAGAAGTTGGGGGTTTTTGGAAAATGGGGGTTTGTTTCTTCGCAGCATTCTCAGCATTCTTCTGGGATCCAGAAGGTGGTGGAGGCAAAGGAGGAACGCCTTGTGAAGAACTGAATGAGGGCATTAAGCTTGAAGTGTTCTTCGCTGAGGAAGCCATCTGCTTGGTTGTAATGAACCGAAATGACCACAAAAGTATGAATTTTCTTAGGAATGAAGCACCAATTGCCCCACGGTGGGCGCCAAACTGTTTTGGTAAAAAATCAAGCAATGATAATGCAACCAAACTTTCTGTTGTGAGGTATGATGCTTGAATTGATGAACAACAATAAGGATCACTCTGAAATGTAATGAACAAGTGACACGAAGATTTATACGAGGAAAAAGCCCTTGATCAATGAATGATCTCCGGTATAAAAAACCTCGGGTGATGGAAACTACCGATCACCAACTCAAATTAAACAAGAAATGTATTACAACTTCGGATGATAGCGAGCTAAGTACAAGGATCACTATAGTGTATTGTGTAAAAAAGTGTGTAATCGCCAAGTGAATTAACGAGAGCTGGTGAAAGCAGTTGTAAGAGTGTGTGTGCAGCTAAAAATTGCCAAGTGTTTCTATATAGCTCGCTACCCCGTTTAAAAATGGAAAAATATCTAAGCTAACAAACATTCCGCATTTCATGCAAGTCCTCCACGAACTCCATAACGTCCACTTCAGTTAAGCACGTGCGGAATAAGCCATGGAATATGCTCCAGGAATATCGCCAAGACCAAGTCCAAGTCCAAGCTCGTACTCCTGCAAAACAATACCATATTCAAAGTAGACAATCGTTAGTATAAGGATCCTTACGATGATCCATGATCCTGATCCTGAAACACTTCTGAGGATCACTAACTCAAACAGAAGTGAGGATCACCAAACCCAACAGTAATTGAGGATCATAGGTAATTGAGAAATCCTCCCCTAACAGATGGAATGATGGATGATGATGAGCTTTAACATTTTTTTTCTTTTACTTCCACCTAGCGGGTGTACCCCACCGAGTCACTAATTTTTTTCTCGGCGCCACCAGAATCCGGATTTAGTTTCCTAAAGAGGATAAGGCGTGCCAATTTAATTTAAAATACTTATATGTTATTTACTTATAATACTTCCTTTTATACCCTCAACGGTTTCCGTTTTTCTATATCGCCTAAGATGAGATCCCACAAGATTTCACGATTTAAAATTAAGGTACTCTTAAAAAAATCTAGGGAACTCTCTAAATCGGTTGGGCCTACCAATACATACCGGAAAATACGTCTTTCGTCTGATTTATTTCATATGTATAATATTTTGAAAACCAAGCAATCCCAATTTTTATATAATTTTCCATTTATTTGCAAAAAATATTTTCAGGAACATTTTCAATTTTTTTGGATTTTTAGTTTTTTTTAAGTTTTTATGACTCAAACGACTTAACTTAACCCAACGATTCTATGTCTCATCCCCATACTTAAACTCTACGTTGCCCTTAATGTAGGATGGAAACCGACTCAAAAGACTAGAAATAAATTAGAAATAAAAAACTAAGGTCAAAAATGGAAAGAACTTAGCTGGTTAAAATAACGAGTAAGCTCCAAAAACTCTCGTCCAATCCAACTCGATCGTATAGAATTTCATTCGCGATCGGCTACTCTGACAAACTGACATCCTCGGGATTTGCGTGTGCACATAATAAGCAGCTCCAAAATCACCCGAATGGAGATTGAGTACGGGTGGTACGATTCAAACCTACAAAATAAAAAACAAAGCAAAACCTGAGCAATATCGACTCTAAAAAAACCTACTCAAAACACTAACAAATATATAAAAACTAAAACTATGACTCTATACAAATTCCACGAAACCTCCCCACACTTGAATTTAATCAGGAGGTTTCTCTTTGACCTGGACCGTATCTAACCCGTTCAATTCCACCCGGTCCTCATAAAAACATTAAACATTAATGATGGAATTGTAAAATATTTTGAACATTTGAAACGGGTCAAACCACCAAAACTTAAACTTACCTGGCATGAGCGTGATGCGTGGCATGTAATCTGGTCTCGCTTTAGTGGCTCCTTCCTCTTCGATTTTGCTGACCATCTTCTATCCCGCGCCCTATTCCTAGGTGATCTTCTCATTGCCTTCTCCAGTGGTTTTGAACTTTTACTCGCATTCGTTATCAATACCAAATGCCAGCTGTGGTGTTCTTCCTCTTCTTGCACCACTTCTTCTTATTTGATGTCTGTCATTGAGCTTCCTTCAAGTAAAGCTTCTAAGTAAGCAAGGTCCCCCTCCAGATCAAACTCCTCTACCTCTTTATCTACCGGCAACCCATCTAGTTCTTCCCAAAATTCATTTTCCCAGGACATTTGATCTTCACTAGGTGGTTGCTAAACTTCTTCCTCTTCTCCTTTTCTATCTATCTCTTCTTCTTCTTCTTCACCACTCTCCACATCTCCCAATAGCTTTTCCTCATCAATAATCTTGAGGACCACTATAGACTTGTAATTCATGCTTCGAACTGTAACCCACTCATCACCGTAGCCCCATTGTATAGCCTATGTAACCGGAGGTGGGACTAGAATGTCCATTAATGTCTCCAGTCATCGGGTTTCATAGACATTGGACCTAAACATGCTTCTGTAACCCCGCATATTTTGTCTCTCTCACTCTCGGTTTCCCCAGTGCATTTCCAACCGAGCAGCGATCGCACATTCTTCATACCGGTGCGGTCCACCACATTCTTCACACATTGGATCCATTTGCTGACTGATAATATTCTTTATCATTTGTTCTAGTAGCCCTATCATTCGATCAAGTATGTCGACCATTTTAGGAAACCTTGGATCCTCATACTCCTGAAATTCTTTCGTCTTTCGCACAAAAGTCAGACATATTTCTATGAACGTAAGCATGTGGGGATGGCACTCGATAGTGTTACCTGCCTTGAAAAGGGTAGAAAGAGCAGAACAATGTAGAGAGAATAAAAATATAACTATAAAAAAATAAATAATTTACGCAAATATACAAGTAGTACAAATTAGCAGATTAAGTGTAAGCAAAGCTAGAAATGCAGCCGTTAAGAGTCCCTGACAACGACGCCAAAAACTTGATGTGCTAAAAGTGGTCCAATTAAATTAACTAAAATCAATCCCTAAACTAGACTCTCTAAGTTTTAAATTCATAACTAAGACTCTCAAAACCTAGACCACACAAATGGCAAGTGTACCTCTCTATAGCCTAAGTGAGTCCGAGTGCCAAAGCCATGAGACTTTACTGACTACGTTAACTAGACTCGATCTAACTTATCTAACCTAACTGAATTACTTGTTTTTATTGTTTTAGGCGGGGTTTACTAGCGAACTACTAAAATTACCTAAATTAACTAACTAAGCTAAACTGGAAATGAACTAAGACTAAGAACTTAAGAAACGATCAGAGATGAAAAGTACACCACCTAGGTCAGAATCCTACACATGTATGAAAACTTCTATCGGCTTGGGAACTAATGTGGAAACTGGGATCTTATAATACTAACTTACTAGGAATACTGAACAAGACTCTAGACCCTTCTCCAGGAGAAAAGAAACTTATGGCAACCTAATAAGCCGTTAAACTACCAGTTTAAATGGACTCCTTTACGGTATCTCCAACTGTAATAATAAAGTACCCTTATTCGACAATCTACCTCACAGAACAAAAGTCAAGGGTAACTATGGATTCCTGATCAAACTCGATAGGCAAATAGTGAAAGGGAAACTAGGGGGATCTTCACACTAAGTATCTAACCCTAGCATTCTAACACGAAAGATAAACCGACAATCTCTCACCTCATAGCTATCAAGATTGGTAGAATACTTAACCTTATTCAAATTATGAGAATCACTCCTATAGTATCTTGGCCAGTCAACCATAAATTAATAAAAACACAAAGTAGTTGATCTAACATGAACCTATAACTGAATAACATTCAACAAGGAGTATGTGAAGTGAATAACATTCAATGAACTAGATTAAATATGTATACACATCAAACCACAAAAAACTAAGTCTTTACTTTAATTATTAAACCCACAAATAATATCCAAAACCGAATAAACAAATAATTAGTCAAACATGGTGTTCATCATAACCTAGGCAGTATATAGAGTTTAGCCAAGAAAGATAACAACTAAAAAGAAGCAAGTCTCATACGATAAGCAAATCTTGTTTAATAGTTTGTAAAACACAAAGTCTAATAAAACCAAAAATAATAAATTGCAAGCCAAACCAGAATCTTGAATCGTGGCTTTGATGCTTGAACCAATTCTTTTCTTGATCGTCCTCTGCTCTTGTTTCTGATTCGTCTCTTCTGATCTATGGCAGCGTAAGATATTTGTTGGTCCCTCGTACAGGATCTGTTCATCAGGAACTTAGATGAATCGACTTTGACTAATGTGCGGAATCCATATAATCAAATCACATATGTACGACAGAGTATTCAACAATTAAACGCAGTCTGATCTTTCTATTCAACTGTTATGAAAGTACAAAAGCACCTGTAGAAGTCAGACAATGACAGAGTTCTCTCCAGAGTCAAAAGTTCTAAATTAGATACTCGGACGGGGTATTTATAGGCAACTCAGGAACATGGTTAGTGCTGACCGCACGGATAACATGCTGTCCGAACGGATGGCATGCTGTCCGAACGGATGACATGTTGTCCGAGCGGTTGAGTGCTGTCCGATCGGATGGCTCATCCGATCGGATGACACTGGTCAACAAAGTCAACACTTTACAAAACAGTCCCATTTCCTGAGTTGTCGTACTATCTAACATACATACAATACTTAATTGTTTACAAAGGACACAAATATACAAAATATGACTAAATGCTGATGGAAGCTACAGACGTATACACTAACAATATTCCCCTCGTTAATATAAGTGGGGATAATAAATCATCGATATTGCGGCTGCTCCCTTCTCTTCAATTTTGCTTTCTATGGATTCTATCTTATTATTTTGTTTTGGAGCCGCCCCCTATATATTCTGTTTGTAAAAAAATAATATGGCAGCAGTCCTTTTTTGCCTTATGTCTGCTCCCCACAATAATAAATGCAATCCACCAATGATAATAGCCACCGCCTTCTTGATCCTCTATAAAACCATATGTATATATATATTTTTTAACAACAAAAACACTTTATATATATATATAAGGAGTCATCAAGAAGCTGGGAAGACAACAAATGAAAACAAAGAAAACTGAACCGAATACATCAAACTGACTACATCAAAATCCCTCCAATTTTCCCACTTTAGCGACTTTAACTTGGACCTATTGCTAATCCAAAGAAAGGAATCCTCCTTAATTTGCTCGACCGACTTGTAGATAGGGAGGAATTTGCCTTCAAAAATCTTTAAGTTTCTCGCTATCCACAACCTCCAAACCGTGGCGATCAAAATCGAGTGCACCATCCTTTTCCACACCGCACTGCCCTGTTGATTTATAATGTATCCGATCAGATCAGAGAGACTTGAGATGTGAATCGGGAACCTAATTCTCACCCATGTCAACACATTCCACCAAATGCTTCGAGCCCAAAGACAATTAACAAAGATGTGGTCCGGGGTTTCTTCACCAATCCCGCATCGAGGGCAGTGGTTGTCCTCGAGGGGGATACCTCTATGAATCAGGCCCATTCTGGACGCGATCTTACCAAGGGATGCCCTCCACAACAAGTAATTAGCTTTAGACGGAAACCAGCTGTTCCAAAACACTTTCGCCATATTCAAGCCAGAGCCAAAGCTAGCAAGATCAATGTCGAACCTGACTTGTTTCACCGAAAACGAACCGGACGGGTCATTTCTCCACCTCCAAACAGCCCCTTCCTTGATCAAATTCTCCTTGATATCAATGCCTATCTTAGCTAAATCACCGTCAATCGAAGCGATATCCTTCCACACACTCGGATGCGACTTTTTAAGCGGGATAAGCGACTGAGAATTACTTGGACCGTTTCCACCGTGGATAGCAATAACGACCTTTAGCCCAAAACTGATGAGGGTTTGAATTTAGCCGCCACCACCATTTCAATAACATAGCTAAATTAAGGGTACGAATACCTCCTAATCCTATACCGCCAATATTCTTAAATTTAATAAGAAGTTCCCAACGCAGCTGACGGGTGGTCCATTGGACAACCCTTAATCATGTTAAAAGACAAATTAATCCTTCACTTAATCATGTAATTATCTTGAATTAGATAACTACTCTTGTCTATGTTTCAGGTGCGGTTAGGGAGCTAAAAAGTGGATTAAACGCAGCTTTGGAGGATTCGGAGATGAACGGGTCAAGCGTGGAACAAAAGATGAAACAAAGAAGAAATTTCAAGACACCACCGTAAATTACGGTCTCACCGTAATTTACGGTGGACCTGATGATGACCTGAAGCTGCCGTAAATCAGTCCTTCTCCACCGTAAATATATCAAGTCCACCGTAATTTACGGTAGGACCGTAAATTACGGTGGTGGCTGCGTGAAAAAGTGTAACTGCCACATTAAGTTAGTTTTGATGGTGTCTTTTCACATATTCTAATCATTGTCGGTTTTGAGAGCATCCTAGGGGCGAATTGGCTGGTTCTTGCTTGGTTGTGGACAATCTCTAACATTGGGTTTGTGTCTTTGATCCGTATGAACAATAATATCTTTGTTATGATGTTGATTCGAGCCATGTGTGGCTAAACACTTTATGATTGTCCTAGATTGAAGGTTTGTTTGAGACATTTTGTATTTGATTTCCTAATTTCTAGAATAGCAATCCTTATCTTTATGGTTGGTTTGTTATGGTGTGTGATTGTTTGTTAGTAACTTGTTAATTCTTATGTTAATCTAGTTTGAAACCATACGTTCTTGGTGCCGTTGGCAATCGAGATATCATGGGTATAATTAGTATTGGGTAAGGGTTGATTGATCATCGGGTAACAACCTCACGTTCTAGGAATCTGAGTACTTAGTTCCCTTTCATCACTGCAAGTAATCACACATGAGCTATGTCTATGTAGTTCTTTCTAGTGGAATGATAATATGAATGTTGAAACAAACGGGAAATCTAGGATGGTCATTTGTCTCTAATTTGCTTACAACCGAATTTTTCTCTTGCAATTTACTTAGTTTAAATTAGTCTAAAACCAATTCACTCACATAAACTCTTGAATTTTATTTCTCTTGCAATTAGATTAATTTAGTTAAAATCTAGATAAACTTTGAAATAACACATTTTCCACAAACTCCATGTGTTCGATACCCACTTGCCACTATCTATATAGTTGTGTTATTGGGATTAAATTTGCGTGACCACGACATCACGTCAAATTTTGGCGCCGCTACCGGGGAGTAGTGCACAACGTGTGTTATTTGTGATCTTTCTTAGTTTTGTTATTTTTCTGGTTTACGCTGGGTGTGTTAGTGTGCAGGTATTGACAGGTGCATGCATACTAGGAGCTCTCACAAGCTTTCACCATTAGCATTTGATCCGGAAATCGAACGAACTTTGCGAGCAAACAGAATTTTGTTAAGGGAAAACACAATTAGCGGTTCACCAACAACACCAACTACACCAATCACACCAATTCGATACATGGATCCACCACAACCACCACCCACTACGGGTGAACTCATACCACCATTCATACCAACATCCACTCAACCTTCACCAAATACCACCATGCCCAGTTCTACTACCAAATTTACTTCACCATTTGATATCCCACCACCCAATACTACATTACCTACCAATACTCAAACTGAACCTACCCTTACCTTTAGCCCTGCTTCTACAATTCCACCACTTACCCATTTCTTCCCAGCTTCAGGTCAATCATCATCCACCTATACATTACCACAAGGCTCAACTGTTGTTCATGCTACTTCATCATTTGGAGCACCAAACCAGTCAGGTTTTCAATACTCATCTATTCCATTTGGGCCATCATCGGGGGGTATAGAAGGAGATGGATATGAAGAAGGATATGAAGATTTCAAGGGTTATGAGGAAGAGGGTTATGCTTATGTGGGTAGTGGAGATCAAGGGGAGTTGACTTATGTACCTGGTCAAACGCAAAGAATGTCAAGTGTTGGTGGGATTCCACAACAACAACTCATACCGCAACATATTTGGCCAAGAGCACAAGGGCCACCAATGCAACGCCCTATCCCATTGCAACAAGTTCGGCCACAACATGTACAACCAAATGTTCAACAATTCCAAAGGCCAATTCAACGCCCACCAATGCCGCAACAGCAATTTCAACAACCAAATGCACCACAAGGGTATGTACCAAGGCCAATGGGTCCTATTCGCCCAAGGGGTAGGTTTGGTGTACCAAGGAGATATCTTAGAGAAAATGTGAGGGGCATTGAAGCACATTTTCGGCCGGTAATCACTCAAAACCCTTCACCGGTAGTTATTCCTCATAATGATCAAGGGAGAACATTTGAAGTGAGGACCAACTATTTGTAAAGTTTACCAAAATACAAAGGGTTGGCAACGGAGGAGCCTTACTTTCATTTAGAGGCTTATGACTCGATTTGCAACACTCTTGGGAGTCAAGGGTTCTCGGCTGATGACATCAAATTGCTATTATTCCAATTTTCTTTGGAAGATAAGGCGAAGAAATGGTTCTACACGTTACCTTCGGCATCCATATATACATGGGGGGGAGATGCAACAAACTTTTTTGGATGAGTTTTACACCGCCCAAAAGACCAATGATGCAAGAAAAGGGTTGAGAAGCTTCCAACAACAACATGGTGAGATGTTTCATGAGGCATTCGAGCGTTTCAATATGATGATTAAAAATTGCCCTCACCATGGAATTGAATTGTGGGAGTTGATGAATGCCTTTCACGAGGGGTTGAGTGCCGAAGATGCACGTGACTTGATGTCTATTACCGGTGGGACTTTTGGAACAAATTATGAGAATGATGATTGGGAGTTTTTGGAAAGCATGGCAACTACATCAAAGAGGAAGGCTCAAGCCTCAAGAAGAGCTCGACCAACCATTGCCCGACCTCAAGTGCACGCCATAGATGACGGTAATGTTCAAACTACTAACCAAATTTATGATGTTTGTGCTTTGTGTAATGAAATAGGTCATGCGGCTGAAAATTGCCAAGGGTTGATGGAAGGGCAATATGAAGAGGTGCATGCGGTTCAAGGTCAAGGTCAAGGAGGGGGTGGTAGAAACTACAACAACATGAATTCTAACACTTACCACCCCGGGTTGAGGAATCATCCGAATTTTCGTTATGGAAACCCTTCGAATCAATCAAACCCGAATTTTCAAGGTAGCCAAGGAAACTATGGTTCGCGCCAACCTTATAACAATCAAGGTGGATATAGAAGTGGAAATAACCAAGGGTACCAAAGACAAACGGGTCAAGAACAAGGGGGTCTTCGGGTGGAAACGAAATGATGGATATGTTGAAGAGCATGCAAGCGGAGATGCAAAAGAGAAACCAAATGGATGATGCTCGTATACAAAAAGATGAGGCTCGAGATAAGGCAATTCAAACTTTGACCACCCAAATGGGTCAACTTGCAACTGAAGTGTCAGAATTGAAGAAAAATAAAGGTCAATTACCAAGCGACACTAAGGTAAACCCATCTCATGGTACTTCTAGAGGTAATCATGTTCCCATTCATCATGTAAGTGTTTTGAGGAGTGGGAAGGAGTATAAAACCAATCCTTCACCGGATTTGGTTGATGGGGTGGTTGAAGATATAACGGGTCAAGATAGTGAGGAAGAAAATGAACCACCTATTGTTTCTTCTAAAAAACCCAATTTTGAAAAACCCGAAGCTAGTAAAGAAAAAGAAAAGATAAATGAGGGTGAGGGATCTAGTGAAGTACCATTTCCCTCGACTTTATTGGATCCGGGTAGAAAAAATTTTATTTCAAAACGGGGTCCTCAAAAAGAGGAAATGTGGGAGGTTTTTAAACAGGTTAAAATCAATCTTCCTTTGCTTGAAGCTATTAAACAGGTACCCGCTTACGTGAAGTTTTTAAAAGAATTGTGTACCCAAAAGAGGCAACAAAAAGTGCCTAAATTGGTTGATTTGAAGGAGCGGGTAAGCGCGGTTTTGAAAGGAGATCTTCCTCCTAAGTTACAAGATCCGGGAACGCCTTTTATAAATATTCAAGTAGGAAATTTTCAAACTGCGAGGGCGTTATTGGATCTTGGAGCCGGAGTAAGTATCTTACCGGGGGGGTTATACGACCAATATGATTTTGGTCCATTGAAACGGGTTGAGACAACGGTGGTATTAGCCGATTTGTCTCATAAACTTCCTCGGGGAATTGTACGGGATGTGATAGTTAAGGTTGATGAGTTTTATTATCCCGTGGACTTTCTTGTGCTAGACTACTCATCCGCGGACCCAATTCAACAACAAAATATTATTTTGGGTCGGCCGTTTTTAAACACCGCACATGCCGTTATTGATTGTCGATATGGTACGGTCGACATGACATTCGGTAATAGAAAGATGAGATTAAACGTTTTTACTAACGGTACTAATGTTTATGATGAGTGTTTTGTAGCAAACTTCATAGATGAATACGACCCAAAGGAGTTCGAGGAAGAGATTTTGGGTTCTTGTGTTCGTGGTGTGTCTTTGCAGGTGCACGCATGTGATTTGGAAAAAGAAGAGAAAGAGCAAGAGGCTCTTGCGGTAAAAGAAGGAAGACCGCCATGGACTCACCAAACGGATACTCTACCGGTGGAAATTGATTCGGGTACAAAGCCGTCCTTGGAATGTCCACCAAGTGTGGAATTGAAAGAGCTACCAAAGCATCTAAAATATGTATTTTTGGGGGACAATGACACTTTACCGGTGATCATTGCTTCTAATTTGGAGGTAGCTCAAGAGGAGGAGTTGATACGGGTGTTGAAGGCTCACAAGGCGGCAATAGGGTGGACAATAGCCGATTTAAAGGGTATTAGTCCTTCCATTGTAATGCACAAAATCATTACAAGTGAGGATGCAAAGCCGACACGTGAAACACAAAGAAGGTTAAACCCGAATCTGAGAGAGGTGGTAAAGAAAGAAGTTATCAAGTGGTTGGATGCGGGGATCATATATCCCATTTCGGATAGTGCGTGGGTAAGTCCGACTCAGGTAGTGCCTAAAAAGTCGGGCATTCAGGTAATAAAAGATGAGCAAGGTGAGCAAATCGCCACCCGCCTGGTAACCGGGTGGCGAGTTTGTATCGATTATAGGAAATTAAACGCAGCTACCTCCAAAGACCATTTCCCGTTACCCTTTATTGACCAATTCATTGAAAAACTTTCCGGTCAAAAATACTATTGTTTTTTGGATGGGTACTCGGGATATAACCAAATTGCTATTCACCCGGACGACCAACACAAAACCACGTTTACATGTCCATATGGTACATTTGCCTTTCGGCGAATGCCATTCGGACTATGTAACGCCCCCGCCACATTCCAAAGATGTATGATGAGTATATTTTCGGACATGGTGGGGGAGTCTCTTGAAGTGTTTATGGATGATTTTTCCATTTTTGGGCCAAGTTTTGACTCTTGTCTTGATGAGTTAGAAAAAGTTTTGAAAAGGTGTGTGGAGACAAACTTGGTCCTAAGTTGGGAAAAGAGCCATTTTATGGTTCAAGAGGGTATTGTGTTGGGGCATGTGATTTCGGACCGGGGAATGGAGGTAGATAAGGCAAAAATTCGGGTAATTTCATCTCTACCCCCACCAAAGAATGTTAAAGGGGTGAGATCATTTTTGGGACATGCGGGGTTTTATAGAAGGTTTATTAAGGGCTTTAGTGTAATTACAAAACCTTTATGTAACTTATTGTTGAAAGATGTTCCCTTTGATTTTACTGACGAATGTTTGCAAGCGTTTCATGTGTTGAAGGAACAATTGGTGAAGGCTCCTATCTTGCAGCCACCGGATTGGTCGAAGCCGTTTGAAATTATGTGTGATGCTAGTGATACGACCATTGGAGCGGTTTTGGGTCAAAGAGTTGATAAGAAGCCGGTGGTAATCTACTATGCAAGTAAAACTTTGTCCGAGGCGCAACTGAATTACACCACAACCGAGAAAGAATTATTAGCGGTGGTGTATGCCTTGGACAAGTTTAGAGCTTACATTTGGGGGAGCAAGGTGATTGTGTATTCGGATCATAGCGCGATCCGATATCTAATGGAAAAGAAAGATGCAAAGCCCCGGTTGATTCGTTGGGTGCTTTTGTTACAAGAATTTGATCTCGAGATTCGGGATAAGAAAGGGTGTGAAAATGTTGTTGCGGATCATTTGTCCCGAATCCCATTGGAAGGTGTTGACGACCCGAGTGAGATTAATGAACGGTTTCCCGATGAACAATTGTTAGCCATTTCTACTTTCGTTGCACCTTGGTACGCCCATTATGTGAATTATTTGGCTAAGGGTGCAATTCCGAATCATTGGACGAAGAAGAGACGGCAACAATTCTTGAGTCAAGTTAAACAATACATTTGGGATGAACCGGATTTGTTCAAGATTGGACCCGATCAAATGATAAGGAGGTGTGTTCCCGAAACTGAAGTTTTAGAGATTTTCACCCATGCTCATTCGTCGGCATGTGGAGGGCATTTTAGTGGAAACAAGACGGGTTATCGGGTGTTATCTAGTGGGTTTTATTGGCCCACGATTTTCAAGGATTCTTGTGAGTATGCCCGAAATTGCATCAATTGTCAAAGAGTGGGAAGTATTTCGAAACGAGATGAAATGCCGTTACAACCGATTTTGGTAGTGGAGGTATTTGACGTTTGGGGGATAGATTTTATGGGTCCGTTTCCTAATTCGAATGGGTTCTTGTATATATTGGTTGCGGTAGATTATGTGACAAAGTGGATAGAAGCCATTGCTACAAGGACCAATGATCATTCCGTGGTGTGTAAGTTTGTGCAATCCAATATATTCGCTCGTTTCGGTGTGCCAAGGGTGATAATAAGTGATGGCGGTTCACATTTCAAAAATTTTAATTTTGCAAAATTGCTTAAAAGATATAATGTGAACCATCGTGTGGCGACACCGTACCATCCGCAAACAAGTGGACAAGTTGAAGTGTCCAACCGTCAAATTAAGGAGATTCTCATGAAGACGGTAAGAACGGATCGAAAAGATTGGTCAAGTAAACTTGATGATGCGTTGTGGGCATATCGAACGGCCTACAAAACTCCAATTGGAACCACCCCTTATCGGATGGTGTATGGGAAGGGGTGTCATTTACCAATGGAGTTAGCACATCGAGCGCATTGGGCCATTAAAACTGTTAATGCGGATTATGACGAAGCGGGTCGAACAAGGAAGTTGCAATTGAATGAGATCGAGGAGATAAGAGATGAAGCTTATGAATGTGCTTCCGCATACAAAGACAAACTGAAGAAAGTTCATGATGCAAAGATAAGGAAAAAGAACTTCGAAGTGGGTCAAAAGGTGTGGTTGTACAATTCAAGGTTGAAGATGTTTGCGGGAAAACTCAAGAGCAAGTGGATGGGTCCTTACATCATCCGAAGAGTGGGAAAATTTGGTGATGTTGATATAGAAGACGAACAATCCAATAGGCAACAAACGGTGAATGGGCATCGGCTCAAACCGTATTTGGATGGGAACGACATCAACACCTTGGAGCTTGACAAAGCGGGCTACATCTTACGCCCGGTCGATGAGGAACAACCATGAGAGGCCCAAGTTTGGTAGTGTAAATAGTAGTATTTTGTTTGATTTTGATTTGTATAGTTTGCACAATTACCGTATTTCCTTGAAATTCGTGTTTGAAACAAGTGTGGGGATATTCGGGTTACGAATTATTCTAACATTGTGTTGAGGACAACACGGGACTTTCGAGGGGGTAGGGTAATTTTTACGTGTTTTTGCAAAAATTTAAAAACATAAAAAAAAAAATCGAAAAAATTGAAAAAATATAAAAATTAGGCACAAAACTCACATTTTTCAGCAAACAAGAAATGCCCAGTTCTGACCGTAATTTACGGTCTGACCGTAAATTACGGTGGGCAATGAAAATAATTGGTATTTACGGTATAACTCTCCTGATTTACGGTAGATAATAGATGTTCAGAGAGTACCGTAATTTACGGTCAGACCGTAAATTACGGTGAGTGAGGAAATATGTTGGGACTTTACGGCATAGATCTTCTGATTTACGGTAGGAACATATGTCCAGGTCTCACCGTAAATTACGGTATAGCCGTAATTTACGGTACGCAATAATTGTCAACATGTTGGTCCGGTTTTGTGTATATATATATAAAAAAAAAAAAACAACATCTGATTTTGTGATTAATCCCTAGCCACACACAACACCTTTCACTTTCTATCACCATCTTCCCACAAGAAACCACATAACCTTCATAACCTTCTTCACCTTCAATCTCCATAACTCCTTCAATTCTTGACCAAACTGAGTGAAATCGGAGTCTATCTTGACTAATTTTTCACGTAGATTCTGATTTTGCCAAGAAACTTAAGAGAAAACGCAGTTTTAGGGTCTGAATTCTAAACCCTAGTTCGAAAAATTTGGGGGTTTTTGGAGCTTTTGTTTCACAAGCACTTTAGCATCTTCAAGCAAAGGTATGAAAGCTTATTTGTTGTATATTGATGCTACATTGTGAAAAGTAAGGTTATTTAGGTTATTTACCCATACCCACTTGCTTGTTCTTAGATATGATTATGAAATGGGTTATTTGAACATGGTAATGGTTGTAGATGTAAGATTTATGGTTAAAGTAGTGAACTTTTGGGATGCTCTATATTCTAGAGACACCATGCCCGATTTTTGAGAAATTCTTGATAGATTTTTGGTTCACTAACATCTACAACCATGATAACAAGCAAGTGTGGGGATGTTTTGAAAAGAGGGTTTAATTTTGTTTCGTTGGTTGTGTTGTTTGCTCTAATGTGTGTAGGAATGGCACGAACTAAAGAAAAGACGGGAGCTGGTTCGTCTTCGTCTTCAAAGGGAAAGGGTAAACAGCCGGAACAACAACCAAAGAAGAGACAATATTTGGGTAGAGTGGATGAAAGCGAAAGTGAAAGCGAAGAAGAGATGGAATTGGACCCGGCAGAGAAACCGAAATGGGACTCGGGTCCTTTGGATGAACAACCAGAGGCATGGCAGCCAACATTATATAATGATTGCATGAATAGGTTGAAGAATAAGGCAGCGGCCTTTATATGTGAAAGGGATGTTCGAGAAGCTGAGTTTGGGCAGTTTGGGGTGTTTGACAAGTTCCGGGCTTTAGGTTGGGAGTCGGCACTTAGTTGCTTTGACAAAGATAAAAGCAACTTGTTTATCACCGAAATCCAAGAATGGATGGCAACGCTTAAGGTCAACACGTATGACAGGCCATCGAATATGAAGCTGACGGGTGTTGTGAATGGAGTTCCCGTGGAAATGTCTTTTGATATCTTGAAGAAGCTCGGAAAATATGACAGTTTGCCAGCCCGCGATTATATGATACCGACTTTGGATGATCTTCTTGTGAAGCCGGAGAAACATCAACGATGGAATGATATGTTGGCAGCATTGTTTTTACCCGGAAGATACAGTGGTATTCTATACCGGAAGAATTTGAAAATTGAAGCTAAATTGTTGCATACAATCTGTCTTCTCAATGTTATTCCAAGGAGGGGAGATAAAGAACAAGTGAGGTTTCCTGAAGTGCCTGTTCTTTATTCGTTGATGCACGGGGGTCCGCGTTTTCCTATACGTTATCTTATTATGAACCACTTATGGATCTGTCGGAACAAGTATGGAAGAGACATCGTCCCGTACTGTCGAATGATTACGGGGTTGATGAAGCAACAGAAGGCGATTACATCCGAAGATCGAGGAGCAACGAAAAGGCATCAGCCTTTTACGTTGGATAAGTTGGGGAATGTTTGGACGTATACTCAGTCAGAGCGGTATCACAAGTTAAAGTCGGAAGGGCAACGATGGAGGGCACTAAAGTTGGGTGCACGAGATTTGTTACCGGGAGAGCCGGATGAGCCAGAGAGCGATGAAGAAGTAGTTCCGAGTGGAGATGAAGACTATGCGGACGAGCCGTATGGTGGTCAAAATGTGGTTCAAGGTGGTTATGGTCAGGGTCATGGTGGGATGTTTTATGATTATACGCAGCAATCGTATATGCCGGGATGGGCCTATGAAGGCACAATGCAAGAAGTAATTGCAAATCAACGCCCTCCGGCATCCGTGTTTGATACGTGGTCGGGCTCGGAGAGGACGCTTTTTGATCAAAACACGAGGAATAGTGCGAGTATAGAGCGGGCCTTGAAACATAGCTTGGATCGTCATGAGTTATGGAATCGCACACATGCATATTCCCGGGAAGTGGAAATAAATAACAATTATTTTGATGATCAAGAAAGGCGATTGCATGCAGATTATCATGCCGGGCGGCCGGTGGTTGTGGATCCACAACATGTGGATTATGCGTCGCTACCACCATATGATGGTAGTATGTCATATCCAACCCCGCCGATCCACCACTCGCAATGGATTGACCCGAGGCAACGAGAGGGAGCGCAACAACAAGAAGGAGGAAGTAGTAGCGGTTCGTTCGCGTTCGGTGAATGGAATGACGTGATGTCTTCCGTTTTTGGACCTCCGGGACCGCGCTATTATTAGTAAGGTTGTGTTTCTCCTTTTGTATATTTTTGTGCATATTTGATAGTTTGTTTGTTTAAGGATTGGGAGGTTGGGTGGTGTTTTGATATGTTGTGTTTGGGTTGGTGCTATTTGGTGGTGTTTTATGTTAAAGAGAAAAAAAAATTATAAAATGAAAAATCCAAAAAGAAATTTGGGGTTTGAGTGAAGAAGCGTTTTTGTTGATGTTGAAAAAAGTTTTAGTGGTCAAAGCTTCTCAAAACCATACATTGGGGTCAATGTATCCCAAGTGTGGGGATGGGGGGAATTTTTTGAAGATTTTGAAAAATTTTGAGCCAAGTGAAACGATGTGAAAATTTGAACGCCCTAGATTAACCCCAAGTTGGTGCACCGGCAACCCTTGATACCTTTTTCATTCTTGGTGAGAGTTGTAGCCACAATTGTACATAAATAATGATTTTCTTTGATGAGTGTGGCTACGGGTGGGGGTTCATTAGAATTTGTGCTTGAATGCGATTTGAGTCCTTAGTTAGACATGAATGCAAAAAGGATAAGAGCATTTAGGTAGCCTCGTTGTTGGTGTGAGCGAGTGTGGGATTTTGGGGGTTGGACCTCATAAATTATATATATGAGCATGGTAGTGAGAGGGGCGGGGGTTTGGACATTTAGTTGCCCATTTTGTGCCTTAAAAGCCTATCAATTGTTACCCCTAGCTACTTACCTAAAAATTTACCCAAAATTTGACCCGGTCTTATAGTGTTAGTGATAGTATTAGTAGTTTTAGTAGTTTGAAGTAGATATGTTTGATGCGTTATTGTATTTTTGTTTGTTAAAAAAAAAATAAATAAATAAATCAGAAAAAATTAAAAAAAAAAGAGAGAAAAAAAAAGAGAGAAAAAGCAATGAAAAATGAAGAAAAAAAGTGATGTTTAGTTATCTTGTGTATAGTAGTTAAGTTTGATAGTTGTTCGTTTGCTTATTTTTGTAATAAAAAGACCGGGTCAAGTTTTCGCTACTTCATATATATTCCATTTCCTACCCATACGCCTAGCCACGTTACAACCTTGAAAGTCCCTTTGATTTGCATTTATGTTTGACTCATTTTACGAGAATGATCGATTTAGGTACAAGCTTATGATTGTGCAACCACCCGTTTGCCTAGTGTGTGTCTAGCTCATCTTTGCTAGTTTTCACTTGTAGCCGAGAGGAGAGATTTAGAGAGGGGTGCATTGGTTGTGTGTTAAAAAGGGGTTAGTAAAAAGATTGCATGTTTTGCTTGGTTTAGTTTGATCACTTGTTTTGAAACTGATTTGATGAGTTGCTTGGGACAAGCAACGGTTAAGTGTGGGGATGTGACGGGTGGTCCATTGGACAACCCTTAATCATGTTAAAAGACAAATTAATCCTTCACTTAATCATGTAATTATCTTGAATTAGATAACTACTCTTGTCTATGTTTCAGGTGCGGTTAGGGAGCTAAAAAGTGGATTAAACGCAGCTTTGGAGGATTCGGAGATGAACGGGTCAAGCGTGGAACAAAAGATGAAACAAAGAAGAAATTTCAAGACACCACCGTAAATTACGGTCTCACCGTAATTTACGGTGGACCTGATGATGACCTGAAGCTGCCGTAAATCAGTCCTTCTCCACCGTAAATATATCAAGTCCACCGTAATTTACGGTAGGACCGTAAATTACGGTGGTGGCTGCGTGAAAAAGTGTAACTGCCACATTAAGTTAGTTTTGATGGTGTCTTTTCACATATTCTAATCATTGTCGGTTTTGAGAGCATCCTAGGGGCGAATTGGCTGGTTCTTGCTTGGTTGTGGACAATCTCTAACATTGGGTTTGTGTCTTTGATTTGTATGAACAATAATATCTTTGTTATGATGTTGATTCGAGCCATGTGTGGCTAAACACTTTATGATTGTCCTAGATTGAAGGTTTGTTTGAGACATTTTGTATTTGATTTCCTAATTTCTAGAATAGCAATCCTTATCTTTATGGTTGGTTTGTTATGGTGTGTGATTGTTTGTTAGTAACTTGTTAATTCTTATGTTAATCTAGTTTGAAACCATACGTTCTTGGTGCCGTTGGCAATCGAGATATCATGGGTATAATTAGTATTGGGTAAGGGTTGATTGATCATCGGGTAACAACCTCACGTTCTAGGAATCTGAGTACTTAGTTCCCTTTCATCACTGCAAGTAATCACACATGAGCTATGTCTATGTAGTTCTTTCTAGTGGAATGATAATATGAATGTCGAAACAAACCGGAAATCTAGGATGGTCATTTGTCTCTAATTTGCTTACAACCGAATTTTTCTCTTGCAATTTACTTAGTTTAAATTAGTCTAAAACCAATTCACTCACATAAACTCTTGAATTTTATTTCTCTTGCAATTAGATTAATTTAGTTAAAATCTAGATAAACTTTGAAATAACACATTTTCCACAAACTCCCTGTGTTCGCCACCACCATTTCAATAACATAGCTAAATTAAGGGTACGAATACCTCCTAATCCCATACCGCCAATATTCTTAAATTTAATAAGAAGTTCCCAACGCAGCCATCTCATTTTATTCCCCGAGTTAGATTTACCCCATATGAATTCTCTACGGATTTTCTCTAATTTATTCAAGATGCCTTTGGGGGCCGCGAACAAAGAGAGGTAGTAGGACGGTAGGCTTCCTAACACCGACTTCGCTAGAGTCATACGACCCGCAAAAGATAAGTACTTGGCCTTCCACTTTGAAAGTTTAGAAGGGAATTTCTTGAGCACCGGTCTCCAAAACTTGACGCGTTTCATATTAACCCCGATGGGAATACCCAAATGCACAAAGGGGAAAGAGCCGACCTCAACATTAGCCAAACGAGCCAGCCGGTCCACCTCGCTATCATCAACCCCAATACCAAATAAGTTACTCTTCCTAAGGTTAATTTTTAAATCGGAAACAAGGTTCAACCATCGAAGAAGCCGATTCAATGCTAAGACATTTTGCTCAGACCAAGAACCAATAAAAATAACGTCATCCGCGTAGCAAAGGTGAGAGATGCATGGCCCATCATTAGGAAGGTGACATCCATCAAATAGATTCAAATCACAAGCTCTATTCATGAAAATAGAAATAATCTCCATACCAATAACCAAAAGAAAAGGGGACAGGGGATCACCTTGTCTAAGACCTCTTTTAAATTTAAATTCTTTCGTCGGAGAGCCGTTGACGAGGATGGACCCCATACCTGAAACAAGGCAGCCATTTATCCACGACACCCATTGCTTTGGAAAGGCCATCTTGTCCATCAAGCGAAGGAGAAATTTCCAGTTTATAGAATCGTAAGTTTTTCAAAGTCTACCTTGAGCACGAGAAGTTTAGTTTTAGATTTTTTTGCCGAAGAAACAATCTCACTCAAAATAAGAGGACTATCAATAATGTTGCAGCCCCCCATAAAAGCCGATTGCATTGGAGAAGAAACATCATTGATGACAAGCTTAAGCCTGTTCGCCAACATCATAGCAATGATTTTATAAACCGAGCACACAAGAGAGATAGGGCGGAAGTTGGCAACCCTTTGAGGGTCTTTCATATTAGGAATGAGGGCAATAAAGGAGGAATTGCATCCCCCACTAAAAGACCCTGACTGATAAAAATTGTTCGCTACCCCCATAACAAGGTGTTTTAGCTTTGAAGAACCTAATCGAGAAGCCATCCGGGCCTGGAGCTTTACTGCCGTCACAGCCCTTGATGGCTGAAAAAACTTCATCCTCAGAGAACCTTTCACAAATAAACATACCATTATGCTCAAACAAGGAGGGGATCCCAAAACCAAGAAAGTCCGGTCTTCTTCGGATGGGCTCAGGAAACTGTTTTCTGAACCACTGTCTTATTTCTTCTTTTAATTGCATCAGATCCGTGACAAGCCTATCCTGAAAGAAGAGCCCGTTAATTATATTATTGGCATTCTTAACCGCAATAATTTTGTGGAAAAAGGAGCTATTTTCATCTCCATTTTTTAGCCAAAGCACCCGAGCCTTCTGTTGAGCGTCCGCAGCTTTAGCAGCCTCCAATTTATTAACTTTAACTCGGAGATCGATTCTAATAGATTTTTCCTCCTCAGAGATCGTTCCAAGAGCAGCTTTTGATTCGATCTGCTGAATGGCATCCACCATATACTTCAGAACCATATTCTCAGCTGAATTAACCTCCACTCTCCACTTCTTAATTTCAGATTTGATGAGTTTGAGAGTGTTAGCCAGAACCACGTCCCGCTTAATACCTACCACGGTAGAATTGACAGCAAGTTCAACTATATAACCCAACCTTTTCTCACCAACCCAGGAATTGAAAAATTTAAACTGGGGGGGGGGGACCAAAATCAACAGTCGAGCAAAGCAGCCAAATCGGGCAATGGTCAGACAGATCTTTATTGTGCACCTCAACCACCGCATTCGTCCATAAATACAGAAAAGAATCGTTCACAATGAATCTATCTAACTTACTCATTTTGACATCTTTATGACCCGAAATAAAACGTAAACTTACCCCCAGTCATGGGATATTCCAAGAGCCCCGAATTAGATATGAATGCATTAAAAGCATCGGAAGAACCGCGATCGAATCTGGAGTTGACACGCTCATCCTCAGATCGGACTTCATTAAAATCCCCCATTAAAACCCAAATGCCACTGGTAAGATTAACTAAATCAGAGATATTGGCCCACAAAGATCTCCGGGAAGCTGGGTCGTTCGGAGCATGTATGTTCAAAACATTTACTCTCCTATCCACCCCCGCAAGACCTCCAGATAGAAGAAGAAACCTATAATTTTTGGTGATCTGGTCAAAGCTAAAAATATCTGGGTTCCAAATGGAAACCAGACCCCCCGACCTACCGACAGAATCAGAAGAAGCCGCTTTCATGTTTGAGTTATCCCAAAACCGGCGAATGACGAAATCAGACAGAGCCCCCTGATGAGATTCCTGAAGCCCAATGAAATCAGCTCTCAGCTTTCTTTTCAAGTTTCTAACCCAGACCCCCTTCGAGGGATCCAACACACCATTAATGTTGATAGAAATAAAATTCATTGGCGACGGTTGTTCTCCAATTCCCCACTAACCAGCTTCTTAACATGATTCTCGAATCCATCCGCTTTGATCCCTAGTTGAGTACTGAAATCCATTGTTCTCTTAACCTCATCATTAAATTGGTCCGGCTCGTCCCCAGAAGCATCCCTAGTTTCAACCTCAATACTATATTCTCTAGCCGTAGATTTTCTCAGCAACCCTTCCTCTCTCTCTAAACGAAAAACTTCCTCAATGTTAAAGGGATCCGAGGGAGGTTCGGTATCCACATTTTGATTCAAGTCAGGGATGTTAGTGGATTGGGTCCTTGGGGTATTAGGGGCATTTCGCTTGGGCCTGGTGGTGAAATAACTGGGCCGGGATGGATCAGGGGGAGGCCCATCCTTTTGAGCGTCAAAGATACCCAAAGGTGACCCAGGACCCACATAGTCTCTCTCCTCATTAAATGATTTCAGCGTAGGTTGTTCCCCATGAGAAACTTCCTTCTGCACGTGCTCCCCAACCTTGGGAGATGTAACCGTCTGATTGTTCCCCATGCACGTACCAGGAGTGTCCGGCATGCACCCATCCAAAGTCCCGACCTCCGACGCCGGAATCTGTTCATCTTCTGATAACCATACGTCAGAACCTGCAACCGACTCTTCAGATTTCAGAAACTCCGGGCACCATTGACCGGAAATCTCTTCAACCCAGACTTGGATGTTCTGATTCTTCCAATTTAGCAAGACTTTCGAGGAAATTTTCTTTCCAGATTGAACTAGAACAGCCATACGATCCTCCGACATGTTACCATCCAAGACATCCGCCTCAGATTTAACCAGTAAGCGGCCAAACCTTTCACCGATCTTGTTTAGGACATGGCGATCCCAGAGTGAAATCGGAACTCCCACCACCTTTATCCAAGCTACTCTATCATACAGAGGGGGTATACCATCCCATAAATACACTCTTGAGAACCATCTCTCCCACTCTTCAACCCTTTCAATCCTAAATTATTCCGCATCCTCAGGGGACTTAAAGCATAACAGGACTTTTAGCCCACTGAGGTATTTGATTTCAAGGCCATCCTCCATGAAATCAGTAAGGAGAGATTGCAAATTATTCAAAGTCTCAATGTCTTTAGCTTCACCAATAAGGGACTTAAATGCCCACGTCTATTTCATAACTGAATTCAAATAGGGAAGGTCAATGAGGACCTTATTATTATTGCAATGAGGCGGATGGACTGCAGCACTGTAAGTCTTCTTACCACCAGAGTTCACGGGAAAAGAGCCGGGAACCTTAGGAGGATTAGGGGCACGGACTGGTTCTTGAAGCCTATTGAAAACAGATACTCTTGCGTCCCATTGCTGAACTTCAATCTTTGCTCCAAATCTATCAAACTTAGCCAGATTTACACCTATGATGGCACCATCAATCCGAATTTCTTTCAAACTGTTAATCCACAAACTAATATCCGAGACATTAGATAGTTTAATGAACCCAAACTTGTTTCCACCACTATCCTTCTTGAAGGGGACAAATACATTTTCCAGGTTATCTAAGTGATCAAAGGCTTTCCAAAGGGTGTTACGAGTACAAGAATCCAGGAGGTTGGAAATGAAGAACGACGTCGCATTACGGAGATGGAGTTCCCTGTTCGCGAAGTTTTTCTTTTGACGGGCCTCCTTCTTGCTAAGAACCGGGTTCCAGGAGTCGTCCTTAGAATAACACTTATCCTTGATCAAACTTTGTTCCAACTACTTCAGCCTTCGCAATTCATGGTAAGACAACGGGTCAAAGGAAGCATACTGCCCATTTCTGCCCCCTCGAGCCATGGCCGAAGAAAAACCCTCCCTAAGAAGGAAAAAAGGAAACGTTCCAAACTAGCAGAACGACGGAGAAACCTGACAACGAACAAACTCCAAGCTCTGCAAACAAGGCTCGTTATAATCAATAGGGAACAAAACCTCTTGATCAATCACAGGATGTTATACACAGCTTGAGCATGAACGGACAGGAAAAGCCGGAGAAAGGGAGAGACGAGACGGAACCTCTGGACCGAGCGGGCTCGAGGCTTTGCAAACAATCTCGTTATGATCAGCAGAAATGGACTGCTGGATCAATTACAGGCTGTTATACATCGCCTGAGCGGAGACGCCGGAGAAGAGGAAAGATGAAACGTCGGTCACGAGGGAGGGAGAGGATTTTCTATGAACATAGACCATATGTATATATTAATTTCATCCTAATTGTTATAGGATATAATTTTCTCCACCTAGACCCTTAGACGAATTGGATTAAAAGCTGGCCCAACAAGAATTAATGGCAGTACATATATTAATGTGAAATTTTTATTCTTTTTTTTCGTAGAACAATATTAATGTGCATGCACATTATTCAAGGTTCAATAATTTTGCAGATTAGTACCTTGAGTTATATGGACTATTTTTAAAACAACTTTCAGCTTTTTGCATTTTAGTCCCTTGATCTTATTAACTCGCGGTTCTTCATTTATTAACCGTTTAAGCTTGTTTCGATTCCATTTTCGCACCGTGACCTGTAACAATATAAAATAATAATATATACAATAACACTAATAAAAATGAATCTAATTAATTACTAAACTATACAAAATACATAGGATAAAAGTGTGTGTTTTACAACACATCAGTAATAATCGATCGTTTGACCAAATCTGCTCATTTCCTCCCCATTCGTGAAGATTACCGAGTTGAGAAATTAACTCGTATATATATAAATGAAGTCATTTGTCATCATGGTATCCCCATTGACATCATTTCTGACAGTGACAGTCGTTTCACCTCGCGTCTTTGGCAAACCTTTCAAACCGCTCTTGGTACTCACCTCAATCTTAGTACGACTTTTCATCCTCAATCAGACGGTCAAACCGAGCATACTATCTAAACATTTGAGGATATGTTTCATTCTTGCGTAATGGATTTTGGTGGAAACTAGGATATACACTTACCATTGGTAGAATTCTCATACAATAACAGTTATCACGCTAGTATTCAAATAGCTCCATTCGAAGGCTTGTATGGTCGGAAGTACCATTCGCCTATTTGTTGGCACGAGATCGGCAAAGCTTAAATCACTGATCCCGAGTTCATACAAGAGATGATGGACAAGATCTTGCAGATTCGTGACAACCTTCTCAATGCTAGAAGTTGACAAAAAGTTACGCTGACAAAAGACGCAAACTGTTGGAATTTAATGTTGGTGATCATGTACTCCTCAAGGTATCCCCTTGGAAAGGAGTGGTTAGATTTGGTAAGAAAGGCAAGCTTGCGCCTAGCTTCATAGGTCCTTTCAAGATTCTCGAAAGGATTGGCAAGGTAGCTTACCGACGGGATCTACCTCAAGAACTCAACAACGTTCATCAGCCATTCCACGTTTCAAATCTCAAGAAGTGCCTAGCCGAAGAAGGACTTCAAGTTCCACTCGACAACTTACAAATCAACGACTCACTACATTTCATCAAGAAACCGGTCAAAATCATGGACCAAGAAACCAAGCAGCTTAGGCGCAGTCGAATTCCCATAGTCAAGGTTCGATGGGAAGGGAAAAGTGATGTTGAATTCACTTGGGAACTCGAGAGTGATTTGAATACTGTAACAACCCGCACCTTCGTGCTTGTTACTCTCGTTACACTAGTTACGCCTAGCACCATAGATTCAGATCATAATGTAACTATATCGCTTACAACGCTACTTCGCATATATCGCATACTTTCAACACGCTATATCGCACATCACAACGCATACTACACTAACGCTAACGATGACATCGCGTGAGTGCTTAAACTACTCCCCTCGCTCGTCGTGGTAATGATGACACCGCGTGAGTACTTAAGCTACTCCCCTTGCTCGTCGTGGTGCGACGCAAACTCGAAACGAAATTACTTATACTACGACCTGTTATATAATAATAATATGTGAGTAATAAACATGTCTAAACGCGCACTCGCTGGCACGCGCAACTAAATCACACTGAAACGCAACCTAACACGACGCTACTTATCTCGCTATAACGCTTAAAGTGTCCACAATGATTAACACAACAAAACACGTCGAACGAAACGAAAGTTGGATAACTAACTTGCACAAGTCGTCTGATCGAATGACCATTTGGTCGAATGATCATCCATCCAGATGACCATCCGATCAGATGGCCATCCGACCCAAGCACCTGCACCGCCTTTTCTATTTTCACCCTATAAATACCCACCAGTCACATCACTATTCACTGATGTGACATCTCTATCCGACCCAGACGCTCCCAATTCACTTTCAAGCACTTTTCCCTCGATCCAAGGCTATTTCATACGTATTTCTCCCGGAGTCTTGTACAATCATCATCACCACACACTTTTACATCATTTTTCTCCATCAAAATCACCGTTTTCTTCTTGAAATCGTCTAATTTGGACATCTTGAAGGTGGGTTTCCCTCGGTCTCTTTTGCAAACTTTAGTGTGACGTCACCTCATCAAGAATGGTTCAGATCTAAAGGATTTCTACACTATTCAACCTAAATCTCAACAAGAACTCAACATTTTTTTGAAACTTTTCTACAACTTTCTTCAACTTCCATACAAAACTCGATGGAATCTAGGCTCATTCAGGCTCTCTACTCATTTTCTAGTGAGAGCCGGCTTGAAAACAGATTTCCACTGGAGAGATAACTGACCAACGGGTCAGACTTGACATTCCGTCAAGAACAATGAAACTGACCGATTGGGGTGATTACCATCCTCCCGAGCGAGCTGGACTTGGAGTATTTCCGTTGTTTGAGACGTCGTCCCGTCGTCTCCATTAAACTCGAACTTTTAAACTTAGAAGTTTTAAGGTTTGCAAAACACCAGATTACCCAATCGAATGATCATCCGATCGGATGGCCATCCGATTGAATGACCATTCGACCAGGTGATTTGTCTTTTATACTATTCCATGTTCAAAACAACTTAGCTAAACTGCAAACTAACAAACTCTCAATCGAATAGCCATCCTATCGAATGGCCATCCGACCGGATGACTTAATTTATACTACAATGAAAACTTCAAAATTTGAAACGTTTTACAAACACACTGACTTAATCGAATGACCAACCGTTCGAATGGTCATCCCGATGACCATCCGTCCGGATGACCATCCGTCCGGATGATCACCCGATCGACTCACCACTCGACACTCATCTCATCCGACTCACTACTTATGTGTTGTTCAATGCTTACGACACTATTCTATGCTCAGGCTAAATCCACCGCGCTCCTAATCAATCAAATCAAGTTGTGTTTACTTGTTAAACACCCACTGTGAGTATACCTAACCCCCTTTTAAACGCTTTAAACACACTTTGGGGTGTAACATACGTTCCTATCGAAAATGCACTTATCAAAACGCATTCTATACTCTAAACTATTATCACATGCGAATTACTGTCGTACATATTTACACGTGATGCTTGATACATGTGTGCTAGGACTTTTACTCACGACGTCCCACCTTAGCTAATATGGTACTATAGTTGGACTCACACCCGGCGGGGTTTAGTTAAGGAAATCACGCCCTTTTAGGGATCTCGAATCGCAGTCATCGAGTGACTTAGCTGGTAGTATTTGTCTTGCAGTGTATATGTTGTGTATCTCGTTTATGTATGTGGGAATTCACAGCGTTTTTATCTACTTTCTTACTATTCAAACCTATATACTCGCCAATACTTTTGTATTGATGTCATTTTAACGTATGTTGCAGGTTAATCGCAGACTATCTCAAAATCAAGCTAGGAAGTCTAGAAACTCACAATAAATCTAGGTTGTCGGATTTGTATTGTTTGAGAGAACATGAAATCTATATGACTGTTTACGGATATATATTGTTTATTAGTATGGGATAATGAATGCATTAAATATTGTCACTAAATAGTTGTTATGGATTCTCTTGAGCAATCTGATTCGCCTATTGTCGTGCCCTGATGATTCAGCCATCGGTTGGGGTGTGACAGATTGGTATCAGAGCCATAACTATAGGGAATTAGGTAAGACATGACCTAGTCCAGGATTTGATGTCTTAGAATTAACCTAGTCTATAGTCTAAGTACCTACCTTTGAACAGCTGGTTTGTTGCTTCGTACGAACCCAGTAGGGGTTTTGTACGAACCTACATACTGTTATACTCTCATTAGTACTCGCGAAAACTACATCTCGTACGAACTCCCGCACATACAGCTTCGTACGAAGGAGCCTTTCCTAAGGCTGAAAACTTGTTTTTGCCTTTCCTAAGGCTAACACAATACACACATTTGACGATACTCGCGTAACACCATCGAGAGATTTTGTCGATATTAGGTGTGGAAACAAGGAACTCTCGATAAGGTCGCTCACTCAGCGCATTATTCTTAGCATGAGAACTTTTCGGTGAGCTAGGAGTGACATCCACATCTCAACAAAGGTCTCCATTTCTATTTAGTAGAACTCCCGAATTTATTCGGTGAGCACAACCACAGCTAGGAGCGAAGTTGTTAAGTCAGGGGTGAAACCCGCAACTTAATGACCCGTTCCACTCCTTAAAATGGTTTTCAAAAGCTCTCACCAAAGTCTCGACTATACCAAGGACTCGAGCCGCATAATAGCTGGAAGGATGAGTGCCGTAGCCGCATCCCGGTGAGGGCAGAGTCCATTAGGCCAACGCGTGTGCTTGAACTTGTTGAGATAGTTGAACCACTTTGGGTAGTCAAAGTGTAACACCCCAGACACTCCATCTATTTTAAGCCTGCAATCGCCGATTCTTACGCGTCAACGAATTTTGCGAGTTTACGATTTTACGCTTTATCATTTTTTCGACTTTATCACCTTATCGTTTTGTCGCTTTTTGTTCCCCGCTTTATACGCACAACTCGCACAGCCATCGCAATCTAAAACAAGAGCCAAATGTCCACAAAAAAACTAAAGTCTAACAACTCGCTCTCCCTCTCTTCATCGCGTCCTCGCGCAATCTACACAAATATATTTGTAGATATATGTAATACGATTATATGTGTTATACGTGAGAATTTAGGAATCTCGTGCTCCTATGTGGCTCCTATGTGGATATATATTACTATGCTACCTGCAACAAATTTTAAACGCTCTCAATCGCATCGCATACTCAATATCATTATGATCGAATCTCACTCCAAATCTCTCTTCGTTTAGATGTCTTCGAACGATTCCACCTCGAGACGTACAACCAAGAGAAGAGCCGAACGAAGCACCGATAAGAGGATCGCCTCACTCATGGCCAAGGAAGTGGCCAGGGTCATTCCTCAAATCGTTACACAGGTTCAATCTCTCAGCAACTCCCGAACCTCGAAAGACTCTAAGACCAACGCGCCTCACAGGTGAAAGAGGTGTATCTCAACTACTCCAGTGGTTTAATGCCATCAAGGTCACCCTTCGTCAGAGTGGGTGCCCTGAGCATTTTCGTACCACATGCGTAACAGGAATATTTCAATCCAGAGCACTCGACTGGTTGACAGCCGAGCGTACCAAACATGGGAATGATGCATCTTACGCTCTCTCCTAGGATGAGCTGAAGGAGCTCATGAAGGAAGAGTATTGCCCTCCTCACGAAGTCCAGAAGATAGAAAACGAATTTTTGGAATCAAGCAAGTTGACGGTGACAACGCAAGCCTCACAACAAGGTTCAAACAGCTTAGCATCAACTGCCCAAGCCAAGTCGACACTCCCGGAAAGGCTATCAAGAAGTACATTCGTGCTTTGCCTGGGTGCGTGGGTGATTTTGTCGAAGCTGCAAAACCTGCTACCATCGAAGAAACCTACCACTTGGCCACAGAAATCAATGACAAGCGAATCTTGGCGGGATTCTTCTCCAAAAATGCTACCAGGAAGGCTAATCAAGCAATCGTTATCGAATCCTCCGACAACACCTCCGACGAACTCTCAGACGAATCATCTGATGAGTCCTTAGACGATAACGCACCACCACAAGAGGCTCAGCCTAGCCCCAAGAGAAAGAGCCCAAGCCTAAACTCTTCAACAATAGAATTGTCGCAACTCGAACCTCTTCGCGCAGTTCCAGTTCACCAAAAGCGCGCTTACGCAGGAACTCTTCCCCTGTGTCAAAGGTGTGCTTATCACCACC
The DNA here is from genome assembly GCA_030545235.1 of Helianthus tuberosus. Taxonomy (NCBI): domain Eukaryota; kingdom Viridiplantae; phylum Streptophyta; class Magnoliopsida; order Asterales; family Asteraceae; genus Helianthus; species Helianthus tuberosus. The sequence continues at coordinate 89,923,818 of CM060448.1, forward strand.
AAGCGGGAACTGACTTTCGCTATTGCATCAACTGCAACTGTTACGGCCACTTCACCCGCCACTGCCACACAGGACCACGACATCAAGGCATGCTAGCCCTCCCCGCACAGCCAACGCAGCTCGCACCTCCAGCAACAACCGCAGCTCCAGCAAGAGACTACCACATCAACACCAACCAGACGCAGAATGAAGCTGTTGATGGTACGATTCTCGACGAAAACTCTTATGGGTATACTTGCTCTATCGCTCGATGTCGCCGCAATATGCGACAGTGACTCACTCGCGCGCTATCTCTCTCTCTCCCCCTCATTCTTGCACTTAGTCTAAGTTCACACACAGACTATAATACTAGTACTATATGCTATATCACGATATAATGTGTTTTACCCTCACTATGCGTCCTTGAAATAAGTTACGATAAACGTGCAAGGAACAACTTAGTCATGGGTGCACACGGGATTATTTTAGTCAGTGCACGGAGATCGTAGTGAGTTCCAATGATGCCATAACGTTAAAAGCATGGTTAAGCTTGGTGGATACGCCGCTGGTACTTCCTATATATAAGCGTCTTAACCATCTCGACTAAGTATGACACCCATTCACGGGACGGAGGCGTGTGGTTGAAGCATGGTGGATACGCCGCTGGTACTTCCTATGTATAAGTACTTCGCCATGTTAACCAATTTCTGGTGAAGAAAGTGCCATGCAGAGTTGAACGTTATTAGACCTCTTATACTATTGAGACTACTTTCAACAAGCTAAACTCATTTGCAAGGCGTAACATCTCATCGTATCTCAAAGGCGTCATCGCTAGAATTTTCGTAAGTCTACACGCACGCAATCGCACCTTCGCTGGAATCTAACTCACATTCGCTATCGCTTTACGCTTAAACGCTTATCGCACGTGTTAATCTCAACGCTACAATACTCGCATCGCTCTTCCCCTCTCGACAATGTTCGCTTATCGCTTATCGCGTATCGCTGTTTGCTTATCGCTTATCGCTTTTTGCTTACCGCCCCTCGCTCTTCGCACTCGACACTCGCACTACTTTGACACTCTCCATCGCTGAACCATTCGTTCACACTCTCATCGCTAACTGAGTTACAAACAACTTCGCCGCTCAGTTTACTCAATCTCCCTCTCGAACTTGGTCTAACCACTAATCGCTTGAACCGAGGACGCTAAGTCTATCCGTACCATCTCGACACACATGACATTGCTTCACGGGACAAAGGCAATATGGCTAAAACATGGTGGATACACCGCTGGTATTTCCTATATATAAGTGTTTTAGCCATATTGACAAACTTTCATGGAAAGATGTCATGTGGGGCTCGACGATAATTAAAACTTTTTGTTCTGTTAAAATTTTTGTGAAAACCTTATTGCAAACTTTTAAGAATAAATGGGAATTTTTTGGAATTTTTTAATTAAAAACCCATTTTTGACAAACAAACTTTCTTGTAAAGTTGGTTTAACAATCGACTCAGGTTAACACAACGTCATAAGAAACTTTTCGTAAATCAAATTCGGTTTAAGACCTTTTGATAACTCAACAAAACCTTTTCGGCAATGCTGGTGTGAGCATCGACTCTAGTTCCACGCCACATTGTACGAAAATTTTCCTAAAACCAAATTTTCTTTAAAATCTCATTGCCATCAAACTTTTCAGGAACTTAAAACGCTTTGTATCGCTAACTCATGAGTTACCATCCTTTAATCAAACGAATCTCCTTACTCATCGCTTTACCTATGTTTCCAAGATGCTCTCGCTCATCAATCCTCGATCGATCGTTTATCCGCCCTCCGCTTATCCTAACGCTTTTATCGCTCTCTCTCTCGTATCAACTCTCGCAGCCCTCCTTGTGGATTAATTTCGGGACGAAATTTCCTAAAGGAGGGGAGACTGTAACAACCCGCACCTTCGTGCTTGTTACTCTTGTTACACTCGTTACACCTAGGACAAGAGATTCGGATCATAATGTAACTCTATCGCTTACAACGCTACTACGCATATATCGCAAACTTTCAACACGCTATATCGCACATCACAATGTATACTACACTAACGCTAACGATGACATCGCGTGTGTGCTTAAACTACTCCCCTCGCTCATCGTGGTAATGATGACACCGCATGAGTACTTAAGCTACTCCCCTCGCTCGTCGTGGTGCGACGCAAACACTAACTCGAAACGCAATTACTTATACTACGACCTGTTACATAATAATAATAATATGTGAGTAATAAACATGTCTAAACGTGCACTCGCTGGCACGCACAACTCAATCGCACTGAAACGCAACCTAACACGACGCTACTTATCTCTCTATAACGCTTAAAGTGTCCACAATGCTTAACGCAACAAAACACGTCGAACGAAATGAAAGTTGGAAAACTAACTCGCACCAGTCGTCTGATCGAATGACCATTCGGTCGAATGATCATCCGTCCAGATGACCATCCGATCGGATGGCCATCCGATCAACTGGTCATCTGACTCACGCACCTGCACCGCCTTATCTCCTCTCACCCTATAAATACCCACCTGTCACATCACTATTCACTGATGTGGCAGCTCTATCCGATCCAGACGCTCCCAGTTCACTTTCAAGCACTTTTCTCTCGATTCAAGGCTATTTTGTAAGTATTTCTCCCCGAGTGTTGTACAATCATCATCACCACACACTTTTACATCATTTTTCTCCATCAAAATCACTGTTTTCTTCTTGAAATCGCTTGATTTGGAAATCTTGAAGGTGGTTTTCACTCGGTCTCTTATGCAAACTGTAGTGTGACGTCACCTCATCAAGAATGGTTCAGATCCAAAGGATTTCTACACTATTCAACACAAATCTCAACAAGAAATCAACATTTTTTTCAAATTGTTCTTCAACTTTATTCAACTTCCATACAAAACCTGATGGAATCTAGGCTCATTCAGGCTCTCTGCTCATTTTCTGGTGAGAGTCGGCTTGAAAAAGGATTTCCACCGGAGAGATGACCGACCAACGGGTCGGACCTAAAACTCCGTCAAGAATAGTGAAACTGGCCGATTGGGGTGATTCCCATCCGACCGAGCGAGTTAGACTTGGGGTATTTCCGTTGTATGAGACGTCGTCCCGTCGTCTCCGTTAAACTCAAACTTTTAAACTTAGAAATTTTACAAGGTTTGTAAAACAGCAGATTACCCAATCGAATGATCATCCGATCAGATGGCCATTCAATTGAATGACCATTCGACCAGGTGATTTGTCTTTTATATTATTCCATGTTCAAAACAACTTAGCTAAACTTCAAACTACCAAACTCTCAATCGAATAGCCATCCGATCGAATGGCCATCCGTCCGGATGACCATCCGACCGGATGACTTAATTTATACTACAGCGAAAACTTCAAAAGTTGAAACGTTTTACAAACACACTCACTCAATCGAATGACCAACCGTTCGAATGGTCATCCGTCCGGATGATCATCTGATCGACTCACCACTCGATACTCATCTCATCCGACTCACTACTTATGTGATGTTCAACGCTTACGCCACTATTCTATGCTCAGGCTAACTCCAACGCGCTCTCAATCAATCAAATCAAGTTGTGTTTACTTGTTAAACACCCATTGTGAGTATACTTGACCCCCTTTTAAACGCTTTAAACACACTTTGGGGTGTAACATACGTTCCTATTGAAAACGCGCTTATCAAAACACAGTCTATACTCTAAACTATTATCACATGCGAATTACTGTCGTACATATTTACACGTGATGCTTGATACATATGTGCTAGGAATTTTACTCGCAACGTTCCACCTAAGCTAATATGGTACTATAGTTGGACTCACACCCGACGGGGTTTAGTTATAGATATCACGCCCTTTTAGGGATCTCGAATCGAAGTCATCGAGTGACTTAGCTGGTAGTATTTGTCTTGTAGTGTATATGTTGTGTATCTCGTTTATGTATGTGGGAATTCGCAGCGTTTTTATCTACTTTATTACTATTCAAACCTATATACTCGCCAATACTTTTGTATTGACGTCATTTTAACGTATGTTAGAGGTTAATCGCAGACTATCTCGAAATCAAGCTAGGAAGTCTAGAAACTCACAATAAATCTAGGTTGTCGGATTAATATTTGTTTTAGAGAACATGAAATCTATATGTCTGTTTACTGATATATATTTTTTATTAGTATGGGATAATGAACGCATTAAATATTGTCACTAAATAGTTGTTATGGATTCTCTTGAGCAATCTGATTCGCCTAGTGCGCTCCCCGATGATTCCGCCATCGGTTGGGGTGTGACAAATACCAAGCATCCGCATTTGTTCATTGAGTCTTCTTCTTGAATAAATTTCGAGACGAAATTTCTTAAAGTAGGGAGACTGTAACGCTGCGCATTTTTGTACTTTCCTTATTTAGAAAGATGTAATCGTACTCCTGTTATTAGAAACCTGTATTCGTACTTGTTCTCAACCTTGTAATCCGAGACTTTGATCATAATGAAATTCCATACTTTATACATACATGTTTTACATGCAATTAATCATTAATTACGTGTTTAATTGCAAATTGATACTTTCTATACATTCAAAATGTCATCCACACATTCACAATACGCAACTTATGCATACTTACGCATTCTATGACATCTGTGCTTGTGTAATCATTGTATAACTCTTAAAAGTTCAATTATCAATAAAACAATGTGTTGTGATCCCAATATTTGTTTATTTATGTTTGACATTTTGCACATTTTGATTTTGTTCGATTTTAAACTTTAAATCGCATTCTGGAAAGTTATACGCAAACTGATGCGTAAACGTAAACAGTTTAACACGACAAACACTCCAGAACATAAACATAAGCTTAACATACCTTAAATAACCTTTACATAACTTAGAAATAAGTTTTGAAGGGTTTGGAATGGCAAAAAACAAGTTTATTCGATCACAGGGACTATTTGCGACAAACTGCGAAAGTCTGCCGATTCGTATAGTAACATACACTCCGGAACATGATCATAAGTTAAAAATACCATAAATATCCTTTACATAGCTTAGAAATAAGCTTTGAGGGGTTTGGTGTGAGAAAATAAACTTATTTGATCAAACAGGGACCAAAAGCGTCAAAAAGTGCATAAGTTTGCATTTACGCGCATATCTTAGGTTCTGAACATATCCGGACATCCAAAAAATTTTTAATCATTAAAATATTTTATTTTAGTGATAGGAATGCAAAAATACCATTCGTCGCGCAATTTGGATCGTTTTCGCGTCCGTTCGAGTTTTGTCGTAATTAACCGAATAACGTGACCGTACAACCAAACGAATCGACATCCGAGATATTTCCATGAATATTTCAAGTTCCCTATACTTTGACATCATTATAGAGCCTTGAAAATGGGTTAACGGGGCTTAAACGTGCAAAAAACTAAGTTTTATGCAGCAGGGGCTATTTCTGCCAAACTTATTGGACACTAGGTCGCAGGCCGCAAAAGCCCAGACCCATTCTTACGCAGGGCGCAACAGCCCTTGTTGTCCAGAAACCATTTTTTTTCAAATCCGCAGTTAATCTTGGGTTTTAACCATAGTTTTTCAATACCTTGGCCTTGTTTAAGTGTTCCCTATGCCCCCAAATCAGTGTGTAACATGTGTAGGGCTAGGATCATGCTTTGATTCAATAAAAAACACATGTTATTGATCCAAAGGTTCATGATTTTCTCTAAATACCCAAGAAATTTCTCATTCCAACTTGCTCATTCCTCATTTTTTCCACTTTGGATCTGATTGAAGCTATCCCTCTTGGTTGAAGGCTTCAAACATCAGTTTTCTTTGTTCTTTCTTCAAGCTTGGACCTCTTGTAAGTGTTCTTTCATGCTTGATTATGTATTTCAAGCATGAAAGTCAAACAGTGTTTGCTTTCTGCTTTGACCATGATTTGGTCAACACAAAGTTCGTTTGAACTTTGTAACATGAGCATAATCACGATGGTTATAGTCCCTTGTGACTATACCTACTGATTACCACGTTGATTAGGCGTAGTGACGAGTCATATTTTCGGTCAAAATGTCGATTATGCGCATTTTGCGACGAAACTATTTTTGGGTAAAAAAACACTTTGTTTTGATATCAAATCAGTTTTCTAACTTAGTTAAACATGTTTTAACATGTTTAACTCGTCACTTTTAGTCTAGTGCTTAAATAGGGTCGTAAGTTAAGCAGTCTAAACAACCGCTTAGACTTTCTAACCCGATCTGTTTGGTCGATCGTTAGGATCCGACCAAACATATTTGTGACCATAGTTGTATTGGGAATAACCTTCCGAGGTTATACCTTATGGTCACTTCGTTTAGTTAGTTATATGATAGGTAGTTTATATGACTTAGGAAAATGGCCAAAATACCCTTTTTACGCATAATTTCACTTTAAGCATATGTAACCTAAATTTTGACATCTAAACTGATTATGCAATGTTGTTGAACATGTTAAGGCATATAATACTTGTCATAGGGCTAGTTAGACCGTCCGAACGCGCTTTTGCACGAACGACAAGTTAAAGTAGCATAAACTACCTTAACAAGTCGTAACGGGTCATAAGCACTTAGGATAGGTTCCATTTAGAATGTAGGCTTTGTTAAACCAAATCATATGAGTTCCAATACTCATTTGGTTTACGAAACCTCATTCTATCCAATCTTCCGATTTAGGTCCGGTTTATTAACGTAGTTACCTATATTAGGTGCTGTTTGATTCCGTGATCCTTAGAGCGTTATTTGGTTGTTATTTCAAGACTATTAAGCAATATCAAGTGAGTACATAGTCCCCTCTTTTACCGCTTTCAAATATTTTGGGGTGATACACATGTGCCTACTTGTTACTTTCGTGCTTTTCATGCTTTTATGACATATACTTGCTATGTTCATGTAGTACACATATAGTACATGATTTTAATTACCATTTGCTATGTATGTTGACTGAGCATGCTAGCACATTGATTTCATAAAAAAAATTGTTGCATATGTTTACTCAGCATATGGGCACATTAATTTACATGACATTTCTGCTTCGTATGTTTACTTAGCATACTTAGTACATGGTTTTTACATGACATGCTTACATTTGGTATGTTTAATGGGACAAAAATACATTCATTAACATTGATGACGCCGCTCGGTAGTATGTAGTGGTACCATAGGACTTGACAAATCCCGTTCCTGGCTTCCTAGGTTTGTTTGGAAGTAGGGAATGACAAAATCCGATATACATAATTGATAAACCTTTAACTTGTTAAGGGTTTATTCGACAGTTGCAAGGCTTGAATGTATGCGATAAACACTACTGCATAAATGTTTGTATCCATAAAAGCATTGATTTTGCAAAACATAACTTTTGATTTAAACTACGGTTCATTCAAAGATATTGTTTTGTACTTGACATTTGGTTTCACATGATATTTGATTTTACATTGACATATACATGTGGTTTGAGTAAATACTTTTTATTCACCATAAAAGACATTGTTGTTACTTGACATTTGCTATACAAGACATGATTTACACATGACATTGAGACATTAAACATTGTTATACATGAACATTTGACATTAGTTTAAACAAGACATTTTTGTGGTTATTTGGTAAGTGATTCAAATAACGAGGCGTGTGTAATATGATAAAAGCATGGTGGATACGTCGCTAGTACTTCCTATATATAAGTGCTTTTATGATATTACATATCGTAGCGTTATCTAAATCATTTCGACAAAGACATGATACATCTTATACATATGACATATTTTCACAAGACATTGTTTTACGAAGGACATATTTTATACAAACTCATTTTTACTTGGTTATTTATTTAACAATGCATTATTCTTTTATATCATCTGATTTTCTTATCGATTTTCGTATGATTTATAAAAGAAAACATTTTTAAAGATTCATGACTACTGTTTGTTTAACATTTCTTCTAACTTACAAGTCATGAATCCTGCATTAACAAAGCCTATGTATCTCACAGGAATTTTTATGCTGACGTACCTATTTTCACATGTGTTTCAGGAGCTAACGCTTGATGATGTTCGTGATACACTTAGGCGGACTCGGGCCTTAGTGACTTAAAAGATGCAAGAATAGTTTAACATTTGTTATGTTTTCTTTGTTTTTAAGACAATGTAATCACCTTAATTCAAATAAAACTAAAATTTAAATGCCATGGCTGTGAAACAATAATTATGTCGCTCCACTCCCTGACGTTTCCGCCGCGGTTTGTTGTTTTACGCAGTCGGGGTGTGACAGAAGAGTTGGTATCAGAGCTTATGGTTATAGGGAATTAGGTTATTAGTAAGGCTTTGACCTAGACTATAACCTTTCTAGGACCCTAACATAAGTTATCTTGTGTTTAGATCTTAAAACATACACATCACCTATCTTTAGGTGATTACCAAAACGAGAACACAAATTTCCAAAACGATTTTGAAAATCAATCATCCACTCTTGAATGATTCTTTTGGCTTAATGCCTTCCAAATTTTCAAAATCTCCTCAAAGTTTGGGTCTAACTAATGTAAACACGTGCAATCTGGAAGGGTGGATGCCTGTATCTTGAGTTTTCTGTCTAGGCTAGAGTGTTCGTACAAATCCACATAATCAGACCAGTCACTCTTACCTGGGAACTCTTGGGGTGAGTGTCCACTTATAGGCTAAAGCATGTCTTCGCAATACATTATTATGACCTATTTACTTTGATTAGTCACTGTGTGTCGTTTGTTTGTTCTTTGGTAACGAACGAATGACCACCATCCTTACTTTCTGTCGATATTTGTAACATCTCATTTTTACCCAATTGTTGGTGCATTCATCTGTCGACTTCGTCTTATATCGAGTCTCGGTTGCGGTGCGAATCTGATCAAGACACGATGCCATCTTATTCATTGATGACATCATCTTGTGCCACATCTCACGAAAGTTGAATGTTCATATAAGACAAAACAGTCATGTTCGCTTGAAAAGAGTTGTTATGTTCGCTTGACTTGTAGGCCGCTTGAATATGTATGTTCGCTTGAACATGACCGCTTGAACGTGTATATGTTGTTTCAAGCGAACTAGCTAGAACTATAAATAGGCATGTCATGTATTCATTTGAAGCGATCAGAACATACAGAAGACTAGGAATTGATACCGAGGTGCTGCCGGTATTCCTTGTGTTTGTAATCGTTGTTATTTCAATACACAAGAAGATTAAAGTGATATCCAAGCTGTTTCACAATCAGTTTCTTATTTTCCGCATCTGAAACTGATAAAATCTCTTCTGAACGACTCGTTTGGGTCACAAACCGATCCTACAAGTGGTATAAGAGCTCAGGAGGAAGAGATCTTGCCAAAACAACTTCTTTTCGTCACTTTTTCTGATGTCTACACCATTCTTTTTCAAATTCAAATATTTTTCACTGTTAAAAACGGCTCAAATTAACATATCTTGTGCGCAATCATGTATTAACAAATCCTGGAAAGTTTCAGCGTTAAAATCAACTTAAAACTGGTTAAAACATAGTTTCGCTTGAAATCTGTTCGATTTTTGCTGACGTCATTGACTGTTCAAGCGAACATAACACCGTGAGTCCGCTTGAAACTGGTATCTCGCTTGAAAATTCACCGTGACCACTTGAAAACGTCGACCGCTTGAAAACGTCGACCGCTTGAAAATGACGATCGCTTGAAAATGATGACCACTTGAACTGTTTTTGTTGTTCATGTGAAAAGTGCATCGAGTTAAGTGAATCATTAAACGGGGTGTCAGTACATTGGGAAAAGAGATCATGTGAATTAAATCAGAACGCATGTGTTGTTGACAACTTTAGTGTGTCAGTTGGTCACGTGAGAGTTTCATTCAAGATTTGCATGTGAATTGGTTTGTCGGCTTGTTACATTCATCGGTCAAAGGAAACATCGTGTCTTGTGTCAGATTGAACGAGATGATCAGAACCATTAGTGTGTGCATGTGAAGTAAGATAAAGTGTCAGCTATTTGTGTTGGAATTGTCTAGTTGCATGTGATCAGATTTGAAGTACAAAGTGAATATTGTCGGTTTAAGTGGTTTTGAAACCCAATATAATTCAAAAGAATTGTGTTGTCAGCCCAAGTAAGTCATCGGCCCAATCAGAAATTAAAAGTTCTTCGGCCCAAATCATTTTCAGGCTTATTCATTCATTGATCTCACTTCAACAACATTGAGACGAATTTGCAAATCTTTGACAACGAGTCTTAGATTGATTTCATCAACACACATTGTTACGTATTCAGTCCATTTAAACTGTTACAGATTCAGATCTCGCTCGAAATTTCTGTGTGATTCTGCTAAAAGATTCAGGGTGATTCCGGTTTAAACAGAGATCTTGCTTGAAAGTATATTCTTGTGATTTCGCTTGAAAGAGATGACTATTGCTAATGCTTATGATGAGTATTGGGCTGCAAAATACAGAAAAGTCAGGGAAGCTGAAGAGGAAAAATGGAGAAAAATTGAAGAAGAGGAAGAAGAAGAAGAAAGGTTAAAAGCTGAAGCCGAAGCAGAGAAAAAGAAAAGAGCTGAGTTTTTCCAAGCAAAAAGAACAGTCAAAGATGTTCCTGAATTTGAAATCAAAGTTGATACTGAAGCAATCAAAGTTCCTGAAAAGTGTTTGAATTGTGATTCTTTGATCATGCAAAACAACGAGCTGCTACACAATATAAAAAGATTGAAAGAATCTTATGATATTTTGAACAGATAGATTAACAAGTACACTGATTCAAACAGTGAATAAGCAGTTGCATTGAATACACTCAAAGGAGCTTACATGAGACAGCTTGATGACGTCAACTATTACACAGAGAAGTGTGCTGAGCTGGAATTGAAGTTGGCAACACAAAAGATTGAAACTGAAAGAGTTAACAATTTATTGAAAAGTTACTCATGTTCTACTTTTGTTGTTGACAGGATTTACCCGATCGTTGAAAGAATGAAGACGTTTGAGGAAGAGAAGACTTCGAAAGAAAAGAAGTTTGAGACAAAAGAAGATGATGAAGTGAAAATTTCTGGTGAGAAACCAAGTGTTGTCTATAATAAATGTCCACCCCCGGTCGAAAATGGATATTCTCCTCGAAATCTAAATTTCGAAAGTGTCAAAAAGGAAACTAACTTACAGTGGGAGTCTGTGTCGTCAGATCACTTACCAGAAAATATTGATATCACATTCACATCGTCCGATACTGATCATGAGTCCAAGTTGATAAAAAGTGTGGTCGATCCGGTGTTAGACAAAGATGACATAGAGGAGTCAAAACCGGAGTCCAAATCCGAGTCAAAGTCTGGGTCCGATACGTCAAAGTCAACAATCAAAAAGGACAAACAGGTTTATGACAAAGAGTTTTTGTTATCAAAATCTAATTTGGATGACGAACAGGTCAAAGTAGCATATACTTTGAAAGATTCTGACAAATTATATTCTGAAGAGATTTTTCCAATAAGAGGTGTTAAAACTGAAATGATTAAAAAGGTTTTCAAACTAACAGAAATCAACATTTCTGAAATAAAAGATATTAATCTTTCTGAAAATCCAAGACCTTACATCTCAAGAGTGCAACAAAGATTAAACAACAAAAAGGGTTACAGTTCTGGTTCTGGTATTCATAAAAAACCAAACCATAACTATAATTTCAAAAAGAAAGGATTAGGATTTAATCAACCGAAAAATTATAAAAATGAAAAAGTTTATAAACCAAAAACTGTGTTTGTTTCAGGAAAATATTTAGAAGATGAGAAAGAGCAAGCGTTCAGAAAGCAGACAAACAAAGAATTCCTTGCAAAGAAGCAAGAGGACATGAAGAAGAGTATTGCTCAGAAGAAGACAGAGACAAGAACCTGTTTTCAGTGTAAAACAGTTGGTCATATTGCCAGGAATTGTCCAAAGGCAATACAGACAAAACAGGGAGTCTCTGGTAAACTCAAAGGAAAAGTTGTTGAGAAAACTGAACTTACAACCAGAAAATTTACAGGCTTTGAAAACTCCACTTTTGAGGTTGGAGAATGTTCAAAGAATGTGGTAAAACGAAAAGAAAATCTGAAAAACCAAATATGGGTGGTTAAGGGTTCAGGAAACAGTTCTGGTGATGAATCTGATTCCACAAAATCAGAGGAGCCACGTGTTGAAGAAATAATTGAAAAATCAGTTCCAAAAGTGGATGATGTGAATTTTCCACCTTTACGGGCTGAAAATTTTAAGAAGAAAGTTGGAAATGTTGAAATTTCAAATCAATTTTATTTTGACAAGAAGAAATTTGATGTTGATAAGGCTTTCAACATAAATGTGAAATACATTTTTGGAAAAATGGTCGATGGTAAGGCCAAAGGAGTTAAAGAATTCTATGCTTCCAAAATGAATGTTTACAAGTCTGTTGAAAGTAAAGATGAAGAAGAGGTTGTTACACCCAAGGAAGGTCAAGCTTGGGTGGATATATTTTTCAAAAATAAAAACTTGACTTGCCGGAGCTCCCAAGTTGGTAATCGCGGAGCATGAATCGGCATCTTTCATTGTGTATGAAAATTGTTTTTGTATAAGTGTGAATTGCCGGAACTCCAAGGTTGGTAAGTGTGGAGTAGGAATCGGCACCTTGAGAATTCAACCAACAGATGATGTTTGGTTGAAAATGCTTGATTGGATTGATCTTACAAGTGGTAAATCAGGGACATTAAGTTGTATCTGATTTCCTACAAGTGGTTAAAAAACAATGTGATGAGCCAAACCCCTAACCTACAAATGGTAAAATCAACAAAACTAATTTTCCGGAAAACCCATTTGATTTAAACAAACTTAAGTGTTTTGAAATCAATGGGAAAATAGTTTGTTGTGAGGGGGAGTTCTGATTGTTTATGCCAAGTGGATGGAGAATTGATACAATTCGATATCAGTTGTCATGTTCTTGTACAGTTTGTTTTCAATTTTCTTTAGATGTATTTGTATTTTAGGGGAGTATAATTTCAGAAAATCCAAAAACATTAGAAAATTTGAAAAAGCCAAAAACATGATAAAATGAAAAATGAGTTTTTGTTGTATAAAAGAGGAAATGATAGTACATAAGTGGACTATCACAATATGCTAAAGAAATGGAAAGAAAAAATGTGATAAACGGTCTCACTAAAGATGTGACGGTAGGCTCAGCTAGATTAGTAGATTTGCGATAACGATACAAACTTAAATGAAAAAGCCTAGTTCTAGTGGGAAACATGGTCAAAAGCATAGTACTTAGTTTTGTCCTTCTTGACTGTGTGCCTACTCAGTAATCGCTGATTGTCGAAAGACATAAAACTGGTTAAGTTTGTGATCTTTCACAACTTTGCTGAAAAGTCGCTGTGATTGTGCATTTCATTTTGCAAAGACTTAAACTTGTTTTATTTCTTTATTTTGTTTAAGCATCGGACATCCTCTGCGTATACGTGAGTATCGACCTGGATGTTGTTGCCTAAACGTTCTGCTTTATTTTCTTTGGTGTTTCGTTTAAGCTTTGGACCTCCTCTGCGTATACGGGAGTATCGACCTAGTGGTTAAAGCCTAAACAACTTCAACTTGTTTTATTTTTCTTATTTTGTCTAAATATTGGACTTTCTCTGCGTATACGGAAGTATCGACCTGATTGTTAATGTTTAAACATTCTGCTTTGTTTTTGGCACAAATCACAGTTGATAAAAGTTTAAAGGCATTACCTGAGTCAGTGTATTGCATGATGAGGGGATATGCTGAGATCGTGGGGTCCATAAGAACTTAGTGCAAAATTAATAACCTTAACGTATCGGTAAGCATTTAGAAAGTTTTTAGATTGAGTTTAAGTGGACAACAATATCGTCAATCAATGTGAATCGTTTAGAGCTTAAAATGAAATCAAGCTTAACGGTGTTAGTGATTTGTCTCAAAAACTGATATGATCCTCTTACGCAAACTCACAAAAATATTGTTTGTAAATATTTCATTTTCTGCATTTCTTTTAATTTCAAAAATCCAAAAAGATTTTAGTGTGTTTTAGCATAATTTTTGTAAAAATCCATAAAGATTTTCGACAACTGATGTTGGTGAACTGATTTTCAAAATTCCAAGTGCTAAACTTGATGAACATGTTTGGGAAAGAATGTATGGAGAAATTGTGTTTTCAAATGATTATTAAAGATTAAATCATTTTTTGAATGGTACCTGCAATTGGTTTCTAAATTTGCAAAAGTTTAAAATTTGTGAAACTTATTTTTGGGTACAGTTGTGCAGGTTAGCCAGGTTCCGAAACCTGAGCTAGATGAGTACCAGGTTATGATCTAAGAACCTGTTGAAAGTGAATTCCAGACTGCGATCCCAGCTTAGCGAAAGAGGGAGTCTAAAGACATCGAGAGGGAGTCTGAAGATAGTAGAGCCAGTTTCAGATCCTGAAGATTATGAGAAAGAGTAAGAGATTGATTGAGGATGCTTACAATGGAGAATTTTGAAGAAAGTGAACAGACTGATAAATACTGAAGATTGTGAAGACTCGACACTTAAGACTCGTCAACATCTGAGGGGGTGTCTGTTGGTGCATTCATCTGTCGACTTCGTCTTATATCGAGTCTCGGTTGCGGTGTGAATCTGATCAAGACATGATGCCATCTTTTTCATTGATGACATCATCTTGTGCCACATCTCACGAAAGTTGAATGTTCATATAAGACAAAACAGTCATGTTCGCTTGAAAAGAGTTGTTATGTTCGCTTGACTTGTAGGCCGCTTGAATATGTATGTTCGCTTGAACATGACCGCTTGAACGTGTATATGTTGTTTCAAGCGAACTAGCTAGAACTATAAATAGGCATGTCATGTATTCATTTGAAGCGATCAGAACATACAGAAGACTAGGAATCGATACCGAGGTGCTGCCGGTATTCCTTGTGTTTGTAATCGTTGTTATTTCAATACACAAGAAGATTAAAGTAATATCCAAGCTGTTTCACAGTCAGTTTCTTATTTTCCGCATCTGATACTGATAAAATCTCTTCTAAACGACTTGTTTGGGTCACAAACCGATCCTACACCAATGACATCTCATTTCCATCATATCATCTCACTTGTTTTCTCTTATGTTTCCTCTTTTAGAATGCCTCCTCGATGAGACGCACAACAACCTAACGCCAAACTGGCGGCTATCATAGCGCAACAAATGGCTGCTACACTCCCAAATCTCATCGCTCAAATCAACCAAGCCAACAACAACAATGTTAATGAACCTGCTCCGTGCAACTTTAAACAGTTTAATTCGGCCAAACCACTCAAATTTAGTGGTTTTGAAGGAGCAACGAGGCTCCTACAGTGGTTTGAGAGTATTGAGAGTACTTTCCGCCATGTTTAGTGTCCTGATAATCATAAAGTCGAGTTTGCTTCCAGTGTATTTCAAAAGAGGGCTCTTATGTGGTGGAATGGAGTAATGAGAGATCGTGGTGCTGATGTTGCTTTAGCTCAGACCTGGGCAGAGCTTAGCGCTCTAATGATGAGGGAATTCTGTCCTCGTCACGAACTCAGGGCTTTGGAAAGGGAATTTGATGATTTGAAACAAGACAGTAGTGAACACCGTGCTTATACCGACAGATATGAGGAGTTGAGTTTACTATGCCCCACAATGGTTACCCCGCTAGATAAAGCCATTGAAAGGTATGTCGATGGTCTGCCTGATCCTATGCAAGATATCATTACTGGTAGCAACCCTACCACTGTTCGTTAGGCTATTGAGTAAGCTGCAACCCTGACTAAGTCCCAGATCAGGAAGGGTAAACTCCACAAAAGGGTGACAAGAAACCGACTGACAAGAATGAGAAACAGAAGGGTAAGAAAGCTGAGTCTTCAAGGAAGTCTAGGAAGCGCAAGGCTTCCAAGAATTTCGCTGTTACAGCACAGGCGAACCAAGCTGCTCCTAATCAGCCCGCACAACCACCTGCAAAGAAACAATATGCTGGCAACGCACCTTTGTGCAACAGATGTAACAGTCACCATCAACCGCAAGGTCAGTGTCGTTTTTGTACCAACTGTGGGAAATATGGTCATCTCGCCAACACTTGTCGTTTTGCTCTTGCACCAAACCAAGCAGCTTAAAACCCTGCACAACAGCCTGCTCAACAACCAGCACAAGCTGCACGACCTCACTATCCTCCTGGTTCATGCTACAATTGTGGGGATCTGACCCACACAGAAACCAATGCCTGAGGTTGGCTAATGCAAATCAGGTGCAGGCTCGTGGACGAGTCTTCAACATGAATGCTAATGAGGCGTATGCAAATAACGAAGTGGTGAACGGTACATTCTTTGTTAATAATCAGCCTGCTTCTGTTCTTTTTTATTCGGGTGCCGATAAGAGTTTTGTGTCATTGTCTTTTGAACCTTTGCTTTCCACGACTAGAACAAAACTAGGAAAGCCTTTGACAGTTGAGGTAGCTAGTGGCGAACCCATTGTACTCGATTCTGTTCTTCGAAATTGCCAGTTGAACCTTAATAACCATCTTTTTCCTATCGAACTCACGCCAATGCAACTTGGAAGCTTTGATGTTATAGTGGGAATGGATTGGTTAGCCAAGTACCACACAGAGGTAGTTTGTTTTGAGAAGACTGTTCGTATACCTCTTTCGACTAGTGAGATCTTAGAGGTTTGTGGCGAGAAACTTGCTAGTAGTCTTAAACTCATGACGTGTATTCAAGCTCAAAAGTACCAACGTAAGAATTATGTGGCCTTCTTGGCACATGTCGTAGAGGAGAAATGCAAATGTAAGACTATTCAAAATATCCCTGTTGTTCGGGATTATCTTGAAGAATTACCTGGTTTACCCCCTGTACGCCAAGTTTAGTTCCGTATTGATCTTGTACCTGGTGCTAATCCTATTGCTAAATCTCCATATCGTCTTGCATCATTAGAGATGCAAGAATTATCTAAACAGCTTCAGGAACTATCTGACAAAGGATTCATCCGTCCGAGCTTTTCACCTTGGGGTGCTGCTGTCTTATTTGTAAAAAAGAAAGATGGATCTTTTCGTATGTGTATCGATTATCGTGAGTGCAACAAACTCACCATCAAGAGTCGATATCCCCTACCTTGCATTGATGATCTCTTTGATTAGTTACAGGGTGCTACTTGCTTTTCAAAGATTGATCTACGTTCTGGGTATCATCAGCTTCGGGTACTCGAGGAAGATATTCCCAAGACAGCTTTTCGTACAAGATATGGTCACTATGAGTTTACTGTTATGCCCTTCGGTTTAACTAATGCTCCTGCTGTTTTCACGGACTTGATGAATAGGGTTTGTAAGTCTTATTTGGACAAATTCATCATTGTTTTCATTGATGATATTTTGATCTACTCTAAGACACGAGTTGACCATGAACAACATCTCCGTCTTACTATGGAACTCCTGAAGAAAGAACAACTTTTTGCCAAATTCTCTAAGTGCGAATTTTGGCTTAAGGAAGTTCAATTTTTGGGACACATCATTAACGAACAAGGTATTCATGTAGATCCCACCAAAATCAGTGGGATTAAGGATTAGGATATACCTACTACTCCCACCGAGGTTCGTTCATTTCTTGGTCTTGCGGGTTATTACCGCCGTTTTATTGAAACTTCTCCAAGATTACGGTTCCTCTCACTGCTTTAACTCAGAAGAATAAACATTTTAGGCCTTGAAACAGAAACTCTGTGATGCACCTATCTTATCTTTACCTAAGGGAAACAATGATTTTGTCGTATATTGTGATGCATCCAACTTGGGTCTTGGTTGTGTTCTCATGCAAAGGAACAAAGTCATAGCCTACGCGTCGAGACAGTTGAAGATACATGAGAAGAACTACACGACTCATGATCTTGAGTTAGGTGAAGTAGTTTTTGCTCTCAAAATCTGGAGACACTACCTTTACAGTACAAAATGTGTTGTTTTCACTGACCACAAAAGTCTCCAGCATATTTTTAATCAGAAAGAACTCAACATGAGGCAACGACGTTGGGTTGAACTTTTAAACGACTATGATTGGAAAATTCACTACCATCCTGGTAAGGCGAATGTCGTGGCTGATGCATTAAGTCGTAAGGAACGAGTCAAGCTTCGTTGTGTTCAAGTTCGACCTGATATTCAAACCCGCATTTATCAGGCTCAACATACTTGCGTTACATAAGACTTGATGGGTAAGGAATTACCCTATCATATTGAACTAAAAGACAATGGGTTATATTATTTTATGGACCGTTTGTGGGTCCCAAGTCAAGATAATCTCCGCACTTTGTTAATGGATGAAGCTCACAAGTCTCGTTATTCAATTCCTCCTGGTGCAGACAAAATGTATAAGGATCTTCAGACCCAGTACTGGTGGCCGGGTATGAAGAAAGACATTGCTTTGTACGTATCCAAATGCCTTACTTGTCTTAAGGTTAAGGCTGAACATCAACATCCCTCTGGATTATTGGAGTAACCAGAGATACCGGTTTAGAAATGGGAAAACATTGCTATGGATCTCATTACCAAGCTGCCACGCACTAAGAAAGGTCATGATGCTATTTGGGTAGTTGTTGATCGTCTTACAAAATCAACACATTTCTTGCTGATCCGTGAGGATCTATCTACCGACAAACTTGCTAAAATCTATGTGGATGAGATTGTATCCCGACATGGTGTTCCTTTGAAAATTTTATATGACAGAGATGCTCGATTCTCGTCTCACTTTTGGAGATCCATGCAATCTGCAATGGGAACCCAACTTAATTTGAGCACAGCTTATCATCCTTAAACAGATGGTCAATCTGAAAGAACAATCCAGACACTAGAGGATATGCTTAGAGCTTGTGTGATCAATTTTGGTGGTTGCTGGGATTCGTATCTACTGTTGATTGATTTCTCCTACAACAATAGTTATCACTCCATTATCAACATGGCTCCTTTCGAAGCTCTGTACGGTTGAAAATGTCGTTCACCAGTCTGCTGGAATGAGATCAGTGAAGCTCAGCTTACTGGACCTAAACTCATTCTAGAGACTACAGATAAGGTCAAGAAAGTTCGCGATAATCTTCAGACAGCTAGAAGCCGTCAAAAGAGTTACGCGGATAGACGACGCAATCCCTTGGAATTTCAAGTCAGTGATCACGTCCTACTCAAGGTGTCACCTTGGAAAGGTGTAATTAGATTTGGAAAGATAGGAAAACTTGCACCAAGATATGTTGGACCATTCAAGATCATTGAAAGAATCAGAAAAGTAGCCTACAGATTAGAGTTACCTCCTGAACTTGGAAATGTCCATCCAACCTTCCACGTGTCCAATCTTAAAAAGTGTTTAGCTGATGAAAACCTCCACATACCACTTGATGAAATTCGTGTTGATGACACGATGCACTTTGTTGAGAAGCCTGTGGAAATTATGGACCGTGAAGTCAAGAAGCTCAAACGCAAGCGCATACCAATTGTCAAAGTAAGCTGGGAATCTAAACGTGGTCCAGAATATACTTGGGAACGTGAAGATCAAATGAAAGCGAAATATCCATACCTATTCTCACAAGTTTTCTCTAAATAAATTTCGGGACGAAATTTCCTAAGGTAGAGGAGACTGTGACATCTGTGCTTGTGTAATCATTGTATAACTCTGAACAGTTCAATTATCAATAAAACAATGTGTTTTGATCCCAATATTTGTTTATTTATGTTTGACATTTTGCACATTTTGATTTTGTTCGATTTTAAACTCTAAATCGCTTTCTAGAAAGTTATACGCAAACTGATGCGTAAACGTAATCAGTTTAACACGACAAACACTCCGGAACAGAAACATAAGCTTAAGATACCTTACATAGCCTTTACATAACATAGAAATAAGTTTTGAAGGGTTTGGTATGGCAAAAACAAGTTTATTCGATCACAGGGACTATTTGCGACAAACTACGAAAGTCTTCCAATTCGTATAGTAACGTACACTTTGGAACATGATCATAAGTTAAACATACCATAAATATCCTTCACATAGCTTAGAAATAAGCTTTGAGGGGTTCAGTGTGAGAAAATAAACTTATTTGATCAAACAGGGACTAAAAGCGTCAAAAAGTGCATAAGTATGCATTTACGCGCACATCTTACGTTCTGAACATATCCGAACATCCAAAAATTTTTGTAATCATTAAAATATTTTATTTTAGTCATAGGAATGCAAAAATACCATTCGTCGCGCAATTTGGATCGTTTTTCGCGTCCGTTCGAGTTTCATCGTAATTAACCGAATAACCTGACCGTACGACCAAACGAACTGACATCCGAGATATTTCCAAGCATATTCCAAGTACCCTATACTTTGACATCATTATAGAGCCTTGAAAATGGGTTAACGGGGCTTAAACGTGCCAAAAACCAAGTTTTATGCATGCAGGGGTTGTTTCTGCCAAACTTTGAAAGTTACTGGTCACCAGGTTGCGGGCCGCGAAAGCCCAAACCCATTCTTACGCGGGGCATGACAGCCCTTGCTGGGCAGAAACCATTTTTTTTCAAATCAGCAGCTGAATCTTGGGTTTTAACCATAGTTTTTCAATACCTTGGGCTTGTTTAAGTGTTCCCCAAGCCCCCAAATCAGTGTGTAACATGTGTAGGGCAAGGATCATGCTTTGATTCACTCAAAAACACATGTCATTGATCGAAAGGTTCATGATTTTCTATAAATACCCAAGAAATTTCTCATTCCAACTTGCCCATTCCTCATTTCTTTCACTTTGGATCTGATTGAAGTTATCCCTCTTGGTTGAAGGCTTCAAACTTCAGTTTTCTTTGTTCTTTCTTCAAGCTTGGACCTCTAGTAAGTGTTCTTTCATGCTTGATTATATATTTCAAGCATGAAAGTCAAACAGTGTTTGACTTTCTGCTTTGACCATGATTTGGTCAACACAAAGTTCGTTTGAACTTTGCAACGTGAGCATAATCACGATGGTTATAGTCCCTTGTGACTATACCTACTGATTACCATGTTGATTAGGCGTTGTGACTGTTTTGGTCAAAAATCACACAAGGATAATGCAACCAAATCTGATTTTGTGAGGTATGATGCTTAGTTAAATGTTCAAATGTATGAACAACAAGTATGCGAAATGAGTGATGAACAAAAGGATTTATACGAGGAAAAAGCCCTTGATCAATAAATGATCTCTGGCATAAAAAAACTCAGATAGTGAAAACTATCACTATCAAGTATATTGATTGAACAAGTTTACAACTTCAGAAGTATTGAGCTTGATACAATGAATTCTAGTGTGTGTGTTTGAGAGATAACAACAGAAATGATGTGTGTTCACCAGAGTGTTAGTGGTTTCTAAAAATAAGCTCAATACCCCTCTTATCTTAGCTAAAAAATATCCTAACTAACTATCCGAAAAATCAGCCATTCACCCACGATCACTACCAACGGTCCTCAGCTTGTGCACATGTTGAAAATAAAGAGCATATTCCCCTGGTATCTCGGATGGAATAAGTCCTCTTCGAAACATACCTGCAAAACAAGCCAAAAGGTGATGGAGACAATTGTTAGTCTAGAATAATAATGACGATCCTGGATCCTTATTCTCGCAGCGGCTTCTGAGGATCCATAATTCAAACTGAACTGAGGATCCGTGATCCATAGGCTGTGAAATTATATCCCCAACAATTGCCCCCAAACATGACTAGTTGATATCTAATTAGATAGTCATGTTTCAGCTTAATTCGGATTAGCCGTTACTTATGGATATAGCTATTACAGGCTGATGTCAGTGATGTGTGCAAAATGCAACATATAAATTTCATCAATTGTGGCATAAAACTAACCCTTTTTTAGTACTAATGTTGGAAAAAGTGTGCTTTTGTCTTCCTTTTGTATTTTCAGGATTAAATGAGCTCAAATAAACAAAAGAAGCAAAAAGACATCAAAATCTAACATAAATACAAGAAAAGGAACAAGACGTGACATGCCCGACCCCACAACAGCATCTTCCCAAGCAAAACAAGATAACAGAAGACTGAACACGCCCCGTGCTCAACCAGCACGGGGGCGTGCCCAAGTGTCAGCAGAAAAGACGAAGTGGTAGAAGCTTCTATTGCCCACCACGGGGCCGTGCTCAGCGGACACGGGGCCATGGTCAACTATAAGATTCGCACAATCTAGGCAAATCTTCATAGTACAAAGATTCTTCTGCACACGGGGTCGTGCTGAGCGGACACGGGGGCGTGGTCAACTAATAAGACAAAGCTGCATTAAATGAAGAAAGAGAAGGATGTGGACACGGGGCCGTGCTCGAGCTTCTGTTCAGCCTATAAATAGGAGTGCTTGGCTCAAGCTCAAATCATCCCTTGGCACACCACCTCTCTCACACTTCACCCACCACCCACCACCACCATAACACCATCATCCACCACCATCATCCATTGTCCATCGTAGAGTGTGTGAGTCGTCTGGGGATCCAAGATTGATCGTAAGAGTTCTTGACAATCAAGGCCATGTTTGCCTAAGTCTCTTACATCACTTGGTGAAGACAAAGTGTCTAGTGTAATACTTTTTATTTCTAATCTTTTCGCACTTTTTACTTGGTTTTGTATTAATGACTTTAATAACTAGTTGCTTATGTTGAAGGTGATCTTTCCTTATCGTTTGTCCGTGGTGTCTTGGCATTATTTTACTGTCTATATAATATAAAAGATTTTCACCATTCATATCTCCACGGTCTATATGGAGGTATGTTGGCTACCTGGTCGGGGGTTAAGGGAATGGTTTGGTAAAGGTCTTGCCATTGTTCAGCGTTTAGAGGTCCTGCAATGGACCTGGGTCAAATTTAGTAGGACCTCCTTCAATACTTAACGGTATTGGATGGCGGGGGTCCAAACTTTTTGATCCCCTCATAAGTTAACTACTATTAATACTATTACCCGGCTATTTAGGACTGTATCCCTGCTGACTCAGACTACTTAGTCGAGGGTAACGTCACCTCCAAAAGAGGGGCCTACCATAATTTGCGTTAATAACTTAATTAATTATCTTCCAATAATCCACCCTTTTAGGATTGTATCCTTGCTGACTCAAACTACTGGGGTGAGGGTAACGTCACCTTCAAAAGAGGGGCCTACTACAATAACTAAGATAATCTCTTAATAAGTGCAAAAGTGCGGAAATAATCAAAGGTTACACTAGATACGAGTCGGAACCAAGTGATTCATCTTGTCTATCTGTTTTTACTTTTATTTTTATTTTCAGCATTTTAGTTAGTTTTTATTTTTCTTAGTTAAAACATTTTTCTAAACTTTTTGATTTGATTAGACGTTGAGGATAAACCGGTACTAAAAGCTCTTGTGTCCTTTGACGACCTCGGTATCTTACTAACACTATACTACGCTCACGATGGGTGCACTTGCCCATATGTGTGTCTAGTGTTAGTAAATATCGTGTTTTATAAATTTAAAACTTGACTAAAAAGTGTTAAAGGGGCTTAAAATATACACCTAATATATATAACACTCGACAACGCATCAAATTTTTGGCGCCGTTGCCGGGGACACAATGATTTTAAGAAAGTTAGGAATCAACGGCCTAATCTTTTTTCTTATTTTTCATTTTTTTAGGATTTTTTTCTTAATTTTTCAGCTTCTACAGAACTTAGCACGGGCCGTGCCCGCTGAACACGCCCCGTGCCCAATCATTGGAACTGTCAATCCTGTTTTAAGTCAGACAGTAGCTGAACACGGGGCCGTGCCCACTCAACACGCCCCCGTGCCCAAGTTTCAGTTACTGAAAACAGAACCGTAAGATCCCGACGGTTGGTAATTTCTGACACAAACATGAGTGATACTGATACTTTTTACTTTCGGCACTCTTATGGTACAATGTGGTGTCAATTATGTGGTGGTAACCATAAGGAATTAGAATGTTATTTTCTAACCTATAAACCCCACTATATAGACCCATCATTTCCTAGTATCCTTAAGAGGGGCGAAAGTAAAAATAATCCATATCTCTCCCTCGAATGCTCCCAACCAGATATTCTAGGAGAAATGCTTCTCGATGAATTGTTTCAACTAGAAGATCTAATTATCGATTGGTTAAAAGAACTTAGGAAAGATTTGAAAAGAATGAATGTATCTCCAATGGATATTACTTCAAAATCCACCGTGCTTGTTGGGTTCAGTGGAGAAGGCAGGAACACAGTAGGAGAGATAAAGTTACCAGTATATGTTGAAGGGGTCAACTCAATACAACGTTTCTGTGTGATGGACTCCCTATCCAGCTATAACATCATACTAGGCAGGCCATGGATCCATGATATGAAGGCTGTGCCATCGACTTATCATCAGTGCATCAAGATCCCTACCCCTTGGGGGGTTGTCAAGGTTGATAGTGATCAGCAAGAGGCAAAGGAATGTTACTCATCCTCAATGAAATCCTCAACCAAGCCTAAAGCAGCATAGCAATTAAAGATGCGGGCCCAGGATATCATGGAGGCTTCGGAGCAGGATGTAAAGAAAGTTATCCTGGATCAGGATAATCCGGATATTGTCACACCCCGACCACGTAGAACATACAAAACGTGGCGGAAATGTCGGGGAGTGTTGTAACAGAATTAATTGTTTCAAATCCATGGCAATTGAAGTTTCGTTTTATTGATTAAAAATGTTACAATGTCTTATCAAACAAAGAAATACAACATAATTAACTAGTCTTGCATCTTTTATTGTCACTAAAGCCCAAGTCTGCCTATGTGTATCTTGATCATCTTATGCAACAGCTCCTGAAAAACACATGTGAAAATAGGTACGTCAGCATAAAAATGCCTGTGAGATACATAGGTTTTGTGAAAATAGGTTTCATGACTTATGTTTGAGAAAATGTTTAGTCATGAACCTTGTAATTTGCTTTGTTTTGTAAATCATTTGAAAAATGATAAGATCAAATGATATGTATAAATAAGAGAATAATGTATGGTTAAATGATTAACCATTGTAAAATGAGTTTGTATAAGATAAGTTGTTTGTAAAACAATGTATTGTAAAAAGTATGTTATTTGTATAAAATGTTATATGTATCAAACTGAAATGATTCAAATAACGCTACAATATGTAATACCATACAAACACTTATATATAGGAAGTACCAGCGGCGTATCCACCATGCTTGTATCATATTACACACGTATCGTTACTTAATCATTTAATCAAACCAAACCACCAAAGTAATGTTTAACAATAGTAGAAATGTTTATGTATGGTCAAATACGGTTCACAGATACAAACGGTTCACAGATACAAACGGTTCACAGATACAAACGGTTCACAGATACAAACGGTTCACAGATACAAACGGTTCTCAGATACAAACGGTTCACAGATACAAACGGTTCACAGATACAAACGGTTCTCAGATACAAACGGTTCACAGATACAAACGGTTCATAGTTATAAACGGTTCACAGATACAAACGGTTCACAGGTACAAACGGTTCACAGATACAAACGATTACAACGGTTCACATAGTCAAATAGTTATAAACGGTTCAAAATGTAATATAATGTGTTCATATACTGGATGAGCATATGCAACAAAATGTAATGTAAAACAATGTACTAAGTATGCACACAATGGACATACATAGCATAAAATGTAATGAAATCATGTACTATAATGTACTAACGAACATAGCAGGTATATGATGTGAAAACGGGAAAGCATGAATGTAATAAGTAGGCACATGTGTTTCACCCCAAAACAGTTTGGAAAACAGTAAAAGAGGGGTCTATGTACTCACTTGAGATTGCTCAGAAGTCCTAGGATAACCACCAAGCAAATATAGAGATCACGGAATCAAACGGCACCTACTATAGGTAACTACATTAATAAACCGGACCTAAATCGGAAGATCGGGTAGCATTAGGGTTTGTAAACCAAACGAGTGTAGAGACTCGTGTCATTTGGTTTAACAAAGCCTACATACTAAATGAAACTTAACCTAAGTGTTTACGACCCATTACGACCCGTTTAGGTAGCTTATGCTACTTTAACGCGTCGTTCGCGTGAAACGCGTTCGGACCGCCTAACTAGTCCTATGACAAGTGTTATATGCCTAAACATGTTACATAATCAGTTATGTGACAAAAGTTTAGGTTACATATGCTTAATTACCAATTATACATGAAAAGGGTATTCTGGTAATTTACCTAAGGCATATAAACTACCTATCATACAACTACTTAAACGATGTGACCATAGGGTATAACCTCGGAAGGTTATGCCCTATACTAGGGTCACCTAATGTATTTGGTCGGATCCTAATGATCGACCAAACTGGGTCGGGTTCGAAGGTATAGGCGATTTATTAGATCGCCTACCCTACGACCCTAGTCAACGTGGTAATCAGTGGGCATAGTCCCAAGGGACTATAACCAATGTGATTACACTCACGTTGCGAAGTTCAAACGAACTTCGCATTGACCATAACTGGTAAATGTAGAAAGTCAAACAAAGTTTGACATTCAGACTCGAAAGACTCGAAAAGCAATAAAAGAACGAAAGAATACTTACCCAGGGTCCCCGAATGCTAATCCCGATCCAAGAATCTCAGGTATGAAACAATGGTTTCAACTTAGAGTTTCTAAAATCAGAATTCTTGTAAGTTATGCAATGGGGGGCATGGGGTATATATAGTTTTCGGTCCACCGTTGAGATCGTTTGATGGAAAACGTGCCATGATCCAACCCATACACTTGTCGGAAACTCATGGTAGCTAAAAATGGTTCTTATCCGCTGACTAGACATGTGAGAATGTGTGGTGGAGGATTAATCAGCTGAAATCTGATGTTAAAACATTGAATCTGGTCTGATCATGCAGTCGCATAGCGCGACGGGTAGGCCCTTAGGGCTCGCGCTACGCTAGCACCCCCCTGAATCAGAAAAGTTTCAGAATTGGCAGAAATGGTCCCTGCACGTGTTTAAGGCCTTTTTCGATGCGTTTGAACCCCGTTAACCTCATTTCAAGGCTCTAAAATGAAGTTAAAGTATAGGGAACTCAAAACATGCTCAAAAATATGCCGGATGATGGTTCGTGTGGTCGTACAAACGCGATGTTCGCTTAATTACGACGGAATGCGCATAAGCGCGAAAAACTATCCAAATGACGAAACAAATGGATTTTTCTTATGCCAAACACTAAAATAAAATATTTTAGTGCTTACATAAATTTTTGGATGTCCGGATGTATTCAGAACGTAAGTTATGCGCGAAAATGCAAACTTGTGCACTTTTTGACGCTTTTAGTCCCTGAATGACCCAAAAGTTTATTTTAGCACACTGAACCCCTCAAAGCCTATTTCTAAGCTATGTGAAGGATATTTAGGGTATGTTTAACTTATAGTCATGTTCCGGAATGTCTGTTACAGTTCAAATTGGCATACTTTCGCAGTTTGTCAACTTTAGTCCCTGTAAGCGATTTAACTTGATTTTGCCATACCAAAGCCTTCAAAACTTATTTCTAAGTTATGTAAAGGTTATTTAAGGTATGTTAAGCCTATTTCACTATTCCGGAGTGTTCATTGCATTAAACTGGTTATATTTACGCATCAGTGCGCATATAACCTTCCAGAAGGCGATTTAGAGCTTGAAATCGAACAAGAGTTGATATGTGCAAACGATACACATATTTTTACAAATCCCAAGTATGAAATACAATATTTCATTGGCTTGGCAGTTGTTTGATGGTCGCAGTGACACGGGTGTCACAGTCTCCCCTACTTTAGGAAATTTCGTCCCGAAATTAATTCGTAGGAGTTTATTTGTGACTTTGTGTCAGATAACCACCAGAGATATGTAAGGCATAATCCTGTCATTTCCTTAACGGACATTCTTCAGAACGAAAATGAACAAACGGAGTCATTTTCCTCAACGAGTATTCTTCAGAAGCAGGAATGAAGGAATAAACAAACGGGGATTCATTTCCTTAACGGACAATCTTCGGAAACGAAAATGAACAAACGGAGTCACTTTCAACAGATGCTTCCTCAGAAACGGAAATGAAAATGATAGACAAACGGATATTCATTTCCTCAACGGACAAATCTTCAGAAACGAAAATGAACAAACGGAGTCATTTTCAACGGTTGCTTCCTCAGAAACGGAAATGAAAATGATAGACAAACGGATATTCATTTCCTCAACGGACAAATCTTCAGAAACGAAAATGAACAAACGGAGTCATTTTCAACGGTTGCTTCTTCAGAAACGGAAATGAAAATGATAGATAAACGGATATTCATTTCCTCAACGGATAATCTTCAGAAACGAAAATGAACTAACGGAGTCATTTTCAACGGTTGTTTCCTCAGGTTCGGAAATGAAGGATTAAACAACGAATATTCATTTCCTCAACGGATAATCTTCAGAAACGAAAGTGAACTAACGGAGTCATTTTCAACGGTTGTTTCCTCAGGTTCGGAAATGAAGGATTAAATAAACGGATATTCATTTCCCTCGATGGATACTCTTCAGAACGAAAATGCACAAACGGAGTCATTTTCCTCAACGGATATTCTTCAGAATTGGAAATGAA
Source organism: Helianthus tuberosus (assembly GCA_030545235.1). Lineage (NCBI taxonomy): Eukaryota > Viridiplantae > Streptophyta > Magnoliopsida > Asterales > Asteraceae > Helianthus > Helianthus tuberosus. The sequence goes on from CM060448.1 coordinate 89,952,428, forward strand.
GGATAAACGGATATTCATTTCCTCAACGGATATTCTTCAGAAGTGAAAAATGAATAGCTAGTTCATTTTTCCTCAACGGATACTTCATCAGAATTGGAAATGAATAGGGTTAACTTCTAGGTACATGACAAAGCTTGCTGTGGTTTCTGTGCACTAAATTCCATAATTATGTATGCATCCATAATTACGTAATTCCTTGCACAGTCCGCACAGTTTGTCTTGTAATGTTCATAAGCACATAATCACATAGTTGTTTAATTGTTATTATCTTGTTATTGATTGCTATTAACTTGGCACCTCGTACTTCGTTTCTCTTGGAAGAAACGGGTACTTAGGATTTTCGTGAAAAACGCAAGAGATCATACAATGGAAGAAATTTGGGAGTAGTCTGTTCTTCAAGGAATGCGGTTCCTTGATTGTCGGTATTGTAGGGGATATGTTGTTTATTCATACAATCACATAAATACATTTCAATGTAAATAAAAGATTTATTTATAAACAACGATAACAACTGTTTCTTGGATCTTGACAACAAAAGAAAATAATACATAAGACGTGATTATTTCTAAACGATGTTGTCTTCTGGTTGATCATATGCTCATCCCTGCGCTGGATTTGCATTAGCAAGCCTTGGGCAATTCCTACGAAAATGGCCCATCTCGCCACAGTTGTAGCAAGATCCCTGTGGAAAACGAGCTTGAGCAGGATTGTTGCCAGATTGATTTGGTACAGCTGCGGTTGGGCAAACCCTAGCTGTATGACCTATAAGTCCGCAAACTTGGCATGTGCGGCACTTCACCCCAGCATGATGATGTAGGCCACATTGGTTGCACAAGGGTGCAGTTCCGTTGTAGGGTTTCCTGGCAGGGGGTTGAGCTGGTTGGTTGAGGACGGCTTGATCATTGTGAGCGACCACAGCGTAGTTCTGAGAAGCCTTTCGCTTCTTTGACCTCTTAGGGGATCCAGTCTGTTCATCCATGATCTTTGATTCCTCGATTGGTTTCGATTCTTCGACCGGCTTCTTGTCACCTTTTCGGAAAAGTTTACCTTTCCTGATCTTTGATTCAGTCAAGGTTGCAGATAGCTCAATGGCCTATCTAACTGTAGTAGGGTTGCTACCAGTCAAAATGTCCTGTATTGAGTCAGGGAGGCCATCAATGTACTTTTCGATTGCCTTATCCAAAGGCGTGACCATGTTTGGGCATAACAGACTTAACTCTTCATAACGGTCCGTGTAGGCTCGATGCTCACCGCTGTCTTGCTCAAGATTGTCGAATTCCCTTTCCAAAGCCTTGATCTCGTGTCGAGGACAGAATTCCTTCATCATAAGGGCCCTAAGTTCAGCCCAGTCTGTGCTAGAGCAACTTCCGCACCACGATCTCTCATAACCCCATTCCACCACGTAAGGGCTCTCTTCTGGAACACACTCGAAGCAAACTCGACCTTGCGATTGTCAGGACACTGCACATGGCGGAAGGTATTCTCAATGCTCTCGAACCATTGAAGAAGCCCTGTCGCTCCCTCAGAACCACTAAACTTGAGTGGTTTCTCCGAGTTAAAACTCTTGAAATTGCATGGACCATTGTTGTTGTTGTTGGCTGGATTCCATTGAGCAAAGAGGTTTGGGAATTGAGCAGCCATTTGCTGCGCAATGATTTCTGCCAGTTCGGCAGTCGCTATCTGGTTCTCGCGTCGAGGAGGCATTCTAAAAGAGAAAACATGAAAGGAAACGAGTGAGAGAATTAGACGAAAAGAATGAGATGAAACAAATCTGATAAAAGCAAGGGTAGTGGTCATTTGTTTGTTACTACAAAGCAACAAACGACCTCGGTGATTAATTAAAGTAAGTAGGTCAAAAATAATGTATCGCGAAGACATGCTCGCCTATAAGTGAACACTCATCCCAAGAATTCCCAGGTAAGCACAACTGGTCTCGCGTCTGATGAGATGTATACGAAGTGCTTGCCTAGACAGAAAACCCAGAATACAGGCATTCACCCTTCCAGTTTGCACGTGTTCACATTATTTAAAACCCAAAACCTTGACGAGATTTTGAAAACTCAAAGGGGTTCAAAACCATATAACAGAGGGTTCAAAACCTTACAATAGAGGGTTCAAAACCTAGTAATCAATCATCCTAGAACAGATGATTAGTTTTCAAAGCGGTTTTGAAATTTATGTTCTTGTTGTGGTCGTCGCCTAAGGATAGGTGACGGTATTGTTTTATGACTAAACGCAAGTAAACTCGCGTTAGGGTCCTAAGAAAGTTATAGACTAGGTCAAAGCATTACTAATAACCTAATTCCCTATAACCATTGGCTCTGATACCATCTTTTCTGTCACACCCCGACCACGTAGAACATACAAAACGTGGCGGAAATGTCGGGGAGTGTTGTAACAGAATTAATTGTTTCAAATCCATGGCAATTGAAGTTTCGTTTTATTGATTAAAAATGTTACAATGTCTTATCAAACAAAGAAATACAACATAATTAACTAGTCTTGCATCTTTTATTGTCACTAAAGCCCAAGTCTGCCTATGTGTATCTTGATCATCTTATGCAACAGCTCCTGAAAAACACATGTGAAAATAGGTACGTCAGCATAAAAATGCCTGTGAGATACATAGGTTTTGTGAAAATAGGTTTCATGACTTATGTTTGAGAAAATGTTTAGTCATGAACCTTGTAATTTGCTTTGTTTTGTAAATCATTTGAAAAATGATAAGATCAAATGATATGTATAAATAAGAGAATAATGTATGGTTAAATGATTAACCATTGTAAAATGAGTTTGTATAAGATAAGTTGTTTGTAAAACAATGTATTGTAAAAAGTATGTTATTTGTATAAAATGTTATATGTATCAAACTGAAATGATTCAAATAACGCTACAATATGTAATACCATACAAACACTTATATATAGGAAGTACCAGCGGCGTATCCACCATGCTTGTATCATATTACACACGTATCGTTACTTAATCATTTAATCAAACAAAACCACCAAAGTAATGTTTAACAATTGTAGAAATGTTTATGTATGGTCAAATACGGTTCACAGATACAAACGGTTCACAGATACAAACGGTTCACAGATACAAACGGTTCACATATATAAACGGTTCACAGATACAAACGGTTCACAGATACAAACGGTTCTCAGATACAAACGGTTCTCAGATACAAACTGTTCACAGATACAAACGGTTCACAGATACAAACGGTTCTCAGATACAAACGGTTCACAGATACAAACGGTTCATAGTTATAAACGGTTCACAGATACAAACGGTTCACAGGTACAAACGGTTCACAGATACAAACGATTACAACGGTTCACATAGTCAAATAGTTATAAACGGTTCAAAATGTAATATAATGTGTTCATATACTGGATGAGCATATGCAACAAAATGTAATGTAAAACAATGTACTAAGTATGCACACAATGGACATACATAGCATAAAATGTAATGAAATCATGTACTATAATGTACTAACGAACATAGCAGGTATATGATGTGAAAACGAGAAAGCATGAATGTAATAAGTAGGCACATGTGTTTCACCCCAAAACAGTTTGGAAAACAGTAAAAGAGGGGTCTATGTACTCACTTGAGATTGCTCAGAAGTCCTAGGATAACCACCAAGCAAAGATAGAGATCACGGAATCAAACGGCACCTACTATAGGTAACTACATTAATAAACCGGACCTAAATCGGAAGATCGGGTAGCATTAGGGTTTGTAAACCAAACGAGTGTAGAGACTCGTGTCATTTGGTTTAACAAAGCCTACATACTAAATGAAACTTAACCTAAGTGTTTACGACCCATTACGACCCGTTTAGGTAGCTTATGCTACTTTAACGCGTCGTTCGCGTGAAACGCGTTCGGACCGCCTAACTAGTCCTATGACAAGTGTTATATGCCTAAACATGTTACATAATCAGTTATGTGACAAAAGTTTAGGTTACATATGCTTAATTACCAATTATACATGAAAAGGGTATTCTGGTAATTTACCTAAGGCATATAAACTACCTATCATACAACTACTTAAACGATGTGACCATAGGGTATAACCTCGGAAGGTTATGCCCTATACTAGGGTCACCTAATGTATTTGGTCGGATCCTAATGATTGACCAAACTGGGTCGGGTTCGAAGGTATAGGCGATTTATTAGATCGCCTACCCTACGACCCTAGTCAACGTGGTAATCAGTGGGCATAGTCCCAAGGGACTATAACCAACGTGATTACACTCACGTTGCGAAGTTCAAACGAACTTCGCATTGACCATAACTGGTAAATGTAGAAAGTCAAACAAAGTTTGACTTTCAGACTCGAAAGACTCGAAAAGCAATAAAAGAACGAAAGAATACTTACCCAGGGTCCCCGAATGCTAATCCCGATCCAAGAATCTCAGGTATGAAACAATGGTTTCAACTTAGAGTTTCTAAAATCAGAATTCTTGTAAGTTATGCAATGGGGGGCATGGGGTATATATAGTTTTCGGTCCACCGTTGAGATCGTTTGATGGAAAACGTGCCATGATCCAACCCGTACACTTGTCGGAAACTCATGGTAGCTAAAAATGGTTCTTATCCGCTGACTAGACATGTGAGAATGTGTGGTGGAGGATTAATCAGCTGAAATCTGATGTTAAAACATTGAATCTGGTCTGATCATGCAGTCGCATAGCGCGACGGGTAGGCCCTTAGGGCTCGCGCTACGCTAGCACCCCCCTGAATCAGAAAAGTTTCAGAATTGGCAGAAATGGTCCCTGCACGTGTTTAAGGCCTTTTTCGATGCGTTTGAACCCCGTTAACCTCATTTCAAGGCTCTAAAATGAAGTTAAAGTATAGGGAACTCAAAACATGCTCAAAAATATGCCGGATGATGGTTCGTGTGGTCGTACGAACGCGATGTTCGCTTAATTACGACGGAATGCGCATAAGCGCGAAAAACGATCCAAATGACGAAACAAATGGATTTTTCTTATGCCAAACACTAAAATAAAATATTTTAGTGCTTACATAAATTTTTGGATGTCCGGATGTATTCAGAACGTAAGTTATGCGCGAAAATGCAAACCTGTGCACTTTTTGACGCTTTTAGTCCCTGAATGACCCAAAAGTTTATTTTAGCACACCGAACCCCTCAAAGCCTATTTCTAAGCTATGTGAAGGATATTTAGGGTATATTTAACTTATAGTCATGTTCCGGAATGTCTGTTACAGTTCAAATTGGCATACTTTCGCAGTTTGTCAACTTTAGTCCCTGTAAGCGATTTAACTTGATTTTGCCATACCAAAGCCTTCAAAACTTATTTCGAAGTTATGTAAAGGTTATTTAAGGTATGTTAAGCCTATTTCACTATTCCGTAGTGTTCGTTGCATTAAACTGGTTATATTTACGCATCAGTGCGCGTATAACCTTCCAGAAGGCGATTTAGAGCTTGAAATCGAACAAGAGTTGATATGTGCAAACGGTACACATATTTTTACAAATCCCAAGTATGAAATACAATATTTCATTGGCTTGGCAGTTGTTTGATGGTCGCAGTGACACGGGTGTCACAGATATCTCGGTGCTTGTAGGAACCAATATCCCTCAGGATATTGAAAATCAATTGACTAATTTTCTAAAATGCAGGATGTCGATGTTCGCGTGGAAACACGAGGATATGACAGGTATTTCCAAGAATATTATAACTCACAAGCTAGGAATTGACAGGTCTTTCAAGCCTATCCAGCAGAAGAGAAGGAAGTTTGCTCCAGAACGAAACATAATTATTCAAGAAGAGGTTGAAAGACTATTGAAGTCCAAGATGATCAGGGAAGTCAAATTTCCCAAATGGCTAGCAAATGTGGGTGTGGTTCAAAAGAAGAATGGGAAATGGATGTAGCATATAGACTCGATGGTGGATGCCACTGCCGGTCATGAGATGTTAACCTTCATGGATGCATCCTCAGGGTTCCAGCAGATCTAAATGGAACCTTCAGACCAGGAGGATACTGCTTTCATGACACCAACTGGTATTTACTGTTATACTGCTATGCCTTTTGGTTTGAAAAATGCAGGTGCAACGTACCAGAGATTGGTGAACATGATGTTTAAAGACAAACTGGGGGACACCATGGAGGTGTACATTGACGATATGGTAGTCAAATCCAAGAAAGCTGAGGATCATCTCCAGGATATTAAAGGAGCATTTGATATCCTGGACCAGTACAATATGAAACCAAATCCTGCCAAGTGCCATTTTGGAGTGGGGGCAGGAAAGTTTCTAGGATATATGGTGACTAAAAGAGGAATAGAGGCAAGCCCGGAGCAGATTAAAGCTATCTTGGATATCAAATCACCTTCAAATATGAAGGATGTTCAACGGTTAACAGGGCGAGTAGCAGCATTGAACAGATTTATCTCAAGATCTTCCGAGAAATGCAAGGAATTTTATGATATCCTGAAGAAAAACAAGAAGTTTGAATGGAAAGAGAAGCATGAAGCAACCCTGAAGGATTTGAAGCAGTATCTCTCAAGTGCACCTCTATTGATGAAGCCTGAAAATGGTGAACCACTGTCCCTATACCTCGCAGTATCAGGGAATGCTGTAAGTGCCGTTCTTATAGGACCATGAAGGTCAGCAATATCCTGTCTATTATGTTAGTAAAAGTTTATTAGATACTGAAACTATATATTCTCATCTAGAAAATTGATATTAGCCCTAGTTATGGCATCAACAAAACTTAGACATTATTTTGAGACACATAGGATTCATGTTAAAACTAATTATCCTGTTAAGAACGTGCTTAGGAAACCCGAGATGTCAGGTAGGATGGCTAAGTGGTCAGTAAAATTAAGTGCCTATGATTTAGTTTATGAGCCTAGAAATGCCATAAAGTCTCAGGCTTTAGCTGACTTTGTGGCTGATTTCAGTAGTGACATTCAAAATGAAGTAGACCTAGAAGTACAGCAGCTAGGAGAAAATTTGGAATCCTGGACGCTATATACTGATGGTGCATCTAATGTAAGAGGTGTAGGTCTAGGTATACTACTAAAATCGCCATAGGGGGAGATATTACCCCAGGCTATTATATGTGAATTTCCTGCTACTGACGTGATTGTCGTGGGTCACGCAAATTTAATCCCAAAAACAACTATAGATAGTGGTAATAGGGTATCGAACTCAGGGAGTATGTGGAAAGTGTGTTGATTTTATAGCTTTGTGATTAAACTACAATTATCCTAATTTTCAGAAATTAAAGATCAATACTTTGGATTGTTGTTTTAGAAAACTAAATTAAACTAATTGCAAATCAAATGTTGGTTGTAAAAAAAATTAGGAGAGAACAATGATCACCTTAGGTTTCAGTTTCTTTAGACAATTGTGTGCAATTCCAACTAGAAAGAGTTACATAGACATAACTCGTGCATGAATAATCGAAGTGATAAAAGGGAACAAAGTACTCGGATTTATAAATGCGAGGTTGTTTCCCGATGATCAATTAATCAATAACCAACCCTAACCCTTCCCGTGATATCTCGATTGCCAACGGCACCAAGAACGTACGATTGAGACTAGAAATTGCAATATTGATTAACAAGCTACAAACAATTAAACATACACCATGATATTCAAGCAACGCAAGTTATCATTCTAGAAATTCAGAAATAAACACACAAAAGTTCAAGAGAAACCTTCACCTAAGATGATCACCGAAAGGTTTAGCCGGACATCACTTGGTGAATCATCATAACAACAAGTCTAATGTTCATAGGAATCGTAAACACAAACCGAATGTTAGAAATTGTTTGCAACCAAGCAAGAACAAGCAAATTCACCTCTAGTGAGTCCCAAAACCGTCCCATCATGAGAACACCCCAAAAGACACAATAAAAACTGATTTAAGAGGGCAGTTACGGTTCTGATCGCAGCCACCACCGTAATTTACGGCTCCACCGTAAATTACGGTGGTCTTGATTTGTTTACGGTGGCAAGAAACTGATTTACGGTAGCATCCAAATGAAATCCAGGTCCACCGTAAATTACGGTAGGACCGTAATTTACGGTGGTGAGCTGAAATGACTTCTTTGTTTTGTCTCTTGTTCCACGCTCGACCCGTTCATCTCCAAACCCTCCAAAGCTGCATTTAATCCATCTTTTAGCTCCCGAACCGCACCTGAAACATAGGCAACAATAGTTATCTAATTCAAGATAATTACATAATTAAGTGAAGGATTATTTCGTCTTTTAACATGATTAAGGGTTGTCCAACGGACCACCCGTCACATCCCCACACTTAACCGTTGCTTGTCCCAAGCAACTCATCAAATCAATTTCAAAACAAGTGATCAAATTAAACCAAGCAAAACATGCAATCTTTTTACTAACCCCTTTTTAACACCCAACCAATGCACCCCTCTCTAAATCTCTCCTCTCGGCTACAAGTGAAAACTAGCAAAGATAGGCTAGACACACACACTAGGCAAACGGGTGGTTGCACAACTATAAGCTTGTACCTAAATCGATCATTCTCCTAAAATGTGTCAAACATAAATGCAAATCAAAGGGACTTTCAAGGTTGTAACACGGCTGGGTGTATGGGCAGGAAATGGAATATATATAAAGTAGCGAAAACTTGACCCGGTCTTTTATTACAAAAATAAACAAACAACTAACTACCAAACTTAACTACTATACACAAGATAACTAACATCACTGCTTTTCCATTTTCCATTGCTTTTTCTCTTTTTTTTTCCGTTTCTAATTTTTCTGATTTTTTTTTTCAAGTAATACTTTCAACATAACATCAAATAACATTACATACTACTAAACAATCACTAATTACTATAAAACCGGGTCAAGTTGGTTGAATTTTTAGGTAAGTAGCTAGGGGTAACAATTGATAGGCTTCTAAGTCACAAAATGGGCAACTAAATGTCCAAACCCCCGCCCCTCTCACTACCATGCTCATATATATAACTTATGAGGTCCAACCCCCCAAATCCCACACTCGCTCACACCAACGACGAGGCTACCTAAATGCCCTTATCCTTTTCGCATTCATGTCTAACTACGGACTCAAATCGCATTTAAGCACAAGTTCTAATGCACCCCCACCCGTAGCCACTCTCATCAAAGATAAGCATTATTTATATACAAGTGTGGCTACAATTCTCACCAAGAATGAAAAAGGTATCAAGGGTTGCCGGTGCACCAACTTGGGGTTAATCTAGGGTGTTCAAATTTTCACATCGTTTCACTTGACTCAAAATTTTTCAAAAACTTCAAAAACTTCCCCCCATCCCCACACTTGGGATACATTGACCCCAATGTATGGTTTTGAGAGGCTTTGACCACTAAAATTTTTCAACATCAACAACAACGCTTCTTCACTCAAACCCCAAATTTCTTTTTGGATTTTTCATTTTATAAATTTTTTGTGTTTTTCTTCTTTTTAACATAAGACACCACCAACAAGCACCAACCCAAACACAACATATCAAAACACCACCCAACCTCCCAATCCTTAAACAAACCAACTAGCAAATATGCACAAAAATATACAAAAGGAGAAACACAACCTTACTAATAATAGCGCGGTCCCGGAGGTCCAAAAACGGAAGACATCACGTCGTTCCATTCACCGAACGCGAACGAGCCGCTACTACTTCCTCCTTCTTGTTGTTGCGCTCCCTCTTGTTGCCTCAGGTCAATCCATTGCGAGTGGTGGATCGGCGGGGTTGCATACGAAACACTACCATCATACGGTGGTAGTGACGCATAATCCACATGTTGTGGATCCACAACCACCGGTCGACCGGTCCTTTCTTGATCGTCATGATAGCGACTATTTATTTCAACCTCTCGGGAATACGCATGTGCGCGCTGCCATGTTTCTTGACGATCAAAAGTTTGTTTCAAAGCCCGTTCTATACTTGCACTATTTCATGTGTTTTGATCATACAACGTCCTCTCCGACCCCGACCACGTATCAAACACGGATGCCGGAGGACGTTGATTAGCAATCACCTCTTGCATTGTGCCTTCATAGGCCCAACCAGGTACATACGATTGTTGCGTATAATCATAAAACACCCCACCATGACCACTACCAAAACCACCTTGACCAACATTTTCAACACCATGCGGCTCGTCCGCATAGTCCTCATCTCCACTCGGAACTGCTTCTGCATCGCTTTCTGGCTCGTCCGGCTCACCCAGTAACAAATCTCGTGTTCCCAACTTCAGTGCCCTCCACCGTTGCCCTTCCGACTTTAACTTGTGATACCGCTCCGACTGAGTATACGTCCAAACATTCCCCAACTTATCCAACATAAAAGGCTGATGCCTTTTCGTTGCTCCTCGATCCTCGGATGTTATCGCCTTCTGTTGTTTCATCAACCCCGTTATTATTCGACAATAAGGGACGATGTCTCTTCCATACTTATTCCGACAGATCCATAAGTGGTTCATGATAAGATAACGTATAGGAAAACGCGGACCCCCGTGCATCAACGAATAAAGGACATGTACTTCAGGAAACCTCACCTGTTCTTTATCCCCCCTTCTTGGAATAACATTGAGAAGACAGATTGTATGCAACAATTTAGCTTCAATTTTTAAATTCTTCCGGTATAGAATACCACTATATCTACCGGGTAAAAACAATGCTGCCAACATATCATTCCATCGTTGATGTTTTTCCGGCTTCACAAGAAGATCATCAAGAGTCGGTATCATATAATCACGGGCTGGCAAACTGTCATATTTTCCGAGCTTCTTTAAAGTATCAAAAGACATTTCCACTGGAACTCCATTCACAACACCCGTCAGCTTCATATTCGATGGCCTGTCATACGTATTAACCTTAAGAGTTGCCATCCACTCTTGGATTTCAGTGATAAACAAGTTGTTTTTATCTTTGTCAAAACAACTAAGTGCCGACTCCCAACCTAGAGCTCGGAACTTGTCAAACACCCCAAACTGCCCAAACTCAGCTTCTCGAACATCCCTTTCACATATGAAGGCCGCTGCCTTATTCTTCAACTTATTCATGCAATCATTATATAACGTTGGCTGCCATTCCAATGGTTGATCATCTAACGGTCCCGAATCCCATTTCGGTTTCTCCGCCGGGTCCAATTCCATCTCTTCTTCGCTTTCACTTTCGCTTTCATCCACTCTACCCATGTATTGTCTCTTCTTTGGTTGTTGTTCCGGCTGTTTACCCTTTCCCCTTGAAGACGAAGATGAACCAGCTCCCGTCTTTTCTTTTGTTCGTGCCATTCCTTTGCTTGAAGATGCTAAAGTGCTTGTGAAACAAAAGCTCCAAAAACCCCCAAAAATTTTCGGACTAGGGTTTGGAATTCGGACCCAAAAACAGCGTTTTCTTGTAAATCTCTTGTCAAAATCAGAAACTACGTGAAAAATTAGTCAAGATAGACTCCGATTTCACTTAGTTTGGACAAGAATTGAAGGAATTATGGAGGTTTGAAGGTTGGGAAAGAAGATGGCTTGTGGGTCTAGAGAGAGATGAAGATGGATGGTGATAGAGGGAGTAAGATTGTGTGGCCAGGGTATACTCACGTGATATGCTTTTGTGTTTTTATTATATTTTTTTTATACGGAACCCCGAACGACGGACATGAATTTTTACCGTACCGTAAATTACGGTCTCACCGTAATTTACGGTGAGACCTGAACTTCAATTCTTCCGCCGTAAACCAGTAGGTTTACATCGTAAAGCTTCCAACTTTCTTATTGCCACCGTAAATTACGGTAATACCGTAATTTATGGTGCGACCTGGGCATTTCTATTTCCACAAAAACTGAAATTTTGAGGTGACTTTTTTATCATTTTTTTAGTTTTTTTTCCGTTTTTTTATGTTTTTTAATTTTTTCAAAAACTTGTTAAAAATTACCCTACCCCCTCAAAAATCCCGTGTTGTCCTCAACACAATGTTAGAGTAATTCGTGACCCGAACATCCCCACACTTGTTTCAAACACGGATTTCGAGAAAATACGGCAATTATGCAAATTATACAAAACAAACAAAACAAAACACTACTATGTACACTACCAAACCTGGGCCTCTCATGGTTGGTCCTCATCGACCGGGCGCAAGATGTAGCCCGCTTTGTCAAGCTCCAAAGTGTTGATGTCATTCCCATCCAAATACGGCTTTAACCGGTGACCGTTCACCGTTTGTTATTTCAATGTTTGCTCGTCTTGGATGTCTACATCACCAAATCTCCCAACTCTTCTAATGACATACGGACCCATCCATTTACTTTTGAGCTTGCCCGCAAACATCTTGAGCCTTGAGTTATACAACCAAACTTTTTGACCCACTTCGAACGTTTTCTTTCGCAATTTTGCATCATGCACCTCTTGAGTTTATCTTTATACGCCGATGCACATTCATATGCTTCATCTTGGATTTCTTCTATCTCACTTAATTGCAACTTTCTCAACTTACCCGCCTCGTCATAATCCGCGTTGACCGTCTTAATTGCCCAATGTGCCCGATGTGCTAACTCCATTGGCAAGTGACAACCCTTTCCATACACCATCCGGTAAGGCGTTGTGCCAATTGGAGTCTTGTAGGCCGTTCGGTATGCCCACAACGCATCATCTAACTTACTTGACCAATCCTTCCTATCCGTTCTTACCGTCTTCATGAGAATTTCTTTGATTTGACGGTTGGACACTTCGACTTGTCCACTCGTTTGCGGATGGTAAGGTGTGGCAATTCGGTGATTCACGCTATACCTCTTCAATAATTTCCCAAAGTTGAAGTTCTTGAAATGCGAACCACCATCGCTTATAATAACCCGCGGGATGCCAAAACGAGAGAAAATGTTGGATTGAACAAATTTACAAACAACCGAATGGTCGTTTGTTCGTGTTGCAATAGCTTCAATCCACTTCGAGACGTAATCCACCGCTACCAAAATGTATAGAAAACCATTCGAATTTGGAAAAGGACCCATAAAGTCTATACCCCATACATCAAATATCTCTACAACCAAGATTGGTTGTAATGGCATCTCATCCCTCTTCGATATGCTTCCCATCTTTTGACAATTTATGCAGTTTCTAGCGAATTCACAAGCATCCTTGAAAATTGTGGGCCAATAAAACCCACATGAAAGAACCCGATAGCCTGTTTTGTGCCCACTAAAATGACCCCCACATGCGGACGAATAAGCATGGGTCAAAATTTCCAACACTTCTGTCTCGGGCACACACCTTCGTATGACTTGATCCGGTCCAATCTTGAAAAGGTCCGGTTCATCCCAAATGTATTGCTTCACTTGAACCATAAATTGTTGTCGACGCTTCTTGGTCCAATGACTTGGGATGGCACCCGTGGCTAAGTAGTTGACATAGTGAGCATACCACGGTGCAACAAAGGTGGAAACGGCTAGTAGTTGCTCGTCGGGAAAACTCTCATTAATTTCACTAACATCATCGATCCCTTCCACCGGAATCCGAGATAAGTGATCCGCCACTACGTTCTCACTTCCCTTTTTGTCTCGGATTTCTAGATCAAATTCTTGTAACAATAATACCCACCGAATCAACCGAGGCTTTGCGTCTTTCTTCTCCATCAAGTATCGGACCACACTATGATCCGAGTAAACCACCACCTTGCTCCCCCAAATATAAGCACGAAACTTATCCAAAGCATACACCACCGCTAGTAACTCCTTTTCAGTTGTGGTGTAATTGAGTTGTGCTTCGTATAAAGTTTTGCTTGCATAGTAAATCACCACCGGCTTTCTATCAACCCGTTGACCCAAAACTGCACCAATAGTGGTGTCGCTTGCATCACACATGATCTCGAACGGCTTTGACCAATCCGGTGGTTGCAAGATAGGAGCTTTGACCAAATGTTCCTTCAAAACAGTGAAAGCTTGCATACACTCATTAGTAAAATCAAATGGGACATCTTTTAATAACAAGTTGCATAAGGGTTTGGTGATAACACTAAAACCCTTTATGAAACGTCTATAGAAACCCGCATGTCCCAAGAATGACCTTACACCCTTAACATTTTTAGGAGGTGGCAACGATGCTATTACCCTTATTTTCGCCTTATCCACCTCCATCCCTCTTTCAGAAATTACATGACCCAACACAATGCCCTCTTGCACCATGAAATGACTTTTCTCCCAACTTAGCACTAGATTTTTCTCAACGCACCTTTTTAAAACCTTTTGTAATTCGTTGAGACAAGCATCAAAAGTAGTGCCAAAAATGGAGAAGTCATCCATAAATACCTCGAGCGACTCTCCAACCATGTCCGAGAAGATACTCATCATACATCGTTGGAAAGTTGCCGGAGCATTGCACAAGCCAAATGGCATTCGCCGAAAGGCAAAGGTGCCATATGGACAAGTGAAGGTGGTCTTGTGTTGGTCATCCGGGTGTATTGCTATTTGATTGTAACCCGAGTACCCATCTAAAAAGCAGTAATATTTCTGACCCGATAATTTTTCAATAATTTGGTCAATGAAAGGTAGCGGGAAATGGTCCTTAGAAGTGGCGGCATTCAATTTTCGGTAGTCAATACACACACGCCACCCGGTAACCGGTCGGGTGGCAATTTGTTCACCACTTTCATCCTTGACTACTTGAATGCCGGCCTTCTTAGGCACGACTTGAGTGGGACTCACCCAAGCACTATCCGAAATCGGATAGATAATTCCTGCATCCAACCATTTAATTACCTCCTTTTTAACTACCTCCCGTAGGTTCGGATTCAATCGCCTTTGAGCTTCTCGTGTCGGTTTGGCATCTTCGTTTGTAATGATTTTGTGCATGACAATTGATGGACTAATTCCTTTGAGATCGGCGATTGTCCATCCGATAGCTCCTTTGTTTTCCTTCAAGACTTCCAACAGTGCTTGTTCTTGGGCCAACTCCAAATTAGAGGCAATAATGACCGGTAAAGTGTCATTATCCCGTAAAAACACATACTTTAAATGGCTTGGCAAGTCTTTGAGCTCCAACTTTGGCGGCTCCTCTAGCGATGGTTTAGTACCCGAATCTATTTCCGCCGGTAAGCCTTCAAACTGGTGGGTCCATGGTGGCCGACCTTCCTTCAATGCCATTGCATCTTGCTTTTCCTCTTCAACCCGGAGTGCATAAGCATGTACCTGTTCAGAAAAATCACACAGGCAAACATCCAAACCATCCTCCTCATACTCATGCGGGTTGCATCCGTCAACTATATCTGCCATGAAACACTCATCAACACCATTAGCATTAGAATTGTTAGTAAAAACATCCAAACGCATTTTCCGATTTCCAAAGGTCATATCGACTGTACCAAATCTACAATCGATGACTGCGTGTGCGGTGCTCAAAAATGGCCCACCCAAAATTACGTTTTGTTGTTGTTTTGGGTCCGCCGACGAGTAGTCCAAGACTAAAAAGTCAACAGGGTAATAAAATTCATCAATTTTAACAATGACATTTTGAACCATACCCCGAGGTAACTTATGAGACAAATCGGATAAAACAACCGTTGTCTCCACCCTTGCTAACGGACCAAAATCATATTGGTCATATAAGCCCCCCGGTAAAATGCTGACTCCGGATCCAAGATCTAGCAACGCCTTAGCCATTTGAAAATTACCAACTTGTATGTTAATCAATGGCGTACCCGGATCTTGAAGCTTAGGAGGAAGCTCCCCGTTCAAAACTGCACTCACTTGCCCAGTTAAATCAACCCGCTTAGGCATTTTCTTTTTGTTTTGCCTCTTTTGTGTACACAATTCTTTTAGAAATTTTGCATAGGCGGGTACTTGCTTTATTGCATCAAGAAGTGGAAGGTTAATTTTGACTTGTTTAAACATGTCCCACAATTCTTCTTTTTGGGGACCTCTCGATGCAATAAAATTTTTCTTACCCGGGTCAAGTAAAGCCGATGGAAACGGGACTTGACTTGGTTCACCCTCAACTTTTTCACTTTCTTTATTTTCACCCAAACCCGGTTTATTAACATTTAATTCTTTTGGTTTAACCGGCGAAACATCATCATCACTATCATTACCCGTGATGTCCTCAACTACCCCCTCAACCAATTCGGGTGACAAATTGGCTTTAAATTCTTTTCCACTTCTCAAAACACTAACCTGATGAACATTAACATTACCTCTTGACGAACCGTGTGATGGATTTACCTTGGTGTCACTAGGAAGTTGACCCTTGTTCTTCTTCAATTCAGCCACATCGGTTGCCAATTGACCCATTTGGGTTGTTAATGATTGTATGCTTTTGTCACGAACTTCATCTTTTTGCATTCGGACTTCATCAAGTTGGTTCCGTTTTTGCATATCTGTTTGCATACTCTTTAGCATCTCCATCATCTCGTTTCCACCCGAAGAACCCCCTTGTTCTTGACCCGCTTGATATTGCTTTTGATAACCTTGGTTGTTCCCGCCTCGATAACCACTTTGGTTATTATAAGGTTGGCGTGAACCAAAGTTACCTTGGCTACCTTGAAAGTTCGGGTTAGCTTGATTAGAAGGGTTCCCATAGCGAAAATTTGGGTGGTTCCTCAACCCGGGGTGGTATGTATTAGAGTTCATGTTGTTGTAGTTTCTACCACCCCCTCCTTGACCTTGACCTTGTACCGCATGCACCTCTTCATATTGCCCTTCCACCATTCCTTGGCAATTTTCAGCCGCGTGACCTATTTCATTACACAAAGCACAAACATCATAAATTTGGTTAGTAGTTTGAACATTACCATCATCTATGGCGTGCACTTGTGATCGGGCAATGGCCGGTCGCGCTCTCCTCGATGCTTGAGCTTTTCTCTTTGATGTACTTGCCATATTCTCCAAGAACTCCCAATCGTCATTCTCATAATTTGTGCCAAAAGTCCCACCGGTAATGGACATTAAATCTCGAGCATCCTCGGCACTCAACCCCTCGTGGAAGGCATTCATCAACTCCCACAATTCAATCCCATGGTGAGGGCAATTCTTTATCATCATATTAAATCGTTCAAACGCCTCATGGAACATCTCACCATGTTGTTGTTGGAAGCTCCTCAACCCTTTTCTAGCATCATTGGTCTTTTGGGCGGTATAGAATTCGTCTAAGAAAATTTGTTGCATCTCCGCCCAAGTATATATAGATCCTGAAGGCAAAGTGTAGAACCACTTCTTTGCCTTGTCTTCCAACGAAAATTGAAATAAGACCAACTTGATATCATCAGCTGAAAAACCTTGACTCCCAAGAGTATTGCAAATGGAGTCATAAGCCTCTAAGTGGAAATACGGTTCCTCCGTTGCTAGCCCTTTGTATTTCGGCAAACTTTGCAAGGAATTCGTTCTTACTTCAAATGTTCTCCCTTGGTTGTTGTGAGGGATAACCACCGGTGAAGGGTTTTGAGTAATGATTGGCCTGAAATGTGCCTCTATTCCCCTTGCTTGTTCCCTAAGATGCCTTCTTGGAACACCCAACCGACCCCTTGGATGAATAGGACCTATTGGTCTTGGTATAGGCCCTTGTGGTGCAATTGGTTGTTGGGGCATCGGCGGGTATTGAATCGGCCTTTGAAATTGTGGTTGTACATGTTGTGGCCGAACTTGTTGCAAAGGAATAGGGCGTTGCATTGGTGGCCCTTGTGGTCTTGGCCGAATATGTTGCGATATAAGTTGTTGTTGCGACATCCCACCAACATTTGACATTCCTTGAGATTGACTTTGCACATACCCGAACTCTCCTTGATCACCATAACCTTCATAAGCGTACCCATCTTCATCATAGCCCTCAAAATCTTCATATCCATCTCCCCCTATACCCGAAGTTTGCCCAAATGGAATGGTCGAGTATTGAAAACCCGACTGGTTTGATGGCCTAAACGTAGAGGTAGTATGGACAATGGTTGTATTTGGTGGTATTGAATAATGAGAAGATGATTGACCTGTAGATGGAGGAAAGAAGTGTGATAATGGTGGGATTGTGGCTGAAGGGTTAAAGGTAAGATTGGGTTCATTTTGAGTAGTAATCGGTTGTGTGGTGTTGGTTGGTGTAGTATCATGAAGTGGAGTAGGCATTGTAGTAGAATTAGGCATGGTTGTGTTTGGTGATGGTTGTGTGGAAGTAGGTATAAAAGTTGAGCTTGTTTGACCCGTTGTGGGTGGTACGTGTGTTTCGTCCATGATGTTTCTTGGTGTAATGGGTGAAGTAGGTGAACCAACGATTCTGTTTTCGCGTAGTAAAACTCGGTTTTGCCTTAATGTTCTTTCGATTTCCGGATCAAATGACAATGGTGACGCTTTGTGAGATCCTCTAGTATGCATGCACCTGTAGAACCTGCACACTAAACACACCAGTGTAAACCCGAAAATAACAAAACAAAACTAACAAACTGACACACGTTGCGCACTACTCCCCGGCAGCGGCGCCAAAATTTGACGTGATTGTCGTGGGTCACGCAAATTTAATCCCAAAAACAACTATAGATAGTGGTAATAGGGTATCGAACTCAGGGAGTATGTGGAAAGTGTGTTGATTTTATAGCTTTGTGATTAAACTACAATTATCCTAATTTTCAGAAATTAAAGATCAATACTTTGGATTGTTGTTTTAGAAAACTAAATTAAACTAATTGCAAATAAAATGTTGGTTGTAAAATAAATTAGGAGAGAACAATGATCACCTTAGGTTTCAGTTTCTTTAGACAATTGTGTGCAATTCCAACTAGAAAGAGTTACATAGACATAACTCGTGCATGAATAATCGAAGTGATAAAAGGGAACAAAGTACTCGGATTTATAAATGCGAGGTTGTTTCCCGATGATCAATTAATCAATAACCAACCCTAACCCTTCCCGTGATATCTCGATTGCCAACGGCACCAAGAACGTACGATTGAGACTAGAAATTGCAATATTGATTAACAAGCTACAAACAATTAAACATACACCATGATATTCAAGCAACGCAAGTTATCATTCTAGAAATTCAGAAATAAACACACAAAAGTTCAAGAGAAACCTTCACCTAAGATGATCACCGAAAGGTTTAGCCGGACATCACTTGGTGAATCATCATAACAACAAGTCTAATGTTCATAGGAATCGTAAACACAAACCGAATGTTAGAAATTGTTTGCAACCAAGCAAGAACAAGCAAATTCGCCTCTAGTGAGTCCCAAAACTGTCCCATCATGAGAACACCCCAAAAGACACAATAAAAACTGATTTAAGAGGGCAGTTACGGTTCTGATCGCAGCCACCACCGTAATTTATGGCTCCACCGTAAATTACGGTGGTCTTGATTTGTTTACGGTGGCAAGAAACTGATTTACGGTAGCATCCAAATGAAATCCAGGTCCACCGTAAATTACGGTAGGACCGTAATTTACGGTGGTGAGCTGAAATGTCTTCTTTGTTTCGTCTCTTGTTCCACGCTCGACCCGATCATCTCCAAACCCTCCAAAGCTGCATTTAATCCATCTTTTAGCTCCCGAACCGCACCTGAAACATAGGCAACAATAGTTATCTAATTCAAGATAATTACACAATTAAGTGAAGGATTATTTCGTCTTTTAACATGATTAAGGGTTGTCCAACGGACCACCCGTCAGCTACTAATAATGAAGCAGAATATGAGGCTTTAATTGCAGGATTAGAGTTGGCTAAAAATATGAATATTAAAAATTTTCAAGTATATGTTGACTCCTTGTTAATCACTAATCATTTTAATGGATCATATGCAGTTAAAGGTGAGAAGTTAATCGAGTATCTCGAAATTCTCAAAAAATTAGCAGGATATTTGGATATTTTCACACTTGAACAGGTACCTAGAGAGGATAATGCTGAAGCTGATGCCTTGGCGAATCTAGGATCATCAGTCAGGATACCGGAAGGAACCCGAATACCAATGTTACGTATCTTATATCATGCGATGAATCCTCTGGATACGGAAGTACTAAGTATTCAAGATCCTGATGAGTATCCTGAGAAAGATCCCAAGTCCTGGATGGTTCCAATTTTAAGATATCTCAAGGAAGGACACATCCCAAAGGATGAGAATCCTAAGGCCTTTAGAATGAAGGTATCACGATTCACTATTATAAATAATTTCTTGTATAAGAAATCTCTTGCAGGACCATATCTAAGGTGCTTAGAGTATCCCGAAACTAAGGAAGTGCTTCAGGATATACACGAAGGGGATTGTGGTAACCATACTGGGGGCAGATCATTGTTCTCAAAAGTATTAAGAACAGGATATTATTGGCCGACGATGAGAAAAGATGCTACAGAATATGCTCGAAGATGTGATGCATGTCAAAGACACAGTAACATATTACATCAGCCGGCCAAACCTCTTCATCCTATAGCTGCCCCTTGGCCATTCATGAAATGGGGAATGGAGATAGTAGGAAAATTGCCAAAGGCTCCAGGAGGAAAGGTCTTCATGCTGGCAATGATTGATTATTTCTCTAAGTGGGTCGAAGCTGAAGCATTTGTTCAGGTTAGAGATCAAGAAGTGGTATCCTTCATAAAAAGGAATATCCTGACTAGGTTTGGAGTACCAGCTGAGATAATTTGTGACAATGGATCTCAATTTATAAGTAAAAGGACTACTGACTTTTGCAAGAGTTGGGGAATCAAAATGATCATGTCTACTCTGGTACATCCTCAAGCAAATGGACAAGCAGAATCCTCGAACAAGATAATTGTCAACAACTTGAAAAAGAGACTAGGGGCTAAGAAAGGAAGATGGGCAGAAGAATTACCCTTTGTTTTGTGGGTTGATAGGACGATGGTGAAGAGTGCGACTGGCCAAACCCCGTTTTCCTTGGTGTTTGGAGCAGAAGCGATGATCCCGGCAGAAATGGTGATACCTACAGCGAGATCCAACCTCCGGGATCCTGAGCAGAATCCTGAAGTCCTATGCCAGGAACTGGATACTATTGATGAGACAAGAGACGCTGCAAGGCTAAGGATGACAGCATATCAACAGAGGATATCTAAAGCATATAACAAGAATATAAGGACTAGGAGATTTCAAGTTGGAGATTGGGTATTGAGAAAGGCTTTTCAGAATACTACTAATCCTGCTGATGGAAAATTGGCTCCAAAATGGGAAGGACCCTATGAGGTTGAATTAGAATCAGGAAAAGGAGCATACCGACTCAAGAATATGGAGGGGGATATGCTACCGAGATCCTGGAATGCTATACATCTAAAACTCTATTTCAAGTGAGTATGGAATTTAAATTCCAACTCAGGATGGTATGAATTCTGTCTCTTTATTTAAATTTTAATATTATTTACTGTTTTGAACCCGTTACTGACTTAAGCATCGGAGGGGTGTTAGCCAGGCTAACACCCACCTTAGCTTATAAGTGTTTTGCAGAATATGCTTCGGGATATAGCACCAGGATACACACTCAGGATACTTCGAAAGATTAGAGGATTGCCCCCCCCCTCTCTCACGTCTAAGGGATCCTGATCCCTTCACAGGTTTAAAGGTATTCACCTTTCTTCTGAATTGGGTTTAAACACCCCACCTGGAGCGCAAGTTATTCGGGAATAGTTCAAGGTGGCGGGACCAATTCATGTAAAAGTGGCTGACAATTTCGTCACTATTGGCTATATCCTGAATCCTAAAGGTATATGAGGATTGATCACCCTCTCTCATGAAAGGGTATTTTCATACTCTCTAATGTTTAAAGGTTTTCACCTTTCTAAGTCTTGGAGTTTATACACTCCCGCCTGTAGCACATGAAAATTTGGGATTCTCCCCAGGATACTAAGGATTTATCTCCAGTATATTTTTGGGTTTTACCCCTGTAACAGTTGGAACTGATATTCAAAAATCTTCTAAGTGTTTATAGACTTCATGCACAGGGGACATTCCTTCTAAAGCAATTGTGTGAAGCTCAATAGATCAAAATTGGGCTAAGTGTCTCGGACTGGGGACATCTTAGTGGGAGAAGTCGCAAAAGGGGTTGGAGTTTAATACTAGGGTTACACTCAATTCCTGGTATGATCTTTCCTTTGTGAACCTTACATGAATTGTTTAACTCTGTTTAAGGCTCAAAATATCCTGATAAGGATACATCTTTAGGATATATCTTCAAAATGTGTTTTTGGGATACGTTTCGGGACATTTGATTGGAATGTTTGGGAAATGATACTTGGATTGAAAATTAATGCTCTGATCAAATAAGTGTTATCAAAACAGGTTTTGAAAATAGACTATCTTTTATTCTTTAGAAATTTTGTCTAAAATTGATTGGATTTTGAGAAATTCTATTTGTCTTCATAAGATATCACTGAGTATATTGATCAGGATATTTTCAAAAGATAGTTGCACAAATTTTGCAAAGCTAAAATCTAAACTAAGAAATGCATGACAGAAATTTGAAGGCGACAATAAGTAAGTCAAAAGGTAATTATATTATTAACAAGTCAAAAGTTGTGCTCTTGGTTTAACCTTAAACCAAGGCCCATCCACCAAAAGCACAACAGGTTCATAACGATATTTATGCAGCGGTTGAAGATTTCGTCTCAAACCGAGACCCATCCATCTCCAACCGTTGTATCATCCAAAACAAGTTATACTGATTGATAACCAAGGGCTTCATCCTGGAACCCAGGACCCATCCACCTTTGGTTATCAAATTGTTCTAGTGCAGGAAATATAAATTGTTCAACGACAGGAAAAGTAAATTGTTTGTACAAACAACAACCATGAAATTTAAAAAAAAAGTGGGCTCCGGCCATGGCACGTATATCCATCATCGCCCACTTCGCTGCCTAAGGGGCATCACCTTCTTGACCAGCAACCTCTTTCCCAGCATCTGCACCAGCATCACCCTCGGGATTCTTCTCAGCATCATCACCAGCATTGGCCACCTCCTCTGCCGCCTTAGAAGGCTCTTCACCAGCATGCTTTGCAGGATGTGCAACAAGATGGCCTCCAAGATCCTGTAATTTCACTTCCCAAGCTTTGACATTCCAGGAGGGGCATTCGAAGCCCAAGGCTTTGGCCTCATAAGCCACCCTTAACCTGGCTTGGACAAGGGAAATAACAACGGATGCTTTGAGACTATCCCGATAGGAACTCATATCCTGCTGGTATTGAAGAAGGGCGGCATCTAGGTTGGCTTGAGCATCCTCATTGGCTTTGTGAAGGGCAGCTTGGTGCTCCTGGGTCATCTCCTTGAATTTATCTTCATAATGCTGGGACTTGGCGGCCACAATCGCTCCTTGATCAGCTATACTGGCTTCAGCTTTTTCGAGTTTGATCTCCAACATCTAATTAAGCCCGCAGGCGTCTTCATACAAGTGCATGAGACGTTCCAAGCCCTGCAGTTAAAGACACAGGTATCAATATGAAATGTGCAGGATAATGGTTAACATGCATGTTCAGGATATCGAAAGAGAATTTTTACCTACTTGAGGAATGAAGTGGCTTCACTAAATCCATGGTTCTCGAGAGAGAATGTCTCGGAGGCAGCTGTAGAATCCATTTCTTTTCTCTTTCGGGAGCTAGAGGCTCGGGTCCTGGATGCTGGAGGAGCTTTAGGAGCAGTAGTAATCTTTGAACTGGTAGGCTTTGGTGTGGCAGACGACTTCGGCTTAGATTCTTGCTTGACAGGTACAAGGCTGGAGTAACTATCCAACTCGTCAAGTTGGAAGCCTTCGAGGTTGACAACTGGTACTGCACAAGGGAAGATATTTTTAAACTCATCATACCTCTGAAAGATAATTGGTTTAATAAATAAAGATAATTACTGAGAATATGCTTACCAGACATCTCTGAACTTGATTTTTGGCTTGAATCTGTAAGAGACAGGGAGAAGGTTCTTTCACTAGCAGGAAGTCGGTTGATTTCTTTGATCCTGGACTCGGATTCCGCACTTGGGGGTGCTAAATCTCTGAAGTTCGCTGCACAAAAACATCAGGATATAAGTCTGGGATATAGTTTAAGGATACACTTGGGGATATTCCTAAAACCCTAGATCCTACCCTTGGTTAACCATCTAACTGGCAGATCAAAACCCTTGTCAATAGAGTCTCTTTTCACGAAAAAGAACTTTCGCCGCCACTGGTCTTCGTTCTTGGTGGCCTTAAGTACTAAAGGGCTCTTGGAGGTGGAGAACAAAAGAAAACGGCTATTACCATGGGATCTCAACCGGTATGCTATGGGGAGGTCTTCGATGCACAGGTCAGGGCAGTGACGAAATTTAATCTGGTTCAGCACCATTAAAACTCGCCAAACCATCGGCATGCTTTGGGCATAACTAAGGCCGGTAAGCTCAAAGAAACGAGAGACAAAGGGCGGAAATGGATACCGGAGTCCCAAGGAAAAGGGATAGGCGAGGAAGCAGACCCACTCGTTTGATGATGCGTCTGATCGGATTTCCCGATCTAAAGGTCGTATGACTACTCCGGCAGGGAACGCACCAGAATTATTCAGGGCAGCGATGTCAGCGTTATTGAAGGAGCAGATTTCGTTTTAAAGCTCTCGTATGAGGTTCTGACTCGTTAGGTCTGCGACTGGCTTGTTCGACCGGGATCTTGTTCGAGATGCCATAAAGGGTATCAGCCGAGAAACAGAAAATCCAAAGGAAAGGAAAGACAGAGAAGATAAGAAAAATACCTGAGATCCGCTTGAGGAGTGGTGATCATAATGTGAACTATTTCGGCTAGATATAGGCAGAGTAATAGGGGGTAAAGAGTAAATAGCATCTTGGAAGTTGCACATTGTCATTTCAAAGGTCTCATCGTATTAATTGCCTTGATTCGTGAGACAGGGTTTTTGAAATATATCTGTTGGATTGGTATACCAACAGATATATTTGGGGACAATTGTTATGGGTCATTTTCTGAGCATATATATCCTGACTAATATTCTGCTCTTGATTGTTTACTTGTGACCAGGATACCGGATCAGGATATAGGTAACATCCTGGTTCGATATCCTGGTATTAACTGAATTGATCACGTGCAGATTAAGAGTAACAAGTCTTCAACGTTCAAGAATACTTCTTCCCCCAAGACTCGGGCAAATCAGTTGGAATAGAGACGTTGATCCCGGAAGACCAGGACTACAACGGTTACTTGGGAATATTCGGAGCATCTCGGTTTATTAGGAAAGTTAGTTGTTTTCGGTTAGTTATAAATAGTATGATCGGATCAAGTTAAGGCACTCACATCATTCGCACACTTTACTCTCTAGTTACTAGCAATCACTACACACCAACACTTGTACTCAAATTATATTGTAACACCTAGTTGATCCGCATCATATCCTGCACTGTATCCTGATATTCGAAGCAATAGAAGAACAAGGCAGCTGCAATTTTCAGCTCCCGAGGTTTTATGCCGGCGATCTAGATTGATCAAGGGCTTTCCTCGTATATCTCGTGTCACCCCTTACATTTTTCGCTCATTGTTTGATCATTGATACAGCTCTATATCCTGAGCCGTATCCTGAAAACTGTTTTTACAAACAACTAAACCATCATATTTTCAACACAAATTTCTCGCACACTACCTCACTTAACTAATTTGATCACTAAATTGCTTCGGTAATTTTTGACCAAAACAATAGGGATGTCTGAATTGAGCCAACTATAAAACCTTGTGAGTCATGGTTCCTACCGATATCTTTTCAAGTCCAAACCCCAGAAATCTCACCCAATCTTGAAAACCACCAAAAACGACACAAACTGGAGGAATCAATTCTTCTTCCCGAGGAGGGATTCTATTCCAAATAGGAACCAACTTCCCAAAAAGTGGAACACCGATGGTAGGATATAGGATCCTTAGACTAGGTTAAGCGGTAAGAATGTTTCTTTTCTGTTGAGGATAACTGATCCTTTATCTTTGTCTATGCAGCTATAATTTTGTCACATATTCAAGAATCACCTGCCACCCAAGAGAGAATTGAAGCTTTTTGGAAGCTTGACGCTGCAATCAGAACTTATCCACCAAAATCAAAGGATCTAGTAGAGATTTCATCCACATCCTACACCATGTCAAGTAAGTATCCACACACGTGTATATATAAATGTTTGATAAAAATATGAACACTTATCTTTTTTTTTGCTTGTAGGCGTTGGAAAATCCTCAAATTCTGCTCACTCAAAAAAGAGATGGCTGCAAGCCCAAGCGTCCCGGAGCCTAAGGGCATGAGCACTAGGGGCAAGGGTGCCAAGAATAGGAAGACTGCTGAGCCCACTGAAGGCTTCCCTCTCATAGAATGTCAGCTTCATGAATATGTCTTTGAGGTAAGGATCCTGTATCCTTAAGTCTGAGCTTTCCTTTCTGAGGATAAAGGAACCTGATTATTAACTTTCTTTGTGCAGAAATTTGCTGAGGTTCAGATCCTCCTTGATCAACATCTGGCAGAAGCCAAGCAGAAAAACCTGGACTTCCAACATACTTTCCTTGCCAAGGGCAAAAAGATCTCTTCCCTTGAAAAAGAGGTCAACATGCTACAGAAGGAACTGCTCCTGGCTGAGATCACGGCCCAGAAAGAGAAGGCAGAAGTCATGGATGGGGCTAAGCTTTCTGCTACTATTTCCATGTTGAAGATCAAGCTTCAAATGGTTAAGGAGGATGAGGATCCTGCCTTTAACAGGTCTAAATGGGACCAGGAGGCTTGGAAGCAGAGGCTGGCTGAGCTGGATGACGAGGATGAATCTGAGGGGGCAACAGCTGGTGAAGCCGAAGGCAGTGGTTCGAAGGATCCTCAGGAGGCAGCTGGAGGCAAAGGTGATGGTGAAAAGGTGGTGGAAGCAGCGAAGATGTAGGCTACATCAATGGGCGACGATGGACATTTCTAGACGCAGCCGGAGCCCATTTTTTATGGTTTAATAGTTTTTTGGTTATGATGTTTTAAACAATGATGGTCTGTATGGTGAACAATAGTTTTTAGGTTTAAGGATTACTGATCCTTTGGAAAATAGGGGGTAGCAAAGGTGGATGGGTCCTTCTGTTTGTGGAGGATGAAGCCTTTGATGCCCCTCATCTTTTGATTTCCTACACTCAATGAACCTTATGAATATGGACACCCTTTGCCTACCCAAGCGGACGGGCCACGTATTGCTGGTAGATGTTTGGGTAGGAAATTTTGACAACCTTTTAAAGGGTTAACTATGATAAATAAATAAAAGTTTAACTTTTGGCTATCTCTGTGTTGTTTATTTTCTGTACATTTGCTTGTCAACTGTCATTATACAAATCTAGAATTTACAAGTTATTGATAAAAGTATAAAAATCAGTTTATGTCAAAGAATTTAGGATATGATCAAGGATCAAATATCCCTTAGTCAAAAAGTTTGAAAAGTGACATAATTTTAGGATCACATATCCTGTTGTCAAAGGACAAGGGTAACACTGATAAACCAAGAATAAAGTTAAAGTAAATAAAGATCATACCAGAGAATCCAAGTTAGGATCCTATATCCTTAACACTTATAACTGTGACAATCAAAAGATAAAACCTTGTATAAAGTAAATAAAGATCATACCAGAGAAAACCTTGACAATCAAAAGACATAACTGGGGACAAGCCCAACAATCTGGGGACAAGCCCAATAAACTGAGGACAAGCCTAAAAACTGGGGACAAGCCTAAAAACTAGGGAAAAGCCCAAAAACTGGGGACAAGCCCAAAGGATCTTGTGTAGACTGAAGTATGGCCCATACTGGCGACTATCCAAACTTAGTGACATGAAAATGCCAAAAACTTAGCTAACGTGAAACGTTAGAAACCTTAGGAACGGATGTATGGTACGTCTACCATTATACTTAGGATCCTAATACAGCCAGTACAATGAAATTGTCAGCCCCTAAAGTGGGTACTGGTCCCATTACCTTTAACTGGACTAGGATAATCGTGCACAACTGGCGAAGGTGTAAGAACCTGATTCGTAGAAGGTAGTAGATACCTTAAACTGGGGAGAAGCCCAAAAACTGGGGATAAACCCAAAGACTTAGGAGACTTCAATGGATACTCAATCCTTTGTCAAAGATGTATCAACTTCTGCAAAACTCAGAATTTAGTAAAGAAGCATAAAGGATCCTGGATCCTTTTTCTTGTAATCAAGTAATTTAAAGGATTAGATAAATTAAAATCAAATCATTACCAGAATGAGGATCATATATCCCCTAAGGATCCTTTATGTATACCAGATATGAGGATGACCAAGGATCCTGGATCCTTCTTACATGAAGTATCTCTTTAAATGGACAACATTCCAAGCTCTTGGTAATAGATCATTTTCCATTGTTAATAAACGGTATGCCCCATTTCCTGTCTCAGCTTCAATCTAATAAGGGCCTTCCCACTTTGGTGCTAACTTGCCATCAGCAGGATTTGTGGTGTTTTTGCTTTTCTCAACACCATGTCACCAACTTGAAATTTCCTAATCCTGACATTCTTGTTGTAAGCTCCAGCCATCTTTTTTTGATAACTAGCCAATCTTATCCTTGCTAAATCCCTGAGTTTTTCTATGGTATCCAAATCTTGAACCAATTTTTCAGCATTTCCTTCAGGATCACGGATGCTTGTTCTTGCAGTAGGGACTACCATTTCTGTAGGAATTATAGATTCAGCTCCAAATACTAAAGAAAACGGAGTTTGACCAGTAGCATTCTTAGGAGTTGTTCTATCATCCCATAACACATAAGGTAGCTCTTCTACACATTTTCCTTTCTTGGATCCAAGCTTCTTCTTCAAGTTGTTGATGATAATCTTGTTAGATGATTCTGCTTAACCATTAGCTTGTGGGTGGACTGGTGTTAATATTATCATCTTAATCCCCCAACTGTCACAAAAGTTAGTAGTTCTACTCCCAATAAATTGGGATCCATTATCACAAACAATTTCAGAAGGAATACCAAATCTGGTAATAATGTTTCTTTTAATAAAGGATATAACTTCCTTTTCTCTGATTTGTGCAAAGGCTTCAGCTTCTATCCATTTGGAAAAGTAGTCAGTCATAGCAAGCATAAATACTTTTCTTCCCGGTGCTTTGGGAAGTTTGCCAACTATATCCATTCCCCATCTCATGAATGGCCAAGAAGAGGATATAGGATGCAGGAGCTCCGCTGGTTGATGAAGGATATTGCTATGTCTTTGACAAGCATCACATTTATTTGCATAATCCACAGCATCCTTCTTCATAGTAGGCCAATAGTATCCTATTCTAAGGATCCTTGAGAATAATGCTCTGCCCCCAGTATGATTTCCACAATCTCCTTCATGAAAATCCTTGAGAACTTCTTGAATTTCTGAATCCTCGATGCACCTTAGATATGGGCCTGCAAGAGATCGTTTGTATAATATGTTATTTAGTATTGTAAATTGAGATACCTTGATTTTGAAAGCTCTAGGATTCTCTCCATTAGGGATCTCTCCATGTTGTATATATCTCATGATTGGGAGGATCCAGGATCCTGAACTTGATTGTGCATCATCACTAGGTATAATTGCAGAATCCTCCACTATCTCCATAGTTGTGTGATCCTCAATAGCAGGAGTTAAGATATGGATAATTGGAATCCTAATATCCTTCGGAATCTTCAATGATGATCTAAGGTTGGCTAAAGCATCAGCTTCTGCATTTTCTTCCCTAGGTACCTGTGTTAAACTAAAAGAAGAAAAAGAGTCTGCCAATTTCTTGACTATCTCAAGATATTTGACTAGCCTTTCACCTTTAACAGCTTAAGAACCATTAAAGTGGTTAGTGATTAATAAAGAATCTACATGTATCTTAAGATACCTGATCCTCATATGCTTGGAAATTTGCAAACCAGCTATTAAGGCTTCATATTCAGCCTCATTATTAGTTATTTGAAACTCACAAGCAATTGAGTGGGGTATAATGTCCCCATGTGCCAATTTTAGTAGTATTCCTACTCCAGTTCCTTTGACATTTGAAGCCCCATCTGTGAAGAGTATCCAAGGATCCTTAGTCTCTTCAAGCTGTTGATCTTCCAATTCGGCTTCCCTTTGTAGATCACTACTGAAACCAGCCACAAAGTCAGCTAAGGCTTGAGATTCGATGGCAGTTCTGGTTCATTTTGCCATCCTTCCTGACATTTCAGGCTTGAGATATCATATGCACTATGCTTTACTGCCCACTTTGCCATCCTTCCTTCATGATCCTTTACAAGGACTGCACTTACTGCCTTAGAAGAAACTGCCAAGTTTAAGGATAAGGGGCTGTTTGGTAGCCTCTTAATGACCATTCAGATGCTACCTCTTAATGGTTTAAAACCTCGGAATGATTAAGAGGTAACCTCAAGTCTGAATGGCTAAGAGGTAACCTCTGAATGGTAAATCATCACATGTCACATTCTTCTATCTTCTCATTGGTAAAATTCTTAATGGTTCCATTCAGAGGTAGCCTCTTAATGACCATTCAGAGGCTACCAAACAGCCCCTAATATATCCCCCTTTTCCAGTTTCAGTAAGGCTGAAGCTGAGGATAGGTAATCCTTAAGGGCCTTGAGAGTATTCTCATGCTTTTCAGTCCACTCAAATTTCTTGTTCTTTCTAAGAATGTCATAGAATTCCTTGCATTTCTCTGATGACTTTGAGATGAACCTGTTCAAGGCTGCAATCCTTCCTGTCAATCTTTGCACATCTATGGCATTGGCAGAAGATTTGATGTTCACAATCGCCTTGATTTGCTCTGGACTTGCCTCTATTCCTCGTTTTGCCACCATATAACCTAGGAACTTGCCAGCTTTTACACCAAAGTGGCACTTGAAAGGATTCAATTTCATATTGAATTTATCAAGGATATCAGATGCTTCTTCCAAATCTCTAAGGAGATCCTCAGGTCTCTTGGACTTAACCACCATGTCATCAATATAGACTCCCATTGTGTGTCCAATTTGTTCTTTAAACATCATATTAACTAGCCTTTGGTATGTAGCACCTGCATTTCTTAGTCCAAAGGGCATAGCAATATAACAATAGATACCAGTAGGGGTCATAAAGGCTATATCCTCTTGATGAGATGGTTCCATCTGAATTTGCTGAAATCCAGATGAAGCATCCATAAAAGTTAACAATTCATGACCCGTTGTACCATCCACCATGGAGTCAATGTGGGGTAATGGGAAAGGATCCTTGGGACATGCCTTATTTAAATCAGTGAAATCGACACATACCTTCCACTTTCTATTTTTCTTTTTAACAACAACCACATTGGCTAACCACCTTGGATACTTAACCTCTCTAATCATACCTGCTCTGAGCAGTTTATCTACCTCCTCCTAGATGATGGCATTCCTTTCAGGTGCAAACTTTCTCCTCTTTTGATGTATGGGTTTGAATGGCCTGCTAATGCCAAGTTTATGAGTAATAATATCTTTAGAAATACATGTCATGTCCTCATGCTTCCAGTCAAAGGCAGCTTTTCTCCTGTTTAGGAAGGATACTAGATCCTGTTCAATGTTATTGAGGATCCCGGATCCTATAAAAACTTTGGATTCAGGATCCTGAGGATCCATTAGGATATCTTTCACATCTTGTTCTCTTGCCTCCAGAACATCTCTTGGAGGATGCTTTAATTGCTATTGCTCCCTAGGTCTTGAGGCTGGCTTCATGGATGAAGTGTAACAATTTTTGGCTTCTTGTTGGTCACTTTCTATCTTCAATACACCTCATGGAGTAGGGAGTTTCACACACTGATGATATGTAGATGGGACTGCTTTCCTATCATGTATCCATGGCCTGCCAAGGATAACATTGCAACAGGATAAGCAATCTATGACACAAAATTTTTGAAAAGAATTAACTCCCTCTATGTAAATGGGAAGTTTAATGTCCCCCAATGTGTTCTTGGTTTCTCTACTGAATCCTATAGTAACCGATGATCTTGGGATGATTTCTGATTCAGGGATGTTCATCTTCTTGAGGACATTAAGTTGAATGATGTTCACTGAGCCTCATCCATCTATGAGAATCCTGCGAACAAAATGGTTAGAAATAAACAATGTAATAACAAGACCATCATGATGAGGATCCTGAATATCTACGCGGTAGTCCTCATCAAAGGATATGACTTTATCCTGTGTAAGGATTGAGGTTCGAATGGGTTTATCCCCATTTTCCATATTTTTCTCTTTAGCATGCCTCTTGGGTGCTGAAAAGGAAGTGCCACATATATCTGATCCATCGGAAATGAAGTTGATAATCTGGGCATCAGCTGGAGGAGCAGGAGCCCTTTCTGGAGTCTTTTCAGGATCCTGGATCCTTGACTTTTTTCTTCCAAATAGCTCCTTCAAATTTCCTTTGCTTAACAAGTAAGCAATTTCTTTCCTGAGTGCTATACATTCATCAGTGAGATGACCGAAATCTTCATGATAGGCACACCATTTGGATTTATCCTTTGTAGCAGTTGGCTTATCATTCTTTCTAGGCCATCTAGCTTTTTCACCTAAATTCTGCATGGCAAGGATTAGTTCATTGTTATCAACAACAAAGCAATATTCAGAAATGGGTGGATAATCTTCATCATCCTCTTCTTGCTCCACAGCATGCACATTTTGATTATCAGACTTGTTGCACGATTTGGATTTGTTGTTCCTGAAGTAGGATCCTTGCTTTTCCTGCTTTGAGGATCCTGACAATCTCTATTGGATCTTTTTATCGTCCTCTAAACGGATGAATCTAAGGGCCCTGGTTCTTACTTCATCAAGATTCCTTCAAGGGGTCATGACAAGATAATCATAGAATTGTGAATCCTTAAGTAAACCCATTTTGAAAGCTTCTACAGCTGTAGCAATATCCAAATTAGGAATCTCTAAGGATTCTCTACTGAATTTGGTTATGTAATCTCTAAGTGATTCATTTTGACCTTGTATTACCCTATATAGATCACTAGTTAATCGTTCAAATCTCCTACTACATGAAAATTGGCTATTAAACAAATTAACTAGATTAGCAAATGAAGTAATAGAGTAAGGGGGAAGAATTAGCAGCCATTTAAGAGCTGATCCTGTCAGTGTGGACCCGAAACCCTTGCATATACATGCTTCTTTCAACCTTTCAGGAATGGGATTGATCTCCATTCTCTCCCTGTATTGAGCTACATGCTCTTCTGGATCAGTTGTGCCATCGTAGAGCTTCATGTTTGGTGTTTGGAACCTCTTTGGTATCTCCGCATCACAAATGGGTGGTGCAAAACCAGATATCCTGTGACTCCCATCCGAAATCTCAGGAATGGGTTTAACCACTCCTGGGACACTGGATATCATATCCTTGAGTTTTTGCAATTCCCTAGCCATAGCTTGGTTGATTCCTGTCTCCTGTACAAAGCCATGGTTAGTATTATGAGAAGTATTTAAAGTGTTACCTCCTGATGGATTCAAGATTGGGATTCCTGATATGAATCCATATTGATGTGACTCCGGCATGATTGAGGGACCAGATGAAGCAATAGTTTGCATAGGTATTGTTAGGGGAGGATTTTCCAATCCTAAGGATCAGGATCCTCAAGTACTGCCAGGATCACGGATCCTTAATTCTGTTTGAATTCAGGATCCTCAGAATATGTTGCAGGACCAGGATTCAGGATCCTCATTGTTATCCTTACACTAACGATTGTCTACCTTGTATGTGAGCTCGTTTTGCAGGAGTATATGCATGGACTTGGTCTTGCCGATATTCGTGGAGCATATTCCCTCAATATTCCGCATGTGCTTGGCTCTTGTGAACGTTATGGAGATCGTGGGGAGCTTGCACAATTGTCGGACAGTTTGTTAGTTTAGTTATTTCTAATTTTAAATAGGGGATAACAAGCTTGAGTAGAGACACTTAGCAAAATTAGCAAACACACACTCCAGTAACAGCTCTCGTTCATCTCTCAACAGTTTACTTGGCGAATACATACATTTTTGCACTTTTACACACTAGTGATCCTTTTAACAAGCTTGTTATCATCCCGACTTGTATCAACCATTTGTTTAATTATAGTTGGTGATCGGTAGTTTCCATCACCCAAGGTTTTGCATGCCGGAGATCAACTCTTGATCAAGGGCTTTTTCCTCGTATAATTCCTTGTGTCACTTGTTCATTTCATTTACAAGTTGTTCGTATAATTGTTTATAGATTCAAGCATCACACCTCACAACAAAAGATTTGGTTGTATTATCCTTGCTTGATTTTTGACCAAAATAGTTTGGCGCCCACCGTGGGGCAATTGGTGCTTCATTCCTAAAAAATTCTTGTTTTTGTGATCATTTCGGTTCATTACAACCAAACAGATGGTTTCTTCGGAAAAGAACACTTCAAGTTCAATGCCGGCAATGAGTTCTTCACAGGGCGTTCCACCTTTGCCTCCACCACCTTCTGGATCCCAGAAGAATGCTGAAAATGCTACAAAGAGACAAAGCCCCATTTTTCCAAAACCACCAACTTCTTTTGTTTCCTCTAATCCTACTACTAATGATCTTTTAACTTTGATTTTGCAGATGAGGGATCACATACAAGAGCAGGACAAAACCAATGAAAGGATCCTCTGGGAAATTGGTGATATCAAGAAACAGAAGAAATCGGGGGAGGATCACTCTCCTCTAATACCAAGGTCATTGGATTTCGACACTCCAGCAAACTGCAGCTCCGGATATCCACTACCAGAGTGAACCATTAGGAAGGCGTTATGGAACAACAACTATGAGTCATGCTTTTGGGTCTCACTTCCAGCCTTCAGGATCCTATTTTCAGCCTACGAGATCCTTTTTCCAGCATCAGGGATCCTTCGTCAGTTCAGGAGGTTTTATGGGGACGCACATAATTCAAGGATCTTCCCAGGTCCAAGGATCCTCCCAGGTCCAAGGATCCTCTCTGGTCCAAGGATCCTCTCAGGTTCAAGGATCCTTTCCGGTTCAAGGATCCTCTCATCTTCAAGGATCCTCTTAGGTTCAAGGATCCTCCTTCCAGGTTCAAGGATCCAACATCTTTCAAGATCATGGATACTTACGAAGTGTACAACCCCCAAGTTCAGATGTTCATCAAGGAGACTTCATTCCAATGCAGACCATTGCTACTACTGGTCCTTCAATCATACCAGAATCTCGTCAATATGGATTCACATCTGGGATTCCAAACTTGAATCCTCCGGGAGGTAACACTTTAAATAATTCTTACAACACTAACCATGGCTTTATGCAGGATACAGGTATTAATCAGGCTATGGCTAGAGAATTACAGAAGCTAAAGGATATGATATCCAGTGTTTCAGGAGTGGTTAAGCCCATTCCTGAAATCGCAGATGGCAGCCATATGATATCTCGTTTTGCACCACCTATCTGTGATGCTGAGATACCCAAAAGGTTCCAGATACCAACTATGAAGCTATATGATGGTTCGACGGATCCAGAGGAACATGTAGTTCAATACAGAGAAAGGATGGAGATCAATCCAATTCAGGAGAGGTTAAAGGAAGCATGTCTATGCAAGGGTTTTGGATCCACACTCACAGGATCTGCTCTTAAATAGCTGCTAAGTCTTCCCCCTTACTCTATTACTTCATTTGCTAGTCTAGTTAATCTGTTTAATAGTCAATTCTCATGTAGCAGAAAATTTGAACGATTAACTAGTGATCTATATAGGGTAACACAAGGCCAAAATGAATCACTTAGAGATTACATCATTAAGTTTAGTAAAGAATCCTTAGATATCCCTAATCTAGATATAGCTACGACTGTAGAAGCATTTAAAATGGGTTTACTTAGGGATTCATTGTTCTATGATGATCTTGTCATGACCCCTTGCAGGAATCTTGATGAAGTTAGAACCAGGGCCCTTAGATTCATCCGATTAGAGGATGATAAAAGGATCCAGGAAAGACTGGCAGGATCCTCGAAGCAGGAAAAGCAAGGATCCTACTTCAAGAATAAAAAGTTTAAGTCCTACAACAAGTCTGACAACCAGAACGTGCATGCAGTAGAACAGGAGGAGGATGATGAGGATTATCCTCCCATTTCCGAATACTGTTTTTCTATTGATAACAATGAACTGATCCTTGTAATGCAGAATTTAAGTGAAAAAGCAAGATGGCCAAGGAAAAGTGATAAACCAGCCGCAACAAAAGACAAATCCAAATGGTGTGCATATCATGAGGATTTCGGACATCTCACTGAAGAGTGTATTGCACTTAGAAAAGAGATTGGTTATTTGTTAAGCAAGGGGCACTTGAAGGAGCTTTTGGGAAGAAAGAAGTCGAGGACCCAGGATCCTAAGAGGATCCCAGAAAGAGCTCCTGCTCCTCCAGTAGATGCACAAGTTATAAACTTCATATCCGGTGGATCAGACTTTTGTGGTACTTCCTTTTCAGCAGCCAAAAGACATGCCAAGGAGACCAAGATGGATAATGGAGATAGACCCATCCGGACCTCCACTGTTACCAAGTATAAAATTATAACTTTTGATGAGGATGATCGTGTTGATGTTCAAGATCCTCATCATGATGGTCTTGTTATTACTCTATTTATTTCTAACCATTTTGCTCGCAGGATCCTAACCGATGAAGGAAGCTCTGTGAACATCATTCAGCTTGATGTCCTCAAGAAGATGAACTGTCACACCCCCAAAATCCACCTGCGGAGTATCACCGCTTGGAGGCGTGACTGACCAGGATCCAGCCACCAATCATATTGAACAAGCATATAAGTAATTATAAAAATCCAACCAATACAATTGGTGTCCACACAAAACATAGTTTAAGTTGCAAGCGGAAGCATAATGATTAAAACCAAAACAAACTATAAGTTTAAATGTTTTCAATATTTATCATGGCACACAATTGTCCATGTCCCACAACGACTCTTCCCCATGCAAGCTCCAGCTAAGTACCTATTAACCTGCAAATCATGTAGTAACGAGTCAACAACAAAGTTGAGCGAGTTCACAGTTGGGTGTTCATTTTAAGTTGTTCCAAAAAGAGTTTCCTTTAACTGGCATCCCTGCCGTGGGGGTTACCCCATAGTTGAAAACATGTTTAGTTTATTCCCGTTTATTCTGGCAATCTAGCCGTGGGGGCTACCCCATGTTTAATTATCTGGCTCTCTGGCCATGGGGGCTACCCCATGTATATACTACTAGACTCGTTACCATATCTACTGCTGACTGTAGTCATGTTATGTGCCCTGAACTGTCAATGTCTATCATCATTGATGTGCCCAGATCCATTAGTTCACGCCCGTCCTCTGCGGCACGGTGTGAGGCTTGTCAGACCTAAATAGCGCTATCTAACTAATGACCCGCTCGCCATTGGCCATTAAGTCGATATAAAAAGGAGGGACTTCGTGATAGATTTTTGGTCTAGTGAAAGTTAACTGTCCATGAGGACGAGGAATTATATTCCTGAACCCGTACTGTCCTACCCAAGAAGGACGAGGAATCCATATTCCTTAACCCATTCCCAACCCCTGGGAATCCCATGCTTTGTAGAAAGTGTGAACTCACCTTGGTCTGCTCGGTTTGCTAATTTACGTGCTCACAGATATTCAGTCAAAGCCTATAGCATGTATGTATACCCAGTCAGTTTATGTTCGCATTGTTTTCACATAAGTTCAAATCATTGAATGCATGCCAGGTAGTGATCACTGATCTACACATAGTCATTATGTAATTCGTTCACATTCACAGTTTATATGTATGTTCCTTATCCATGTTTAACAGCTAAGTGTATCGATCAAAACTAAATTATAACTGATATTATCAACATGCAAGATTTAACATATAATCAATCATTATCCTGCTTGTTTCAAGACTACACATGGCATTTTATTTTATTCAAGAGTTATCAACTTTGTCAGATCACATGTCATCAAATGTATTGGACCCCCAACTTGAGTTACATGAATTGTGTATTATAATCACAATCTAATCATCAGCATATTAATTGATCATCAACCTGTTCATCATATAAACGTCCGTATCATGTACCGACGATATAATAAAACAACAATCATGTTTCGTGACCGATTTTATTCAAGACTTGCTAGCAATCCCTAATCAATGTACGGATAACAACCCACCCGATTACCACATATTAAAGAATTGTTTATGTTTGAACTGCTTGTAAGTGATACCCTAATTCAAGCCTAAGTCCTCGAACCCCATGACTATTCTCATAACCAGTTCATAATTACATACCTAACCACATCAATTCAGTTTATGACTTGCAAGATATTTAAGCTAATAATGAATGATCATTTATCTCACATAATACACATACAAAACATTAATAAATTGCACACATGTAACCATCATATGTTCCCTGACAATTCACATGCAAACTTCAAACATAATGGCAGACAACATGAAGTGATTATTATTAATTTGGCTGCCCTTTCAATGCATATCACATGTGCTAAGGTTACAAGATATTGGGTTCACAAAAACAAAGCAAATAATGATCTAATATTACTAACCGAATCAAGACAGAACATTTAGTATGACATTAGCATGCAGTAATCTTGTGTAAACCATATGATATCTAACATGTATCGATCACACATTCACAAATCTAGCATAAAAAGCATCACTATGTCTAACATGGTATCATGAGGAAACATACCGATCAAGAGTTATTGATGAAGAATAGATTGCGAGCGAAGGGGGGGTATAGACCTGCTGCCGTCGCACAAGGTTAAGGAGAGACTCTAGGGTTTTGGTTTTTGGTGATTAAACTTTTACGTGAACTGGGGAACAATATAATTAAAACCAATTACTAATGGGCCAAAGCCCAACTTGTTTTTGCCGACTTCATATGGGACGAAAACACTTTGGTGTTTTCATGGGGAGGGTGTTTTCGGGTGGGGTGTATTCGGGTGTAGGGTGTTTTGGCAAAAGTTCCATTTTATTAATTACACATAACAAAATACTAACATGAACATATTAATAACATACACTCAAACGTAATGCACACCATATATAACATATCAGTCACAGTACGATTTAACAGATTACAAACGTGTACAGTTGTGAAACAAACAAGTCGTGTAAACAAACAACTTAAACAATTAACGCGCAATTAATGCGAAGGTAGAAATCTTGGAAACTCGACTTGTCACATTATCCCCAACTTGAAAGAAATTTCGTCCCGAAATTTAGCATGCGGTTACTGAGGAAGCTAGTTGTGTTGCCTTGTTTACTGGTTTTCCTGGGGTGTCACATCATCCCCCCGTTGATTTGGAATTTCGTCCCGAAATTCTGTAGTAGCTTCAGCCTCAGTAGTGGTTGCACTGTTTCCGAATAACTGGGGATACTTGAGTTTCTTTTGGTCTTCTCATTCCCAGGTGAACTCTGGGACACGACGGGAGTTCCAACGAACTCGAACAAGAGGTATTCTAGTGTGCTTGAGGACCTTAACGTCTCGGTCCGTGATTTCAACTTGTTCCTCGATGAATCGCAACTGACCGTCGATAGTGATGTAACATCTGTGCTTGTAATCATTGTGAACAGTTCAGTTATCAATAAAGCAATGTTATTTGATCCCAATGTTTGTTTGGTTGTGTTTTACATTTTTCATGTTTTGACTTTTATTCAATTTCAAACTCTACATCGCTTTCTGGAAAGTTATACGCAAACTGGTGCGTAAACGTAACCAGTTTAATGCGACAAATACTCTGGAACATCAACATATACTTAACATACCTTAAATAACCTTTACTTAACTTAGAAATAAGTTTTGAAGGCTTTGGTTTGGCAAAAACAAGTTAATTCGCCTACAGGGACTAAATTTGACAAACTGCGAAAGTATGCCAATTTGAACTGTAACGAACGTTCCTGAACATGACCATAAGTTAAACACACCTTAAATATCCTTTATATAGCTTAGAAATAGGCTTTGAGGGGTTCGGTGTGCTAAAATAAACTTTTGGCTCATTCAGGGACTAAAAGCGTCAAAAAGTGCACAAGTTTGCATTTTCGCGCATAACTCACGTTCTGAATACCTCCGGACATCCAAAAATTTATGTAAGCACTAAAATATTTTATTTTAGTGTTTGGCATAAGAAAAATCCATTCGTCGCGTCATTTGGATCGTTTTTCGCGCTTATGCGCATTCCGTCGTAATTAAGCGAACATCAGGACATTTTGACTGGTAGCAACCCTACTACAGTTAGACAGGCCATTGAGCTATCTGCAACCTTGACTGAATCAAAGATCAGGAAAGGTAAACTTTTCCGAAAAGGTGACAAGAAGCCGGTCGAAGAATCGAAACCAATCGAGGAATCAAAGATCATGGATGAACAGACTGGATCCCCTAAGAGGTCAAAGAAGCGAAAGGCTTCTCAGAACTACGCTGTGGTCGCTCACAATGATCAAGCCGTCCTCAACCAACCAGCTCAACCCCCTGCCAGGAAACCCTACAACGGAACTGCACCCTTGTGCAACCAATGTGGCCTACATCATCATGCTGGGGTGAAGTGCCGCACATGCCAAGTTTGCGGACTTATAGGTCATACAGCTAGGGTTTGCCCAACCGCAGCTGTACCAAATCAATCTGGCAACAATCCTGCTCAAGCTCGTTTTCCACAGGGATCTTGCTACAACTGTGGCGAGATGGGCCATTTTCGTAGGAATTGCCCAAGGCTTGCTAATGCAAATCCAGCGCAGGGATGAGCATATGATCAACCAGAAGACAACATCATTTAGAAATAATCACGTCTTATGTATTATTTTCTTTTGTTGTCAAGATCCAAGAAACAGTTGTTATCGTTGTTTATAAATAAATCTTTTATTTACATTGAAATGTATTTATGTGATTGTATGAATAAACAACATATCCCCTACAATACCGACAATCAAGGAACCGCATTCCTTGAAGAACAGACTACTCCCAAATTTCTTCCATTGTATGATCTCTTGCGTTTTTCACGAAAATCCTAAGTACCCGTTTCTTCCAAGAGAAACGAAGTACGAGGTGCCAAGTTAATAGCAATCAATAACAAGATAATAACAATTAAACAACTATGTGATTATGTGCTTATGAACATTACAAGACAAACTGTGCGGACTGTGCAAGGAATTACGTAATTATGGATGCATACATAATTATGGAATTTAGTGCACAGAAACCACAGCAAGCTTTGTCATGTACCTAGAAGTTAACCCTATTCATTTCCAATTCTGATGAAGTATCCGTTGAGGAAAAATGAACTAGCTATTCATTTTTCACTTCTGAAGAATATCCGTTGAGGAAATGAATATCCGTTTATCCTTCATTTCCAATTCTGAAGAATATCCGTTGAGGAAAATGACTCCGTTTGTGCATTTTCGTTCTGAAGAGTATCCATCGAGGGAAATGAATATCCGTTTATTTAATCCTTCATTTCCGAACCTGAGGAAACAACCGTTGAAAATGACTCCGTTAGTTCACTTTCGTTTCTGAAGATTATCCGTTGAGGAAATGAATATTCGTTGTTTAATCCTTCATTTCCGAACCTGAGGAAACAACCGTTGAAAATGACTCCGTTAGTTCATTTTCGTTTCTGAAGATTATTCGTTGAGGAAATGAATATCCGTTTATCTATCATTTTCATTTCCGTTTCTGAAGAAGCAACCGTTGAAAATGACTCCGTTTGTTCATTTTCGTTTCTGAAGATTTGTCCGTTGAGGAAATGAATATCCGTTTGTCTATCATTTTCATTTCCGTTTCTGAGGAAGCAACCGTTGAAAATGACTCCGTTTGTTCATTTTCGTTTCTGAAGATTTGTCCGTTGAGGAAATGAATATCCGTTTGTCTATCATTTTCATTTCCGTTTCTGAGGAAGCATCTGTTGAAAGTGACTCCGTTTGTTCATTTTCGTTTCCGAAGATTGTCCGTTAAGGAAATGAATCCCCGTTTGTTTATTCCTTCATTCCTGCTTCTGAAGAATACTCATTGAGGAAAATGACTCCGTTTGTTCATTTTCGTTCTGAAGAATGTCCGTTAAGGAAATGACAGGATTATGCCTTACATATCTCTGGTGGTTATCTGACACAAAGTCACAAATAGACTCCTACGAATTAATTTCGGGACGAAATTTCCTAAAGTAGGGGAGACTGTGACACCCGTGTCACTGCGACCATCAAACAACTGCCAAGCCAATGAAATATTGTATTTCATACTTGGTATTTGTAAAAATATGTGTATCGTTTGCACATATCAACTCTTGTTCGATTTCAAGCTCTAAATCGCCTTCTGGAAGGTTATACGCGCACTGATGCGTAAATATAACCAGTTTAATGCAACGAACACTCCGGAATAGTGAAATAGGCTTAACATACCTTAAATAACCTTTACATAACTTAGAAATAAGTTTTGAAGGCTTTGGTATGGCAAAATCAAGTTAAATCGCTTACAGGGACTAAAGTTGACAAACTGCGAAAGTATGCCAATTTGAACTGTAACAGACATTCCGGAACATGACTATAAGTTAAACATACCCTAAATATCCTTCACATAGCTTAGAAATAGGCTTTGAGGGGTTCGGTGTGCTAAAATAAACTTTTGGGTCATTCAGGGACTAAAAGCGTCAAAAAGTGCACAAGTTTGCATTTTCGCGCAAAACTTACGTTCTGAATACATCCGGACATCCAAAAATTTATGTAAGCACTAAAATATTTTATTTTAGTGTTTGGCATAAGAAAAATCCATTTGTTTCGTCATTTGGATCGTTTTTCGCGCTTATGCGCATTCCGTCGTAATTAAGCGAACATCGCGTTCGTACGACCACACGAACCATCATCCGGCATATTTTTGAGCATGTTTTGAGTTCCCTATACTTTAACTTCATTTTAGAGCCTTGAAATGAGGTTAACGGGGTTCAAACGCATCGAAAAAGGCCTTAAACACGTGCAGGGACCATTTCTGCCAATTCTGAAACTTTTCTGATTCAGGGGGGTGCTAGCGTAGCGCGAGCCCTAAGGGCCTACCCGTCGCGCTACGCGACTGCATGATCAGACCAGATTCAATGTTTTAACATCAGATTTCAGCTGATTAATCCTCCACCACACATTCTCACATGTCTAGTCAGCGGATAAGAACCATTTTTAGCTACCATGAGTTTCCGACAAGTGTACGGGTTGGATCATGGCACGTTTTCCATCAAACGATCTCAACGGTGGACCGAAAACTATATATACCCCATGCCCCCCATTGCATAACTTACAAGAATTCTGATTTTAGAAACTCTAAGTTGAAACCATTGTTTCATACCTGAGATTCTTGGATCGGGATTAGCATTCGGGGACCCTGGGTAAGTATTCTTTCGTTCTTTTATTGCTTTTCGAGTCTTTCGAGTCTGAAAGTCAAACTTTGTTTGACTTTCTACATTGACCAGTTATGGTCAATGCGAAGTTCGTTTGAACTTCGCAACGTGAGTGTAATCACGTTGGTTATAGTCCCTTGGGACTATGCCCACTGATTACCACGTTGACTAGGGTCGTAGGGTAGGCGATCTAATAAATCGCCTATACCTTCGAACCCGACCCAGTTTGGTCGATCATTAGGATCCGACCAAATACATTAGGTGACCCTAGTATAGGGCATAACCTTCCGAGGTTATACCCTATGGTCACATCGTTTAAGTAGTTGTATGATAGGTAGTTTATATGCCTTAGGTAAATTACCAGAATACCCTTTTCATGTATAATTGGTAATTAAGCATATGTAACCTAAACTTTTGTCACATAACTGATTATGTAACATGTTTAGGCATATAACACTTGTCATAGGACTAGTTAGGCGGTCCGAACGCGTTTCACGCGAACGACGCGTTAAAGTAGCATAAGCTACCTAAACGGGTCGTAATGGGTCGTAAACACTTAGGTTAAGTTTCATTTAGTATGTAGGCTTTGTTAAACCAAATGACACGAGTCTCTACACTCGTTTGGTGCCCGATCTTCCGATTTAGGTCCGGTTTATTAATGTAGTTACCTATAGTAGGTGCCGTTTGATTCCGTGATCTCTATCTTTGCTTGGTGGTTATCCTAGGACTTCTGAGCAATCTCAAGTGAGTACATAGACCCCTCTTTTACTGTTTTCCAAACTGTTTTGGGGTGAAACACATGTGCCTACTTATTACATTCATGCTTTCCCGTTTTCACATCATATACCTGCTATGTTCGTTAGTACATTATAGTACATGATTTCATTACATTTTATGCTATGTATGTCCATTGTGTGCATACTTAGTCCATTGTTTTACATTACATTTTGTTGCATATGCTCATCCAGTATATGAACACATTATATTACATTTTGAACCGTTTATAACTATTTGACTATGTGAACCGTTGTAATCGTTTGTATCTGTGAACCGTTTGTACCTGTGAACCGTTTGTATCTGTGAACCGTTTATAACTATGAACCATTTGTATCTGTGAACCGTTTGTATCTGAGAACCGTTTGTATCTGTGAACCGTTTGTATCTGTGAACCGTTTGTATCTGAGAACCGTTTGTATCTGAGAACCGTTTGTATCTGTGAACCATTTGTATCTGTGAACCGTTTATATCTATGAACCGTTTGTATCTGTGAACCGTTTGTATCTGTGAACCGTTTGTATCTGTGAACCGTATTTGACCATACATAAACATTTCTACTATTGTTAAACATTACTTTGGTGGTTTGGTTTGATTAAATGATTAAGTAACGATACGTGTGTAATATGATACAAGCATGGTGGATACGCCGCTGGTACTTCCTATATATAAGTGTTTGTATGGTATTACATATTGTAGCGTTATTTGAATCATTTCAGTTTGATACATATAACATTTTATACAAATAACATACTTTTTACAATACATTGTTTTACAAACAACTTATCTTATACAAACTCAT
The DNA here is from genome assembly GCA_030545235.1 of Helianthus tuberosus. NCBI lineage: Eukaryota > Viridiplantae > Streptophyta > Magnoliopsida > Asterales > Asteraceae > Helianthus > Helianthus tuberosus. The sequence continues at coordinate 89,997,294 of CM060448.1, forward strand.
TTTACAATGGTTAATCATTTAACCATACATTATTCTCTTATTTATACATATCATTTGATCTTATCATTTTTCAAATGATTTACAAAACAAAGCAAATTACAAGGTTCATGACTAAACATCTCAAACATAAGTCATGAAACCTATTTTCACAAAACCTATGTATCTCACAGGCATTTTTATGCTGACGTACCTATTTTCACATGTGTTTTTCAGGAGCTGTTGCATAAGATGATCAAGATACACATAGGCAGACTTGGGCTTTAGTGACAATAAAAGATGCAAGACTAGTTAATTATGTTGTATTTCTTTGTTTGATAAGACATTGTAACATTTTTAATCAATAAAACGAAACTTCAATTGCCATGGATTTGAAACAATTAATTCTGTTACAACACTCCCCGACATTTCCGCCACGTTTTGTATGTTCTACGTGGTCGGGGTGTGACAGAAAAGATGGTATCAGAGCCAATGGTTATAGGGAATTAGGTTATTAGTAATGCTTTGACCTAGTCTATAACTTTCTTAGGACCCTAACGCGAGTTTACTTGCGTTTAGTCATAAAACAATACCGTCACCTATCCTTAGGCGACGACCACAACAAGAACATAAATTTCAAAACCGCTTTGAAAACTAATCATCTGTTCTAGGATGATTGATTACTAGGTTTTGAACCCTCTATTGTAAGGTTTTGAACCCTCTGTTATATGGTTTTGAACCCCTTTGAGTTTTCAAAATCTCGTCAAGGTTTTGGGTTTTAAATAATGTGAACACGTGCAAACTGGAAGGGTGAATGCCTGTATTCTGGGTTTTCTGTCTAGGCAAGCACTTCGTATACATCTCATCAGACGCGAGACCAGTTGTGCTTACCTGGGAATTCTTGGGATGAGTGTTCACTTATAGGCGAGCATGTCTTCGCGATACATTATTTTTGACCTACTTACTTTGATTAATCACCGAGGTCGTTTGTTGCTTTGTAGTAACAAACAAATGACCACTACCCTTGCTTTCATCAGATTTGTTTCATCTCATTCTTTTCGTCTAATTCTCTCACTCGTTTCCTTTCATGTTTTCTCTTTTAGAATGCCTCCTCGACGCGAGAACCAGATAGCGACTGCCGAACTGGTAGAAATCATTGCGCAGCAAATGGCTGCTCAATTCCCAAACCTCTTTGCTCAATGGAATCAAGCCAACAACAACAACAATTGTCCATGCAATTTCAAGAGTTTTAACTTGGCGAAACCACTCAAGTTTAGTGGTTCTGAGGGAGCGACAGGGCTTCTTCAATGGTTCGAGAGCATTGAGAATACCTTCCGCCATGTGCAGTGTCCTGACAATCGCAAGGTCGAGTTTGCTTCGAGTGTGTTCCAGAAGAGAGCCCTTACGTGGTGGAATGGGGTTATGAGAGATCGTGGTGCGGAAGTTGCTCTAGCACAGACATGGGCTAAACTTAGGGCCCTTATGATGAAGGAATTATGTCCTCGACACGAGATCAGGGCTTTGGAAAGGGAATTCGACAATCTTGAGCAAGACAGCGGTGAGCATCGAGCCTACACGGACCGTTATGAAGAGTTAAGTCTGTTATGCCCAAACATGGTCACGCCTTTGGATAAGGCAATCGAAAAGTACATTGATGGCCTCCCTGACTCAATACAGGACATTTTGACTGGTAGCAACCCTACTACAGTTAGACAGGCCATTGAGCTATCTGCAACCTTGACTGAATCAAAGATCAGGAAAGGTAAACTTTTCCGAAAAGGTGACAAGAAGCCGGTCGAAGAATCGAAACCAATCGAGGAATCAAAGATCATGGATGAACAGACTGGATCCCCTAAGAGGTCAAAGAAGCGAAAGGCTTCTCAGAACTACGCTGTGGTCGCTCACAATGATCAAGCCGTCCTCAACCAACCAGCTCAACCCCCTGCCAGGAAACCCTACAACGGAACTGCACCCTTGTGCAACCAATGTGGCCTACATCATCATGCTGGGGTGAAGTGCCGCACATGCCAAGTTTGCGGACTTATAGGTCATACAGCTAGGGTTTGCCCAACCGCAGCTGTACCAAATCAATCTGGCAACAATCCTGCTCAAGCTCGTTTTCCACAGGGATCTTGCTACAACTGTGGCGAGATGGGCCATTTTCGTAGGAATTGCCCAAGGCTTGCTAATGCAAATCCAGCGCAGGGATGAGCATATGATCAACCAGAAGACAACATCGTTTAGAAATAATCACGTCTTATGTATTATTTTCTTTTGTTGTCAAGATCCAAGAAACAGTTGTTATCGTTGTTTATAAATAAATCTTTTATTTACATTGAAATGTATTTATGTGATTGTATGAATAAACAACATATCCCCTACAATACCGACAATCAAGGAACCGCATTCCTTGAAGAACAGACTACTCCCAAATTTCTTCCATTGTATGATCTCTTGCGTTTTTCACGAAAATCCTAAGTACCCGTTTCTTCCAAGAGAAACGAAGTACGAGGTGCCAAGTTAATAGCAATCAATAACAAGATAATAACAATTAAACAACTATGTGATTATGTGCTTATGAACATTACAAGACAAACTGTGCGGACTGTGCAAGGAATTACGTAATTATGGATGCATACATAATTATGGAATTTAGTGCACAGAAACCACAGCAAGCTTTGTCATGTACCTAGAAGTTAACCCTATTCATTTCCAATTCTGATGAAGTATCCGTTGAGGAAAAATGAACTAGCTATTCATTTTTCACTTCTGAAGAATATCCGTTGAGGAAATGAATATCCGTTTATCCTTCATTTCCAATTCTGAAGAATATCCGTTGAGGAAAATGACTCCGTTTGTGCATTTTCGTTCTGAAGAGTATCCATCGAGGGAAATGAATATCCGTTTATTTAATCCTTCATTTCCGAACCTGAGGAAACAACCGTTGAAAATGACTCCGTTAGTTCACTTTCGTTTCTGAAGATTATCCGTTGAGGAAATGAATATTCGTTGTTTAATCCTTCATTTCCGAACCTGAGGAAACAACCGTTGAAAATGACTCCGTTAGTTCATTTTCGTTTCTGAAGATTATCCGTTGAGGAAATGAATATCCGTTTATCTATCATTTTCATTTCCGTTTCTGAAGAAGCAACCGTTGAAAATGACTCCGTTTGTTCATTTTCGTTTCTGAAGATTTGTCCGTTGAGGAAATGAATATCCGTTTGTCTATCATTTTCATTTCCGTTTCTGAGGAAGCAACCGTTGAAAATGACTCCGTTTGTTCATTTTCGTTTCTGAAGATTTGTCCGTTGAGGAAATGAATATCCGTTTGTCTATCATTTTCATTTCCGTTTCTGAGGAAGCATCTGTTGAAAGTGACTCTGTTTGTTCATTTTCGTTTCCGAAGATTGTCCGTTAAGGAAATGAATCCCCGTTTGTTTATTCCTTCATTCCTGCTTCTGAAGAATACTCGTTGAGGAAAATGACTCCGTTTGTTCATTTTCGTTCTGAAGAATGTCCGTTAAGGAAATGACAGGATTATGCCTTACATATCTCTGGTGGTTATCTGACACAAAGTCACAAATAGACTCCTACGAATTAATTTCGGGACGAAATTTCCTAAAGTAGGGGAGACTGTGACACCCGTGTCACTGCGACCATCAAACAACTGCCAAGCCAATGAAATATTGTATTTCATACTTGGTATTTGTAAAAATATGTGTATCGTTTGCACATATCAACTCTTGTTCGATTTCAAGCTCTAAATCGCCTTCTGGAAGGTTATACGCGCACTGATGCGTAAATATAACCAGTTTAATGCAACGAACACTCCGGAATAGTGAAATAGGCTTAACATACCTTAAATAACCTTTACATAACTTAGAAATAAGTTTTGAAGGCTTTGGTATGGCAAAATCAAGTTAAATCGCTTACAGGGACTAAAGTTGACAAACTGCGAAAGTATGCCAATTTGAACTGTAACAGACATTCCGGAACATGACTATAAGTTAAACATACCCTAAATATCCTTCACATAGCTTAGAAATAGGCTTTGAGGGGTTCGGTGTGCTAAAATAAACTTTTGGGTCATTCAGGGACTAAAAGCGTCAAAAAGTGCACAAGTTTGCATTTTCGCGCAAAACTTACGTTCTGAATACATCCGGACATCCAAAAATTTATGTAAGCACTAAAATATTTTATTTTAGTGTTTGGCATAAGAAAAATCCATTTGTTTCGTCATTTGGATCGTTTTTCGCGCTTATGCGCATTCCGTCGTAATTAAGCGAACATCGCGTTCGTACGACCACACGAACCATCATCCGGCATATTTTTGAGCATGTTTTGAGTTCCCTATACTTTAACTTCATTTTAGAGCCTTGAAATGAGGTTAACGGGGTTCAAACGCATCGAAAAAGGCCTTAAACACGTGCAGGGACCATTTCTGCCAATTCTGAAACTTTTCTGATTCAGGGGGGTGCTAGCGTAGCGCGAGCCCTAAGGGCCTACCCGTCGCGCTACGCGACTGCATGATCAGACCAGATTCAATGTTTTAACATCAGATTTCAGCTGATTAATCCTCCACCACACATTCTCACATGTCTAGTCAGCGGATAAGAACCATTTTTAGCTACCATGAGTTTCCGACAAGTGTACGGGTTGGATCATGGCACGTTTTCCATCAAACGATCTCAACGGTGGACCGAAAACTATATATACCCCATGCCCCCCATTGCATAACTTACAAGAATTCTGATTTTAGAAACTCTAAGTTGAAACCATTGTTTCATACCTGAGATTCTTGGATCGGGATTAGCATTCGGGGACCCTGGGTAAGTATTCTTTCGTTCTTTTATTGCTTTTCGAGTCTTTCGAGTCTGAAAGTCAAACTTTGTTTGACTTTCTACATTAACCAGTTATGGTCAATGCGAAGTTCGTTTGAACTTCGCAACGTGAGTGTAATCACGTTGGTTATAGTCCCTTGGGACTATGCCCACTGATTACCACGTTGACTAGGGTCGTAGGGTAGGCGATCTAATAAATCGCCTATACCTTCGAACCCGACCCAGTTTGGTCGATCATTAGGATCCGACCAAATACATTAGGTGACCCTAGTATAGGGCATAACCTTCCGAGGTTATACCCTATGGTCACATCGTTTAAGTAGTTGTATGATAGGTAGTTTATATGCCTTAGGTAAATTACCAGAATACCCTTTTCATGTATAATTGGTAATTAAGCATATGTAACCTAAACTTTTGTCACATAACTGATTATGTAACATGTTTAGGCATATAACACTTGTCATAGGACTAGTTAGGCGGTCCGAACGCGTTTCACGCGAACGACGCGTTAAAGTAGCATAAGCTACCTAAACGGGTCGTAATGGGTCGTAAACACTTAGTTTAAGTTTCATTTAGTATGTAGGCTTTGTTAAACCAAATGACACGAGTCTCTACACTCGTTTGGTGCCCGATCTTCCGATTTAGGTCCGGTTTATTAATGTAGTTACCTATAGTAGGTGCCGTTTGATTCCGTGATCTCTATCTTTGCTTGGTGGTTATCCTAGGACTTCTGAGCAATCTCAAGTGAGTACATAGACCCCTCTTTTACTGTTTTCCAAACTGTTTTGGGGTGAAACACATGTGCCTACTTATTACATTCATGCTTTCCCGTTTTCACATCATATACCTGCTATGTTCGTTAGTACATTATAGTACATGATTTCATTACATTTTATGCTATGTATGTCCATTGTGTGCATACTTAGTCCATTGTTTTACATTACATTTTGTTGCATATGCTCATCCAGTATATGAACACATTATATTACATTTTGAACCGTTTATAACTATTTGACTATGTGAACCGTTGTAATCGTTTGTATCTGTGAACCGTTTGTACCTGTGAACCGTTTGTATCTGTGAACCGTTTATAACTATGAACCATTTGTATCTGTGAACCGTTTGTATCTGAGAACCGTTTGTATCTGTGAACCGTTTGTATCTGTGAACCGTTTGTATCTGAGAACCGTTTGTATCTGAGAACCGTTTGTATCTGTGAACCGTTTGTATCTGTGAACCGTTTATATCTGTGAACCGTTTGTATCTGTGAACCGTTTGTATCTGTGAACCGTTTGTATCTGTGAACCGTATTTGACCATACATAAACATTTCTACTATTGTTAAACATTACTTTGGTGGTTTGGTTTGATTAAATGATTAAGTAACGATACGTGTGTAATATGATACAAGCATGGTGGATACGCCGCTGGTACTTCCTATATATAAGTGTTTGTATGGTATTACATATTGTAGCATTATTTGAATCATTTCAGTTTGATACATATAACATTTTATACAAAAAACATACTTTTTACAATACATTGTTTTACAAACAACTTATCTTATACAAACTCATTTTACAATGGTTAATCATTTAACCATACATTATTCTCTTATTTATACATATCATTTGATCTTATCATTTTTCAAATGATTTACAAAACAAAGCAAATTACAAGGTTCATGACTAAACATCTCAAACATAAGTCATGAAACCTATTTTCACAAAACCTATGTATCTCACAGGCATTTTTATGCTGACGTACCTATTTTCACATGTGTTTTTCAGGAGCTGTTGCATAAGATGATCAAGATACACATAGGCAGACTTGGGCTTTAGTGACAATAAAAGATGCAAGACTAGTTAATTATGTTGTATTTCTTTGTTTGATAAGACATTGTAACATTTTTAATCAATAAAACGAAACTTCAATTGCCATGGATTTGAAACAATTAATTCTGTTACAACACTCCCCGACATTTCCGCCACGTTTTGTATGTTCTACGTGGTCGGGGTGTGACAGAAAAGATGGTATCAGAGCCAATGGTTATAGGGAATTAGGTTATTAGTAATGCTTTGACCTAGTCTATAACTTTCTTAGGACCCTAACGCGAGTTTACTTGCGTTTAGTCATAAAACAATACCGTCACCTATCCTTAGGCGACGACCACAACAAGAACATAAATTTCAAAACCGCTTTGAAAACTAATCATCTGTTCTAGGATGATTGATTACTAGGTTTTGAACCCTCTATTGTAAGGTTTTGAACCCTCTGTTATATGGTTTTGAACCCCTTTGAGTTTTCAAAATCTCGTCAAGGTTTTGGGTTTTAAATAATGTGAACACGTGCAAACTGGAAGGGTGAATGCCTGTATTCTGGGTTTTCTGTCTAGGCAAGCACTTCGTATACATCTCATCAGACGCGAGACCAGTTGTGCTTACCTGGGAATTCTTGGGATGAGTGTTCACTTATAGGCGAGCATGTCTTCGCGATACATTATTTTTGACCTACTTACTTTGATTAATCACCGAGGTCGTTTGTTGCTTTGTAGTAACAAACAAATGACCACTACCCTTGCTTTCATCAGATTTGTTTCATCTCATTCTTTTCGTCTAATTCTCTCACTCGTTTCCTTTCATGTTTTCTCTTTTAGAATGCCTCCTCGACGCGAGAACCAGATAGCGACTGCCGAACTGGCAGAAATCATTGCGCAGCAAATGGCTGCTCAATTCCCAAACCTCTTTGCTCAATGGAATCAAGCCAACAACAACAACAATTGTCCATGCAATTTCAAGAGTTTTAACTCGGCGAAACCACTCAAGTTTAGTGGTTCTGAGGGAGCGACAGGGCTTCTTCAATGGTTCGAGAGCATTGAGAATACCTTCCGCCATGTGCAGTGTCCTGACAATCGCAAGGTCGAGTTTGCTTCGAGTGTGTTCCAGAAGAGAGCCCTTACGTGGTGGAATGGGGTTATGAGAGATCGTGGTGCGGAAGTTGCTCTAGCACAGACATGGGCTAAACTTAGGGCCCTTATGATGAAGGAATTATGTCCTCGACACGAGATCAGGGCTTTGGAAAGGGAATTCGACAATCTTGAGCAAGACAGCGGTGAGCATCGAGCCTACACGGACCGTTATGAAGAGTTAAGTCTGTTATGCCCAAACATGGTCACGCCTTTGGATAAGGCAATCGAAAAGTACATTGATGGCCTCCCTGACTCAATACAGGACATTTTGACTGGTAGCAACCCTACTACAGTTAGACAGGCCATTGAGCTATCTGCAACCTTGACTGAATCAAAGATCAGGAAAGGTAAACTTTTCCGAAAAGGTGACAAGAAGCCGGTCGAAGAATCGAAACCAATCGAGGAATCAAAGATCATGGATGAACAGACTGGATCCCCTAAGAGGTCAAAGAAGTGAAAGGCTTCTCAGAACTACGCTGTGGTCGCTCACAATGATCAAGCCGTCCTCAACCAACCAGCTCAACCCCCTGCCAGGAAACCCTACAACGGAACTGCACCCTTGTGCAACCAATGTGGCCTACATCATCATGCTGGGGTGAAGTGCCGCACATGCCAAGTTTGCGGACTTATAGGTCATACAGCTAGGGTTTGCCCAACCGCAGCTGTACCAAATCAATCTGGCAACAATCCTGCTCAAGCTCGTTTTCCACAGGGATCTTGCTACAACTGTGGCGAGATGGGCCATTTTCGTAGGAATTGCCCAAGGCTTGCTAATGCAAATCCAGCGCAGGGATGAGCATATGATCAACCAGAAGACAACATCGTTTAGAAATAATCACGTCTTATGTATTATTTTCTTTTGTTGTCAAGATCCAAGAAACAGTTGTTATCGTTGTTTATAAATAAATCTTTTATTTACATTGAAATGTATTTATGTGATTGTATGAATAAACAACATATCCCCTACAATACCGACAATCAAGGAACCGCATTCCTTGAAGAACAGACTACTCCCAAATTTCTTCCATTGTATGATCTCTTGCGTTTTTCACGAAAATCCTAAGTACCCGTTTCTTCCAAGAGAAACGAAGTACGAGGTGCCAAGTTAATAGCAATCAATAACAAGATAATAACAATTAAACAACTATGTGATTATGTGCTTATGAACATTACAAGACAAACTGTGCGGACTGTGCAAGGAATTACGTAATTATGGATGCATACATAATTATGGAATTTAGTGCACAGAAACCACAGCAAGCTTTGTCATGTACCTAGAAGTTAACCCTATTCATTTCCAATTCTGATGAAGTATCCGTTGAGGAAAAATGAACTAGCTATTCATTTTTCACTTCTGAAGAATATCCGTTGAGGAAATGAATATCCGTTTATCCTTCATTTCCAATTCTGAAGAATATCCGTTGAGGAAAATGACTCCGTTTGTGCATTTTCGTTCTGAAGAGTATCCATCGAGGGAAATGAATATCCGTTTATTTAATCCTTCATTTCCGAACCTGAGGAAACAACCGTTGAAAATGACTCCGTTAGTTCACTTTCGTTTCTGAAGATTATCCGTTGAGGAAATGAATATTCGTTGTTTAATCCTTCATTTCCGAACCTGAGGAAACAACCGTTGAAAATGACTCCGTTAGTTCATTTTCGTTTCTGAAGATTATCCGTTGAGGAAATGAATATCCGTTTATCTACCATTTTCATTTCCGTTTCTGAAGAAGCAACCGTTGAAAATGACTCCGTTTGTTCATTTTCGTTTCTGAAGATTTGTCCGTTGAGGAAATGAATATCCGTTTGTCTATCATTTTCATTTCCGTTTCTGAGGAAGCAACCGTTGAAAATGACTCCGTTTGTTCATTTTCGTTTCTGAAGATTTGTCCGTTGAGGAAATGAATATCCGTTTGTCTATCATTTTCATTTCCGTTTCTGAGGAAGCATCTGTTGAAAGTGACTCCGTTTGTTCATTTTCGTTTCCGAAGATTGTCCGTTAAGGAAATGAATCCCCGTTTGTTTATTCCTTCATTCCTGCTTCTGAAGAATACTCGTTGAGGAAAATGACTCCGTTTGTTCATTTTCGTTCTGAAGAATGTCCGTTAAGGAAATGACAGGATTATGCCTTACATATCTCTGGTGGTTATCTGACACAAAGTCACAAATAGACTCCTACGAATTAATTTCGGGACGAAATTTCCTAAAGTAGGGGAGACTGTGACACCCGTGTCACTGCGACCATCAAACAACTGCCAAGCCAATGAAATATTGTATTTCATACTTGGGATTTGTAAAAATATGTGTATCGTTTGCACATATCAACTCTTGTTCGATTTCAAGCTCTAAATCGCCTTCTGGAAGGTTATACGCGCACTGATGCGTAAATATAACCAGTTTAATGCAACGAACACTCTGGAATAGTGAAATAGGCTTAACATACCTTAAATAACCTTTACATAACTTAGAAATAAGTTTTGAAGGCTTTGGTATGGCAAAATCAAGTTAAATCGCTTACAGGGACTAAAGTTGACAAACTGCGAAAGTATGCCAATTTGAACTGTAACAGACATTCCGGAACATGACTATAAGTTAAACATACCCTAAATATCCTTCACATAGCTTAGAAATAGGCTTTGAGGGGTTCGGTGTGCTAAAATAAACTTTTGGGTCATTCAGGGACTAAAAGCGTCAAAAAGTGCACAAGTTGGCATTTTCGCGCATAACTTACGTTCTGAATACATCCGGACATCCAAAAATTTATGTAAGCACTAAAATATTTTATTTTAGTGTTTGGCATAAGAAAAATCCATTTGTTTCGTCATTTGGATCGTTTTTCGCGCTTATGCTCATTCCGTCGTAATTAAGCGAACATCGCGTTCGTACGACCACACGAACCATCATCCGGCATATTTTTGAGCATGTTTTGAGTTCCCTGTACTTTAACTTCATTTTAGAGCCTTGAAATGAGGTTAACGGGGTTCAAACGCATCGAAAAAGGCCTTAAACACGTGCAGGGACCATTTCTGCCAATTCTGAAACTTTTCTGATTCAGGGGGGTGCTAGCGTAGCGCGAGCCCTAAGGGCCTACCCGTCACGCTACGTGACTACATGATCAGACCAGATTCAATGTTTTAACATCAGATTTCAGCTGATTAATCCTCCACCACACATTCTCACATGTCTAGTCAGCGGATAAGAACCATTTTTAGCTACCATGAGTTTCCGACAAGTGTACGGGTTGGATCATGGCACGTTTTCCATCAAACGATCTCAACGGTGGACCGAAAACTATATATACCCCATGCCCCCCATTGCATAACTTACAAGAATTCTGATTTTAGAAACTCTAAGTTGAAACAATTGTTTCATACCTGAGATTCTTGGATCGGGATTAGCATTCGGGGACCCTGGGTAAGTATTCTTTCGTTCTTTTATTGCTTTTCGAGTCTTTCGAGTCTGAAAGTCAAACTTTGTTTGACTTTCTACATTGACCAGTTATGGTCAATGCGAAGTTCGTTTGAACTTCGCAACGTGAGTGTAATCACGTTGGTTATAGTCCCTTGGGACTATGCCCACTGATTACCACGTTGACTAGGGTCGTAGGGTAGGCGATCTAATAAATCGCCTATACCTTCGAACCCGACCCAGTTTGGTCGATCATTAGGATCCGACCAAATACATTAGGTGACCCTAGTATAGGGCATAACCTTCCGAGGTTATACCCTATGGTCACATCGTTTAAGTAGTTGTATGATAGGTAGTTTATATGCCTTAGGTAAATTACCAGAATACCCTTTTCATGTATAATTGGTAATTAAGCATATGTAACCTAAACTTTTGTCACATAACTGATTATGTAACATGTTTAGGCATATAACACTTGTCATAGGACTAGTTAGGCGGTCCGAACGCGTTTCACGCGAACGACGCGTTAAAGTAGCATAAGCTACCTAAACGGGTCGTAATGCGTCGTAAACACTTAGGTTAAGTTTCATTTAGTATGTAGGCTTTGTTAAACCAAATGACACGAGTCTCTACACTCGTTTGGTTTACAAACCCTAATGCTACCCGATCTTCCGATTTAGGTCCGGTTTATTAATGTAGTTACCTATAGTAGGTGTCGTTTGATTCCGTGATCTCTATCTTTGCTTGGTGGTTATCCTAGGACTTCTGAGCAATCTCAAGTGAGTACATAGACCCCTCTTTTACTGTTTTCCAAACTGTTTTGGGGTGAAACACATGTGCCTACTTATTACATTCATGCTTTCCCGTTTTCACATCATATACCTGCTATGTTCGTTAGTACATTATAGTACATGATTTCATTATATTTTATGCTATGTATGTCCATTGTGTGCATACTTAGTACATTGTTTTACATTACATTTTGTTGCATATGCTCATCCAGTATATGAACACATTATATTACATTTTGAACCGTTTATAACTATTTGACTATGTGAACCGTTGTAATCGTTTGTATCTGTGAACCGTTTGTACCTGTGAACCGTTTGTATCTGTGAACCGTTTATAACTATGAACCGTTTGTATCTGTGAACCGTTTGTATCTGAGAACCGTTTGTATCTGTGAACCGTTTGTATCTGTGAACCGTTTGTATCTGAGAACCGTTTGTATCTGTGAACCGTTTGTATCTGTGAACCGTTTATATCTGTGAACCGTTTGTATCTGTGAACCGTTTGTATCTGTGAACCGTTTGTATCTGTGAACCGTATTTGACCATACATAAACATTTCTACTATTGTTAAACATTACTTTGGTGGTTTGGTTTGATTAAATGATTAAGTAACGATACGTGTGTAATATGATACAAGCATGGTGGATACGCCGCTGGTACTTCCTATATATAAGTGTTTGTATGGTATTACATATTGTAGCGTTATTTGAATCATTTCAGTTTGATACATATAACATTTTATACAAATAACATACTTTTTACAATACATTGTTTTACAAACAACTTATCTTATACAAACTCATTTTACAATGGTTAATCATTTAACCATACATTGTTCTCTTATTTATACATATCATTTGATCTTATCATTTTTCAAATGATTTACAAAACAAAGCAAATTACAAGGTTCATGACTAAACATTTTCTCAAACATAAGTCATGAAACCTATTTTCACAAAACCTATGTATCTCACAGGCATTTTTATGCTGACGTACCTATTTTCACATGTGTTTTTCAGGAGCTGTTGCATAAGATGATCAAGATACACATAGGCAGACTTGGGCTTTAGTGACAATAAAAGATGCAAGACTAGTTAATTATGTTGTATTTCTTTGTTTGATAAGACATTGTAACATTTTTAATCAATAAAACGAAACTTCAATTGCCATGGATTTGAAACAATTAATTCTGTTACAACACTCCCCGACATTTCCGCCACGTTTTGTATGTTCTACGTGGTCGGGGTGTGACAGTACATGATTTCATTACATTTCATGCTATGTATGCCCATTGTGTGCGTACTTAGTACATCGTTTTACATTACATTTCATGCTATGTATGTCCACTGTGTGCATACTTAGTACATTGTTTTACTTTACATTTCTGCTATGTATGTTGACTGATAGCATGCTAGCACATTGATTTACATGACTTTCTTCTTTGTATGTTAACTTAGCATACTTAGTACATTGTTTTCATATAACATGTTCACTTTTGCTGTGACATTTGTTTTGCACAAACGAGACTATTATACGTTCATTAACATTAGCTACGCCGCTCGGTAGTAAGTACTGGTACCATAGGACTTGACAAATCCCATTCCTAACATCTCGGGTTTGTTTGGATGTAAGGAATGACTGAATCCGAAAACATTTCTTTTGATAACCTTGACTGAAAGGGTTATCCAACTGTCTCAAGGCTTGAATGTATGCGTTAACTTACCACATAAATGTTTGTATCAATGTAACATGCATTACTTTGCAAAACATAACTTTTTGATATATTCAAAATACTTTGTTTTGTACATTTCTACATTTGGATTATGTGACAATACTTTACTTACAATACATAACATTTGATACACATTACTTGACTACTTTTGGACTTATAAACATTTGACATGGCTTATACAAGGACTTTTGACTATTGGTTTAAACATAGACTTTATACATTGGTGGTTTGTTTAAGTGACTTAAGTAACGAGATGTGAGTAATATGATACAAGCATGGTGGATACGTCACTGGTACTTCCTATATATAAGTGTTTGTATTATATTACATATCATAGCGTTATTTAAATCATTCAATTTGGACTTATACATTTTACACAAGTAACACGATTTTCACAAGACTTTGGTTTACAAACAATTTATTTTATACAACTCATTTTACTTGGTTATTCATTTAACCATACATTATTTCTTTTATTTATATATATATCATTTGATCTTATCGCTTTTAAATGACTTACAAAACAAAACAATTTACAAGGTTCATGACTGACTTTCACTAAACAACTTTTTCTTAAACTTAAGTCATGAATCCTATGTTCACAAAACCTATGTATCTCACAGGCATTTTTATGCTGACGTACCTATTTTCACATGTGTTTTCAGGAGCTTTTGCGTAGGATGATGATCGTGACACTAGGGCGAACCTGTGCCTTAGAGACTTAAAATGAAGATAGACTTTGTTTAATTATGTTATAAACTCTTTGATTCCTGTTTAAAACAATGTAACTCTCATGTTGATAAATAAAATACAACTTTGTATGCCATGGTTATGAAACAAAACTCTTCTGTTACAACACTCCCCGACGTTTTCCGCCACGTTTTGTATGTTATACGTGGTCGGGGTGTGACAGAAGAGTTGGTATCAGAGCCAATGGTTATAGGGAATTAGGTTATTAGTAATTCTTTGACCTAGACTATAACTTTTCTATGACCCTAACACAAGTTATCTTGTGTTTAGATCTTAAAACATGTACATCACCTATCCTTAGGTGATTATCAAAACAAGAACCAAATTTTTCTGAAACGATTTTTGAAAAACAATCATCTGTTTTTGGATGATTTATTACAAGGTTTTGAACCCTCTGTTGTAAGGTTTTGAACCCTCTGTTATATGGTTTTGAACCCCTTTGAGTTTTCAAAAATCCCATCAAAGTTTTGGGTTTTAAATAATGTGAACACGTGCAAACTGGAAGAATGAATGCCTGTATTCTGGGTTTTCTGTCTAGGCAAGCACTTCGTATATATCTCATCAGACGCGAGACCAGTTGTGCTTACCTGGGAATTCTTGGGATGAGTATTCACTTATAGGCGAGCATGTCTTCGCGATACATTATTTTTTATCCATTTACTTTGATTAGTCACTGTGTGTCGTTTGTTTGCTTGGTAATGCGGACAAATGACCACCATCTGTTCTTTTGTTAATTTTGTTTCATCTCATTCTCTTCATCCAATCATCTCACTCGTTTCCTTTCATGTTTTCCTCTTTTAGAATGCCTCCTCGACGCGAAAACCAGATAGCGACTGCCGAACTGGCAGAAATCATTGCGCAGCAGATGGCTGCTCAATTCCCAAACCTCTTTGCTCAATGGAACCAAGCCAACAACAACAACAATGCTCCATGCAAATACAAGGATTTTAACTCGGCTAAACCACTCAAGTTTAGTGGTTCTGAAGGAGCGACTGGGCTTCTTCAATGGTTCGAGAGCATTGAGAATACTTTCCGCCACGTGCAGTGTCCTAACAATCGCAAGGTCGAGTTTTCTTCAAGTGTGTTCCAGAAGAGGGCTCTTACATGGTGGAACGGGGTTATGAGAGACCGTGGTGCAGAAGTTGCTCTAGCACAAACTTGGGCTGAACTTAGGGCTCTTATGATGAGGGAGTTCTGTCCTCGTCATGAACAGCGAGCGTTGGAGAAAGAGTTCGAGGACTTGAAACAAGACAGTGGCGAGCACAGGGAATATACTGATAGGTTTGAGGAGTTGAGTCTGCTTTGCCCAACTATGGTTACCCCACTCGATAAGGCTATCGAAAGATACATCGACGGCCTACCTGACTCAGTGCAAGACATCATTACTGGTAGTAACCCTGCCACACTCCGTCAGGCTATCGAGTTATCAACGACATTGACTGAGTCGCAGATTCGGAAGAATAAATTACATAAAAAGTGTGACAAGGGTAAGAAGCAGGCATCTGACAAGGAGGATAGCAAGAAAGGTTAAAACAAGAATGGGAAGAATTCTGGTTCCTCAAAGGGTTCAAGGAAGCGAAAGGCTTCCCAAAACTATGCCGTTACTGCACAGGCCCAAGCTGCACCAAATCAGCCTGCGCAACCACCCGCCAAGAAGCCTTATTTTGGCAATGCACCTTTGTGCAACAGGTGTAACGGCCATCACCTACCACACCTCCAGTGTCGTCAGTGCACCAACTGCGGAAGATCTGGTCATCTTGCCGCTACTTGTCGCATTCCTGTTAACCAGAACCAGGCAGTTCAGAACCAAGCCCAACAAGTTGATCAGCCTCTTGCTCAGCAACAAGGTCAAGCTGCACGACCTCATTTTCCTCCTGGTTTGTGCTACAATTGTGGGGATCTGACCCACTACAGGAACCGGTGCCCAAGGCTAGCCAACCAAAACCAGAATCAGAATCAGAATCAGGCTCCGACTCGAGGTCGAGTCTTCAACATGAATGCCCAAGAGGCGCAGGCAGACAATGAAGTGGTGAACGGTACGTTCTTTATTAATAATCAGCCTGCATCTGTTCTCTTTGATTCGGGTGCCGATAAGAGTTTTGTGTCATTGTCTTTTGAGCAAATGCTTCGCGTGTCTAGAACGAAACTAGGTAAACCTTTGACAGTAGAAGTTGCTAGCGGTGAACCCATTGTTCTTGATTCTGTTCTTCGCAACTGCCAGTTAAACCTTAACGACCATCTTTTTCCTATTGACCTCACGCCAATGCAACTTGGAAGCTTCGACATTATAGTGGGTATGGATTGGTTATCCAAGCATCACGCAGAGGTAGTTTGTTTCGAGAAGATTGTCCGTGTGCCGCTTTCATCAGGCGAGATCCTACAGGTTCATGGTGAGAAGCCTGCCGGTGGTCTCAAACTCATGTCTTGTTTTAAAGCTTGGAAGTATCTCCGAAAGAACTATGTGGCCTTCCTGGCACATGTCACAGCAGATAAAGGCAAAGGTAAGTCTATCCAAGATATTCCCGTTGCTCGGGATTATTCTGAAGTATTCCCTGAAGATTTACCTGGTCTACCTCCAGCACGCCAAGTCG
This sequence comes from Helianthus tuberosus, assembly GCA_030545235.1. Classification (NCBI taxonomy): domain Eukaryota; kingdom Viridiplantae; phylum Streptophyta; class Magnoliopsida; order Asterales; family Asteraceae; genus Helianthus; species Helianthus tuberosus. Next base: position 90,014,350 of record CM060448.1, read on the forward strand.
AGTTCCGTATTGATCTCTTACCTGGTGCAAATCCCATTGCCAGATCTCCATATCGTCTTGCACCGTCTGAGATGCAAGAGTTGTCTAAGCAGCTTCAGGAGCTCTCTGACAAAGGTTTTATCCGTCCTAGCTTTTCACCTTGGGGTGCTCCCGTACTTTTTGTCAAGAAGAAGGATGGATCTTTTAGGATGTGTATCGATTATCGTGAGCTTAACAAGCTTACCATCAAGAATCGATATCCCCTACCGCGCATAGATGATCTCTTTGATCAGTTACAAGGTGCTTCTTATTTTTCGAAGATTGATCTGCGTTCCGGGTATCATCAACTTCGTGTGCATGAAGAAGATATTCCCAAGATAGCTTTCCGCACTCGTTATGGGCATTATGAATTCACAGTCATGCCATTCGGTTTGACTAATGCTCCTGCTGTTTTCATGGACTTAATGAATAGGGTCTACAAGCGTTATTTGGATCAGTTCGTCATTGTTTTTATTGACGACATCTTGATTTATTCTAAGACGCGAGCTGATCACGAGCAACATCTTCGTCTTACTCTGGAACTCCTAAAGAAAGAGCAACTTTTCGCCAAATTCTCCAAGTGTGAATTCTGGCTTAAAGAAGTTCAATTTTTAGGACATATTATCAACGAACAAGGTATTCATGTAGATCCCTCCAAAATCAGTGCGATTAAGGATTGGGATACGCCTACTACTCCTACTGAGGTTCGTTCTTTTCTTGGTCTAGCGGGTTATTATCGCCGCTTCATTGAAAACTTCTCAAAGATTGCAGTTCCTCTAACTGCTCTAACTCAGAAGAACAAGCCCTTTGATTGGGGATTCAAACAAGAGGAAGCTTTTCAAAACTTGAAGCAGAAGCTTTGCGATGCGCCTGTTCTATCATTGCCTGAGGGTGGTGATGATTTCGTCGTTTATTGCGATGCATCTAAATTGGGTCTTGGTTGTGTTTTGATGCAAAGGAACAAAGTCATAGCATACGCATCGAGGCAGTTGAAGATACATGAGAAGAACTACACCACTCATGATCTTGAGTTGGGTGCAGTTATCTTCGCTCATAAGATCTGGAGACACTATTTTTACGGTACAAAATGTGTGGTTTTCACGGACCACAAAAGTCTTCAGCATATCTTCAACCAGAAAGAACTCAACATGAGGCAACGACGTTGGGTTGAGCTCCTAAACGACTATGACTGCGAAATTCGCTACCATCCTGGTAAGGCGAATGTCGTAGCTGATGCTTTGAGTCGCAAGGAACGTACTAAGCTTCATTGTGTTCATGTTCAATATGTTATTCAAGCTCGATCCGATATACAAGCCCGCATTTCTCAGGCTCAACAATCTTGTGTTTCACAAGGTTTGATGGATAAGGAATTTCCCTATCACATAACACCTGCTCTGGAACTGAAGGACAATGGATCGTATTTCTTCATGGACCGTTTGTGGGTCCCAAGCCAGGATGATCTTCGTACCTTGCTTATGGATGAAGCCCATAAGTCTCGTTATTCTATTCATCCGGGCTCAGATAAGATGTATAAGGATCTTCGTATTCAGTATTGGTGGCCTGGTATGAAGAAAGACATTGCCTTATATGTATCAAAATGCCTTACATGTCTTAAGGTTAAGGCTGAACATCAGCGTCCTTCTGGTTTATTGGTGCAACCAGAGATCCCAGTTTGGAAATGGGAAAACATTACTATGGATCTTGTTACCAAACTTCCACGCACAAAGAAAGGTCATGATGCCATCTGGGTAGTCGTTGATCGTCTTACTAAGTCAGCACATTTCTTGCCAATCCGTGAGGACTTTCCTGCTGACAGACTTGCAAAAATCTATGTGGATGAAATTGTAGCTCGACATGGTGTTCCTTTGAACATCATTTCTGACAGAGATGCTCGTTTCACTTCTCATTTTTGGAGAACCATGCAATCTGCTATGGGGACCCAACTTAATCTGAGCACGGCTTATCATCCGCAAACGGATGGTCAATCTGAAAGAACAATCCAGACTCTGGAGGATATGCTTAGAGCTTGTGTGATCGATTTTGGTGGTAGTTGGGATTCACATCTTCCGTTAATTGAATTCTCCTACAACAACAGTTATCACACCAGCTTCAAAATGGCTCCTTTCGAAGCTCTCTATGGTCGAAAATGTCGTTCACCAGTCTGCTGGAATGAGATTGGCGAGGCTCAGCTTACTGGACCTGCCCTCATTTTAGAGACAACTGATAAGATCAAGAAAGTTCGTGATAACCTTCAGACAGCTAGAAGCCGTCAGAAGAGTTACGCAGACCCAAAACGCAAACCCTTGGAATTTCAAGTCGGTGATCGAGTATTACTTAAGGTCTCACCTTGGAAAGGTGTGATCAGATTTGGAAAAAAGGAAAACTTGCACCTAGATACGTTGGACCATTCAAGATCGTCGAAAGAATCGGTAAGGTAGCCTACAGACTTGAGTTACCTCCTGAACTTGGAAATGTTCATCCAACTTTTCACGTGTCCAATCTCAAAAGGTGTTTAGCTGATGAAAACCTCCACATACCGCTTGGCGATATTCGTGTTGATAAAACACTGAAATTTGTTGAGAAGCCAGTGGAAATCATGGAACGTGAAGTCAAGTGGCTTAAACGCAAGCGCATTCCTTTGGTCAAAGTTCGCTGGGAAGCTAAACGTGGACCCGAGTTTACTTGGGAACGCGAAGATCAAATGAAGGCGAAATATCCGCAACTTTTCCCACGAGTTTCCTCTAAATAAATTTCGGGATGAAATTTCCACAAGTAGGGGAGACTGTAACATCTGTGCTTGTAATCATTGTGAACAGTTCAGTTATCAATAAAGCAATGTTATTTGATCCCAATGTTTGTTTGGTTGTGTTTTACATTTTTCATGTTTTGACTTTTATTCAATTTCAAACTCTACATCGCTTTCTGGAAAGTTATACGCAAACTGGTGCGTAAACGTAACCAGTTTAATGCGAAAAATACTCCGGAACATCAACATATACTTAACATACCTTAAATAACCTTTACTTAACTTAGAAATAAGTTTTGAAGGCTTTGGTATGGCAAAAACAAGTTAATTCGCCTACAGGGACTAAATTTGACAAACTGCGAAAGTATGCCAATTTGAACTGTAATGAACGTTCCTGAACATGACCATAAGTTAAACACACCATAAATATCCTTTATATAGCTTAGAAATAGGCTTTGAGGGGTTCGGTGTGCTAAAATAAACTTTTGGCTCATTCAGGGACTAAAAGCGTCAAAAAGTGCACAAGTTTGCATTTTCGCGCATAACTCACGTTCTGAATACCTCCGGACATCCAAAAATTTATGTAAGCACTAAAATATTTTATTTTAGTGTTTGGCATAAGAAAAATCCATTCGTCGCGTCATTTGGATCGTTTTTCGTGCTTATGCGCATTCCGTCGTAATTAAGCGAACATCGCAACCGTACGGCTAAACGAACCGACATCCGAGATATTTTTTAGCACATTTTAAGTTCCCTATACTTTAACTTCATTTTAGAGCTTTGAAATGAGGTTAACGGGGTTCAAACGCATCGAAAATAGCTTAAACGGGCTGCAGGGACCAAATCTGCCATTCTGCCAAACTTGGTCCTTGCGCACCTCAACACTCTCATTGTTGCGGTGCGCAAGTAGTCCCCAGACAGCAGAAAACTTGCAGAAACATTGAATCAGGTCCATTCCTCTTATGCACATGGTATTGGGCAATACTAGGGGCTCAAATGGTTTTCAAAAACCACTATCTTTAGGTGTATGGCCAAGATCAAAGCACGGTTAACAAGAAACGATCTTAACGGCTCACCGAAAACTATAAATACCCCCCCATGCCATTGCAAAACCCACAAGAATTTTGATTTGAGAAGCTCTAAGTTGGAACCATTGTTTCATACCTGAGCTACTTGGATCGAAATTAGCATTCGGGGACCCTTCGTAAGTATTCTTTCGTTCTTTTATTGCTTTTCGAGTCTGAAAGTCAAACTTTGTTTGACTTTCTGCGTTGACCAGTTTATGGTCAATGCGAAGTTCGTTTGAACTTCGCAACGTGATTGTAATCACGATGGTTATAGTCCCTTGGGACTATGCCTACTGATTACCACGTTGTCTAGGGTCGTAAGGGTAAGCGATCTAATAAATCGCTTATACCTTCGAACCCGACCCATTTGGTCGATCATTAGGATCCAACCAAATACATTAGGTGACCATAGTATATAGGGAATAACCTTCCGAGGTTATACCTTATGGTCGCTTCGTTAAGTAGTTGTATGATAGGTAGTTTATATGCCTTAGGTAAATTACCAAAATACCCTTTTCATGTGTAATTGGTAATTAAGCATATGTAACCTAAAATTTTGTCACATAACTGATTATGTAACATGTTTAGGCATATAACACTTGTCATAGGACTAGTTAGACGTTCTGAACGCTTTTCACGCGAACGACGCGTTAAAGTAGCATAAGCTACCTAAACGGGTCGTAATGGGTCGTAAGCACTTAGGTTAGGTTTCATTTAGTATGTAGGCTTTGTTAAACCATATTACATGAGTCTCCACACTCGTTTGGTTTACGAACCCTCATTCTATCTAAATCTTCCGATATAGGTCCGGTTTATTAACATAGTTACCTATATTAGGTGCCGTTTGATTCCGTGATCTCTTGCATTGCTTGGTTCTTACTCAAGGACTACTAAGCAATCTCAAGTGAGTACATAGAACCCCATCTTTTAAATGTTTTCAAGGTGTTTATGTGAGTACATAGACCCATCTTTTACTGTTTTCCAAACTGTTTTGGGGTGAAACACATGTGCCTACTTGTTACTTTCATGCTTTCCATGCTTTCACATCATATACCTGCTATGTCTGTTAGTACATTATAGTACAGGATTTCATTACATTTCATGCTATGTATGCCCATTGTGTGCGTACTTAGTACATCGTTTTACATTACATTTCATGCTATGTATGTCCATTGTGTGCATACTTAGTACATTGTTTTACTTTACATTTCTGCTATGTATGTTGACTGATAGCATGCTAGCACATTGATTTACATGACTTTCTGCTTTGTATGTTAACTTAGCATACTTAGTACATTGTTTTCATATAACATGTTCACTTTTGCTATGACATTTGGTTTGCACAAACGAGACTATTACACGTTCATTAACATTAGCTACGCCGCTCGGTAGTAAGTACTGGTACCATAGGACTTGACAAATCCCATTCCTAACATCTCGGGTTTGTTTGGATGTAAGGAATGACTGAATCCGAAAACATTTCTTTTGATAACCTTGACTGAAAGGGTTATCCGACTGTCTCAAGGCTTGAATGTATGCGTTAACTTACCACATAAATGTTTGTATCAATGTAACATGCATTACTTTGCAAAACATAACTTTTTGATATATTCAAAATACTTTGTTTTGTACATTTCTACATTTGGATTATGTGACAATACTTTACTTACAATACATAACATTTGATACACATTACTTGACTACTTTTGGACTTATAAACATTTGACATGGCTTATACAAGGACTTTTGACTATTGGTTTAAACATAGACTTTATACATTGGTGGTTTGTTTAAGTGACTTAAGTAACGAGATGTGAGTAATATGATACAAGCATGGTGGATACGTCGCTGGTACTTCCTATATATAAGTGTTTGTATTATATTACATATCATAGCGTTATTTAAATCATTCAATTTGGACTTATACATTTTACACAAGTAACACGATTTTCACAAGACTTTGGTTTACAAACAATTTATTTTATACAACTCATTTTACTTGGTTATTCATTTAACCATACATTATTTCTTTTATTTATATATATCATTTGATCTTATCGCTTTTAAATGACTTACAAAACAAAACAATTTACAAGGTTCATGACTGACTTTTACTAAACAACTTTTTCTTAAACTTAAGTCATGAATCCTATGTTCACAAAACCTATGTATCTCACAGGCATTTTTATGCTGACGTACCTATTTTCACATGTGTTTTCAGGAGCTTTTGCGTAGGATGATGATCGTGACACTAGGGCGGACCTGTGCCTTAGAGACTTAAAATGACGATAGACTTTGTTTAATTATGTTATAAACTCTTTGATTCCTGTTTAAAACAATGTAACTCTCATGTTGATAAATAAAATACAACTTTGTATGCCATGGTTATGAAACAATTAATTCTGTTACAACACTCCCCGACGTTTTCCGCCACGTTTTGTATGTTATACGTGGTCGGGGTGTGACAAGTGAGCTCCTTCAAAGGAACTACGAGGGTCTCATCTGACAGACACTTCTTCAGATTCGACACGTAGAAAACGTTGTGAACTGCACTGAGTTCTGTTGGTAGGTTCAGTTTGTAGGACACTTTGCCTATTTTCTCTATGATTTCGAATGGTCCGACATAACGCGGATTGAGTTTGCCCTTTTTTCCAAAGCGATCCACACCCTTCCAGGGTGAAACTTTAAGTAGCACTCGATCCCCAACCTGGAAATCGAGTGGTTTCCTGCCCTTATCAGCGTAGCTTTTCTGACGGTCACGAGCTGCCGCCATTCGTTGTCGTATTTGAGCAATTCTTTCTGTTGTGTCTACCACAAGTTCTGGACCAGTGATCTGACTATCCCCCACCTCTGCCCAACAAAGAGGTGATCGGCATTTACGCCCGTACAATGCCTCAAATGGAGCGGCCTGAATGCTGGTGTGGTAACTGTTGTTATATGAGAATTCCACTAGTGGCAGATGTTTTTCCCACCCGTTGCCAAAGTCAATCACACATGCCCTAAGCATGTCTTCAAGGGTCTGGATGGTGCGTTCAGACTGCCCATCCGTTTACGGGTGATAAGCTGTGCTCATATCTAAATGTGAGCCAAAGGACTTGTACATTGCTTGCCACAGTTCAGAGGTAAAACGTGCATCACGGTCAGAGATAATGGAGGTGGGCACCCCGTGCCTCGAAACCACTTCCTTAAGGTAAACATCTGCTAGAGTGGAGATCTTATCCGTTTCCTTGATAGCTAAGAAGTGTGCAGACTTTGTGAGTTGATCCACGATCACCCAAATAGTATCGTTTCCACGTTGAGATCTAGGCAGGCCAGTAACAAAATCCATGGAAATTTGCTCCCACTTCCATTGTGGTATCTCTGGTTGTTGGAGTAGGCCTGATGGTTTCTGGTATTCGGTCTTGACTCTCGCACAAGTCAAACATTTGCTAACGTAAGTTGCTATGTGAGCTTTCATTCTAGGCCACCAATACGTAGTCCTGAGATCGTGGTACATCTTATCCGAACCAAGATGTACCGAGTAACGAGACTTATGCGCTTCATCCATCACAAGCTCACGTAAGTTTCCATAGAGTGGGACCCAGATGCATCATGTTACATAGTAGGTGCCGTCTTCCTTTTGCTCTAACCGTTGCCTTGAGCCGCGTAAGGCTTCAGCCTTGATGTTTTCTGGTTTCAATGCTTCTACCTGAGCATCTCGTATCTGAGAAGGAAGACTAGACTGAATGGTAAGTTGTAATGCTCGCACACGCCTAGGTGTGGTATCTTTTCGACTGAGGGCGTCGGCCACCACATTTGCCTTGCCCGGATGGTACTTGATGGCACATTCATAATCATATAGTAGCTCCACCCATCGACGTTTTCGCATGTTCAACTCCTTTTGCTTGAAGATATGCTCGAGACTCCTGTGATCGGTGTAGATAGTGCACTTGGTACCGTACAGGTAATGTCTCCAAATCTTAAGTGCGAAAATAACAGCTCCCAGCTCTAGATCATGTGTAGTGTAGTTCCTTTCATGAACTTTAAGTTGGCGTGAGGAGTATGCTATGACCTTGTCACGTTGCATCAACACACATCCAAGACCCTGAATAGATGCGTTGCAATAGACCACAAAATCGTCTGTGCCCTCTGGTAATGAGAGAATAGGTGCACTGCAGATCCTATCCTTTAAGTGCTGAAATGCTGATTCCTGAGCATTACTCCAACGATAGGTGACGCCTTTCTGCGTTAGTAAAGTGAGAGGTTGCGCAATCTTGGAAAAATCCTTGATGAACCTCTTGTAGTAACCTACCAAACCCAGGAATTGGCGAATTTCCGTTGGTGTGCAAGGTGCAGGCCAGTTCTTAATCGAGTCTACCTTAGATGGATCAACATGAATCCCATCCTTGTTTACCACGTGGCCTAGAAAGTGGACTTCGCGAAGCCAGAAGTAACATTTCGAGAACTTTGCATAGAGTTGCTCTGTATATAGAAGTTCCAAGATAAGTCGCAAATGCTGCTCGTATTCCTCCTGAATCTTGGAATAGATCAAAATGTCGTCGATGGATACAATCACAAACTTATCCAAGTAAGGCTTGCACACTCTGTTCATAAGATCCATGAAGACTGCAGGCGCGTTTGTTAACCCAAATGGCATGACCAGAAACTCGTAATGGCCGTAGCGTGTACTGAATGCTGTTTTGGAGATGTCCTCATCCCGGACTCTCAGTTGATGGTAACCTGACCTCAGGTCAATCTTTGAATAATAGCGCGACCCTTGAAGCTGGTCGAACAAGTCGTCAATGCGTGGAAGAGGATATCGATTCTTTACGATCACCTTGTTTAGTTCGTGGTAATCTATGCACATACGGAAGGTACCGTCTTTCTTCTTCACAAACAGCACGGGAGCTCCCCAGGGCGAAGAGCTAGTACGAATGAAACCCTTTTCCAAGAGTTCTTGCAATTGTTTAGACAGTTCTTCCAGTTCGGTTGGAGCTAAGCGATAAGGTGCTCGAGCTATGGGTGCTGCTCCAGGAGCTAGCTCGATTTGGAATTCGACCTGGCGATGAGGCGGTAGCCCAGGTAAATCTTCAGGAAACACTTGAGGAAAGTCGCGTACAACTGGAATATCCTCAATTTTCTTCTCTTTCGTTGATGTGTCAGTAACAAGTGCTAAGATAGCGGTGTGACCCTTTCGCAAAGACTTCTGGGCCTTAAGAAAGGAGATGATGCCCACAACAGTACCACTCTTGTCGCCTTGAATTTCGAGAGGTTCTTTGCCAGAACGGGGAATATGAACAATCTTCTCTTTGCATAGGATTTCTTCTTATTGTTGGGATAACCAATCCATCCCAATGACGATGTCGAAACTACCCAAAACTATAGGAATGAGATTGATGGAGAATGTCTGACCAGCTAAGACGAGGTTACAACCCTTGACTATGTGACCACTGTGGTGTCTGTTGCATCTATTGCACTTTGGGTGATTCCCTCGATATCCATGTGACAACCCTCTTAATTCCATGTATTTCGTACAATTTATTAATAATAATTAATGTGCTTGACGACTGTGTGGAATTACTTAACTGCTTTCTGATATCTGTGTTATACTTACATGTATTTATTAACATACTAATAGAATATAGAAAAGTTACTAAATAGTCCGTTATGATTTCCTGAGTATTGAAAAGTAAAAACGTCACAAAAATATATATATATAGGACGCTTACGGATTAATTAAGCGCTTTAACGGGACAGTATCCAACCGAACAACCGAACTTAACCCGGAACATAAAAATATTGACATTGACATTGTTTTTCTGTTTCTGAGCCAGTTAGGGTCCCCGAATACCCTAACACCCGTTATAAATTATAACACACTAGTGACTAATTTAAAGTCCCTAATTAAACATACTAGCACCTAACTACATGGTTCAAAACCAACTAATTTCCCATCCCTCACAACCGATTGGTCCCATGTAGGGGACACACCCTTACAATTGTTTGACTATTTTATTAATTTATGCTTCATATCTAGCCTACACTTTATCCTAAGGTTAACATAGTTGGGTGGATTATAAAAATATACATGAGATCACCACCAATTCAATTCAAAACACTCAACAACAAATGCCATTTTTTCTTTTCCTCTTGTTGAGTTCGGCTGAAACCATCATCACTACACACCCACCTTCATTTGATTATTTTTTTTGACTTATGTTGGGTAGTGGGAAACACATTACATGATGGACTATGAGGAAACATGGGTTATAAATTTATATGAGAGTTATGCACTTCATTCCATCCAACACATATCTAACAACAACCACTCTCCTTCCCTCTACACCCCCTCACGGCTGAAACTATAGCCCACCATCCAACCATCATTCAACCTCCTTCAAACATTCCAAGCATACACAACGGTGCTAGAGATCATTCAAGAAGGCTCGGTGTTTTCGGAAGTGCAAGGACCTCACTACGTTGCTTTTATCCACCTAGTTTTCGCTTTGGTTCTTCCCTAGCCTCGAGCTAGTAGTAAGTGACTCTAAACATCTTCTTGATCTATTCTAGAGTGGTTAATAAGAGTTTCGTCGGTTGAAAATCACTAACATATAAGATCACCAACTAAAAGTCTACTAAAGTGATAAACAAGGTGGTTAATGGATGAATATTAGTGTAAATCATGTAGATCTTGTGTGATTATGATTATTGCTTGATTATCTAACGTTTTGCTGATTAATATTGATGTGTGATGTTGTTGTGGTCACTAAACATGATTAACGGAATCAATAAAACACAAGTTAGTAAGCTAGAGAGTGAAAACAGAATCTGTCCCGGTTTTACAGCCAACTTCAGTTGGCTGTAAATAGGTCATAAACTCAACGAAAAACCGATATTTTGAATCTAAAATATGTTATTATGAAATACGGTTCTAATGGCACCGGAATCGTAATTTTTGGACTTCGTTTACTATTTTTAATGTGTCGATTTGTAACAACAGCTTAAGCTGAATTTTGACAGCAATAAATGGGTGTCATACTTTCAGTCATAACCTGAGTGTTGTGATGAATCGGACCATGAAATTTGTACAGTAGATGACAACCGATGCATTTGTAATTACCCCACTGGAATTTCATAAATCGGACACTCGATGAATTGTTCCGTGGACTGTGGTCAGAAATACATAAATCTAAGTTCAGTCAGGAATATGAATTTTTATAAAATATTGGTAATGAACCGGACCCCGATATTTTTACACAATAAAATTTGGAATGTTTAAGACATTCTGTAAAAATTTGAGAATTTTTGGAATAATTTAACTATTTTATTTAAATGTCCGAAAACAGCCGGTTTTGAATATTAATGCCGAATTGACATAAGTTGTGACTTGCGTGTCTAAATGTCGAGTATGCTATCGGTGAATGATCTAACATGTTATATGTGTTACGTGCGCTATCGTATGTTTGCTTATGAGTGGGGAATGGATGGGGAACTTGGATGGGCATAAACCGTTAAAGTGATGCATGTTATGTGATAGATACGTGTAGGAACTTTGTGCTCTATTTGAAAATCACTAAATAACTAACTGGTAAATCATACTATGACGTGATTGACCGACCTTGACTGTTAGCTATATCTGAGAGTCTAACCGAGCAAACCGAGGTGAGTTCACACCCTTACTAAGGCATGGGATTCCCGGTGGTTGGGAATGGGATTGAGTAACTATTTATATTATCAACACTACTAGACTACCTACTACTGTCCTCGGATTGGGAAGGGCACGTACGTAAAACCTACGTACACACATACTCACTACTGTCCTCGGATTGAGAAGGGCACGTACGTAAAACCTACGTACACTCACACTTACTACTGTCCTCGGATGAGAAGGGCACGTACGTAAAACCTACGTACACTCATACTTAATACCGTCCTCGGATTGGGAAGGACACTTATGGATACGCCTAGTCTAGTAACATACATAATGGGAAGCCCCCACTAAAAATCGTAAAGGTTTGGGAATCAAGGATAATGGGTAATACATGGTTATGAAACGAACTTCCGATTTCTGATACGAACTCATTAACTAAACAACCAAACGTGAACTCACTCAACTTTGTTGTTGACTAGTTGTTACATGCCTTGCAGGTCGTTAGATGCTGTGGAGCTTGCACATGGAGGTGGTCGTTGTGGAATGCGAACTAATATGTCCCGTACTTACTAAATAAACGTTATGAACTTATGAAACTTATGTTTGGGGTCTTTAAACTTATGAACTACAAACTTATGTTTTGGTTTAACGTCTTATGCTTCCGCTGTTTAAATTGAACTTGGTTAACTTCCTTTTGGTCACCAATTGTATTGTGATTGGTTTTATTTACTAAAATACGTTGTTCAATATGATCGGTGGCTCGATCCTGGTCATGTCAAGCCTCCAAGCGGTGATACTCCGCGTGTGGATTTTGGGGGTGTGACAATCCACCCTTCCCTTGACCACCAGAAGATTGCTGACCAGGACTCTGGTAGTCATCGATCTTTCGCTGCTGTGCCTGGGACTGAACCGCAGACGAACCCTTGCTAGAGGTTCCATCCCACTTTCGTTTGTTGTCACTGGGAGTAGTAGAAGTAGTAGTAGTAGCACCAATACGCTTAGGCAGCTTGTTCTGTTCCACTGCTTGGTCTGTGAGACGATGAGCAAGACGGGTAACATCCTGAATAGTAGCAAGGTTAGCAGCAGTCACATGGCTTTGAATCTCTGGTACTAAGCCTTTGAGGTACAGCTCAGTGCGCTTGATGGGAGGATCCACCATAGTTGGACACAACACTGCCAGTTCGTTGGATCATTTCGTGTAAGCTTCTATCTCTAACCCCGTCATCTTTAGGTTAAAGAACTCCACTTCCAGCTTGTGGATGTCATCACGACTACAGTATTCACATTTGATCAGTTCCTTGAAATCATTCCATGGGGTGGCATTAGCAGCCGCCAGCCCCAGCAATCTGAACTTGCGCGTTCCACCAAGTTAGCGCAATGCCTTCGAGAGTACCAGTGGCATATTTCACCCTACGAGCCTCGGGGCATTCACACATTTCGAAGACCGATTCGAGCTTCTCGAACCAGTGGAGGAGTCCAACGGCCCCTACAGTGCCACTGAAAGTAGTAGGACGACAGTCCATAAAAGTCTTGAATGTGCATACAGGTGGCTGAGCGTTCTGACCTTGATGCGCGAGGAAGAAAAGACTGGGTTAAGCGCGAGAGTTGGGTCATGAGAGTAGGATCTAATATCCTAGGATAGGTTCGGAATAGCAGGTTATACCTCCTGCCTGAGCGGCTGCGAGTGCTGCGGTAACTTGTTCGTTGATAAGAGCTGTCAGCTGGGCTTGAGTTAGGTTCACACGTACACTCATGATCTTCACATCGAAGGAAATATGAGTGAGAAAGGTTCACGAAAGTGCGATGACAGAAGAGAGTAAGCACACATGTGTTTTCAATCAATAGTTGTTACGTTTATCTGAGCATACCACGAGTAAAGTTCTATGAAACTAGCAAGTAGGCAATATAAACATTAACCATATCACCTAGAGTGTTGAGTCTTGCACGTGGAGCGAAGCGTCGTTGTGGATCGTTGAGCACTGTTTAAGTTATAGTCTGGTTTTAACAAAAAGTTTTTCCCTTATTAAAACCAAGTTCACTATAACCAATGGCTCTGATACCAATCTGTGACACACCCAAAATCCACCTGCGGAGTATCACCACTTGGAGGCGTGACTGACCAGGATCCAGCCACCAATCATATTGAACAAGCAAATAAGTATTTATAAAAATCCAACAAATACAATTGGTGTCCACACAAAACATAGTTTAAGTTGCAAGCGGAAGCATAATGATTAAAACCAAAATAAACTATAAGTTTAAATGTTTTCAATATTTATCATGGCACACAATTGTCCATGTCCCACAACGACTCTTCCCCATGCAAGCTCCAGCTAAGTACCTATTAACCTGCAAAGCATGTAGTAACGAGTCAACAACAAAGTTGAGCGAGTTCACAGTTGGGTGTTCGTTTTAAGTTGTTCCAAAAAGAGTTTCCATTAACTGGCATCCCTGCCGTGGGGGTTACCCCATAGTTGAAAACGTGTTTAGTTTATTCCCGTTTATTCTGGCAATCCAGCCGTGGGGGCTACCCCATGTTTAATTATCTAGCTCTCTGGCCGTGGGGGCTACCCCATGTATATAATACTAGACTCGTTACCATATCGACTGCTGACTGTAGTCATGTTTATGTGCCCTGAACTGTTAATGTCTATCATCATTGACGTGCCTAGATCCATTAGTTCACGCCCGTCCTCTGCGGCACGGTGTGAGGCTTGTCAGACCTAAATAGCGCTATCTAACTAATGACCCGCTCGCCATTGGCCCGACGATTGAGTCGATATAAAAAGGAGGGACTTCGTGATAGATTTTTGGTCTAGTGAAAGTTAACTGTCCATGAGGACGAGGAATTATATTCCTGAACCCGTACTGTCCTACCCAAGAAGGACGAGGAATCCATATTCCTTAACCCATTCCCAACCCCTGGGAATCCCATGCTTTGTAGAAAGTGTGAACTCACCTTGGTTTGCTCGGTTTGCTAATTTATGTGCTCACAGATATTCAGTCAAAGCCTATAGCATGTATGTATACCCAGTCAGTTTATGTTCACATTGTTTTCACATAAGTTCAAATCATTGAATGCATGCCAGGTAGTGATCACTAATCTACACATAGTCGTTATGTAATTCGTTCACATTCACAGTTTATATGTATGTTCCTTATCCATGTTTAACAGCTAAGTGTATCGATCAAAACTAAATTATAACTGATATTATCAACATGCAAGATTTAACATATAATCAATTATTATCCTGCTTGTTTCAAGACTACACATGGCTTTTTATTTTATTCAAGAGTTATCAACTTTGTCAGATCACATGTCATCAAATGTATTGGACCCCCAACTTGAGTTACATGAATTGTGTATTATAATCACAATCTAATCATCAACATATTAATTGATCATCAACCTGTTCATCATATAAACGTCTGTATCATGTACCGACGATATAATCAAACAACAATCATGTTTCGTGACCGATTTTATTCAAGACTTGCTAGCAATCCCTAATCAATGTACGGATAACAACCCACCCGATTACCACATATTAAAGAATTGTTTATGTTTGAACTGCTTGTAAGTGATACCCTAATTCAAGCCAAAGTCCTCGAACCCCATGACTATTCTCATAACCAGTTCATAATTACATACCTAACCACATCAATTCAGTTTATGACTTGCAAGATATTTAAGCTAATAATGAATGATCATTTATCTCACATAATACACATACAAAACATTAATAAATTGCACATATGTAACCATCATATGTTCCCTGACAATTCACATGCAAACTTCAAACATAATGGCAAACAACATGAAGTGATTATTATTAATTTGGCTGCCCTTTCAATGCATATCACATGTGCTAAGGTTACAAGATATTGGGTTCACAAAAACAAAGCAAATAATGATATAATATTACTAACCGAATCAAGACAGAACATTTAGTATGACATTAGCATGCAGTAATCTTGTGTAAACCATATGATATCTAACATGTATCGATCACACATTCACAAATCTAGCATAAAAAGCATCACTATGTCTAACATGGTATCATGAGGAAACATACTGATCAAGAGTTATTGATGAAGAACAGATTGCGAGCGAATGGGGGGTATAGACCTGCTGCCGTCGCACAAGGTTAAGGAGAGACTCTAGGGTTTTGGTTTTTGGTGATTAAACTTTTACGTGAACTGGGGAACAATATAATTAAAACCAATTACTAATGGGCCAAAGCCCAACTTGTTTTTGCCGACTTCATATGGGACGAAAACACTTTGGTGTTTTCGTGGGGAGGGTGTTTTCGGGTGGGGTGTATTCGGGTGTAGGGTGTTTGGCAAAAGTTCCATTTTATTAATTACACATAACACAATACTAACATGAACATATTAATAACATACACTCAAACGTAATGCACACCATATATAACATATCAGTCACAGTACGATTTAACAGATTACAAACGTGTACAGTTGTGAAACAAACAAGTCGTGTAAACAAACAACTTAAACAATTAACGCGCAATTAATGCGAAGGTGGAAATCTTGGAAACTCGAGTTGTCACATGAACATTCCTGAATCAGACATTGTCCCAAGATCCTCAGTTCTTGTGGGATTCAGCGGAGAAACCAAGAATACATTGGGGGACATCAAACTCCCCATCTATATTGAAGGACTCCATTCTTATCAAAAAATTTGGGTTATAGATTGCTTATCTTGTTGTAATGTTATCCTTGGCAGGCCATGGATACATGAGATGAAGGCAGTCCCATCTACCTATCATCAATGTGTAAAGCTTCCTAGTCCATGGGGAGTGGTGAAAATTGAGAGTGATCAACAAGAAGCTAAGAATTGCTACACCTCATCAATAAATCCAGCCTCAAGACCGAGGGAGCAATAGCAATTAAAGCATCCTCCAAGAGATGTCTTGGAGGCAAGAGAACAGGATGTGAAAAAAGTCCTTATGGATCCTCATGATCCTGAATCCATAGTCTTTATAGGATCAGGGATCCTCAACAACATTGAACAAAATCTAGTATCCTTCCTTAAAAGGAGAAAAACTACCTTTGCCTGGAAGCATGAGGACATGACAGGTATATCTAAAGATATAATTACTCATAAACTTGGCATTGACAGGTCATTCAAGCCAATTCATCAAAAAAGGAGGAAGTTTGCACCTGAAAGGAATGCTATTATCCAGGAAGAAGTAGATAAACTACTTTGAGCAGGTATGATCAGAGAGGTTAAGTATCCAAGATGGTTAGCCAATGTGGTTGTTGTTCAAAAGAAAAACGGAAAGTGGAGGGTATGTGTCGATTTCACTGATTTAAACAAGGCATGTCCCAAGGATCCTTTCCCATTACCCCACATTGACTCCATGGTGGATGCTACCACGGGTCATGAATTGTTGACTTTTATGGATGCTTCATCTGGATTTCAACAAATTCAGATGGAACAATCTGATCAAGATGATACAACCTTTATGACCCCAACTGGTATATATTGTTATATTGCTATGCCATTTGGACTAAGAAATGCAGGTGCTACTTATCAAAGGCTAGTCAATATGATGTTCAAGGAACAAATTGGACACACTATGGAAGTTTATATAGATGACATGGTGGTTAAGTCTAAGAAGGCTGAGGATCCCCTCAGAGACTTGGAGGAAGCATTCAATATCCTTGATAAATTTAATATGAAACTAAATCCTTCCAAGTTTCACTTTGGTGTTAAAGCAGGTAAATTCCTAGGCTATATGGTGACAAGAGGGGGCATTGAAGCAAGTCCAGAACAAATTAAGGCTATTGTGAATATCCAATCTCCTGCCAATGCCAAGGATGTGCAAAGATTGACAGGCAGGATCGCAGCCTTGAACAGGTTCATATCTAAGTCATCAGAAAAAATGCAAGGAATTCTATGACATTTTGAGAAAGAACAAGAAATTTGAATGGACTGAAAAGCATGAAAATGCTCTCAAAGCCCTTAAGGATTACCTATCCTCAGCTCCTACCTTGATGAAACCAGAAAAAGGGGATATATTATCCTTATATCTAGTGGTATCCTCTAAAGCAGTAAGTGTGGTCCTTGTTAAGGATCACGAAGGTACACAACATCCTGTCTATTATGTAAGTAAGAGTTTGCTGGATGCTGAATCCAGGTATTCACATTTAGAAAAACTTATCATTGCACTAATTATGGCATCTACTAAATTAAGACATTATTTTGAAACTCATGCCATTATTGTTCAGACTAACTTTCCAATTAAGAATGTTCTCAGGAAACCTGAAATGTCAGGAAGGATGGCTAAGTGGGCAGTGAAGCTTAGTGCTTATGATATAAGATATGAACCAAGGACTGCCATTAAATTCCAAGCCTTAGCTGACTTTGTGGCAGATTTCAGTAGTAACTTGCAAAGGGAAGCTGAGTTAGAAGTCCAATAGCTCGAAGAAACTAAGGATCCTTGGATACTCTTCACTGGTGGAGCTTCTAATGTCAAAGGAACTGGACTTGGACTACTACTAAAATCGCCACAGGGGGACATAATACCCCACTCTATAGCTTGTGAGTTTCAAACTACTAACAATGAGGCTGAGTATGAAGCCTTGATAGCTGGTTTGCAAATTGCCAAGCATATGAGGAACAGGTATCTTGAGGTACATGTAGATTCATTGTTAATTACTAATCACTTTAATGGATCCTATGTTGTTAAAGGTGAAAAGCTAATCAAATATTTAGAGATAGTCAAAGAATTGGCACTCTCTTTTGTTTCCTTTAGTTTGACACAGGTACCTAGAGAAGAGAATACAGAAGCTGATGCATTGGCCAATCTAGGATCATCCTTGAAGATTCAAGAGGATGTCAGGATCCCTATTATCCACATCCTAACCCCCGCTATTGAGGATCATGTAGCCATGGAGATAGGAGAGGATTCTGCAATCACCCTTAGTGATGATACACAATGTCATTCAGGATCATGGATCCATCCAATCATGAGATATATCCAACATGGAGAGATTCCTACAGGACAAAACCCCAGAGCTTTCAAAATTAAGGTATCTCAGTTTACAATATTGAATAACATGTTATATAAATGATCTCTTGCAGGACCATATCTAAGATGCATTGAGGATCCTGAAATCCAAGAGGTCCTAAAGGATTTTCATGAAGGAGATTGTGGGAACCACACTGGGGGCAGGGCATTATTCTCAAGGATCCTGAGGACAGGATACTATTGGCCTACTATGAAGAAGGATGCTGTGGATTATGCCAAGAAGTGTGATCCTTGTCAGAGACATAGTAACATCCTTCACCAACCAGCAGAGCTCTTGCATTCTATACCCTCTTCTTGGCCATTCATGAGATGGGGATGGATATAGTTGGTAAACTTCCCAAGGCACCTGGTGGAAAAGTGTTCATGCTTGCTATGACTGATTACTTCTCCAAGTGGATAGAGGCTGAAGCCTTTGCTCAAGTCAGAGAAAAAGAAGTGATATCCTTTATCAAAAGAAACATTATTACTAGATTTGGTATCCCTTCTGAAATTTTTTGTGATAATGGATCCCAATTTATTGGGAGTAGAACTACTAACTTTTGTGACAGCTGGGGGATTAAGATGATAACATCAACACCAGTCCACTCACAAGCTAATGGTCAGGCAGAATCATCCAACAAGATCATCATCAACAACTTGAAGAAGAAGCTTGGATCCAAGAAAGGAAAGTGGGCAGAAGAACTACCTTATGTACTATGGGCTGATAGGATAACTCCCAAGAATGCTACTGGCCAAACTCCATTTTCTTTGGTATTTGGAGCAGAATCAGTGATCCCTACAGAAATGGTGGTTCCTACTGCAAGAACAAGCATTCGTGATCCTGAAGGAAACGCTGAAAACTTGGTTCAAGACTTGGATACTATAGAAGAACTCAGGGATTTGGCAAGGATAAGGATGGCTAGTTATCAACAAAGGATGGCTGGAGCCTACAATAAGAATGTCAGGATCAGGAAGTTCCAAGTTGGTGATATGGTATTAAGGAAAGCATTTTAGAATACCACAAATCCTGCTGATGGAAAGTTGGCACCAAAGTGGGAAGGCCCCTACCTGATTGAAGCTGAGGCTGGAAAGGGGGCATATCGATTGCTAACCATGGAAGGTGATTTGCTACCAAGAGCTTGGAATGTTGTCCACCTGAAGTAATACTTCATGTGATAAGGATTTGTGATCCTTAGCAATATTCATGATCCACATCCTCGAAGGATACTTAGAGGATGGATGATCCTCATTTTGGTAATGATCTAATCTCAAACTATTTCATTCTTTAATTATCCTATATACAAGGAAAAGGATCCTGGATCCTTTATCCTCCTTTCACTTGATTCTGTGTTTTGCAGAAGGTTCATGTATCCTTAACGAAGGATTGAGTATCCAAAGAAGTCTTCAGTTATTTGGGCTTGACCCTAGTTATTTGGGCTTGACCCCAGTTATTTGGGCTTGTCCCCAGTTTTTGGGCATGTCCCCAGTTTCGCCAGTAGCGCACGATGATCCTGGTACAGTTCATGGCAATGGGACCAGTACTAGCTTTAGGGGCTGACAATTTCATTGTACTGGCTGTATCCGGGATCCTACATATAATGTTAGACATACCATACATCCGTTCCTAAGGTTTCTAACGTTTTCACGTTAGCTAAGGTTTTGGCATTTTCATGTCACTAAGTTTGGATAGTCACCAGTGAGGGCCATACTCCAGTTTACACAAGATCCTTTGGGCTTGTCCCCAGTTTTTTGGGCTTGTCCCCAGTTTTTGGGCTTGTCCCCAGGTTTTTGGGCTTGTCCCTAGTTTTTGGGCTCGTCCCCAGAATATGTGACCCCAGAATTATTGGGCTTGTCCCCAGAATTGTTGGGCTTGTCCCCAGTTGCTAACTCTTTTCTTATAGTGGCTTAGTCCTAAGTTATGTTCCATTTCAGGTTTTTGAAGCTAAACAGCCAAGGATCCTTGATCCTTACCTTCTACTAAGGTTTGTCTTATGGTTATCCTGATTTTAAATGTTAAAGGTTTAGGATCCTAACTTGGATTCTCAGGTATGATCCTTAATTACTTTAATTCTACTCATTGTTTATATAAGTGACCCTTATCCTTTGACAACAGGATTTATGATCCTTAAACTGTACTACTTTTTTGAATTTATCGATTATAGGATATTTGATCCTTGATCATATCCTAAAACTTTTTGACATGATTTGTTAAACCTTTATTCTTTACTTATAAATTCAAACAAAGTATATCACGACTATTGAAGGATAAAATATACGGAATAACAACACAAAAAATAGCCAAAAGATTAAAGTTTTATTTATTCACCAAGAGTTAAACCCTTAAAGGTTGTCAAAATTGCTAACCCAAGTTTCTACCAGCAATACGTGGCCCGTCCACTTGGGTTGGCAAAGGGTGTCCATTGTTAACAGGTCTTAAAAGTGCAGGAAATAAAAGATGGCAGGATAACAAGTGGTTTCATCCCCCAAACAGAGGATCCCTCCACCACCTATTATCCTATCTATTGTTCAAAGGAACCATGATCCTCAACCCTAATAGCTATTGTTTAGTTATTACAAACCATCATTGTTCAAAACATCATAACCAAAAAACCACTACCAAATCCTAAAAAATGGGCTCCGGCCGCGTCTAGAAATATCCATCATCGCCCATTTCTGCAGCTTACACCTTGGCTGCATCACCACCAGCTTGATCCTTCCCGCTGCCACTTGCCTCAATCGCCAAGACCTCGGTAGCCTCCTCCTCATCATCTAGCTCAGCCAGCTTCGCCTTCCAGCCCTCCTTGTCCTAAGTGATCCTATCGAAGTCAGGATCCTCAGCCTCCTGGGCCATTTGCAGCTTGATTTTGTACATGGTGATGGCAGCAGAAACTTTAGCATCCTCCAGCAGCTCATGCTTCTCATGATCAGCATTTATCTGGGCCATGACCACCTGCTGCTTTGCCAAGTTCAGATCCTTCTCAAGGCGAGAGATGGTCTCATCCTTAGCCAAGAAGATCTTTTGGAAGTCTCGATGCTTCTGCTCGGCCTCTTCAACATATGCATCAAACAGCATCTCGACCTCGGCGAATTTCTACAAAAAGACAAGGTAAAGTTCAGGATCCGTGATCCTCAAGTGGGCAGGATAATGAAGCAAAGTTGGTGATCCTTACATCAGCAAAGTATTCCTGGAACTGGTGGCGGATGAGAGGCAAGCCTTCCAGGTCATCAGCCTCAGTGGTCTTCCTTTTCTCTCCTCCTTTACCCTTGGAGGTAGTGGGCTTTGGCACCGAAACGATGGGGCTGGCAGCAGTTTTCTTCTTCCCGGAGCGGGCAGTGATAGTGTCAAGATCACTGACACTGAAGCGAGTGGCAGACCTTGAATCCAAAACAATATGAGAAACAAATAAGTATTCTTGTTTGATTTTAATTTAAATTTAAACATTTAATTGTATACAAACTTGGATACTTACTTGACATTATGACTGAGCCTGAGGATACTTCTTGAGAATCCTTGGTGTTTGCTTGAAATGATCTTGCTGCAGGATCAAGATTCTAGAAAGCGGTGATCCTCTCTTTGGTTGCAGGTGATGGAATAATATGAGAAACAGAGATAGCTGCACAAAAGATACAAAAAGGGGTTAGTGATCCTCAGCAGAAACGGGGTTATCCTATGATCCTTCTATAAGGATCCTCTATCCTACCATGAGTGGCCCATTTTCTGGGGAGATCCTTCCCATCTGGGATAGAATCCCTCCTGACGAAGAAAAAACGTTTCTTCCACTTAGTGTCGTTTTTGGTGGTCTTGAGGATTGGGTGTTCTTCACCAGGTTTGTGCTTGAATAAAAAGCGGTGTGAACCATGGCTCACGAGGTTGTATAGTTCAGCCAATTCCGACATTCCCAACTCGATGCCTTCTTGCTCAATGATTCTCTCAAGGGTATATAAAACCCTCCACATCATTGGCATTGCCTGAACATAGGATATGCCGGTAAGGGAGAAGAAAGACTGGGTAAAAGCAGGGAAAGGATAGGAGTATCCTATCAGGAATGGAGTGGCTGGAAAAGCAACCCAAGTTGCAGAAACGAAGTCACTCAAGGCGGTAGGGTCAAAAGGTTTGAATACAGAGTCTGCCGGAAAGCAATGACGAATCCGGTCTATATCCGGATCAGTAAAGCAGCAACGTTCCTTCGGAGAATCTTTGATAATCCCTTGGCTTTTCAAAGGACTATCCTTTTGGTGATCCTTGGCAGGGGATGATCGTAACTTCATCGTGATTTGAAGGTTTCGGAGAAGAATAGATTAAGAAGATGAAGAGAAAGGGAGAAGAGAGAGATACCTGATTAATATTTGAATGAGGATTTAAAGGGAGTCTTGCTCGAATTTAAATGCACATTGATCCTTATCTCTAACTTGAATTTATAATGATGATTCTGCAGGGATGTCGCTTCAATGATGTATGATCGGTAACGGCTAGTTAGATTCTAACGGCTATATATCCGTTAGTCAGTTGTAGATAAGATCAAAACATAACTCGTTAAATTACATTTTACTCCTTATATTTTGGGGGCAATTGTTAGGGGAGGATTTTCTAATCCTAAGGATCAGGATCCTCAAGTACTGCCAGGATCACAGATCCTTAATTCTGTTTGAATTCAGGATCCTCAGAATATGTTGCAGGACCAGGATTCAGGATCCTCATTGTTATCCTTACACTAATGATTGTCTACCTTGTATGTGAGCTCGTTTTGCAGGAGTATATGCATGGACTTGGTCTTGCCGATATTCGTGGAGCATATTCCCTCAATATTCCGCACGTGCTTGGCTCTTGTGAACGTTATTGAGATCGTGGGGAGCTTGTACAATTGTCAGACAGTTTGTTAGTTTAGTTATTTCTAATTTTAAATAGGGGATAACAAGCTTGAGTAGAGACACTTAGCAAAATTAGCAAACACACACTCTAGTAACAACTCTCGTTCATCTCTCAACAGTTTACTTGGCGAATACATACATTTTTGCTCTTTTACACACTAGTGATCCTTGTAACAAGCTTGTTATCATCCCGACTTGTATCAACCGTTTGTTTAATTATAGTTGGTGATCGGTAGTTTCCATCACCCGAGGTTTTTTATGCCGGAGATCAACTCTTGATCAAGGGCTTTTTCATCGTATAAATCCTTGTGTCACTTGTTCATTTCATTTACAAGTTGTTCATATAACTGTTTAAAGATTCAAGCATCACACCTCACAACAAAAGATTTGGTTGCATTATCCTTGCTTGATTTTTGACCAAAACAGGTATGAAGTCTCCCAAATGAATCTCTGAGCTTCTGGGTTGTATACTCCTTAAGGATCCTTGATCCTGAAAGATGTTGGATCCGGTATGCATCAGAGCTGAAGGTCTTGGAGGATACTCCATGGATCCATGAACCTGAGATGAGGATCCTTGAGCCTGAGATGAGGATCCTTGAACTGATTGCGTCCCCATGTATCCTCCCGAACTAGAGAAGAATCCTTGATGCTGGAAAGAGGATCCTTGAGGCTGAAGAGAGGATCCTGAAGGCTGGAAGTAGGATCCTTGAGCCTGTGTCATTGCCGATGATCTATAGTGCATACTCGATGATCCACCCTGATATTGGACGCCTGATGCTGTGGAATGCTGGGTGGTTATGACTGGAGTATCGAAATTCAGTGATCTAGGCATCATTGGAGAGTGATCCTCCGCTGATCTCTTAAATTTATTGATTTCATCTATCTCCCGAAGGATCCTGTCATTAGTTTTGTCCTGCTGTTGCATGTAATCCTTCATCTGCAAAATCAAAGAATAAAGATCATTGTTAGTAGGACTAGAAGAAACATCAGTAGTTGCTTTTGTGAAAACGGGTGTTGGTTTCTTCGCAGCATTCTCATCATTCTTCTGGGATCCAGAAGGGACAGAAGGCAAAGGTGGAATGCCCTATGAAGAAGTGATCGTCGGCATGGATCTTGACGTGGTCTTCGCATGAGAAGCCATGTAGTTGAAGGTAATGAATAGAAGTGAATGAAATGAACAAAATTTTTCAAGAATGAAGCACCGATTGCCCAACGGTGGGCGCCAAACTGTTTTGGTCAAAAATCACACAAGGATAATGCAACCAAATCTGATTTTGTGAGGTATGATGCTTAGTTAAATGATCATATATATGAACAACAAGTATGCGAAATGAGTGATGAACACAAGGATTTATACGAGGAAAAAGCCCTTGATCAATAAATGATCTCCGGCATAAAAAACCTCGGATAGTGAAAACTATCACTATCAAGTATATTGATTGAATAAGTTTACAACTTCGGAAGTATTGAGCTTGATACAATGAATTCTAGTGTGTGTTCGAGAGATAACAACAGAAATGATGTGTGTTCACCGGAGTGTAAGTGGTTTCTAAAAATAAGCTCAATACCCTCTTATCTTAGCTAAAAAATATCTTAACTAACTATCCGAAAAATCATCCATTCACCCACGATCACCACCAACGGTCCTCAGCTTGTGCACATGTTGAAAATAAAGAGCATATTCCCCTGGTATCTCGGATGGAATAAGTTCTATTCGAAACATACCTGCAAAACAAGCCAAAAGGTGATAGAGACAATTGTTAGTCTAGAATAATAATGAGGATCCTGGATCCGTATTCTCGCAGCGCCTTCTGAGGATCCTTAATTCAAACTGAACTGAGGATCCGTGATCCATGCTACACTTGAGGATCCGTGATCCATATGCTGTGAAATTCTATCCCCAACAGTGACGAGTCATAGTTTCGGTCAAAATGCTGATTATGCGCATTTTGCGACGAAACTATTTTCGGGTATCAAAACACTTTGTTTTGATATCAAATCAGTTTTCTAACTTAGTTAAACATGTTTTAACATGTTTAACTCATCACTTTTAGTCTAGTGCTTATATAGGGTCGTAAGTTAAGCGGTCTAAACAACCGCTTAGACTTTCGAACCCGACCCGTTTGGTCGATCGTTAGGATCCGACCAAACATATTTTGTGACCATTGTTGTATAGGGAATAACCTTCTGAGGTTATACCTTATGGTCACTTCGTTTAGTTAGTTATATGATAGTTAGTTTATATGCCTTAGGAAAATGACCAAAATACCTTTTTCGCATAATTTCATTTTAAGCAAATGTAACCTAAATTTTGACATCTAAACTGATTATGCAATGTTGTTAAGCATGTTAAGGCATATAATACTTGTCATAGGGCTAGTTAGAACGTTCGAACGTGCTTTTGCGCGAATGACACGTTAAAGTAGCATAAACTACCTTAACAAGTCGTAACGGGTCATAAGCACTTAGGATAGGTTCCATTTAGAATGTAGGCTTTGTTAAACCATATCATATGAGTTCCAATACTCATTTGGTTTATGAAACCTCATTCTATCCAATCTTCCGATTTAGGTCCGGTTTATTAACGTAGTTACCTATATTAGGTGTCGTTTGATTTCGTGATCCTTCGAGCGTTACTTGGTTGTTATTTCAAGACTATTAAGCAATATCAAGTGAGTACATAGTCCCCTCTTTTACCGCTTTCAAATATTTTGGGGTGATACACATGTGCCTACTTGTTACTTTCGTGCTTTTCATGCTTTTATGACATATACTTGCTATGTTCATGTAGTACACATATAGTACATGATTTTAATTGCTATTTGCTATGTATGTTGACTGAGCATGCTAGCACATTGATTTCATAAACATTTATGTTGCATATGTTTACTCAGCATATGGGCACGTTGATTTACATGACATTTCTGCTTCGTATGTTTACTTAGCATACTTAGTACATGGTTTTTACATGGCATGCTTACATTTGGTATGGCAGTTGGTATGTTTAACGGGACAAAAATATGTTCATTAACATTGATCACGCCACTCGGTAATATGTAGTGGTACCATAGGACTTGACAAATCCCGTTCCCGGCTTCCTAGGTTTGTTTGGAAGTAGGGAATGACAGAATCCGATATACATAATTGATTAACCTTTAACTTGTTAAGGGTTTATCCGACAGTTTCAAGGCTTGAATGTATGCGATAAACACTACTGCATAAATGTTTGTATCCATAAAAGCATTGATTTTGCAAAACGTAACTTTTGATTTAAACTACGGTTCATTCAAAGATATTGTTTTGCACATGACATTTAGTTTCACATGACATTTGATTTTACATTAACATATACATGTGGTTTGAGTAAATACTTTTTATTCGCCATACAAGACATTGTTGTTACTTGACATTTGCTATACAAGACATGATTTACACATGACATTGAGACATTAAACATTGTTATACATGAACATTTGACATTAGTTTAAACAAGACATTTTGGTAGTTATTTGGTAAGTGATTTAAATAACGAGGCGTGTGTAATATGATAAAAGCATGGTGGATACGCCGCTGGTACTTCCTATATATAAGTTCTTTTATGATATTACATATCGTAGCGTTATCTAAATCATTTCGACAAAGACATGATACATCTTATACAAATGACATATTTTCACAAGACATTGTTTTACAAACGACATATTTTATACAAACTCATTTTTACTTGGTTATTTATTTAACCATGCATTATTCTTTTATATCATCTGATTTTCTTATCGATTTTCGTATAATTTATAAAAGAAAACATTTTTTTAAGATTCATGACTACTTTTTGTTAAACATTTCTTCTAACTTACAAGTCATGAACCCTGCATTAACAGAACCTATGTATCTCACATGCATTTTTTTGCTGACGTACCTATTTTCACATGTGTTTCAGGAGCTAACGCTTGATGTTGTTCGTGATACACTTAGGCAGACTCGGGCCTTAATGACTTAAAAGATGCAAGAATAGTTTACCCTTTGTTATGTTTTCTTTGTTTTTAAGACAATGCAATCACCTTAATTCAAATAAAACTAAACTTTAAATGCCATGGTTATGAAACAATAATTATGTCGCTCCACTCCCCGACGTTTCCGCCACGGTTTGTTGTTTTACGCGGTCGGGGTGTGACACGTTCCATACTCGAAAACATGTTAAATTGTGAAGTTATAGCATAAAATAATAAACAAACCAAAGCTCATGGGCTAAAGTGCAATAAAACAAAACTGATTGGTTAAACATAGTGACGTGTCACGCGAAGCTCTCCTTCATCACCTTCGTGCGACGCCAAGGTCCTCGAACTGCAGCGAGTTGTTTCAAGTGCACGGGTTGGCCGCCTTTTTCCACCCTTCTTCTTCCCCAATCACCTTATAACTCCATTAAACACCAAACCCTACTTCACCATTATATAAACAAGCCTCCTACACCTCATTTGCACTTTTCCAACTCTCTAAACACTCTCACAACACTCCCAAATCAGTTGTGATTGCAAGTTAGAGGCATAATTCTCTAAGTACAAAATTGAGCATCTACCTTACTTTTCTTCAACTTTCTTCATTTCTTCTTCCATTTTAATGCTTGGAACACCTCTAGCAGTGTTTCCCCAAGTTTATCATGGTAAACTAAGGTGGAACAACATCAATTTGAGGTCCAATTTTCTGTTTTGGAGAAAAACTTTACTGAACTTCTTTTAACTTAAGAAATATTGCACCTATCTTTCTTCTAACCAAACCTATGGTTATGAGGCTTGAATAAGGTTGATTTCCATGACTTTAGAGGCCCAAGAACCTCCGAAACTTTCTGTTTTGATAAGGTTCCAAGCAACCTTTAAGTGTGTGACCATCGAAGCTCACCATTGTTCATATGGTGAGTCTTGTAGTTATCTAAATGTGTGAACCATGGATGCTTGGGCTTTCCAAACTTGTTCCACTACCTCACTTGATGATTTAATATGTTCATACCCTAAGTCACAAGACAACTTTCACTAAAGAGACAAGGCTGCGACACGTCCCCGAACACTTTCCATGCTCGGGATGCACGCACCTAGCTTGCTCTCTTGGTTGTTTTAGGACTTAGAGTAGTACCAAGTAGCTTCCAAGAATCAAAATAAAATAACCCCACCTCATCTCTAAAATTTTCCATGTTAGGTATGGAACACCCGGGTTAATCTTACTTGGCTACTTGACGAACTACCTAGTTATATTTTATTCTTATTCATGACCAACCGGGTCATCAACTAAGTTGATGACTTTGTGCTTTGCTGAATCATACAATGAAGTTTAATGGATGGAAATCATCATACCTTCATGATTGACTTACATGATACTACATGATAATACATGATGGACTAGATTATAACATATTCTATATAACATATAATATAAATTTAACAGAATTCTTGATACTAACTGAATTCTCAATCCAATTACACCCCCTGATATAAACATAGATCCCTCGACGGGACCCAACCTTAAACCCAGATCCTGAACTCAAGTCATTGCACAACTTCATTCATTTCTTTTGTTAATAAGAACTTCAAGAGAATTGATTACAAGGGTAAGTAAAACCTAGACCCTAACATGGGTATTGATACTACTTCCCTATCTTGCTAAACAAGTAAATCGAAACCGACTCAAACAATTAAATATTAGGAGATAAACAATTAAATAAATTATATCATAATCTAGCTTGACTCCGCCTCCAATACTTAGTCAATTAAAGAAACTTGAGGTGCAAGCTTCGGCTGAACAACTTTCAGCCTCATCCCAGCGTCGACTCTAGTCTACTCGCTTCGTTTGATCATTCCCTTTGAATCCTCATAGGATATTCCTTTGAACATTTATGAAAACCATCCCCTCGAAATACTTGAAAACTCAAGTCATTTCCGTGGAATACGTGAATCCCCCCCCCCCCCCCCGATATTTAGAAAAACCATTTCGTGGGATATTTATGAAAACCTTTCCCCTAGAAATACTTGAAAACTCAAGTAATTCCCCTGGAATACCTGTGAAAAACCACCCCTTTGGAATACTTGACACACACAAGTCCTTCTCCCGAGATACCCATGAAAACTCATAAACCATCCCCACTATGATATTTGAACATTATAAATGTTTAGGAAAATGTTCGTAAAGCCAATGAAAATCATGCTGATCAAATCAATGCTTAGCTATGACAATAATGTACGTGCCTACATGAGCCTATAACAAAACCATAAGAATAACCTTTGCCTTGCAAACCGTACTAGGGATGGCAATGGGTCGGGTATGGCTAATCCGATACCCATACCCTGTTATAAAATCTTGTCCTATACCCTAGGGGTAAAGTATAGAAGTGGCGGGAGGGGGCGCCCGACCCCCTGAACTTTTTTCTCAGTAGCGTTATATATGTAGTTTTCGTATGGAAATTTTTGGGTATATACGTTTTCGACCCCCCGTCATTCGGGTCAAGCTTCGCCACTGCCATACCCTACCCATTACCCGTCGGGTATTTACCCATCATGTATCGGGTGTACCCGTTGGGATTTTCATGTATATATTTTTTTACTTTCCTCTATAATTTTATGTTTTCAAAATCTATATAATATATTAAATTATGACATATAACATACATATCATCATGACCATAATAATATTTTATATATTTAAAAATGTACACATATATATATATTATAATATTAATCTCAAAAATAATTTTGTATTTTATAGCATATAAATATGAATAATGTCATTAAAATATGTATTTCAAATGAAAAGCTTATTTTTCAAATTATAAAGCTACAACAATCAAACATTACTAAACATAGCTAAAGGAAAATATATATAAAACTTAAAAGTTATCGGGTATATATTTTGGATAAACAGGTATATAGTTTTGGGTAATCGGGTCGGGTATCATCTAATGTCATGCCCATCCCATACCCGCAAAATATTTTTTTCTCATACCTATAACCGACCCAATACTTGTCGGATATCGGGTATACACGTACCAAATACTTCGAGTTTCGGGTATACCCGCAGGCTCGGGCATTTTTGCAATCCCTAGACCGTACGCACCCAACGACGTAACCAAACTTAGATACAATTGCACTTTTTTGTCTTTATCGGGTTGGAGCGACCAACCAAGAGTGGGGGGTGTTAATCCAAATAGTATATCTGACTGTTCCACGGTCTCACACAGACTGATGGTTATAGTTTCGAAACAACATGAGGATTTCCCGAGCTCACAACCCATGATATAACTAATGTTACATAATTGATACGGGAGATTTCATTCGCAATTACCGTACAACATAAATGAAAACATGTATTCTACAAACTTTGCATTTTTCATAAACCTCTTATGCATTTTATAAAATCATCATGTTTTTCACCTAAGGTATGAAAACAGTAAAAAGGGACGTGAAACTCACCTTAAACTCCATGCAAAGGATAGCAATAGAACAAGCCCAAGAAAATAAACTCAACCTACACGTGTCATACAACATATAAGTCACTACAAATCTATCTGACAAGTTGTTGGCCCAACTTGCTTGAACCCAGTGAGATGTTAACCATTACGGAAAAACATTTAACTTATCTACCCGTTGGTGATTATTATCCAAGTTTCCCATATATATATATATATATATATATATATATATATATATATATATATATAGGGGAGGGTTATCTTGAGAACGCTAAATATTGCGAGAACCGTGAGAACGAATGAAAAAACCAATCAAAACCGAATTTTTTTAATACAAACCTCATTGTAATTAAAATACAACATTAAAAAAGAATTTACAACATCAAATAATTCATTTCTCCTCTCAAAATCACTCTTACTAGATTTTTTACACATGTGTAAATATAACAAATTTACACATGTGTAAATGAGAAACTTACACATGTGTAAATTTTTTTTATTTACGAATTCACGTAAATTTAAACGTGTAAATTTAATTTCTAACATTGTATTCGAATAATAATGATAAGTGTAAAAAGAAATTTTGAATTTGAATTGTTTTTGACCAAGTTCTTGTGGTTTTTTTATTCGTTCTCACGGTTCTCGCGATATTTAGCGTTCTCATTTAAACTCTTCCATATATATAGGGAGGAGCTCATGCGAGAACCACCCTTATTGCGAGAACCAATGTGAACACAACCTAAAATAGCTAAAAAACCTAAAAAAACTAAACCCCACTCCCACCCCCCCCCCCCCCCAAAAAAAAAAAAAACCTAAACCCCCCCCCCCCCCCCCCCCCAAGCTAAATGCTAAAAACTAAAACCCCCAAAAAACCTTAAAAAAAACCTAACCCCCCCCCCCCCCACCCCAAAAACCTAAACCCCCCTCCCCCACCCCCCAAAAACCTAAACCCCCCCCCCCCCCCCAAGCTAAAATGCTAAAAACTAAACCCCCAAAAAACCTAAAAAAAAATCTTTAAAAAATCTATAAAAAATTTTTTTAATATTTTTTATGCTCAAATCTCTACTTTTAGTGGCCCAAAAAAAATTTTTTTTTTTTTTTAAATTTAATTTTTTTTTCTTCGAAAAGTAGCGATTTTTATATAAAAAATATTAAAAAAAATTTGTGTGATTTTTAGCTATTTTTAGGCATTTTTGGTTGTGTTCACATTGGTTCTCGCAATAAGAGGTGGTTCTCGCATGATCTTCTCCCTATATATATATATATATATATGTGTGTGTGTGGTAAGGATAGTGTAAAAAGGGCCTAAAGTGTGAGTAGTGTATTATAACACTATATATAATACTATATAACACCATATAAACACAGTATAACAATATGTAACACCATATAATACCATATAACACTATGTAACACTATATAACATTATATAACAAATAGAGTAAATTACATTTTTGGCCCCTGTGCTTATATCACTTTTACTATATTAGTCCAAAATAAAAAATTTTAACATATCTGCCCCCATGGTCTCTATAACTAACCATTTTGGCCCCTAAGTCTAACCATTTTGGCCCCTATAGTTTCTATAACTAGCCATTTTGGCCCCCATGATCTCTAGACTTAGGGGCCAAAATGGTTAGTTATAGAGACCATGGGGGCAGATATGTTAAAAATTCTTATTTTAGGCTAATATAGTAAAAATGATATAACCACAGGGGCCAAAAACGTAATTTACTCTAACAAATATAACACTATAGTCTAATAAATGAATATAAGGTATTGTTTAATATAAAAAAAATCACGAATTATTTAATCACTGTTCATTAACTTTTATTTTTATCATATATAGATGCCAAATTAAAAGGTTCGGATTCCATGATTGTTTAAGGGTCCTAATATTAACACATGGGAAAACTTATTTACACATGGTGTATACGGCCCGTATACACCATGTGTAAATAAGTTTGCCTGGTCGTATACAATGTATACGAACGTGTATACGGGCCGTATAATGTTATACGGCCCGTATGGAACGAAATTTTGATTTTTCAAATATTTTAGAGTGGTGAGGTGCTCAAAACTTTCTAAAAGTAGAAAAAAAATAAAACATCAGCAAGTAACAAAGATTGAAGAACAAGAAAACGTGTCGTATGACTGTAATAAAACGGAAGCTATCAACGCGGGATTACGGGCATGGTGTTATTCTTTATTTAATATTTATAGAATAAAAGGAAGGGTGAGGCATTTGATGAGGGTTGTAAGGAGTCTGAATAAAACGGAAGCTATCAACGCGGGATTACGGACATGCGTTTAATTCCCAACATATTTGTTTTGTCACGTACATTTCGTAAGAAACTTTTCGTGCACTGAACCTTCTCCTCCAATCATTTCCTGGTCAAATCACACACTATAAAGTTTAAACTTATCGTGTGTTGTAGTTTGGAAAGATGACCGAATAGAGATCTGAATAACAAACTATGGAGAACTTGTTTGCGTTATCCACCAACAATCCGTTCATTATCTGTTGTTGTTTAAAACAATATCAAATAACGTTCAGTTGTGTATACAAATTCATCACCGGTTTCTACAGCACAAGCACATACACAGGGAGAATGTTCTCGAAATTGAAGGAAAAGAAAAAATGGTTGTTGATGTTTTTTCTCTATCAGGATTTTGTTGGTTTGTTTGAGAACCAGATTCCAATGTCCTACTACTTCAATCCTTCCTACATTATTGAAAATTACTATATCACCCGGCATTCTCTTGCACCTGTATACATTGATTGTGGATTTTCTTAAGTCGTCGGGAAAACTTTTCCTCAGGGGAGGGTGAGTAGTATGAGTCTGAGTCCATTGTGGTTCGTGAATGTTGGAAGAACCCGACACGTCTTCTGTTGCCTCTTCGGTTGGTAAAAGACATAGGATGGCTTCTACAGGCTCTTTGTCAGTTGTGGTTGATTTATAGGAGGAGGTTATGAAACGAATATATGTTTTTGCGAACATCCTTATTGTATCAGACTCTCTCCCCTCCTGATGCAATTTTACTCCCGAACAAGCCATGCCCACCTTGACCAGAATAGATAAGCGTATCACTCGATCCACTGTCAAGATAATATTTGCAGAACCCGACATACTTGACAGTGGTACCAATGTCAAGTCAAGTTGAGCTTCCTGATGCAATTTTCACAATGGTACCAATGTCCTACTACTACAATCCTTCCCACGTCTGACTCATATACTCTTGGATAAAAAATGCTAAAAAATGGTTTATTCTCTTTAATCTATTAGAACGATCCTTGTCTTAAGAACCTGAATCTGATTTAAACAATGTAATTTGTGGATCAACAGAAATAACTGAAAATAACTCGTCATTCAATACAAACTCTTCTGAAAGACAAGAATACAACGTTCATGTATCACAAGGAATGACCGAGTATGGAAACCGGACGGAATCTACGAAGAAACTGTTGGAATTTGTGGATTTCGGTTGGTTCAGAAACTTAACAAGAGAAGCAACTAAAAAAAGGAAAGAAATAAATTTTTTACCATATGTATACGGGCCGTATACCGTTTATACGACCGTATACTCTGGGTAAAAAACAAATTTACCGATCGTATACAATGTATACGATGATTGTATACGGGCCGTATATTCTGATACGGCTCGTATACTATGTTAAAAAATGGTTAAAATTGGTTTATTCTCTTTAATCTATTAGAAGGATCCTTGTCTTAAGAACCTGATTCTGGTTTAAACAATGGAATGTGTGGGTCAACAGAAATAACTGATAATAACTCGCCATTCTCTTGCACCTCTATACGTTGCAAGGTATAGAATGTTTGAAGTATTCTTGGTTCAATACAAACTCTTCTGAAAGACAAGAATACAACGTTCATGTATCACAAGATAATGGTTTCGCGACAAATGAAGTATTATCTGACATCATCTGTTCATCATTGTTCTTGAAGACGAAGATGAAGAAACGAGACTTTGTTTTGAGAAATTAACAAGGTAAACCTGAATTTTCAGATTTTTAGACACTTACTTGAACATGAGTCTGAGTCCATTGTGGTTCGTGAATGCTTTGATTTCAACAAATCTTTTCAAGGTCTTAAGTGATGGACAACTGGTTAAAAGATGTAGAAGAGTTTGTGTAGAGATCTTTACGTACAAATTTGCATCATCCTTACGGTTACAAATGAACCGTTGGGATTCAAGGGCTTATGAGTAAAAGAATTGTGGATTTCCGCTGATACTCAAACCATCTGATCCCGTTGTTGCATACTCCTTTAATGTGAGATTCTTCAAGTTTGCACATTTTTGAGAAAATACCAATGTGTTTGTCAGCTTCGTCAATACACAAAGTGACAGAATTTGTGGATTTCGGTTGGTTCAGAAACTTATCAAAATAAGCAACTAAAAAGTTAACATTCTGATTCAGATTCAGAAAGCAGATGTTTAGTAGTGTTTGAGAAACTAATAGGCTTTGTTCTTCGTTTATTGGATCGTTCTAATAGATTAAAGAGGTTTTTACCATTTTTTACCATATGTATACGAGTCGTATACGGTTTATACGGCCGTATACCATTGGTAAAAATATTTTTACCGATCGTATACAATGTATACGATGGTTGTATACGGGCCGTATATTATTATACGGCTCGTATACTATGGGTAAAAAATGGTAAAAAATGGATTATTCTCTTTAATCTATTAGAACGATCCTTGTCGTGAGAACCCGACACGTCTTCTGTGATGATTCGAAACATTCACGAACCACAATGGACTCAGACTCATACTACTAGCAGTAGAACCCGACACGTCTTCTGTGATGATTCGAAACATTCCGAATAACTAGCAGAAAAACCCGTACCGGTGATTGTTTATCCATATTATTCTTCATAGCCATATTCCCACTCACAATTTGTTGATACATATCGTCCGTTCAAGTTGAGCTTCCTGATACATATCGTTCGTAAGAAACTGTTCGTGCACTGAACCTTCAGTTGTGTACCCTTCAATCTTTGTTGAGTATTTTTCTAACTTTATGCTTGCATCCACCACAGTGAATATTAACTTTGTGTGAAAGAGTTTGGAAACCGGACGGAATCTATGAAGAAACTGTTGGAATTTGTGGATTTCGGTTGGTTCAGAAACTTAACAAGAGAAGCAACTAAAAAAATACAATTGATTTCTCTTCCGGTTACCAGGCCTATCATCTCCGTCTACGTTTGGTTTCCTCAACGAAGAACCATCAGCCATTATCAGCCCTTTTTTCTTTTGGTTTCTGGTTGATTTTTGAGGGTGAGGGTTTTGAATTGATTCCTACGCTCAAGTTTCAACTACTGGAGTGAAAATTGGTAAAAAAAAATGGTTTATTCTCTTTAATCTATTAGAACGATCCTTGTAACCTTCAACCGTTCAAGTTGATATAGGAGAGTACTGAACAACCGAGATAACAGCTCCGGTATTTATCACCAACCCATCTTTGGTATTGTTTGAGAACCTGATTCAGATACACAACGGTCTCTTTGCTTCGTCCACTAGAACTATTTGTGTATGCATTCTTTTGGTAGTTAACAACGCTAATTAGAAAAAAATATGAAAAAATTAATCATATCGATTGCAATAACAGGATGGATGTGACACACATAGATAGATAAAATGTCACAGTTGTCAAGACTGTTTGTCGGGTTTCCAATGCTCACACAGGGTGATAAACAACGCTGATACACGTAACATCTAGTTATATTCAGATTTAAACAATGCCCGCCTCAATCTTCAATACTTCAGTAAAATACCACTGGTAGAAGAACCCGACACGTCTTCATGTAACAGAGAATGTTTTAGAAATTGAAGGAAAATGAAAAGATTTGTTGAAATCGAATTTGACAACTATGACAGCTTATTAAAACTGTGGAGAACTTGTTTGTGTCGGGTTCTTCTGCTAGTTACTCGGAATCGATAAATAACCAACACGAAGATCTCTGCGATCGCTAAGGTTTTCATCAACGGACTGATGAAAACCTTAGGTGATGAAGAGTTTAGAAACCCTAGAATGATTGTGTTTTTACGGGAATAAAACGTGATACTTGAAAAAACGCCAATATACGGCCCGTATACAGTTATACGGCCCGTATACATGTGCTAACATCAAAAACCCACAAAAATAAATCAATTGAGCCGTATACGTTTTACAAATCGTATACACATGTATACGACTCGTATAACTGTATACGGGCCGTATATAATAAAACCAAAAAAAACATTCTCTGCACATTTTCCTATTCAAAAACATTCTATACGAGCCGTATAATTGTATACGGCCGTATACAATAGGGGATGTGAAAATAAGATATAGGGTATGTGGGAATAAGGCACCCCTTGTTTAAAAGAAAATTTTAAAAGGTTCGGATTCCATGATTGGGAATTACTCATGAATTCATGACGCTCATGACAGGCTAGTTCGCATATTACTAGGGGTGGGGTCCGTGGAGGTGGGGTGTTTGTGTGGCTATTAGACTAAGGGGAGTGGGGCGACTCCCACCCCAAGTCGCCCCCAAGTCGCCCTCCACACCGCCCCCCTATGGCAACCTCTTGAAAATTTTGCCTTGCCCGTCTTGCAGAGGACGCCACAAACCAACAACAAACCAACTTTTCAAACAACTTTTCAAAACCAACTTTTCAAACAACCAATCAAAAAACCTTAACTTTTCAAACAACCAATCACATCTTTCTTTGGCAACTTGAGTTGCCCCAAACACCACGCCCCCTTTTTTGCTTAAAATCCTCTGATCTGACGTGGCGCCACGTGTCGTAAGACGCCCCCTCTAAAGGTTGCCCCACTCCCTTCAGTCTTAATTATAGACCACATCTTTCACATCTTCTTCACATGTTCCTTTTCATAGCATATATTTGTGGTATTTTATGCTCCAACAAAGCATTTATGTTGTATGAAACAAAGCATGTTAAGACAAATATACGCTTTTTGAACAGTCTTCAAAGTCAAAAATCGGTGAAAGGGAAAAGGTAAAAGAATACAACATCAATAAACACAAGACGTTTCCATAAACGTGTTACTTGATAAACTTCAATGTAAGCACGAAACCTCTTTTGGGAGGAAATTTACATTCATTTCATAACTAATTTATAATATAGCTTTATCATAAGAGATATGTCTTTATCATATAAAAAAACAAGTTTAAGTGTTTATTTTTTTCGTTTCAAGACGAAGTAAGTTTGACAAATGATTCGTAAGGGACGTTTAGTTCGTGAAATGTTTTGGAATTAGAATTTTCCTTATAATTCTTATATATATATATATATATATATATATATAGAAAGGTTAACATACTTCACGGCTTATCATACTTCACGTAGGAGACAATGGTAACCGTTGGATCAGGGGTATAATCACGCATAGAACACATAATCACGCATGGGACCACATAATCACGCATGGTATCCAAAATCACGCACGTTATTTTGGTCAAAAAAATAATTACGCATGTTATATATTTCGTGAAGTACATTAATGTACGTTAAGGCGTGAAGTACATTATACTTTCTCTCTCTCTCTATATATATATATATACTACGAATACAATGATGGGGAATAGTGTCAGGCAGTTGTCTTTCCCCTCATTGGTGGTGACATTTTTGTATTCTACTTTCGAAACTTCAACTTCGCTAATATACGTGTTTAGCCTCTCTGTTTTTTTAAACTTCTTTTTATTTGTTAACTTTGTTTATATGTGTATTTAGTCACCTCTGTTGTAACTTTAGTAGTGAACAAGTTTAATCTTTCACCCTTTATTCCTTTTAGTAATTGATTATGGTCTTTTGTGTCTTGCTTTTAAACCTTCAACTTTGTTAATATACGTGTTTAGCCACTCTGTTTAAAAAAAAAAAAAAAAAAAAAAAAAAAAAACTTCCTTTTTACTGATTAACTTTGTTCATATACGTGTTTACTGCCTCTGCTTTAACTTTGTTGTGTACATGTTTAGTCCCTCAACTTTTATTTCTTTTAGGATTTCATCTTTTAGTCATTTCCCCTTGCTACCGTGACGAACCAACCCGAGGGAATAGTGACAGTTTGCTATTGGTGGACAAACCCTACTACTCCTAGACTTTAATAAAGTTACTATATAACGAGCGTATTTCTACCTATGTCTATAACAAGTTTATTTCTACCTTTGTCTCGATATAATTTTTATTGAGATAGTGTTATGAGTAGTATGTCCAACTAATCGAAACACAGACATACATGTTATCAAACTGAGAAATATTCTGTTTAGCGCCCCCGAAGGGCATAATTAACACTAGTTTCTTACAAGGGAGAGATGGAGTGACGAAATTATTAGTTAATTAAAAAGACAAATATTTGAAGTTTTTTTTTTTACAAAATTCTTTCACCTTTTAATTTTTGTTAACATATTGCCATTGCAATTGCAATTCTTTATTATTTAATACACGGGTTAAATAAAACATTTTAAAGTTATTTTTTTCACGTTTTTTAATCTACGTTGCAATGCAGAGCCTTAATACTAGTTCTTTATCGTTTGTTAATATAATTTATGTGTTCTTTTTGAATGTATTTTTGTTTGTTTTATTGCAATAGGAACTAGAACTATTTGTTTTATTGCAATATGAACTAGAACTATGAGATGGAAAACATAATAGAAAAACATTATTATATAAAACTTCTCAATAATACAAAGTTGTATTATCCACAAAAATTGCCAGAAAAAAAACAAGACAAATAACAGCTCGAATACATCCTAAAACACAACCAAACTAACGGTTCTATTCACATTGAAATTATTGTAACATTACATGAAATCATCAAACTCAAACCCCTCTGGAATCTCAAACTTAAACATACTGCAGTAAGTTTCTCTATCATCATCAGTGCTACTGCTGTTTACCAATGTTGATGATGAGTTTAATGGTGTAGGACTTGACATGGGTGTCGATATAACCGAATCAAAGTTGAAATTCTGGCTTGTGGGGTTGTAATTGTGTTCTGATACAGGTATCCTAAACTGATCACTTTCACTTGGGAGGACAACATGGTTATCAGGTAAGCATGGTGGCATCAAACTTTGATCAATGATTTGGTTGTTCATGTTAACCATGTTGGGTGAAAAATACTGATTATGACTCTCTTGATTCAGGAGTTGAGTGCTTGGAAGAGTTGTGTCAATGGAACTACAGTTTGGAAGCTGTTGATTATTTAGGGTTTGGTTCATATGATTCATGGGGTTGTTGAGAAGCACATCTAGGTTTTCTTGGTTTGATGATGATGCTAGTAGGGTGGCAAGCTTTAAAACTTCTGGATTTACTAGTGTTTGTAGGTTCAAAAGGTTTGAGAGGTTAAGCTGAGCTGAGTTGAGTATAGAAGAGATGTCCAAGAGATCGAGACGTGGAGTATGAGTTACTGGATCAATTCCGTTTCTAAGAAGCCTTTTTCGAATGTGCGTGTTCCAGTAGTTCTTGATTTCATTGTCGGTTCTTCCAGGCAACCGAGCAGCGATGGCTGACCACCTATAATATACCAAAACTTGATATAAGATTACAAAAACTATTAAGTTCATAAAAATTGTTTCTTCTGTAAACTATCCAAGAGTGGAAACTCTTGTTAAAAAATTGAATATCAACTTACTTATTTCCAAGAACGCTATGCAGTTGGATGATGGTTTCTTCTTCTTCAAATGAAAATCTTCCTCTCTTGATATCAGGCCTCAAGTAGTTCGTCCATCGAAGACGACAACTTTTCCCACATCGTTGAAGTCCTGTGTACATAAAAAAGATTTCTCTATTAGAAAAACAACTCTACAATCTGATTGTCATCCGAAATATAGAAATAAAAAGTAATCAAACACACGCAAACACTTACCAGCGTTTTTGGGGAGTGTTCGCCAATTTCCCGGACCATGAAGTTGAACATATTCCATGAGTTTGATATCTTCTTCTTGTGTCCATGGACCTTTCTTGAGTCCATTTTTGTCACAACATGGTGATCTTCCCATTTGGTGTTTGTTTTCAATTGGTTTCTAGGTAACGTTTAGATAGAATATAAGGATACTAAAAGAGATAAAGAGAGAGAGATGTATTAAATGCAAAGCTAGAAGATTAAGCAATTGAAAAGTGAAGCTTGTAGGTCCAAAAGGGAAGATGACTTGTGCCATATATATAGATGATGAGGACTCATGTTGTAATAGTTACGAAGTCAATATGATTTGGCGCCGGCCTGTTCCACAGTCAACCTCTCTTTTGCTTTTTATTTGTAAAGGGGTGAATTTGAAAAATGGCAAAAAAAGTTGGAGATAGTGTGACTCAACGAGGATGTAAGAAAGTGAAGGTGGAGAATGATTGGACATAGATGACAAATGTCGAGTGATTGATGGTATTGACTTTTTGTTCATGTTTGACCTTTAAAAATTGATGAGTTTTTGGTGGGTAAGGTTGTTATATCTTTAGCTACCAGTGGTGATGAAGTGTTTCCATGGTTTCTTCTTCTAATACATTTTCAATTCATTTGTGAGGAAGAGGGAAGACACATTTTGATTACGTTTAAATTTCATCACGGTGGACCAATCTATAACTCAACGTGTCACCTTTAATATATATACCTTTGATACCCATAGTGAGACAACAATTAAAAATTACTATGCGTTTGAATACAATAAGTAAAAAAAGACAATCTGTTATAGTTCTTTTTTCTTGTTAAGAATATCTATTGAACTTGGTTATAGCATAAAAGAAATCGTATGTTTCTAGAGTTTTAGTAGCTTTTATTGGAAACTAAATTAAGCAAACATAAACGATGATTTCATCATGGAAGTAAATTCCATGTATTTGCACCCTACCTTTTTGTGTTCAAGATTCTAACCACTAACACAAACGTGATGTGAGCTACCGTAGCATTATCTGGGCGGGTTTGCGAGAATGTGATTAGGTTTACACTATTTTGTGGGTATGAGATTAGGGAAACATTTGCGTGTTTACTTGAAATATATACCCGAAAATTTAAATTTTATTTCATACCAACCATAGTTTAGTAACGGTTCATTCTTATAGTTTCATTATTTAAATATTTGATAATATTATATATAACTTTTATTAACTTATGTTTTGGGATTTATATTATCAAGAACTTTAAATTTTTTATATAGCTCAAGTCTCATAGACGAAAAAATTAAAAGAAATTTTACCATTAAAAAAACAAGAAAAAAAAGCTCAAACTTTTAATAATAATGATGATATGTATGTAACATATCATTTTTAAATTATCGTAGTTGTTAAAATAGGGATGTTAATACGAACATAATGGGCGAACCCGAAACATTTGGGATGGATAATGACTTAATGAGACATGTATACAGTATGGGATTAGGCTTGAGATTACTTTTAACATTTCCATAGGTATAGGATTAGATGAAATCTGACAAGTTTACCCAAAATCATATATACACATTTACACGAATCATATATCTTATACATGTATCAGATATTTATTAATAGTTTTAATTTTAATTTTTCCTTAACCCTAATGATTCATTCTATTAATTATAAGTATCATATAATATTATTTATATTTTTTATAATACGAAGTATTAATTTCCCTTTTGAGCTTTGTATCAACATGAGTGTTACATATTATACATATTTCAAACTTTTGTCTTGTTAGTTTTTTTATAGTTGTTAAGAACATAAAACTACGTAAAAATTAGAATGGTAATAAAAATGTATTTTGAACCCGATACAAGACTGGTAATTACCTGAAATACATTTCACAGGTATTGGGTTGTGTATGTTTTACAACTAGGATGGGACTGGAATAAGAATACCGTCCAAAGCCCGTTTCATTGTTATCCCTAGGTAAAAACATAAAATAATAATTGTAAGAAAAAAATGTATTTGAAAATACCAACGCTTATTCTTCTAACAAACGGACGGATACCTATGGATAGGCTTGAACCCGACATGTAACTAGCTAATATATATGGGGTACAGTTTTAGAATCGACTATGAGACTGAGATTATCAATACCTATCCAATTGCCATCCATGGAGAGGGGAGAGACAATTCAACATGTTCATAATCGTTACTCAAACTATCAACTTCGTTAAGGCTACAAATGACCCTTAGAGAGATTCCATTCCCTCTACAGGTATTTACTCATAATCAACTTAAAGTGGACAAGTAAATTTATTCAATGCAACTTTATCTTGTACATGGAAAGTTAACAGTATCACTAAACTTGTCATTAATACCACCTTAATGTGGAGAACAAAAATATGCGAAAGTATATCAACATAACTTAGGGGTTGTTTGTTTGTGTCTGAATGGTTCATTAAGAGGCAAACCTCTGAATCGGACAGACATACATGCGTTTGGTTCACCAAAACACCACATCTGAATGGAACCATTCAGATCTTAATGGTTCAGCACTTTTTTAGAGCTGAATGAAACTTTGGACGCGTATGCCCTTGCCCTAGCTCACCTCTCTTCAGTTCTTCTCCACAGCAGCTCCTTCTCCACAGCCACTCCTCCTCCACAGCCGCTCCTCCTCCTCCGCCGCCTCCTCCTCCACAGCCGCTCCTCCACACCGAAGCCTCCACAGCCGGCTCCTTCACACCGCCTCTTCCACGGCCGGCCTCCTCCACATCGCCTCCTCCACAGCGCCTATTCCCACAGTTCCGCCGTCGCAGACGGTGCTAGCACCGCCGCTGCACCTTCATGACCACAGGTTCTTCTTGATGCTAATTTGATGTGCCTTGAGTTTGTTCTGGTTTATTGTTGTTTATTTGG
Source organism: Helianthus tuberosus (assembly GCA_030545235.1). Lineage (NCBI taxonomy): Eukaryota > Viridiplantae > Streptophyta > Magnoliopsida > Asterales > Asteraceae > Helianthus > Helianthus tuberosus. Next base: position 90,057,986 of record CM060448.1, read on the forward strand.
GTTGTTGATTCTTGATTTTATGCTTTTGTTTACTGTGTTTCATTGGGGAGTGTATTTGTACAAAGTTATTTGCGTCAATAACTATGAGATTGCTGTTGCAATTCTTTTCTCTTTTATTGTGTTGACTTTGGAAGATTGTAATCTGTATTGAGAGTTATGTTGATGAATTTTTGGTGTTGCTACAGTTGGTATTTAGTTTTGTTCAGAGGGGTAAAAATGTCATTTTACACAGTCATTCAGAGGTGCAACCAAACAGCACTTTACTGGTTTAGCACTTATTGGTTCAGATCCTCTTAGCCATTCAGACCTCTTATTCAATCAGCACTTATTGGTTCAGATGTTGCCATGCCAAACAGCCCCTTAGTCAAGTAAGCACCATCGTCTAAGTTTGGAGACTATGGTCATATATAAAAGTTAATCTAAACAGATTAATTATGTAAGCACAACTAACAAAAACACATACCATTGCCTCTTTTACATAATAATGACCAGTTGACGTTTATATTAGTATCATGTATTCACAACAAACTAGGCCAATAGTCATTATCAAAACATTACACAACATATCTCAAGTATCATACCTTGGTTCGTATTACACATAAACAAGCAACTTTGCTTATAATAAACGAAAGTCAGTATTTTTAGCACAAAAAATGAGGTTAGGGATTATTTATGCACGTCATAATTGTTTTGGTCAGAAATCAAGCAATGATAATACAACCAAACTTTCTGTTGTGAGGTGTGATGCTTGAATCAATGAACAATACTAAGGATCACTCAGAAATGAAATGAACAAGTGACACAAAGATTTATACGAGGAAAAAGCCCTTGATCAATGAATGATCTCCGGCATAAAAAACCTCGGGTGATAGAAACTACCGATCACCAACTCAGATTAAACAAGAAATGTATTACAACTTCGGATGATAGCGAGCTAATTACAAAGATCACTATAGTGTAATGTGCAAAAAAGTGTGTAATCGCCAAGTGAATTGTCAAGAGTTGGTGAGAGCAGTTGCGAGTGTGTGTGTTAAGCTAAAATAGCCAAGTGTTTCTATTTAGCTCGCTATCCCCTTTTAAAAATGGAAAATATCTAAGCTAACAAAATGTCCGCATTTTGTGCAAGTCTTCCACGACTTCCATAACGTCCACTTCAGTCATGCACGTGCGGAATAAATATGGAATATGCTCCAGGAATATCGCCAAGACCAAGTCCAAGCTCGTACTCCTGCAAAACAACTTCATATTCAAAGCAGACAATCGTTAGTATAAGGATCCTTATGATGATCCATGATCCTGATCCCACAATAACTTCTGAGGATCACTAATTCAAACAGAATTGAGGATCACTGATCATTGGAAAATCCTCCCCTAACAATTGCCCCCAAAATATAAGGAGTAATTTGTAAATAAACGAGTTATATTTTCTTGTTCTTATCCGTAACCAACTAACGGATATATAGCCGTTGTAATCGAACTATCCGTTGCCATCCTGACGTCACTGAAGTGACTACCCTGCAAGATCATCATTATAAATTGAAGTTACAGATAAGGGTTAGAGAGCATTTAAATTCGTGTGTTTCCTCCTTTAAATCTTCATTCGAAGACTTGATCAGGTATTTCTCTTTCCTTTCTCTCTTCATCTTCTTTCTCTGTTCCTTCTTTCTTTATCTTTAACCGCGATCAAGATGATGTTGAGATCTTCGCCGGCTAAGGATCATCGTAAGGATAGTCCTCTAACAAGCCAGGGAATCATCACAGATTCTGTGAAGGAACGGTGCTGCTTTACTGATCCACAAATAGACAGAATCCGACATTGCTTTCCGGCAAACACCGTTTTCAAACCATTTGACCCCACCGTTCTAAGTGACTATATTTCTGAAACCTGGGTAGCCTTTCCGGTCACACCATTTACAATAGGGTACTCGTATCCTTTTCCAGATTTCACCCAATCCTTCTTCTCTCTCACCGGCATCTCCTACATTCAAGCGATGCCAATGATCTGGAGGGTCTTATATACCCTTGAAAGGATCATTGAACATGAAGAAATTGATCTGGGAATGTCGGAGTTTGCAGAGATGTATGACCTCGTAAGCCATGGATCTCATCGGTATCTACTCAAACATAAACCTGGTGAAGAACACCCATCTTCAAAGCCACTAAGAATGACACCAACTGGAAACGGTGATTCTTTTTTGTCAGAAGGGATTCTCTCCCAGATGGAAAGGATCTGCCTAGAAAATGGACCACCCATGGTAGGATAGAGGATCCTTAGAAGGTCACCAGATGACCTTGTTTCTGCTGAGGATCACTAACATCCTTTTGTTTCTATTTTGCAGCTATTACTGTCGCACACCTCATCACAACACCTGCAACAAAAGAAAGGCTTGCTGCTTTCCTGAGACTTGATCCTGCAATACGATCATTTAAAGCAAATACCCAGGATTCTCAAGAAGTATCCTCAGGTTCTGTCACTATGTCGAGTAAGTATCCATGTTTATATGTAATTAAATGCTTAAATTAAAATGAAATAAGGATACTTATCTGTTTTGGATGTGTAGGTGCTGGAAAATCTTCAAGATCTGCCTCCAAATTCAGTGTCACTGACCTTGACACTGTCCGATCCTCAAAGAAGAAGCTTTCTACCAGTCCAACTGTCATGATCCCCAAGGCAACCACTTCTAAAGGCAAGGGTGGCAAGAAAAGGAAGACTACCGACACCCTTGAAGGCCTATCTCTGATCCGCCATCAGTTCCTTGAGTACTTTGCTGAGGTAAGGATCACTGACCTAGCTTAGTTATCCTGCCCACTTGAGGATCATGTTATCCTAAGCTTTACATTGTCTTTTTGCGGAAATTTGCTGAAATCGAGGACTATGTAGGCAATATTGAAAAAGTTGAGCAAAAATGCGTGGATCTCCAAAAGATGATACTGGCCAAGGATCAGAAGATAGCCTCCCTTGAAAATGATGTCAATCTGGTGAAGAGGGAACTTGTCCTGGCTCACATTACTGCTGATCAAGAGAAAAATGAGATCACCAATGATGCTAAAATCTCAGCTGCCATTGCTATGTACAAGACCAAGTTGCAGATGGCCTAAGAGGCTCTGGATCCTGACTTTGACAAGAGCAGCTGGGACGTAGAGGGCTGGAAGGCTAGATTGGCTGAGCTGGACGACGAAGAGGAGGCTGAAGAGGTCCTAGCACTCGAGGCTGGCAGCAGTAGAGTCAAGGATCATGTGGAAGATGCTGGAGCTGGAGGAGATGGTGATGCAGCAAAGGTGTAAGCTGCAGGAATGGGCGATGAAGGACATTTCTAGACGTAGCCAGAGCCCATTTTCTAGAATTTGGTAGTTTTATTTTGGTTATGGTGTTTTAAAACAATCTTGGGTTGTAATAACTTTAGACAATAGTTTCTAGGGTGAAGGATCATGGATCCTTGAACAATAGGCATGATAATGGGTGGTGGATGGATCCTCTGTTTGGGGGATGAAGCCACTCGTTATCCTTTCGTCTTTTATTTCCTGCACTACAAAGACCCGTAAACAATGGACACCCTTTGCCAACCCATGTGGACGGGCCACGTTTTGCTGGTAGAAACGTGGGTTGGCAATTTTGACAACCTTAAAGGGTTTAACGTTTTGTGAATAAAATAACTTTAACTTTTTGGCTATCTCCCGTGTTGCTATCCTTGTTAGTACTTTACTTTTCAATTGTTGTGATATTCATTTTGTCTAAACTTATCAAGTAAAGAAAAAATTTAATAAATATCCTCAAAAAGTTTAGGATATGATCAAGGATCACATATCCTATAGTCGACAAGTTCTGAAAAGTAGTGTAGTTTAAGGATCACAAGTTCAGTTGTCAAAGGATAAGGGTAACTCAGATGAATAATGAATAAAATCAAAATAGTTAAGGATCATACCTGAGAATCCAAGTTAGGATCCTAACCTTTAGGACTTATAATCAGGATATCCAAAAGACAAACCTTAGTAGAAGGTAAGGATCAAGGATCCTTGGTCGTTTAGCTTCAAAAACCTGAAATAGGATACAACTTGGGACTAAGCCAATATAAGATAAAAGTTAGCAACTGGGGACAAGCCCAACAATTCTGGGGACAAGCCCAATATACTGGGGACAAGCCCAAAGGATAACTGGGGACAAGCCCAAAGGATAACTGGGGACAAGCCCAAAGGTCGTGCGTTGACGTGTGCGTATATATACATAATTTTGCAATGAAATTACACACGATTCGGTTTTAAATTTATAAAATTGATTATTACTTTTACATCAAAACACACACGAAAGAGGCAAGTGTACCCCGTCATATATGTAGTAGAGTATCGGTAAGAACCAAGTATCGATCCAAGGAAATGGGCGGAGAAATAATACTAGACCTTTGTCACTAAACTACCGGTAAAAACATAAGTTTTGTGATTTTAATTAAACTAAAGTAAGCGTAAACAAATACATAATAAAAACATAATAGATAATAGATAAATAGCCTTGCTTAATACACAACCACAGCATGTCAACTAAGTCGGTTTTGGCACTAGAAGCATTCGGTCAATTTTCCATTTTAAGACAATTAGTATCCCTTTCGGGAATCCTAACATGACAATCATTCGGAAAGCTAAAACGATAAACACACTTTAACCACCTAAACTTGTTCTTTAACGTGCAATTGATAAATGTCTATGAAAATCTCTTAAAAATAAGTTAGTCATCCGTTAGGAGTTTTCTAACCGCACTTAATCAAGGAAAGAGACACCAATAAACACAATGCAACCACCGAGACAAGCATAAACTAGATTAAATCACAACCGAGTTCATTTTACAAATCTTGCATAATAATTCACCAAGAAAGCAATTTTGGCCTAAACTACTAACTAAGCTAACACATCATGGCAAGAATTTATAACGACACCATCTAACCCGTTAAGGTCCTTACGTGACGGTAAGCTCTCTTGATTAACAATAATTACATTTTATTAAATCACTAACCATTTCTAGTATCATGATGCACACATTTAAACCAAGCTAAACTAGTTAACCAAGTTCAAAGTTTACTAATACAAGATTAATTAAGCATCATTTTTCAATTATCTTAACTAACCAAATACCAATCATCCAACATAATTACTTATAATCAAGAAATCAATATCAATAACAAGGTTGCAAACTAATCATCAAAGATTAACATAGAAAATACTTCAAAGTGTCATTACAAACAAAGATTAACACACTAATGGCTATAATCAAGCAAGGGATTGTTGTGTTTTTGCCCAAAGGCTACAATAATACATAAACATTAATCTAAGTACTTGAAAGATTAACAAAATCATGGAAAGATTAGAAAACCAAACCATAAACAAGCATAAGATTAAGAATCTGGAAGATAACGAAGCTAATCGGCACAATGTGGCATGAATCCGGGTGAAAGCAGAAGCCTCCGGAGCCTGAAAATCGACTGAATTGCTTCCAAAATGTCCAGAATATCGAGCAGAAAGTTTCTGCTGTGTTTTTATACTTTTTTGCTGTTGCACGGTCGTTCCCCATATGGAACGACCGTTCACTTTATTTAATTATTGGACATGGGTCACCATACTGCATACGTCATCGGATCGTTGACCAGATCTGAAATGGAACGACCGTTCTTTGTGTGGAACGGTCATTCAGTTCCGGGCTTCATGTTGCACGCCAAGTTGCACCTACCGTTCAGTTCCGAGACTCTGTTGATTCACCGGAGACGCACGGTCGTTCCTCACATGGAACGACCGTTCTTCACCAAGTCGTTTGTTTCCCTGGAACGCCCAGCCGCACCGATCGTTCATTGCCGAGATGATCAGCGTTGTCGGAGATGCACGACCGTGCATCAGGTGGAACGGTCGTTCCACAGGCCCAGATCAGAATCCTTAACAGAAAGTCCGCAGCTTTGTCGTTTTGTCCGGAAAGTCCTCGTTTTTGGTATCATCTTGTCTGGAATGCAGTTTTAGGCCTGTAAACACAAATGTAGATAAATAAGTATCCGAACGACGGTTTTACGGCCAAAAACGCATAAAATAGGGGTAAAACAGGGGACTAAAATATGTGTAAATTAGAGTGTATCATGCGTAAACTGGAGTATGGCCCTTACTGGCGACTATCCAAACTTAGTGACATGAAAATGCCAAAACCTTAGCTAACATGAAAACGTTAGAAACCTTAGGAACGGATGTATGGTACGTCTACCATTATACGTAGGATCCTGAATATAGCCAGTACAATGAAATTGTCAGCCCCTAAAGCGAGTACTGGTCCCAATGCCATGAACTATACCAGGATCATCGTGCGCTACTGGCGAAACTGGGGACAGGCCCAAACTGGGGACTAGCCCAAATAACTGGGGTCAAGCCCAAATAACTGGGATACTTCTGTGGATACTCAATCTTTTGTTAATGATACCAAAATGAGGATCCTCTGCCCTGTAAGGATCCTCCAAGGATACTTGTCAGGTAAGGATCATGGATCCTTATTATATGAAATATCTCTTCAAGTGGATAGCATTCCAAGCTCTTGGTAGCAAATCACCTTCCATTGTTAGCAATCGATATGCCCCCTTTCCTGCCTCAGCTTCAATCAAGTAAGGGCCTTCCCACTTTGGTTCTAGCTTTCCATCAGCAGGATTGGTGGTATTCTGAAATGCTTTCCTTAATACCATATCACCAACTTGGAATTTCCTGATCCTGAAATTTTTATTGTAGGCTCCAGCCATCCTTTGTTGATAACTAGCCATCCTTATCCTTGCCAAATCCCTGGGTTCTTCTATAGTATCCAAGTCTTGAACCACGTTTTCAGCATTTTCTTCAGGATCACGAATGCTTGTTCTTGCGGTTGGAACCACCATCTCTGTAGGGATCACTGATTCTGCCCCAAATACCAAAGAAAATGGAGTCTGGCCAGTGGCATTTTTGGGAGTTGTCCTATCAGCCCATAGTACATAAGGTAGTTCTTCTGCCCACTTTCCCTTCTTGGATCCAAGCTTTTTCTTCAAATTGTTGATGATGATCTTGTTGGATGATTCTGCCTGACCATTAGCTTGTGGGTGGACTGGAGTTGATGTTTTCATCTTAATCCCCAAGCTGTCCCAAAAGTTAGTAGTTCTATTCCCAATAAACTGGGATCCATTATCACAAACAATTTCAGAAGGGATACCAAATCTAGTAATAATGTTTCTCTTAATAAAGGATATCACTTCTTTTTCTCTGACTTGAGCAAAGGCTTCAGCCTCTATCCACTTGGAGAAGTAATCAGTCATAGCAAGCATGAATACTTTTCCACCAGGTGCCTTAGGAAGCTTTCCAACTATATCTATTCCCCATCTCATAAATGGCCAAGAAGAGGATATAGGATGCAAAAGTTCTGCTGGTTGGTGAAGGATATTACTGTGTCTCTGACAAGGATCACACTTCTTGGCATATTCCACAGCATCCTTCTTCATAGTAGGCCAATAGTATCCTATCCTCAGGATCCTAGAGAACAATGCTCTGCCCCCAGTGTGGTTTTCACAATCTCCTTCATGGAAATCCTTTAGGACTTCTTGGATTTCAGGATCCTCAATGCATCTTAGATATGGACCTGCAAGAGATCGTTTATACAACATATTATTCAATATTGTAAATTGAGATACCTTGATTTTGAAAGCCCTAGGGTTTTCTCCTGTAGGAATCTCTCCGTATTGAATATATCTCATTATTGGGAGGATCCATGATCCTGAATGGGATTGCGTATCATCAGTAGGGACAATAGCAGAATCCTCTCCTATCTCCATGGCTACATGATCCTCAATAGCAGGATTCAGGATATGGATAATAGGGATCTTTATATCCTCCGGGATCTTCAAGGATGATCCTAGATTAGCTAATGCATCAGCCTCTGCATTCTCTTCCCTTGGTACCTGTGTCAAACTAAAGGAAACAAAAGAGAGTGCCAATTCTTTGACTATCTCTAAATATTTGATTAGCTTTTCACCTTTAACAGCATAAGATCCATTAAAGTGATTAGTAATTAATAGTGAATCTACATGTACCTCAAGATACCTGATCCTCATATGCTTAGCAATTTGCAAACCAGCTATCAAGGCTTCATACTCAGCCTCATTGTTGGTAGTTTGAAATTCACAAGCTATGGAGTGGGGTATTATGTCCCCCTGTGGCGATTTTAGTAGTATTCCCAGCCCTGTTCCTTTTACATTAGAGGCTCCATCAGTGAAGAGTATCCAAGGATCCTTAGTTTCTTCAAGCTGTTGGACTTCTAACTCAGCTTCCTTTTACAAATCACTACTAAAATCTGCCACAAAGTCAGCTAAGGCTTGGGATTTGATGGCAGTCCTTGGTTCATATCTTATATCATATGCACTAAGCTTCACTGCCCACTTAGCCATCCTTCCTGACATTTCAGGTTTCCTGAGAACATTCTTAATTGGAAAATTAGTCTTAACAATAATGGCATGAGTCTCAAAATAATGTCTTAATTTAGTTGATGCCATAATTAATGCAAGGATAAGTTTCTCTAAGTGTGAATACCTGGATTCAGCATCAAGTAAATTCTTACTTACATAATAAACAGGATGTTGTGTACCTTGGTGATCCTTAACAAGGACCGCACTTACTGCTTTTGAGGATACTACTAAGTATAAGGATAATATATCCCCTTTTTCTGGTTTCATCAGGGCTGGGGCTGAGGATAGGTAATCCCTAAGAGCTTTGAGGGCACTTTCATGCTTCTCAGTCCATTCAAATTTCTTGTTCTTCCTCAGGATGTCATAGAATTCCTTGCACTTTTCTGAGGATTTGGATATGAACCTGTTCAAGGCTGCAATCCTGCCTGTCAATCTTTGCACATCCTTAGCATTGGCAGGAGATTTGATATTCACAATAGCCTTGATTTGCTCTGGACTTGCTTCAATGCCCCTCTTTGTCACCATATAGCCTAAGAATTTACCTGCCTTAACACCAAAATGACACTTGGAAGGATTTAGTTTCATATTAAATTTATCAAGGATATTGAATGCTTCCTCCAAGTCTTTAAGGTGATCCTCAGCTTTCTTGGACTTAACCACCATGTCATCAATATAGACTTCCATAGTGTGTCCAATTTGTTCCTTAAACATCATATTGACTAGCCTTTGATAAGTAGCACCTGCATTCCTTAGTCCAAATGGCATAGCAATATAACAATATATACCAGTTGGGGTCATAAAGGCTGTATCCTCTTGATCAGATGGTTCCATCTGAATTTGTTGAAATCCAGATGAAGCATCCATAAAAGTCAACAACTCATGACCCGCGGTAGCATCCACCATGGAGTCAATGTGGGGTAATGGGAAAGGATCCTTGGGACATGCCTTGTTTAAATCAGTAAAATCGACACATACCCTCCACTTTCCATTTTTCTTTTGAACAACAACCACATTGGCTAACCATCTTGGATACTTAACCTCTCTTATCATACCTGCCCGAAGTAGTTTATCTACCTCTTCCTGGATAATAGCATTCCTTTCAGGTGCAAATTTCCTCCTCTTTTGATGTATAGGCTTGAATGACCTGTCAATGCCAAGCTTATGAGTAATTATATCCTTAGATATACCTGTCATATCCTCATGCTTCCAGGCAAAGGTAGTTTTCCTTCTTTTAAGGAAGAATACTAGATCCTGTTCAATGCTGCTAAGGATCCCTGATCCTATGAAGACTATGGATTCAGGATCATGAGGATCCATGAGGATTTCTTTTACATCCTGCTCTCTTGCCTCCAAGACATCTCTTGAAGGATACTTTAATTGCTATTGCTCCCTTGGTCTTGAGGCTGGCTTCATTGATGATATATAACAATTCTTAGCCTCTTGTTGATCACTCTTAATTTTCACCACTCCCCATGGACTTGGAAGCTTTACACATTGATGATAGGTGGATGGGACTGCCTTCATATCATGTATCCATGGCCTGCCAAGGATAACATTACAACAAGATAAGCAATTTATAACACAAAATTTCTGATAAGAATGGAGTCCTTCAATATAAATAGGGAGTTTGATGTCCCCCAATGTGTTTTTGGTTTCCCCACTGAATCCCACAAGGACTGAGGATCTTGGGACAATATCAGACTCCGAGATATTCATTTTCTTGAGGACATCAAGCTGAATGATGTTCACAGAGCTTCCTCCATCGATTAGGATCTTGCGAACAAAGTGGTTAGAAATAAACAATGTAATTACAAGACCATCATGGTGAGGATCCTGGACATAAACACGATCATCCTCATCAAAAGTTATGATCTTATCCTTGGTGACGGTGGAGGTCCGGATGGGTATGTCCCCATTATCCATCTTGGTTTCCTTAGCATGTCTCTTGGCTGCTGAAAAGGAAGTACCACAAATGTCTAATCCACCGGATATGAAGTTTATAACTTGTGCATCTGCTGGATGAGCAGGAGCCCTTTTCGGGATCCTTTCAGGATCCTGGATCCTTGACTTCTTTCGTCCCAAAAGTTCCTTCAAATGCCCCTTGCTCAACAAGTAACCAATTTCCTTTCTTAGTGCAATACACTCTTTAGTGAGATGCCCGAAATCCTCATGATATGCACACCACTTGGACTTATCCTTTGTAGCAGCTGGTTTATCACTTTTTCTCGGCCACCTAGCTTTCTCACCTAGATTCTGCATTGCAAGGATTAGTTCATTGTTATCAACAGAAAAACAATATTCAGAAATAGGAGGATAATCCCCATCATCCTCTTCTTGTTCCACTGCATGCACGTTCTGGTTATCAGACTTGTTGTAGGACTTGGATTTGTTGTTCCTGAAGTAGGATCCTTGTTTCTCCTGTTTTGAGGATCCTGTCAACCTATCCTGGATCCTTTTGTCATCCTCTAGGCGGATGAACCTAAGGGCCCTGGTTCTTACTTCTTCAAGATTCCTGCAAGGGGTCATAACAAGATTATCATAGAATAATGAATCCCTAAGCAATCCCATTTTAAAGGCTTCTACAGCCGTAGCAATATCCAAATTAGGAATATCTAAGGATTCTTTACTAAACTTAGTGATGTAATCTCTAAGTGATTCATTTTGACCTTGTGTTACCCTATATAGATCACTAGTTAATCGTTCAAATTTTCTACTACAAGAGAATTGACTATTAAACAAATTAACTAGATTAGCAAATGAAGTAATAGAGTAAGGGGGAAGACTTAGCAGCCATTTAAGAGCAGATCCTGTGAGTGTGGATCCAAATCCCTTGCATAGACATGATTCCTTTAACCTCTCAGGAATTGGATTGATCTCCATCGTCTCCCTATACTGAGCTACATGCTTTTCTGGATCTGTTGAACCATCATACAGCTTCATAGATGGTATCTGGAACCTTTTGGGTATCTCAGCATCACATAAGGGTGGTGCAAAATGAGATATCCTATGGCTACCATCTGCAATTTCAGGAATGGGTTTAACCACTCCTTGTACACTGGATATCATATCCTTAAGTTTCTGTAATTCCCTAGCCATAGCCTAATTGATACCTGTATCCTGCATTGAGCCATGGTTAGTGTTATATTAAATTATTAAAAGTGTTACCTCCCGGAGGATTCATGTTTGGAATTTCGGATGTGAATCCATGTTGACGGGATTCTAGTATGATCGAAGGACCAGATGAAGCAATGGTCTGCATCGGTATGAAGTCTCCTTGATGAACATCGGTGCTCGGGGGTTGCATACTTCTTAAGAATCCCTGATCCTAAAAGATGTTGGATCCTTGAAGCTGAGATGATCCTTGAACCTGAAAGGATCCTTGGGGCAGAGAGGATCCTAGAAACTGGGAGGATCCTGGAGTCATAGAGGATCCTTGAAGCTGGAAGGATCCTTGAGCCATTGAGGATCCTTGAACCTGGGAGGATCCTGGAGCCGTAGAGGATCCTCGAATCGGATGCATTCCCAAATATCCCCCTGAGCTGAAGTAGAATCCCTGATGCTGAGAAGAGGATCCCGATGGTTGAGAAGAGGATCCTTGAGGCTGGAAGTGAGAGCCAAATGCCTGACTCATAGTTGTTGTTCCATAACGCCTTTCTGATGGACCACTTTGATACTGGATGTCTGGAGCTGCCAATTGTAAGGTAGTCACAACTGGAGTATCAAATCCAATGACCTTGGTATCAGAGGAGAGTGATCCTCCACTGATTTCTTCTGTTTCTTGATATCACCAATCTCTTGGAGGATCTGTTCATTGGTTTTGTCCTGCTCTTACATGCGATCTCTCATCTGCAAAATCAGAGTAAAAAGGTCATTAGTGGTAGGATTAGAGGAAACAGAAGAAGTTGGTGGTTTTGAGAAAATGGGGGTTTGTCTCTTCGCAGCATTCTCAGCATTCTTCTGAGATCCAGAAGGCGGTGGAGGCAAAGGAGGAACGCCTTATGAAGAACTAATTGCCGGCATAGAACTTGATGTATTCTTTGTTGAGGAAGCCATCTGCTTGGTTGTAATGAACCGAAATGACCACAAAAGTATGAATCTTCTTAGGAATGAAGCACCAATTGCCCCACGGTGGGCGCCAAACTGTTTTGGTCAAAAATCAAGCAATGATAATGCAACCAAACTTTTTGTTGTGAGGTGTGATGCTTGAATCAATGAACAATACTAAGGATCACTCAGAAATGAAATGAACAGGTGACACAAAGATTTATACGAGGAAAAAGCCCTTGATCAATGAATGATCTCCGGCATAAAAAACCTCGGGTGATGGAAACTACCGATCACCAACTTAGATTAAACAAGAAATGTATTACAACTTCGGATGATAGCGAGCTAATTACAAGGATCACTATAGTGTAATGTGCAAAAAAGTGTGTAATCGCCAAGTGAATTGTCAAGAGTTGGTGAGAGCAGTTACGAGTGTGTGTGTTAAGCTAAAGTAGCCAAGTGTTTCTATTTAGCTCGCTATCCCCTTTTAAAAATGGAAAATATCTTAGCTAATAAACTGTCCGCATTTTGTGCAAGTCTTCCACGACTTCCATAACGTCCACTTCAGTCATGCACGTGCGGAATAAATATGGAATATACTCCAGGAATATCGCCAAGACCAAGTCCAAGCTCGTACTCCTGCAAAACAACTTCATATTCAAAGCAGACAATCGTTAGTATAAGGATCCTTATGATGATCCATGATCCTGATCCCACAATAACTTCTGAGGATCACTAATTCAAACAGAATTGAGGATCACTAAGCCCAACAGTAATTGAGGATCACTGATCATTGAAAAATCCTCCCCTAACAATAATCTTTTAAAATCATTGCAGGTTTAGCCTCTTAACAAATACCTCTAAAGTTATCACATGAGTACATAACGACTTAAGTCTAGGGCAACCCAATTATATGTACACTTATAAGTTTGTTAAATCACTATCTGATATAATATTCTAATGTACGTATTATTAGAACATTTTTGGATAAAATATTTAATTTGATTCAATATATTTGAGAGTAAACTGCCATTTTGGTCCCTGTGGTTTGGCCAGTTTTGCCACTTTAGTCCAAATCTCAAACTTATTACATATGGGTCCCTGTGGTTTGCATTTTGTTGCCATTTTAGTCCAAAACTCAAAATGTCTGAATTTTGACTGATTTAATGACCCTTTTTTGTCTTTATCTGCAGGGGTAATTTGGTCATTTAATTTTTATTAAAGCATTTTATTTATCCACCCATTTCACCTTCTTAAACCCAATTTCCCAACCATATCCAGAACCCCATCGAGCCAAGAGAGAGAGAGAGAGAAAGAAAGATTAGGGCTTCAATACCAGCCGTCACCCACTGTTCTCCTCTCTCTCTTTATGCAGACAACAACAAACCCTACAATTCAAAAGTTTTCAGCCGACACCCATCTCTCTACGATGAAACAGATAACAAGAATTGATTAATGGGTTCGAGTTGTGGGAAAGATTTCTTGGCAAATTGTTGGTGAGTGTGACGGTGATGTAAACGAGTCTCCGGCGACCTCATCCCCACTCCAGCGACCTCATCTTTCACTTAACGACGAAGACCTGTATCTCTCCTCCATCTTTCTTTCTTTTCAGATCTGTAAATAGGGGGTGGTTGACGATGACTGATTATGATGATGATGATGACTGATGATGATGATGGACGGTGATTATGATGATGATGTAAGGGGGTGGTTGACGACGGCAGTGGAGGTGGTTATGGTGTGGCTCGGGTTTGAGATGGGGGCGGTGGTGGCAGATGGGGGCGGTTATGGTGTGGCTCGGATTTTTTTCAGAAATCGGATGTGAGCTTTGGAGAGATTAATGAGAAGGAGAATGGTAATTCATCTTGTGTTTTTTGTCTATTTGTTTTTTTTTTCAGAAATCGTTTGTTGAATTTGTTCAGAAATTGAATCGGATTCAATTTACATTAGGTGTTGAATCCTTTTAGGTGGATGATGCGGCGGTGGGTGAATGGGTGGTGATGGTGGAAACAGGTGGTTGTGGAAGGAGGTTATGGCGGTGGTGGTGGTGCTATAGAGAGAGAGAGGGAGGAGGTGGTGGTGGTGGTGCTATAGAGAGAGAGAGAGCTGATTATTTTTGGGGATGATGATGATGATCAATTTATAATAAAACATAAATGACCAAAATACCCCTACACTAAAGGACAAAATAAGCAGCTTTCAACAGTAAAAATAGGGGGTTTTTGAAATTTGGACTAAAATGGCGACAAAATGCAAACCACAGGGACCCAGATGTAATAAGTTTGAGATTTGGACTAAAATGGCAAAACTGGCCAAACCACAGGGACCAAAATGGCAGTTTACTCTATATTTGATAACCAACTTTAAAATGTGAATAGAATAAAAGGAAATGTGGATAGAATGAATGGTTAGAATATTTAGAATTTTACACACATGTATTAACAAACTTTAATCAATTAAACGATTAACAAAAGTTGTGTGTGTGTGTGAGGGGGGTGAAAGCTGTACTTATACAGGGATCATGAGTCACTTGTAGATACAAAGACTATGAAAGTTTCTAAGGTTCGTAACACGAGCAATTCACATAAAAATGAACTTTATAATGCTAAGTGAATTAATAAATGTAATATGATTAAAACTACACATGAGAGTGGTATCACTTCAAAGTATAAATCACATGCGCACACACGTTCGTAATGCAAGTGATGACATAAAGGTATTAAGCCTAAAACCACACATGAAAACATTTTATAACTAGAGTTATATGTTCTTTTAGGATTACTATAGACCTAAGGTACCTTTACTATAAAGCCACGAAACTTGAAACACCAAAATGGGTGGATTATACGGTCGTGTAGCACAACATAAACCTAGGCACTCAATAATAGGCCTCTCACATTTCTATCGTAGCGAATAGAATCAATGCATTACCGCTGCGTCCACCATTTAATTCCAAAACACTAAGTTTCCGAATTACATTTTCTCTAAACGTTTAGTATTCATTTTGCAATACATCATACTAATGCGTTTCTTACACGTGTTTTTAACAATAACTTTAATTAGATTGCAGAAGGGTGTATACAAACCAATTCAAACCGAGCTTGGATTGCCCACATGGTTATATATACATACGTATGGGTGTATATTTATGTGTGTGTATATGTGTATTTATTATCTATTATTCATGTACCAATTAAGTATATATAGTTGGTTCCAAGCGTAAAAATGCTATTTGGTTGTTAAACCATTAAATCATCAAATGAATATTGAATCAAGCCATATAGTTTTAAACCGTGCAAGTCAGCCAACTTGTATCAATTTCATCAATTTGGTTCGTTTAACCATATTATATTTTATGTTTTTCTTAATTCATACCATTTGTTATCGCTGTTTGCTTCGAATAAAAGAAAAAAAACAGTGATTGATATTGATATATTCTTGTTTTAAGCCAAGAAACAAAAGTCAACTAAGATTTCATCAGCATAAAAAGAAAAAAGAAAAAAAAAAACCATAGTTTCATGCAATCCAAAATTCATATCTCACACGCAATGCATGCTTCCACATTTCTATTCTGTTAATTCATTATTATATATATTTAAATATCATCCCGTGTCCCAACCCAATAAATTATGGTTATGCAAATAACTTTATACATTCCATTAGTAGTAAAAGACGTGTGCAAAATCTAAATTTATAATAAACTATAAAAACTTTAAGCCTGAATACGTATTTTAGGTGGTAATAAATTATTTTTTATAAACTTTAGTTCAGACAAAGTTTATTATTTTTACAAACGTTGGAAGAATACATTATACCGAGTATTTGTTTTGTTTATACAATTATTATTTTACAAACCTTGGAAGAATACACTATACCAAGTACTTAATTTGTTTATACAAGATTAATAGAGAAGCAAGAAAACTATAAACTGGCAGGTAATCTGTAGACACGTGGTCCTGCATGAGAGGCTCTATTTTCTGGAGTGGGTGACCACAGAACGAGTCAACTCGTTCGAAATGAACGTAAGCCATAGACATGTGTCGTTGCTATAAAAATAATATAACGTTGTATGCTGATAAGATTACACACAAACACCTAAACACATACCACCGTTCATAAGTCAAAACACGTGGCACTGTGCTGGCCATTTGAGGCAACCCTGTGACCTCCACACCACATTTTGTTAACAACTCCATTCCACATTTAGAAATCACAATTTACGGTTATGACAAATTATTTTGTTAATCATTATCATATAGGGTTTCTCATTTTTTTTTCTATGGAAAGTAATAGAAATAAAAGATAAGTAATCAGATTTGAATATGTCTTTATTGGACTCATGTAATAAATCAAATGATACCAAAGCGAGATTCAAGTATCTCACTTTCAGATAAGTGTCCCAATAGTGAAATACACAAATCATATATGAAAATTTGTCTTTTTTAAATCCATGAAGCTATAAAACATGTAAAGTGGAAGTGAAATTGACCAAATACGCTTACGTTGTTTTGCAGTAGTGATGTTTTAAACTATAACCAAATAGGACTATCTTTTTTTTTCAAAAACATAATAAGTAAGTTACGGATTGTAATAGAAGTTCAAAAACATCAGTATTGTTTTAAAAGTTTAGGGGCTGTTTGGTAGCCTATTAATGACCATTCAGATGATATCTCTTAATGGTTTAAAACATCTGAATGAATAAGAGGTAACCTCAAGTCTGAATGGTTAAGAGGTAACATCTGAATGGCAAATCATCACATGTCACATTCTTCTACCTTCTCATTGATAAAATTCTTAATGGTTTAATTAAGAGATAACCTCTTAATAACCATTCAGAGGCTACCAAACAGCCCCTTACCCTTAGTTTTGTAATACAAAGATTTATCTATTTATTATTATTTTATTTTATTTTATTATTATTTTTTATTTTTTTAGGGGGGGGTGGTTTGTGTAATTTCTTAACCTTTTTTGTTATTAATGGAATTTGCACCCGGGTCATGCTATTTCCACACGCAGGAAATTATTTTCACACCTCGAAGCGCCGCGCTATGGCCATAGCGGGGCGCTTCGGTCGACAAAAGGTGATTTGATCGTTTGACTGACATAAGTTGTAGAGACATAAAGGTGATACGAGGTTGCAGAGTCTCGTGAACCCTAAGCGCCGCGCTATGGCCAAAGCGCGGCGCTTCGACCCCAAATTTTCACTTTAAAAGGCCTCACCTGCTCAGACACAACATTCAAATTTTATGCGATATTGTTACTCTACTATATCGATTTTCTTTGCTCTATTAGTTACATCTCTTGAAAAAACGATGTTGTGGTTAAACAACTATCTTTTCGGTCAATATTCTGACGAGTCAGTTGTTCCTGATTCTTACGAGGGGACCGCTATTTCTGACTTGTATGAGAAACCGGTCTCGTCCAACTTGAGGGAGGCAGAGGTTGTATCTGGCATTCCTTATCGTGATAACACGGTGACGCTGGATTTGAATACCCCTGTGGAAGACCCTTACGCACAACAAGGTTATTCGAATTTCGGTTACGGTGGCGAGTACAGCTTTGTACAGCAGGAGTGTGGTCCAAACGACAGTTACGGTTGTCAACAGAGCTTACAACGTTATACGAATTTCGGTTACGATGGCGAGCACAACTTTGTACAGCCGGAGTGTTATCCAAACCACAGTTACGGTTGTCAACCGAGCTTTGAACATCAAGTATATTCGGACCTCGGTGACGATGGTGAGCCGGGGGATGTGTCTGTTGACGAGGAAGGCTGTTACCCGGTTACGTTTTCGTTTGATACAACGCAGACCTTTTCGTCACGTAAAGAGTTGGTGCGTTGGGTACAAGACACGGCAAAAGACAACGGTTACCTCATTGTGACTAAGAGGTCGAATAAAAGAGGAGAGAATTACAAGATTTGGTTTCAATGTACTTTTGGTGGGGAGCATAAGAGTATAGCTACACAGAGGAAAACGGGTAGCAAGAAAATAGGCTGCCCGTTCGAGATGATCGGGTTTTCGGAATCATCCGGAAGTGTTTGGAGGATCGAGGTGACGAAGGCGAAGCATAACCACACTCCTATTGAACACTTAGAGGGTCACGCGTATGCGAGAAGGCTTTCTTCGGAGGATAAAAAACTGGTTAAGGAGCTGGCAGAGCAAGACATTCCCAACCAAAGTATCTGGCGAACGCTGACAAAAAACAATCCGGCTAGAAAGCTTATACCGAAAGATATACACAACGCTGTTCAGAAGATCAACGCCAAAAAAAATGTCGGTAAGTCTCCGATGCAAAAACTTGAAAACATTCTTCTCGAAAAAAATTACACTTATTACATGCGCACGAATGAGATATCGAACGAAGTTGAAGATGTCTTCTTTGTTCACGAAAGATCATTCACTATGTGGTGCACCTTCCCGCATGTGCTAATGATTGACGCCACCTACAAAACGAACATGTACAACCTGCCATTTGTTCAGGTCGTAGGCATGACGTCGACAAACAAATCGTTTACGGCTGCTTGTGCGGTAATTTCCCCTGAGAAGTCAGAGAAATACCTATGGGTGTTGCAGAGGATCAAGTCTATGCTGGTAGGATGTATGGAACCGCGCGTGATTTTAACAGACAGGGATTTTGCGCTAATGAACGCGTGTGAACAAGTTTTTCCAAAAGCGCATAAGTATCTTTGTCGGTTCCATATTCAACAAAATATTAATAAGAACAGCAAGAAGAAATTCTCTGACAAGGAGTGGAAAGAATTCGTACGTAGATTTTGGTTATTGTGTGAGTCTACGACCGAGGAAATATACAGGTATAACTTGGAAAACCTTGAAGCATAGCTGAAAGAAGATGACCGTGAACGTGGGTATTTCTTACATAATTATGTTCAAATTTTATATAATAACAAAAACTGACTATTTACGGTTTTTTTAATTTTAGAGGTTTTTGATTATTTGAAGAAATCCTGGTTGGATCCGTACCGTGAAAAGTTTGTATCTTGCTGGATTAACAAAACTATCAACTTTCACCAAACTACGACCAACAGGGTTGAGGGCATGCATGCAACACTAAAAAGTCACTTTCCAAGTCATCGCAACACACTGGATAAACTTGTACTGTATGTTGATCATGTTGTTAATAGACAATACGCCGAGATTAGTAGTAGCTTTGAAACAAGCCTCCGAAAAGTGATGACGCACCACAAGAATCAGCCCATGCTTGCATATATTCTCAGAAAGGTTTCAATATATGCGATTGAGCTTTTGAGTAGGGAACTAAAACGTAAGGAAGATGGGTTGAGAGCCTACGGTGCAAGCTGTGGTTGCCAACTTTTTACCAGCTGTGGTTTGCCATGTGCCTGTCGTTTGGAAAAGTTGGAAAATCATGGTAATTAATATCTTTGACCTTTCTCGTTATGATTTTGCCACCTAATTTGTTTTCGTCCACAGGTCAGCAAATCCGTATCACACACATAGACGTGTTCTGGAAGAAGCTTGACTTCAAGCCTGCAAAGACTAAGATAGAGGATATCGATGTAGACACGGAATTTGAAAAATTGAAACAACAGATCGATCCAACACCCCCTCAAGTGAAAAGGAGCTTCTTTGAAAAGTTTCAGCAAATCTTCAATCCAGGGAACAATAACAAAAAACCTCCTGCTGTTCTGAAGAAAACTCGTGGTCGCCCAACATTGAAAACGCAGGAAGAAAGAAAGGTTGAAGCCGCTAGAAAAAGCTCGTACATTCCGTCGGAAGAAACTTGGGTCGAGGCCTCATACGATCATCCCCGTCACAGCTCGTACATATCACCCGAAGATTCTAGAAGACAAAAGAATACCAAACCGATCAACCTACACCCTGATTTCCCCATGATCAAGCTCGGTCCTAAGACGGATATAGCGATCCGCAACTACGCATCTCAGATTCCCGAAGTGATCCATCCATACATCGTTAGAATAAAGGACGGGAAACCAGATGGTCATTGTGGGTTTCGATCGGTGGCTGTTGGGTTAGGAGTGAAACAAAATTCATATTTGATGATCCGGAAACAACTTATAAAGGAGTTACGTACGAACGAATCGCTTTGGAGGTAGGTTTTCGATCCGGAAAACATAGGACATTATGATGCGCTGGTTAGACGGATCGATTTCAAGGGGGTGGGACGAGCAGATATCGAAAATTACATGACGATGCCTGACACGGGGTTTCTTATTGCCCAACGATACGGTGTGATTGTTCACACCTTCGACATGCGTGGGAGCGATACAATTTTCCCTCTGCTGGGCAGGCCAAACGAAGCTAAGGAACCTCACCAGGTGGTTGCGGTTGTGTTCGTCGACCATGGGCATTTCATACATGTAGAGCTTGGAGGTTGTTATCCAATGCCTCCCCCAAACCCACTCTGGAGAGCGAACAGAACAGAGCGCGTAGCAGCCTGGCATACATTATACAGGGATCAGATCAACGCGTACGAAATGCTTACGTATCGTGCCCCTGACCTTAATGTAACCCCATATGTTCACGATGTATGTTAAATGTGTTTAATAATAATCACGTTTGTGTTTGTTCAATATATGCGTTACATCACGTTAAAAACCGAATGTCACCGGCGCGACCCAATCAGATTCAATACGCACTTGTACGACCCAAAATGACAATATACATCATAATACTACAATTAATGAAAAAATACGTTATGTTCATGTACAGTAGGCGGCTGATACACATAACACCTCTCACAGGAGTACTTGTGCTTTCAAACCAAAATGATACGATATAACGGAATAAGACATCACACGTAACCGATTTGATCCGGAACTTGCAGTATAGTCCATATATAATAAAAATGATGTATAATGGAAAAAACGTAAAATTTAGACTATTATCGACGCGTTTGTGAATTAAAAACAATTTTAAAAAAAATAAAAAAAGGCCCTAAACGCCCCGCTTTGACCTAAGCGACCCGCTTTGACCTCAAAGCGCCGCGCTATGGCCATAGCGGGGCGCTTCGATCCCTCGTTTAAACCAAAGCGGGGCAGCTTCTCCCCCATTTCAAACATAAACACAAAAACACACACTAAGGTGCGATTTAACACATTCTGAGCCGGAGATCTTCGTTTTCAAGCATTCAACCGCTAAAAGGTAAGATCGAACACCCTTAATCGTTTTCGTTTAATGTATGTTGAAATATGTGTTGATTGGGGCGGGTATGGAGGATCTGCTGGGTTCTGTTCTTCATCACGAAGAACCAAAGCGCCGCGCCGAGGCCAAAGCGCGGCGCTGTGGTTCATGTTTATTTTTTTTTTATTATTTGTTTTTGTTTAATATTATTTGTTTAATAATATTTGTTTATTATTTAAATTGTTTAATAATATTATTTGTTTATTATTTTATATTTAATATTATTTGTTTATTATTTTATATTTAATATTATTTGTTTATTATTTAAATTGTTTAATAAATTGTTTAGTAATATTATTTGTTTATTATTTTATATTTAATATTATTTGTTTATTATTTAAATTGTTTAATAACATTATTTGTTTAGTATTTAAATTGTTTAGTAATATTATTTGTTTATTATTTTATATTTAATATTATTTGTTTATTATTTAAATTGTTTAATAAATTGTTTAGTAATATTATTTGTTTATTATTTAAATTTAATATTATTTGTTTATTATTTAAATTGTTTAGTAATATTATTTGTTTATTATTTTATATTTAATATTATCTTTTCAACGTGCAGGGATGGATTCCTCCGATGACGAGATTGAGCATATGGAGGCTGAGGTAGATGTGGGAGAGGAGGGAGAGCCGGCATGTCCGTACCTGCAGTTTCTGCAGGGGTCACGGGCGAGGGGGAGATGCGCTAGGTTGCGCACCATAGAGATTGGGGCGCACGTAGGGATAGACCGGGACCTGCTGGACACCGTGGGAGAGGCCGCGCGGGCGCGTGATATAGTTGGACTGGATACTCCTTGGTCGCGCCTATTTGAGATAGCGATGGAGGACTCGTACCCTGAACTTACGGTCGAGTTTCTTTCCACGTTTACATACGCGCCGCATCCGGCGGATTACGTGGAGGACCCGGCTTTTCCAGTCCACGAGGTTACATTCCGTCTCGCCGGTCAGGAGTTTCAGATGAGTGTGCGGCAGTTTGCTGTCCATACAGGTTTGTACACTGAGCCCGAGCTTGATACTGATTTATATACGCAGGCGGTTACGGCGATGGACAGGCAGACGCTTATCAGTTTCTGGAGGGCCATTTCCAGGGTTCCCTTTGGGAAATCCTGACAAAAGGCCACCACCATTAGAGACCCCTTGTACCGATACCTGCACCATGTTATCGCGGCAACTATCGTGCCGCGGGGTTCCAGCAGGGAGAAGGTCAACCTCAGTGACCTTTTCTTTCTATACTGCCTACTACGCCGCCAGCCCTGCGATCTAGCAGCCTGCCTGGCAGATTACTTTGCCACAGCATACCACCGGCAGCTCCGCGGGTACGTGCACACTGGCTCATACATCACCGCCATTGCACGCTCGCTAGGGCTCGTGCCCGAGCATGATCCGGAGCTGTCCGATCCGGTCCCGTCTACCAGGTTGGGTCGCGCGTCAGTATATTCTATGCAGATCACCTGTACCCTTGATGTTGGTCTGAGGTTTAAGGGAGGTGACGGGCTGATTTGGCATCCGGAGGTGGTGCCGGAGGTCATCCCGGTTGTTATTCAGGTGAGGCCTGGAGTGTTAGCCCCTCCTGATGTTCAGGCGGCCGCTCGGCAGGCTCAGCTACAGGCTCTGGGACTCGATCAGTTCCCGGGCCAGCCTCAGGCTGAGGCTCAGGCTCAGGCTCAGCCTGTATTAGAGGATCCGGCTCAGGAGGAACATGTCGAGGAGATCCCGGTACCACCAGTTCAGCCAGCTCCTGAGCCGCCACAGTACCCGCAGCACGTTTACGCTGACCTGCCTCCGGTAGCGCGTGAGGTGGCTCGGGACTTCGACCAGCGCCTCAGACGCCAGGGCGCACGCATTGACTGGATCGTCGAGACGCTCGTTGCTCTACGAGAGCTCGCTGGGTTGCCTCCACTTCCCCTCCCACCGTCCCCACCGCACGAGGATTAGTACCATAGTTTGTTTGTATAGTGATTTGTTATGTATTATGTACTCAGTTGTACCTTTTTGTTTTGTATGTACAAACTGATATATATAAATATATATATTGCAGTTAATCTTCTATTTACATCACGTTGGTTTTGGATTGTTTACGTTTAATTCTTATGGTTTTTTGTACATTTTATTTAACGTGTTCGTTTAATTTAACAAAATAAACAAGGTTAACAGTTTATAAAGACGCACTTATATTATATACGTTCTATAAAAATAATGACTTAAAAAAACGTAATTATAAAACAACTATGAATTATATGTAACTAATATTTTATAATAATAATAAAACTCAAATACAATTTTTTCCTCCAAAAAACACTACCAAACTAACCCACATCCCATCTATTAAAAAAAAAAAAAAACAACACAAGCTCCCGCCCACGCTTTTTGTCAGTCCTTGTCTGTTGACCTTAGCCAAAGCGCCCCGCTATGGCCAAAGCGGGGCGCTTTAAGTGTGCAAAAAGACAAACAGCGTGTACGAATAGACCAGGCCTTTGCACCCCCATCACCTTAAGGCCAAAGATACGCAATTTCTTAGTACATCTAGCATGTTTGAAGAATTCAATATTTCCAACAATAATCATTGTATTTTATTTTGCATGCGTTTAAATAGGAATACCCAAAATTGCATTTTAATTTTTAAGATTCTTTGCATTAATTCTTAAATTATTTGAACCAAAGACGAAAAACACGAGTAAGACGATGAACTAAATTTGACATCAAAGAACACAATTACTCATTTTTTGCATGATTGTCATAACCAGAGGCGTCTCTGAGAATTCACATACCCTGTTCGTTATTGAAAAACATGTGCCTTTCTGTTATGTTTTGTTATTATTTAAAAAAGATCAAATCAGTATTGGGATTAATAAACATAATTCCAAGTGGGCTAAATTCTAAACCATAAAAATTATTTGTAAATGGGCCTATATTGAAAGTGGTATGTGTTTACTATTTAAAAAAAATAACATATACGTATCGGATTTTTTTTAAATCGCATGCCCCACGAAATCGTGGGCCTTGTGCGGAGGTCCTCCCCGCACACCATCAAAGCCTCCCATGGTCATAACAATTGAAAGGTATGTTTCAAGGTACAATCCTAACAAGCGGATTCCATCTATTCCTTCAATAAAAGGTGTGTTTGAAATATATCAGGGGCAGATATAGCTTGAGACAAGGGGTAGCCCCCGCTACCCCTTAACGCTACGATGATGGTGTAAATTTTTTAAAAAAATTAACGTTTTTTCGTTTTCGCTGCCCCTATAGAAAAGAAACTTTTGAAACCATCTATTCCTTCAATAAATGATGTGTTTGAAATACATCAGGGGCGGATATAGCTTGAGAGAAGGGGTAGCCCTCGCTACCCCTTAACGCCTGTAAATTTAAAAAAAAAAATTGATGTTTTTTCGATTTCGCTGCCCCTATAGAAAATAAACTTTTGAAACATTGCCCTTGATATTTTTTTAGATCCGCCACTGAAATACACAATTTTTCCTTAATAACTAGAAAAAGATTTCAATAAGAAACATCAATTCTAGGCTCTCCATGGTTTGTTTCAATAACCAGAAACTGCTAATCGATTGATGAAAATGAAAACAAAAAAGAACCAAATTGCGTTAACCATTTTCATATATAGAAATATTACAAATGTTTCCATATCTTAATATTATGTTTGTTTATAATAATCCCTATGTGTACATATATACTTCATGCGTTGACTTATATACAAAAGATTTAAAAATAAGAAAGGGTAAAAAGCCACTATAGAGTGACAAGTATTTAAAGAAGAATCAAGTGTGAAGTGTAATTTTGTCCAAAAGAACAAAAAGAATATTCACATGTAAGTCACATGTTATTTCCCCTCACTTTTTAAACGTCCGTAACTTATTTATACATCATTTTTTTAAATTGCCATAAAATCGAGCGTCTTTTTATCTTTAGTATGAATGCCCTATTGTTAAAGTTTAAAAAAAATTGAAAACCCAGTTGTGTATTACACAGTGGACATAACGTAAAACGCAATGAGTATTATGTCACACCCCGAAATATCATAGTTGTGGTGACTAAACTGGTATCTTCATTGCACAGCGGAAGCAGTTAAAGCTAAGACTTCTAGATGGTGAACGCCCATTAAGTACTCGAATCCACATGGTTCTTCTATTCCAACCGTGCCATAATTTCTGAAATGTAACCTAAGAAAGAAACATACGAAAAATTAACATAAATTTGAGCGAGTTCATAGTTTGTTTGTAAAAAATTCGAAGTAAATATTTTTGAATAACCGGTTTTTAAAATATTGTTTAGAAAACGAATTTAAAAAATCATTTTCTTTGGAATGTTTTATGTAAACTTTGTATTTGTGAAACTTGTAACGCATTATGTTCGTAAAACCTTGTACTTGTAAACTCTTGTGTTTGAAAATTTTACGTAACCGTCAATGTCCACCCTTACATTAACAAAATGCATGCATAATCCTATGCGTTGTATTTGTATGTGTAAGTTTGTAGACTGTAACACGTAAGTTTGTAAGTTGTAAATTCAAGGAAATCGGAGGTCGCTAATGGTTTGTAAGGCCATTAACATATGTGACGACATAGGAAGCATCCAAACCATAGGCATTTTTCCGTCGATTTACGACTAGAGACACAAAAGCACTTTAGGTAGATCGTGGCCCTGAGTGTGGCTGCCTGAAACCCATTAGATCTAACATTTTATTCTGCGGTCTAGGTATATAGTTGATTAATGGTGCTTAAGTCTCACCCTATTCGTGACATGATCTATTGTATCATTCCTTAGTTTAACGTACCCTTCGGACTTGTATTTTCTCGTAGTTTAGAAAGCTAGAATACGTATGTATGCACATTTCAAAAAATACGTTTGTTTGAAAAACCGGTATAGTTAACGTAAACCTTTTGTAAACCATTTGTGTTTATGGTAATTTACAAACCATTTGTATTAGTCAAAACTTGTTCAAAAGCATGGTTTAGAAATGTGTAATGTATGTTCATCGAAAACCTTGTATGCTTTTGCAAAACATGCATGTCTTTCCACCTCGAAAACATTTAGAAAAATGTAAAAATGTAAAAAGGTGGGGTTATGAACTCACCTGAATTTCCTTGTGCAAAGCTAGCTAATTATACGACTCCGTGATGTCGTTTCCAAGATGTGACTCGCTAGCGTGCATTCTACAGTATTCCTAACACAGAATATCTTATAAGTTTCTAAATAAACGCGGTAACTAAACTACGTGTCCCCAAGCTCTACCGAATCGTTAACCGAACGATTCGACGGTAAGTTGTTAACTTAATGAAAACGATTAAGTTATACTTGTTAGTTCTTTTATTATCGGTAATAATTTAATAAGTCTTAGAAACGCTTAGTTTCTCAAGAGATTTAGTATATATAAATATTTATATAAAAATATAAATATATCAATAAGATCGCTTTGTTGTCCCGAGAAGTCGTATGTGTATGTAGGAATATTCGTATGCAAGTAATATATAACAAACTGGTATATATATTGCGTCTTGTATATATTTGTCAAAATATGATTATAGGTCGTTTACGCGCTTGATATAAATATAAAAGTCATATTTATTTTATAAAAGTATCACCGAGTTGTTGGATGTTCGAAATAAATAGATAAACTATATCTATTTTTATAAAAGAATTCGTGTTGTACATTATTTGAAATAAATATATGAACTCTATTTATTTTATATGACGAAATCGTATTATTTCATATTCGAAATAAGTATATAAACTATATTTATTTTATAAAAAGAAGTTGTGTTGTTTGTTATTCGAAATAAATATATAAACTACATTTATTTTTTAGTAAATTACAAGTTTTGTCCTTTATGTTTACACCAAATTGCAGGCGCTGTCCTTTTTTCCAAAAGTTTACAGGCGGTGTCCTTAACCTTCCAAAATCTTGCACGTTATGTCCTTTAGGCCAAACCCAGTTAAACTTTTTGGTTAAATCTGGTCATGTGCCTTGCACATGAGGGTATTGTTGTCATTTAAGTTCTTCAAGGACTATTGTGTAAAAAATTATGTTTAGGGACTAGTTTATAATAAATTGAAAAATAAAGAAATATAATATCTCTCTACCTCTCACAACTTAAAGTCCCTCTCTTTCTCTTATCTCTCTCTAACATAACTTGTTTAACTTCTTCACCTGCTACTGAACACCACCCCAACCTGTCACCACTCTCCCTCACTGTTAACACATCATCGCCACCATAAGCATCCATTTACAACCACCACCGTCGTTCATAAACAAAATCCCCAAATCACCACCCTCAAATCACCAACCACCACTGCACCAACCAAAACCCACCATCCCTCCGTTCACCGTCACCACCCCAAAATCACCAACCACCACTGCATCGACACACCACCGCCATAGCCCCATCGTTCACACCAGCCCCAAACCACCATCCCTCATTCCCCCGTTCACACCAGCCCCGCCAATCATCCACCGCACCATCTGCCACTACCATAACCCACCCCACCCCACCCCACCCCACGCCACTACCACCCCCACATCACCTGCTACTGCAACTACATATAGAGAGAGAAAAGGTTGAAAAAAGAGATGGGCAAGAAGGGTGGGCACCATTGCGACGCATCGACACTTGTTTGACTAAGTGTTTCCGTTTGTTCTTTCGGCGCCCAACAGACGCACTACTATCTCTTTTCCTTTTCGCCGACGCCGCTGGTAGTTACACACCGTGGTTCAGTGTCGTCTCTATTCGAGTCGTAAATTGCCGCTGCTCCTCTGCTCGATCCAATTGCTAGCGTTAATCTTCACTGGGTTTCATTAGATCTAGTATCCCATCAAGGTAATGACATCAAACTAAGTTTATCTTATATATTCAAACCATAAAGCAATGCTTTCAGTTTGAGGTTGAACACTAGCGACGGAAATAAAGGGCTGGGAAGATGAACTGTAAAAGCCTTTGTTAAAATCAGAATAACTCTAGTTTAGACTATATGCATTATTCTAAATACATGTTCTTTATCACCATATTTGAAAGTAATTTAACATAAATAAAGGGTGGGTTGCAGGGGCGGATGACGGTGGTACCGGCGACGGTGACGGTGACGGTGGCGGTGGTGGTGATGATTGTTGTGGAGCGATGGTCGGCTGCGGAGGAGGAAAAGGGGGCAAGAAAACTGTGAAGAAATGTGATACTGGTGTTAGCCCGATTTACCCTTCAAGGGCGTTTTTGTCAACTTTGTTCCATCCTTTACTACAAGGGCTTCCTTAAACATTTGACTACTCCCACGACTTAACTACAACTCTAATTGCACATACCTGGCTCGGAGCAAAGCTATGACACGTTTTAATACTTCGTGCACTAATTGACTAAGTAATAGCAACATAATTCCCTTCGCTAATCATCCTGTGAATGCATAATACTTGACAAACAATTCATTAGTCAATATCGCCAAATGGTAATGTCTTCACCGATTTCATACAACCAAAACCATATCAAATTTCAATCATCATCATGCTCAATTAACTAACACTACCTTACTTAAACAAAATAAGAAGTGATTACGGAAATCACTTACCTCGTGCATCCATGTTCGTAACCGCTTCCTTGCCTCATTTCGACCCGTTAGCCTTCCATGCTTGGTCCATGCTAGTGTGGTTCCTATCCTTTCATGTCGTCATGCCATAATGATGTTAGTACTCATGCTTATTCATATTAATACACATTTTCCGGCTCTTATCTACATTGACTTTCACTAACACGCATACGACATGAATTGTCAACCACATTGTTCAGTTAGACAACCTAACGTAATTCATAACATCATCCTTTACTAGCATGGTCATATATTATATATTTAGTACACATTCACTTCTTGATTGAAATTAAGTGATTAATAAAAACACATGGCGAGCATCACCCGTTCAAACACAACGTACAAGCTTCTAATGCATAATCTTGACCATCACATACTTTCAACCCGAATTCTCTTATGAATTTCCTCTAATGCACATTATTCAAGTTAGTTTACTACCGACCTGGTCATTCCCCAATTCATTCATAAATGTCAAGCCCTTTCATAAAATTCTCATATCCTAACATCACTTGGGCATTTCATCAAACACTTGGTGTGCATGCCATCATTTAAGCCTATAGTACAAGTATTTTATGCGTACTCTTCCTAGTTCATAACATAGATAATCAATTTCAACTAGAATCATATAACTTTTATACCATTATCTAACAATTACTCATTACATACAGCATTAAATATCAACATCACACAAGTATTGAACATGTATAATCATCCATATCCTAACATCAAATTACTTAAAATCTTGCATAACACATGTTCTATTTAATGATTCTAACACCCATTCATGCTTTGTTTCATACAATTTCACGGATTTGCTCATAACCTATTTCTTAAAAGTTCACCAAATAACAATCTACAACTTACCACATGTTTGTTAATGTTGGGCGATGCTAATTCTTCATTCATGCATGATTTTCCATTCGATTTTAGCTTTGATTGGGCTGAATTTGTGTTGATGTTCTTGAGAGCTAGGGTTCATCCTTCTGCTCTTTCTCCTGATCGAAGTCACGCACACACACACCTTGTGTGTGTGTGTGATATTTTGTTTAATAAATTTTAGTTTCCATTTTGGCACCCTAGGTCCCTCAAGATTCACCATATTCCCATACTTGCCACAACTTGATTCCTTTAAATAAAACACTTTCCATTTATCCTCTTTTAACCCTTGAAATTTGTTAATTGTTAGTCACAAAAATTCCATTCCTAATATTTAACTTGTAACTATAACTAAGTTAACTAACTTAGTTACCATGTCACACCGTGTAAAACAAAACATGCTCAAAATTTAACATTCGGGTTTTGGGGTGTTACAAGTCTACCCTCCTTAAAAGAGGTTTCGTCCCCAAAACCTTGCTCATTCTTACTCTTACCTTTTCTTTGTACCCATTCAGAGCATAATACAATATGAATACATTCGAGATCTTGGCCTAAAATTTTATTCATAATTAATATAATTGTACGCATTGTCCCTACCTACCTAAATTAAGCAAACTTTACCTTTACAAACACATGAACGGTCGAAAACTTATCCAGAGCTCTTATTAGTGTCATTTTCACTTTTTTACGATTTATTTCATTCTATTATTATATCGTACACATTATTTCATTATGTTCACCACGATCAAACCTTAACACCCCGTTGCTAACGTCCCTTCTACTTACTTTCACATTCATTGAAAGGTCGGTGTATCACTATACGCATACCATAAACATTTTATATTACTTATAATCGCAAGCTAAACATTTTACTAACCTCGTTTCCATTGCATAATCCAATTTCCTGCGACCCGAATCGACCCAATTCCTTGTGAGTCATGCGATACCTAGGTTGATCGTATTTGTTCCTTGTTAAGCTTCCATTTAAATGCGTTCTTTCAACAATGTCTTGTTCAAATGATCATGGCCAACAAGCCTAGCATCAAGTTAGTATTTCCAACGATACTTACTGTCTTGTATATTCTATCAGAATTTCCACAATTATATTCAATTTCGTAAATAATTATTTACCGACATCTGCAATTTGACTCTTCAAGGTCAACTGCCACTCAGTACCTAGAGTTATACAAGTATCATAGTACGCGTTGTACTCACTTTCCGTTCGAACATTCTTACAAAAATTATTTCATTACTTTAACGTTTTCTTGCAAAAACCCTTCATCCTCGTCCATACCCGAGGCATTCACTTGGGTCATAACCGTCATTCATTCTAACTCCCAAAAGCCAATCTAAATACATGTCTAACATGTAACTCATTTCAAAGCTTACCTCTTTCTACTAAGGTTTCTTGCCACTACAGTAGCTTTCCTTGTTTTTATTTACTTGGATAATCAGCTACTTCATGCTAACTTTACTAATACCTGCTTTACGACTATCACTTACTCTGTTTAACTTGTTCGGAATTCCAATTGTAAAATACATTCTGACCATATATCTACCAATTACCCATTTCTGGCACATTCCCCTCTAGTCGAGTTATAATCCCTTACTCAAAAGAAAACATAACCTTGTACATACCTTGCGCGAATCAAAACCTTTGACTCGTTATCCATAACTTACGATGGTCATTTCCTTCCAATATGTGGCCTTGGATGATCTTACGTTATGCTCGCCTACAATTATAAGACTTGACAATTTTAAAACATTAAATATCAGGTTCAATGGCAATCCTCATTTGATCCGCATAACTCATTTGTCCTTTAAACCATTCTTGCATACAACGCATTTGCATAAATACATACATACATACATACATATATATATATATACACACAAGTTTAAAAGCATAACTTGAATCATATCCGTTTCTTAAAATATTTACTTGCTTGGTTCGTACTTGCTTACAAGTTCAAACCTTTCATTCTTATCAATCATTCTCACTTATTTGCTTCGTACCTATTTGCAAACTCAAACTTTTCATTCTAACATTCATTCCCTTCTATGTTTCGAATCCATCTCGAGGATTCTAACATATCATTCATATACTTTATTCTTTCTATGTTTAGAATCTGTCTCGCGGATTCGAACATATCATTTACACTTTCCATTACTTCTATGTTTTAAATCCGGCTCACGGGTTCAAACATGTCATTCATACTTCTCTTGTGTATTTGGAACTTTCAATTCCTTGAAAGTCTCACATTTCCCCTTCACCCTCACGTTCACCTACTACCTAACTCTAGCA
Organism: Helianthus tuberosus; assembly: GCA_030545235.1. Lineage (NCBI taxonomy): Eukaryota > Viridiplantae > Streptophyta > Magnoliopsida > Asterales > Asteraceae > Helianthus > Helianthus tuberosus. Next base: position 90,090,418 of record CM060448.1, read on the forward strand.
GGCATACCTATAACAATTAGCACGGGCTCACGAACGTCATATGTTTCTTGTGTACTGGCCAGGTACACATTACACATACTAGTTTCGTGTCTTCGTGTAATCGTCACCTTATGTCCGAAGAATTTGGTTTCGGCACATGTAACATTTTCAAAAACTCATTACCATTTCACTAGTGTATTTCATTTAAAACTTTCCTTCGCTTGCTAGGTTTTAACATTATACGTACCCACATATTATATTTACGTACCTGGGGTCAATTTGTCTTATTACATGCCTTGGTGTCTGTCCTAGACCGCATTCGCGGATCATCACTTCCAAACCCTTATGCTTACCTTACACGTAACATACTGTTAGTTTTCTCTAAATACATACTTTAATACATACTTACATTTGCTTCTACCTTTAGATCTTGACCGAGTCTCGGATTGTACGGATTCCTTGTCACATGAGCACGCAGGTTTGAGTTCAAGTATTTACCTCCTCATACTTGATTTCTCTCAAACCAGGGCTCTGATACCAACTTGTAAGACCCTAATACGTATTTGACTAAAAGTCGCAGCGGAAATTTGTGTTATAAAATTTCTTTCATTATAAATACCTTAACTTACTTAAAATTTAACCTTAACATAACTCTTTCACATAAATCCATAAATCGACTTATTTACTAAGTAAAAACATAGCTTATGTTTACTACATTATATACATCAACGTTCCCGTACAATCTCACTAGTGACTCGATCCTCGATCTCTATTCCTTGATGATCCTCATGACTCATACTACCTGCACTCACCACATAAAATTCATAACATTAGTACGCATTATAAACATACAAGATTTATTCACGTTTACTTTTCGTTCCGTTAACTCTTTACATCCCAGCTTTCCATCTGATCATACAATCCGTGGTGAGACTTTCTCGTTGTACCTGCGTTACACTTCGTTCACAAGGCACGCTATTATTATCGCCAATACTCAATTTCAATGAATACATGCGTATATACTTTCATATATACTTACATATATGCATCCGTTCACACATAACTACTTACATACATACGTACCCACATTCATACGTATGTGCCTACATACGTGCATACATTTGTACATACTCACTTGGATATATATATACATACACATACTACCTACATACATACATAAATTCATATCTTCACGCATGCCTACATACGTGTATACGCTCATATATATCTACTTGCATACATACACACATACATTCATTCATTCATACATACCACTTATATTCATACATACATACATACATACATACATACATACATACATACATACATACATACATACATACATACATACATACATACATACATACATACATACATACATACATACATACATACATACATACATACCTTCATACGTATCTACTTTCCCCAAAACAAGGAATAAACTAATCATTCTTAGCTTATACACGTTTAAAAATGGTCCAGACGGGTTCGCAATGCATCAACAGTTAAAATAATCGATTTTCACGAAACTGACCCCCGTCGCGTAGCGCCACGGCCTGGGGCATTCCCCGTCGCGCTACGCCACAGCCTAGTTTTGACAGAATGTTGCAGCTGGTGCTGTATAATTCTCAGCACGACTCAATTTCACGGAAACAAGCATAACTTTCTCGTTTTTTATCCGTTTTACCCGATTCTTTTTCCTACGCGACCGTAATTCAATTCTCCATCACATGGAGTGAAAATCCAATATTTGGACTACCTAACTTCATGACCTTTAAGCCTTCGGCTTATTACCCTTTTACCAAATTTTGACCCGTTCATGCATATATCAACATAACTTGTTTGTTTGACCATAACTTCTTATGAACCTAATTCAACATTTGTCTATCATAAAAGATAAATTTCTCAGATCTCTTGCATCCTCTTAAGCCATTTTCGCTCAAGAGCTTATTTTGACCCGTTATAGGTATTTGCGCATTTTAAGGTCCTTGGCTTACGAAAATCATACTACTCGCTTTCCTATTTTTCCAAAACATTCACTTAATCAAATAGCTTGTTTCTAATCAACTTTTAAGATCGTTAGCCCAATTTACCCTTCAAGGGCGTTTTTGTCAACTTTGTTCCATCCTTTACTACAAGGGCTTCCTTAAACATTTGACTACTCCCACGACTTAACTACAACTCTAATCGCACATACCTGGCTCGGATCAAAGCTATGACCCGTTTTAATACTTCGTGCACTAATTGACTAAGTAATAGCAACATAATTCCCTTCGCTAATCATCCTGTGAATGCATAATACTTGACAAACAATTCATTAGTCAATATCGCCAAATGGTAATGTCTTCACCGATTTCATACAACCAAAATCATATCAAATTTCAATCATCATCATGCTCAATTAACTAACACTACCTTACTTAAACAAAATAAGAAGTGATTACGGAAATCACTTACCTCGTGCATCCATGGTCGTAACCGCTTCCTTGCCTCATTTCGACCCGTTAGCCTTCCATGCTTGGTCCATGCTAGTGTGGTTCCTATCCTTTCATGTCGTCATGCCATAATGATGTTAGTACTCATGCTTATTCATATTAATACACATTTTCCGGCTCTTATCTACATTGACTTTCACTAACACGCATACGACATGAATTGTCAACCACATAGTTCAGTTAGACAACCTAACGTAATTCATAACATCATCCTTTACTAGCATGGTCATATATTATATATTTAGTACGCATTCACTTCTTGATTGAAATTAAGTGATTAATAAAAACACATGGCGAGCATCGCCCGTTCAAACGCAACGTACAAGCTTCTAATGCATAATCTTGACCATCACATACTTTCAACCCGAATTCTCTTATGAATTTCCTCTAAGGCACATTATTCAAGTTTGTTTACTACCGACCTCGTCATTCCCCAATTCATTCATAAATGTCAAGCCCTTTCATAAAATTCTCATATCCTAACATCACTTGGGCATTTCATCAAACACTTGGTGTGCATGCCATCATTTAAGCCTATAGTACAAGTATTTTATGCATACTCTTCCTAGTTCATAACATAGATCATCAATTTCAACTAGAATCATATAACTTTTATACCATTATCTAACAATTACTCATTACATACAACATCAAATATCAACATCACACAAGTATTGAACATGTATAATCATCCATATCATCATCTCTACTACTACAAGTGGGTTTCACCCCAAAACATCAAATTACTTAAAATCTTGCATAACACATGTTCTATTTAATGATTCTAACACCCATTCATGCTTAATTTCATACAATTTCACGGATTTGCTCATAACCCATTTCTTAAAAGTTCACCAAATAACAATCTACAACTTACCACATGTTTGTTAATGTTGGGTGATGCTAATTCTTCATTCATGCATGATTTTCCATTCGATTTTAGCTTTGATTAGGCTGAATTTGTGTTGATGTTCTTGAGAGCTAGGGTTCATCCTTCTGCTCTTTCTCCTGATCGAAGTCACGCACACACACACACCTTGTGTGTGTGTGATATTTTGTTTAATAAATTTTAGTTTCCATTTTGGCACCCTAAGTCCCTCAAGATTCACCATATTCCCATACTTGCCACAACTTCATTCCTTTAAATAAAACACTTTCCATTTATCCTCTTTTAACCGTTGAAATTTGTTAATTGTTAGTCACAAAAATTCCATTCCTAATATTTAACTTGTAACTATAACTAAGTTAACTAACTTAGTTACCATGTCACATCGTGTAAAACAAAACATGCTCAAAATTTAACATTCGGGTTTTGGGGTGTTACAGGGGTCTAGTTATGTCACGCTAAATATGAGTTGTCGGAACAATGTTTGTTTTTGAGACAATTATTTGTAATAATTGTTTTATTTGGATATGTTGTTGTATGGGACATGACGTTTAAACATCTGATAATTAATAGTTGTTATGGATACTCATGGACAATCTGTTTCGCTCAGTTCCATGGCCCAGTGTTTCCGCCATCGGTTGGGGTGTGACAGTCTTGTCCCCGGCAAACATGAGTTTGTGGTGCTGTTGTCGGAAGGGGGGGCTGTTTGCAGGTGTAGTGTGGGGATGCGGTGCCGGACGTCGCCGGTAAGGCGACGTCGGTGATCTTCGTCGAGGCAGAAACGAGTGAGGGAATGAGGAACTGTTGAGAGGATGATGCTGCTTTATGTGTGTGTGCTTGAAGTATATATCGAGAGAGGGAGAGACAGACAAAGTGTGTGTGTTTCTTGTGTGTGTGTGTTATTTGGTTTGGATAGGGTTTTGTATTGTTGGAGATAAGGTTCATCAGAGAACAAAAAAAAAAAGAATGAGAGGGAAATTAAAAACACTTGGGAGCGACTGGTAGTAATGAAGGAAATTTTAGGGTTTTGTTCTTTAAATAGGTAGGTTTTCTCTAATGGGCTTGGGTTTGGGCCCAAGGCCCACAAGGCCAATATCGTGTTTCAAGTGGCCCGCCAGCTCCTACAAATCCGTTTCTAAACCCGAGATCTGCGAAACGTCGTAAATAATATTTTTTTTGTATTAAAAAACGTAGAACATGATCAGTAGTGGTTTGTGCGTTCGGTCGTCGATTACGGTAATAATCGCGTTAAGTCGCGTCATTCGTCGTTTTAAACCGTTTTTCGATCCGGTTTCGACTACGGATACAAAAATTTAATTACGAAGCTAAAATATATCATAAAAATTTAATATTTATTGGCGTTGTCAGTATTTCATACGGTTTCAGTTTGTTACCGTTTGATATTCCTCAGATTTCCCGCAGACCGTCATACGCGTATTGTAGAGCCGGTTAGGCGTTCCTAGACCCTCCATAGGACTAATTAAGTTAGTTTGCGTCTTAAACACTATTTATTATCGTCCTAATCCTCGTTTTACGCGTAATTAGGAGCCGTAAATCACCGGTTGTTACATATTAAACTAAAAACACAATGAAAAGTAACAAAAAACACAATTGATGAGAGCACATAAAAGACACATTGGACAACAGACGACATAATGTAAAACACAATAAGTATCAAACTAAAAAAAACAACTGAAAATAGACTAATAAAAAATTGGTAATAGCAGATAAAAGATATAATGGACAGCGAATAAAAGATACAATGGATATTAGACTAAAACACAATGGACAACAAATTAAAACACAATGAACAGAAAAACAAAAGCACAATGGACAACATATTAAAACACAATAATGATAACCAACACAATGTATATGAACAAATATAACACCATCTTTATTGTGTCATAAATTGTGTTATAAGTTTTGATAAAAACTTAATGGCCTGAACGTTGAACACAATGCAAAGAAAACCCAGTAAAAATGATTTTTTTTATTTTATTTTTATATTACAATATCATACTCATATTAAAGATAAAATATGCTTGTTATTATGGTGAAATTAAAAAAAAATATATATATCGTAGGAAAAGGTTATGGACGCTTTAAATTGATAGGGGAAATTGACATGCGCCTTGAATGTGGTTAGAGAAAGTAAATAAATGTAGGATTCCTTTTATATCCTCCTATTATCTTCTTTTCTTTAAAACTAATCTCAAACCTCCAAATCTTAGATCAATGTTTTTCAAAAAAAAAAAAAAAACCCCAGTTGCGTATTACACAATGGACATGACATAAAGACACAATGGAAAATAGATTAAAAACACAATCAATGACAACACATAAAAACACAATGGGCAACAAAACTAAATACAATGACCATAATGTATAACACAATGGCCATAATGTATAACACAATAAGTATTAAACTAAATAAAAACACAATTGATGACAATAGATAAAAGACACAATTGATGACAACAGACAGAAGATACATGGAGAGTAGATGAAGACACAATGAACAACAAACTAAAAACACAATACACAATACACAACAAACTAAAAACAATGAACAAAAGATTAAAACACAATGGACAACATATTAAAACACAATGGATAATAGATTAAACACAATTACCAGTACCAATAACACAATGTATCAAAAATCCAAATATAACACCATCTTCATTGTGTCATATATTGTGTTATAGGTTCTTATAAAAACGCAATGGGTAGAATCCAAATTAACATTATGTTATAAGTTTTGATAATAACACAATGTATAGAAACCCTACTAAAACGTAATGACCAAAACTCAGTTAAAAGACATAACGACGAGAACCTTTAACATAATGCAAAAAAAAAAAAAAAAAACCCAGTAAAAATGAATTATTTTTGTTTTATTTTTGTATGACAAATGATACTCATATTATAGATAAAAAACGCTCGTTATTATGGTGAAATATTTTTTTTTTTAAAATATCGTATGAAAAAATTATGGACATTTTAAATTGATGGGGGAAATTGACATGTGCATTGCATGTGATGAGAGAAAATCCATAAATGTAGGATTCCATTTATGCCCTTTGATTATCTTATTTTCCCTAAAACTACTCTCAACCTTCCAAATCTAAAGATCAATGGACTATAATCGTACTTACATTTCTTATTTATTTTATCATTTGTATTTGATTCTAATCCCCTAATCCTATACTTCATAACTTAATCTCTTTATATAGTTCTTTGGAGCCACTTAGGCTTTGGCCTAGTGGTCAAGAGAAATTATCTCTTGTGTGGAGACCAATGTTTAATCCTTAAGAGGTATAAGTATTTGGAGAAAAAAATTAGTTGTTAAAAAAAAATATACTTCGTTGCAACATGTACAGTTTTTAAGTTAATTAATTTCATGTTAATAAACAAACTGGTTATTAAACAAATTTAACTAATTATCTATCTTGTCTAAATTTTACACACATTAATTTTAGTTTATCACTAGATTATCCACTACATTGTTATCATTTGTTTATTATTTCTTTATCTAAATTAAGTTGTTTTAGTTCGTTACTTAACTAACACCTCAAGCTGAAATGTCCAATGAATCAGGCAAGCACCACATTGTATATTTATAAACATGTACAAAATCAAGATGAAGGATCAAATTTCAAAGTCGGTAAAAATAGGTGTTGGATTCAGCAACTATCCATCTAATTATATAATCTTATTTGTGCGGTCAATTACTATATTAATAATTTCCATTGACTTCTTTCTCAACATGTGTCAAGGTCTGCTTTGAGAATTTGTGTACCATGTTCGAGCTTGAAAAAACGTGTCTTTAAGCCTTAACGAAATTGGGTATTGAGCTCACTAAAAGTCTAAACCTAATGCCAATATGCTAGTAACTAATCTAAAGCATAAGAATAGTTTTGTAAGTGGACCTATGTTGGTGTTTGTAGAGGTATACCCTATTAAAAAAATATTTAACATATACATATCGGGTTTTTTATAAAATAATGTTTCCTTTGAAATAGCTAGTCCTGGCAGGTGGTCCTCCCTGCCCAACCCCAGGGCCGGCCATGACATGTGGATAAACAAAGAGAGGGAACTTGAGTTGACAATATATATTTGTATTTTGAGTAAATTGCCATTTTAGTCCCTGAGTTTTTTTCCAAATTGTCATTTTAGTCTAAATAGTTTTTTTTCTCATCTGGGTCCCTGACTTTTCCTTTTTCTTGCTATTTTGATCACATTGCCTAACTTAGTCTAAAAACCATGTTATAATCAGAGGTATTTTTGGCATTAAATTATTATAAGGTTTATAAATTATGTTGTAAACTACCCCTGGTTATCACTACACAACAGTTATGCCAAAAATACCCCTGGTTATAACCAGATTTTTAGTCTGAGTTGGACAATGTGATCAAAATGGCAAGAAAATGGAAAAGTCAGGGACCCAGATGAGAGAAAAAAAAAACTATTTGAACTAAAATGGCAATTTACTCTTGTATTTTATATAAACTAGTGGGATTTTTCGCGTCTTATAGTATTTGAATGATACCTATACTCGGTATAGCAACTGAAAGATGTATGACCAAGAGGACATAGACACTAGTTTAAGATTGGTCGAATACCATAAAAATGAATATCGGTGCCGGTATGGATAATAATAACGATATCGGTACCAATGTATTCGTTCAGAATGGGTACGTTCAGAATGGTAAAGAAAAAAATCAATTATTTTTTACTCGTTTGACTTTAGATAAAACTTTAGTCGAAATATAGATAAAATAAGTATGTCGTAACGGTATATTCGTATAAAATAAGCAAACTAGTAAACAACATTACCAGCCTTATATAAAAAAACTAAATTGTGAGGCATATTTGTTAACATGTATGTTTGTGCTTTGATAAATTGAACACTACTAGTCGCAACTCAATTTTAATTAAAATTTATATCGAGACGTAAATAAAAAAAACACATCATGCCGCAATAGCCTTTTCAAATCGTTAAGAAACATCATATTTCAAAAGATATAAGAGAAAAACATAATATTATCAAAAGTAATTATAATAACTAAATAATAAAATAAATAGTCTTTACCATCGCTACGCAATGCGGTATATATATTTTTTCCTATACTTGGTCATAATCTGCTATTGTATATTTCAAAACATTCATAAAACGGGAGTGTTAGGAAAATAAAATATACTTGCATACTAAGACAAAAGGTAAAACAAATTAAAAAGCCTAGAAAAAGAAGGAAACGGGAAAACAAAACAAAAGAAAATGGGTAAAAATAACAAAAGGAATTCAGAAAAAATTCTAAGTGGGTTGATGAAAGGCAAATCAGAGGGCAAATCAGATGCTTCTATCAGTAAAGCAGCACTTTATTTGGGTTTAAACACTTCATTTATTCCGTAATACAAACTCTAAGGTAATGTACGTTTTACATAATGAAATAGAATCTTGAGTGAATTGGAATGTTAATTTCACAATTTATTTTGTTGGTTTCAACAAGAAAAAAAATTGGAATTGAACAACATAAGGAATTGAATCTACATTCTAATTCCATCCAAATTTAATTCCATTTTACAAAACAAACACATCTAAACTACAAATCAAATTTCAATTTATACACGAATTCTCATTCCAATTCCAGTTCCAATTCCAATTTCATTACAATCTATAAAACGAACACTAAAAATGTTGAAAACCAAAACTAATAAAACAAACTTTTATTTTCTGGTCCACCAGTATGCAACTATTCATGATTGTATGTAAATCATATATAACTAGCGATTTTCTCCTGCGCTTTGCAGCAGGAATTCAGTTGGTATATGTTTGGTTCGTTATGGTACCGACACTCGCTTTAGTAATCGAAAGAGAAAACCTTACAGCAATCGAAACCAATAATAAAGAATATCAACACCGGTACCGATTTTGTTCTGTTAATATCAGTTTGGTTGGTTTGCATTCTATGTTTATTCTTTTCAACATTGCCGTATAAACTTTATTGAAAAAGCTATTGTGTCGCTATCGTACCAATCCGAATCGAAACCAACTGAACAATATTTGTATCGGTAACGGTATTTATTTTTATTGTTTTTGCTTTTGATAAACTAAGATACTATCGCTACCATACCGTACCAAACTGGACAACATCGGCATCAGTATGTATTAATATTTATGGTTTTGTTTGATAACAAATATTATGTTGCTATCATAGTGAACCGAACGAACAACGTGGGTTTAATATCGGTATTTATTTTTATTGTTTTTTTTTCTTTAGATAAACTAACATCGTATCGCTAGCGTACCATATCAAACAATACCGGTACTGAAACTTGTATTTATTTTATGGTTTCAAAACGTTTTCGTTTATACAACTTTGTGTGTGACGATAGTTGAATATCAGCACCAATAGCTTGACAATTTGAACCACTTGATACCGTTCGAACAACATCGGTTTCGGTATCGGTGTCCATTTTCGGCCGATGTAAAACACATATTGATTTCTAAACCGAGTGCATAAAGTCTATATCGATCCAATGCCCACGGTAACGTACCGTTACAACGCACGGGCAAATAACATGGAATGTTAAAAAAAATATAGATGCAAATTTAGAATCTTTTTTTAAAGTTAACGAACGTAAGTTTATATAAAAAATCAAATTGAATGCTAAATAAAATACTACTAAAAAATATAAAAATACAAATACCTAAAAATGATCAATTATCATTTATTACTACTGATAAAAAAGAATTCCAATTATTACCAAAAAAAATTATTAGTAATAGATAAAATATTAATAAAAAGATAAAAAAACAATTATTTAATAAAAAACAATCACTATTCATCGAGAATTTCTATTCATACATATAATTTTGATCGTATCTTGAAAGTTATATAAAAATATATGTTTAAATAAATTAAACTAATAAAACAATATAATAATAAAAACATAAAAAAACAATATTAAAAAAATCAACAAACACTGTTCATGAACTGTTTGTATTAATATGTATAATAATAATAAAAAATTAAATATATGTAATGCAAGATGGTCTTAAATCAAACAAATATTGAAAAACATGCCACTATGATTTTAGTTATCTATTTATAATATGTGTTTGTGGGAGTATGTAAGAACCACATAAATGTTTAGAAATTTTGTTTCAGTTATGATACATAAGATGATCGAAATCGCTTATACTTAAAACAACTCTTTTTGAAATTCGTCTATAAATATATTTGCCACATACTTGAACTATGAGATGTAAGAAACACCAATTATTTATAAACAAACTAACTAATAATCTTTTTATAATCCTGATGGCTTGTGTGTTCCCTTGTTTGTAGCTCTCAAGACAACTCAATCTTTAGATTATAACATATTATTGCTTCTAAGTGAATTAAATATTTACGAATAATTATTAACATGAAGTGTACGTGTGTGTACCATATTAATTATTACTATATATAAACTATTAATTATTAATTATTTCTTTTAAATTCACCGCTGGCAGCGAAATCGTGATATTAACTTTAAATAATTATGTTATTATTGACTTTGCTTACATAATTAATGTAGCTTAATGTAAGGATCTAATATTTCAAATCAAAGATATACAAGAGGGATGTTTAAAGATTTAAAAATAAAAAAATAAGCTACATGCTTGGTTGGTCATTGCGGTTTGCAAAAATTTCACACTTGGTCCCAGTGGTTTACTAATTACACTCGTTGTCCCAAAACTTGTTAAAAATGCACTCGCTTGGTCCCCTACCCTAACTTCAGTTAAACTTTTCTATTAAAACATCCCATGTGCTTAGCACGTGAGGGTAATTTGGTCTTTTCACCTCGATTTGATGTGTACTTTTGCAACTGCACAGTATAGTCCCTGGATGTTAGTTGATATTTATGGTTTTCCCTCTCATTTCTTCTCATCTCACTCACACTAACACCTAGAAACTCTCCTCGTCTCTTCACTTTCTCTGCAAAATCCAGGCGATTGAAGAGATAATCGGTGCGTTTAGGATCGATCGAACAGAATGGGTTGGTACATTAGGGCCGAGTATGATGATTTTATTCCAGATCGTGATTATAGTAAGTTTTTTTGTGTGATTGTGCTAAAGTTCAAACATTTAGCGATTTTGAAGTGTTTGTGTTAGAAAATAACTGATACACAGTGTTTTGCATGTTTTTTGTTATGATTTTCGAACAGATGGAAACCCTACTTTGTTTTCCGCAAAAATCTTCTATGGTGGATCTTTTAGGAGGTTTCTAGGAAGAAGGTATCTACAAGGAAGGTCAGCGTATGTGGATTACATCAACATTGATGAGTTTTCTGTCCATGAAATTGGTTGGATGATGCGAGACCTTAAGTTGTTCAAAGAAAATGTGCCAATTTATTATCATTTTCAAATACCAGGTAGAGATTTAGATACTGGTTTGGTAGCTTTAGGATGTGATGCTGATGTTCGTAACTTGGCACAATATGTGGGTGAAAATAAGTTAATCAACTTTTACATTGAACATGGAAAATTTATGGTTGATACTTATTTAAAATAACCTGAGGGATCATCTAGGGTTGTTATTGAAACAAGAAGGAGCAACCGGCTAAGGGAAATCAGGAATAAACAAAAGGTTAGCATTTGTTTACTTAACTGTTTATTATTTACGTAAGCATTTCTTAAATTATTTATTAACTGTTGAGACTCTTATCTGTTTGAACAGGGAAATATTAGGATGCATGAAGCAAGGTTTTACTTGAGTCAACAATTTGGATCTGCAAAGGAGGTTAAAGAACAAGTTAGGAGGCATGTCGTTCTTACCAAAAGGGAGTTGTCATTTTTGAGAAATGACAAGGCTAGGATTAGAGTAATATGTGAAGGGAACGTCCCATTTTACAAGAAAGGTGATGGGTTTGTGAAACAAGTACCCAAGAAGGGCAATAAGGGAAAATCTGTTGGGCCCAAGCCCAGTGAACCTACTGTTGGGCCCAGGTCCAGGGAATCTTTCAGTGGGTCTCAAAAGTCAAAAAAGGTACTCACTACCAATGCCATATTCTGTAGAAAAAGAAAAGAAAGATTAGACAAAGCAGTTTGTTCATTTCTGTTGTATGTTGCTAAAGAGAAAGATGAAGCGGAAACTTGGACAGTGAAAACTCACACGCCGGAGCACACATGTCTGCAAACCAGAGAAAGCCTTCACCTCACAGCAAAGTTCATGGCTAAGGAGCCTGCTGTGAAGAGATTGGTTGAATGTAACCAAGACATCTCTGTGAGGACCATCCAAGAAGAGCTGGAAAGGAAGTATGAACTAAGGGTTTCAAGGATGAAAGCATTTAGGGCAAAGTCTCTTGCTACTAAGGAAGTTCAAGGTGACAACAAGGAACGATATTCAAGGTTAAGGGATTACATAATGGAGCTTTAAAGTGCAAATCCAGACACAACATTGCACATTGAAGTTGTGTCTGAACCTAACCCAGCTTCTCCAACAAGGGTGTTTAAGAGAATTTACATATTCTTGGGTCCACTGAAGCTAGGTTTCAAGGAATGTGGGAGGGACATACTAGGCTTAGATGGGGCTTTCTTGAAGGGTTCACAACAGGGTCTGGTATTAGTTGCAGTAGGCTTGGATTCCAACAATGGACTCTATCCACTTGCCTATGCAATTGCTGAAGCAGAGAACAAGGATTCCTAGACATGGTTTCTAGAATGTCTCAAAGATGATCTAGCATTACAAAACAACTCAAATTTACCTTCATTTCTGATAGACAAAAGGTTAGCCTATGCAATTTCTGATCCACTGTTTATAATTATGTTGTTTTATTGGTTTGAATGTTTGAATTTTAACATTTTTACTATTTTGGGTGTTAATTTTAGGGCCTTATTCCTGCACTTGAAAAGGTATTCCCTGCTGCAGAACACAGGTTCTGCCTTAGGCATATTCACCAAAATATGAAGTTAAAATGGAGGGGTAAAGGCTTTAAAGATTGCTTTTGGGCATGTGCAACTGCTAGAACAGGTAACTTGTTGATTCATTAGTTGGGTCAACAATTTAGTAACTTGTTATGCCTTTATCGACCCAGGTTCTTGTGTAATAGTACTTGAGTTTAGGGAAAAAAATGGAAGAGTTGAAGAAGTTCAATGAGGAAGCATACAAATGGTTGGCACAAATTCCACCAAAGCATTGGTTTAGATCTCACTTCACAGGTAATATACACAAACACTAGACTACATCTCAATTTAAGTACAAATTTGTTTATCACTTTAAACATTGCTTTATTGGTTATCAATGTGTAGGTTGGGCACAATCTGATGTTCTACTGAACAACATGTGCGAAGTTTTAAACGCCAAAACTGTTGAAGGGAGGGAAAAGCCACTCATTTCATGTTTGGAATATCTTAGGGAGTATTTGATGAAGAGAATAGTCAATGTGATGAAGGTGCAACAGCAGTGTAAGGGCCCCCTCACACCAAAGATAACATAGATTTTAGATGAGATCAAGAAGGCTGCAGCCCAATGCACTGTGAAATGGTGTGGTGATAGTAGGTGGCAGGTACAAGGGACTCTTGGGCAGTATGTTGTGAATGGCGAACCAAAGGTTTGCACGTGTAGGAGGTGGGAAATTTCTGGAATACCATGTAAGCATGTTGTAGCTGTTAACTGGGATATGGCTTCACACAAACAACAGGTTGGGCCACATGAGGATTGGGTAAATTCATGCTACTATCTGGACACTTGGAAAAAGACTTATGCCTACAAGGTTGGTCCCATCAATGGTCCAAAACTCTGGCCAATATCATCAGTTCCAACAACATTGACCCCTTGGTGTGTGCAAAGCGTGTTATGTTTTTATTGATATTTTAAGCCCATTTTACACATTAGTCAAGTTTTAAATTTATAAAACACGATATTCTACTAACACTAAACACACACTTGGGAAAGTGCACCCATCGTGAGCGTAGTATAGCGTTGGTAAGATACCAAGGTCGTCCAAGAACACAAGAGCTTTTAGTACCGGTTTATCCTCAACGTCTAATCAATCTAAATTTTTTGGGAAAAGTTTTGAAACATGAAAATAAAACTAAAAATGAAAAGATAAATAAAATAAAACAGATAGACAAGATAAAATCACTTGGATCCGACTCGTCTTTTAATGTATCCTTTGATGATTTTCGCACTTTCGGTCTTTTTAAGAGATTATCTTATTTATAGTAGTAGGCCCCTCTGTTGAAGGTGTCGTTACCCTCAACCCAGTGGTTTGAGTCAGCAGGGATACAATCCCAAAGGGTCGGAATATAGAAAGATAATTAAGTTAGTTATTAATGCGAAAAGTGGTAGGCCCCTCTTTTGAAGGTGACGTTACCCGCGGCTAAGTGGTTTGAGTCAGCAAGGATACAATCCCAAGATGCCAGTTTAAAGTATTAATAGTAGTTTACATATGAGGGGTTCAAGCTATTCGCACCCCCCGCCATCCAATACCAGTGGTATTGAAGGAGGTCCTAGTAAGCTGGAACCAGGTCCTTGTAGGATCTATACACTGAACAAGGCAAGAACCTTACCAAACCATTCCCTTAACCCCCGACCAGGTAGTCAACATGCCTTTATATAGACCGTAAAGACATGAATGATGAAATCTTTTACTTTATATAGACAGTAAAGTAACCTAAGACACCACGAAAAAATGATAAAGAAAATTCACCTTCAACATAAGAAACTAGTTATTAAAGTCATTAATACAAACCCAAATAAAAAGTGCCAAAAGATTAAAAATCAAAAGTAATACATAAAAGACTTGTCTTCACCAAGTGATGTAAGAGGCTTAATCAAACATGGCCTTTGATTAGCAAGAACCCTTACAATCAATCTTGGATCCCGAGACTACTACATACTCTAAAGATGGATGATGGATGATGGTGGTGGGTGTTGGTGTTGTAGTGGTGGTGGAGTGGTGGCAAAGTGGGAGAGTAGTGGTTTGCCAAGGGATTCCTTTCAAGTGAACCAAGCACCCCTATTTATAGCCTGCACAGAGCTCTGGCCACGGCCCCGTGTCCAACGGGCACGCCCCGTGGCCAGCCTTTTCTCTTCCTTCATTAATTGAAAGTGTCAGCAGAGGGCCCCACACGCCCCGTGCCTCCTGGGCACGACCCCGTGGTCAACTCTTATCCGTACTATCAAGATTTTGCGTATCTTTGCGTTGACCACGCCCCGTGTTGAGCTGGGCACGCCCCGTGGTGGACGTGGAAGCTTCTTCAGGTTTGTCTTTTGTGCAGGTCCCTGACCACGTCCCATGCCCATCTGGGCACGACCAAGTGGTCAGGCTTCTGTTGTCTTGTTTTTGCTTTGGGAATGCTGCCGACGGGTCGAGCATGTCATGTTTATTCCTTCTTTTTGTATTTATGTTGGTTTTGGCTGCTTATTTGCTCCTTTTGTTCTTTTAAGCTCGTTTGGTCCTGTAAATTCAAAAGGAAGAAAGAAACACGCTTTTTCCAACATTAGTACTAAAAAAAGGGTTAGTTTTATGCCTCATTTGATGTAATTTATATGTTGCATTTTGCACACATCAAATACCCCCACACTTGAATCTTTGCTTGTCCTCAAGCAAAACTCTTTAAGATGTGGCTTACACACCCCAATGGAAGAGGTAGAGGAGCAGTTTTTGGGCTCATCTTGAGTGTCGGGAATCCAAGATCTTTATTGAGTTTTATTTTTATTTTATTTACAATCCTATTCGTCATGATTTATTTAGAACATTTTGTAAGAAAAATTATTTATTTGGGCAAAACATGCCTCTTTAAAATTCCATTTATATACAAGTTCACATACCTCACGGGAGATCACTCAACACTCGGCCGAAGATGTATTTTTGTGAAACACTCGAGACCGGCATGGAACTTACTTCTACCATATGTTTGCCAAATGATCTAACCTCCTCCTTTTTAACTATAAACCTTTGTAAATATCAAGAGGACTCGAGGAAGGGTTAGGCTTGGGTTAAGGGTAGGTGGTTTTGGTTAGCGGTTAGTAAAAATGGCGAAAAGTGTAAAAAGCGTCAGTCGTCGTAAAACATTTTGTTTTTGTGACTTTTATTCAAACTACACACATTCAAACAAGATTTCCTTGAGGAACTTGTTTGTTTATTGCAAGACTTTCAATTTTTTTTTTCATGTCACAAGATAACCGAGCTTTTTACTAAACCAAAAGGGTTGAAAAGAAAATAATTTTGGTGGGTAAAGGGTGTTTGTTTTGTGGGTTTTGAAATGAAAAGGTTTAGGCTCAAAGGGGTTAACTAGGGGGGATTTTGGGTAGGTGATAAAAAAAATGAAAAATAATGGTGTTGAAAGGAAAAGGGGTTAGTACTAATGCCTCCATCATTTACTTACTTGGGTTTAAGTTGGTAAGGACCGGGAATGTATCATCTTGGCAAGTTCTAGAGTCATAAGAACCAAGCGGCTATTCACACAAGAAACGAAAAATGAGCATTTAGTTTAAATATATATATGCATGTATGCTCAATAAAGGGTCAAAACTCACTTGTTGTGGGAATGGGTTTATAATGTGATCAAGTATATATAATCAAATTTTAATTAGATTTGTCATGCCTTTTCATAATTTTCTTATTTGGTTCTTTTTATCACGATGATATCGGTTGTAAA
Source organism: Helianthus tuberosus (assembly GCA_030545235.1). Taxonomy (NCBI): domain Eukaryota; kingdom Viridiplantae; phylum Streptophyta; class Magnoliopsida; order Asterales; family Asteraceae; genus Helianthus; species Helianthus tuberosus. The sequence continues at coordinate 90,107,442 of CM060448.1, forward strand.
TTTGTAAAAATATAACCTTTTTAGAGCTTGTTATTCCTGAATTAAACCAAGACAAGTAAAAAAAATGAAATTTTTTGAAAAAATTTGGGGTGATTAGTGGTTTTAATAGAGTTTTGTGTAAGGCTTGTTATTAGGACTTGCAAGATTCAAGGTTTTAGCTCCCCCCCCCCCCCCAAACTTAAATTACACATTGTCCTCAATGTGTCCCAAAAATAAATTTTGAGATTGATTCGAATGCGTAAAAGGTGATTAAAAACAAGTTTTTATGTTACTGGGCGTCTGGCCACGACCCCGTGGTCAGATCGCCAGTATTAAAATGTAACAGAAGGCTGGCCACGGGGCGTGTTCAGCGAGCATGGCCCGTGACTAGTTACCTGAACTGGGGATTTTTCTGCAAAGCCTGAGCACGGGGCGTGTTGGGCTGGGCACGGCCCCATGCTGCACATGCTGAAATGCTGGAAAAGTTAACGGAAGGCTCTGTTTTCGTGTATGGGGTGTGGTTTTAACATTCCTTTGGCAACCTCCATCTTTTTGAGTGTGTTAAACCATTATAACATTATCCAAACACCACAAATTAATTCAAACCATCATTCATTAAAAGTGCAAGTAACATAGTTCCTAGAAATTAAAATAAAAGTCCTAAAAATGAAAAGCTATAAAAGTCCTAAGATAGATAGGTCATAAAATGAAGGAAATCTAAATCACGATGGAGTTCTACCCTAGATGTTTTACTTGATAAGGATGATAAAAAAACCCGGAAATGACTTTCCGGTGTCTAAGGGCTTTTAGAACTCGAAACCAGAGGGTGTCCCTCAAATGTCGTTGATCCATTCCTCAATTTCCCTAGGGAGAAAGAAGGCGGGCTCATTTTCCACAATATCTTGTGGAGGAAGTGCAACGGCTACCGGAACTCCGTTTTATACGGCTAGAGGAGGTTCCGGAGGAAGGTTATCCCATCTGGTTGGGATAATGATTTCCGACATGACATTCCAACTCCCTTGCGTGACGATTGGCACCATGGGAGGCATTGCAAGAGTATTCAACATTTGGTGCAAAAGATGACTTCTTGGAGGCAACTCTCTAATCCCACCGTCAAATGATTAATACGGTCAATTAGGGATTCTTCCACGAATGTCATCTCATCAATGGCTTCTCGTAAGATATACAAATAGTTGACCAAGGAGGCTTCCATTGATGGTCTTCTCCCCCTTCGATTGTTTCTTGAGTGAGCTGAAGATGTTCCACTATTCTGGCTCAACATGCTAAGAAAACAAGATGAAAATTTCAAAAGAAAGAAACTGACATTCCGGTCACGGCCCTGTGCCCGCTGGGCACGACCCCGTGGTCACACCTCTACAGATTTTTGACTCAAGGAATATCATTGTTTTAAATTATTTTTCTGTGTTTTGAAACATTTCTGAGCATAAATAACTTAAAAAAGTGTTGTAAAACTTATTTTTAATGAGATTCCTTCGTTAAAAATCTTGCAAATATTACAATAAAGCTTAAAGTTATGAATATTTCAAGCTTTAATGGAGGTTGAAGAGTTTTGGAGAAGAAGATAAGTGACAAAAGTGGCAAAGACAAGATGGTTGGTGAGAAACCTTCTTTGGAATATACCTTTTAAGGTATGTGTGAAGATCCCAGTAAATCTTGGTCTTTCGAATTGATCCAAATGTGCAGGAATCATGCTGACTTTATAGAAAACGACAACACGCTGACCACGGCTCCGTGTCGGCTGGACACGGCCCCGTGGTCAGATATGGTTCTGACTCATTTTGTCCATATTATGAGCACGGGGCGTGTTGGCCTGGACACGACCCCGTGGTCAAATTTGAGGTGGGTATGGGGCGTGTTGACCTAGACACGGCCCCGTGGCTAGAGTATTTTATGAAGCGACGTCTTATTTTAAGGTTTATATTCGGATCGGGCGGTTCCTTACTGGAAGGAACAACATCAAAGTGCCTAAGGTACCTTAATTGCTCTTGATTCAAACAAGATCGTAAGAGGTTATCGGAAAGGGTAAAACCTAAACTAAATACCGGTGGGGAAACCAACCTTTATTCCCCTTATCCGGGACTTCTTAAAGAAGGTATATGTCGAATCGCTCAGGTCTTTGAGCGCATCGGTGGGGGCCGATGGAGAGTCCTTCATGGTACAATCGACACAGGTGTAGGACCGTTTGCACGACCAAAACGAGTCGTTCAGAAGAGTTCTAGCCAATACGAATGGCGGAAATAGACGTATCGGAGTTATTTCAGCTGAATTACACTTAGAATCACTTTAAACTGTCTCTGTATTGATATCAGATCGTTTTATAATGCTGGAGACACTTCGGCAGAGCTTCGCTACCGGAATCGAAAACCTTACAAATGATTTGAACAAGGCACTATTTATAGACACACCATTCCGCACGAAACGGTTCACACGAAATGAATCATATCATTTCGTACGAAATGGCAACTTCATTTCGTGCGAAATGGTTAATGCCCATTTCGTGCGAAATGGTCCATCACATATATTTCTCGTATTTCGTGCCCTGATCTTTCTAAACTAATACAAGACTCGATACAAGATGAAGTCGACAGACATATGCACCAACAGACTCCCCCTTGGATGTTGACGAAGTCTTCGGTGTCGAGTTTTCGGTATGTCACATCTTCAGTCCATATCAGTCTTCTCGCCCTCTCCAAAATATTATCCATTGTAAGCATCCTCAATCAATCTCTTTCTCTTCTCCAGAATCTCAACCTATCTCTATCTTCTCTTGAACAGATCTCTTGACTCCTTAAGTTCATCAGCATCAGCAGCTTGCAAAGACAACGGTTCCAGAATCAGAAGCTGTCTATGTACATCTTCATACTCCTTCTTAATGTCTTTAGACTCCCCCTTTCGATAAGCTGGGATCGCAGTCTGGATTTCATAATCTACAGGCTTTGGATCGAAAACCTGGCTCTTATAACTCTTCACAGGTTCTAAGATCGTAACCTGGCTTTATCCTCATGCTGAAAGTTCACAGGAATCGGAACCTGGCTTTCGCATATCTTTTAGGAGTTGAAACTTGGCTGCTTCTGCCTGCACAATCTCTACCTAGAAATAAATTTCACAGATATAAACATTTGACAAATTTAGAAACCACTTGCAGGTATTGTTCAAAATGATTTATCATTTAATTCTCGGATAACCACTTGTAAGAATAACTTTTTCAAACACACTCTCCCAAACCTGTTCATCATGCTCAGCACTTGGAATTTTGAAAATCAGCTCCTCAACATCAGTTTTCACAAATCTTTTTGAATTTTTCAAAAATTTATGCTAAAACACACTGAAAATCTTTTTGGATTTTTGTTTTTAATGAAAAAGCAGTAAAGAAATATTTACAAACAATATTTTTGTGAGTTTGTGTAAGAGGATCATATCAGTTTTTGAGACCAATCACTAGCACCGTTAAGCTTTTAAACATTTTAAGTTCTAAACGATTCACATAGATTGACGATATTGTTATCCTCTTAAACTCAATCTAAAAACTTTCGAAATGCTTACCGATACATTAAGATATATTAATTTTGCACTAAAATTCTTATGGATCCCACGATCTCAGCATATCCCCTCATCTTGCAATACACTGACTCAAGTAATGCCTTTAAACTTTCATCAACTGTGATAAGTGCAAAAACAACGCAGAATGTTTAAACATTAACAATCTGGTCGATCTTTCGATACACAGAGAAAGTCCAATGTTTAAACAAAATAAGAAATAAAAACAAGTTGAAAGTGTTTAGATCTTAATCACCAGTTCGATATTCACATATACGCAGAGGTGATCCAAGATTTAAACGAAACACCAAGAAAAATAACGTAGAAAGTTTAGGCACTAACATCCAGTTCAATACTCACGTATACGCAGAAGATGTCCAATGCTTAAACAAAATAAAGAAATCAAACAAGTTTAAATCTTTGCAAAATGAAATGCACAATCACAGTGACTTTTTCAGCAAGTTGTGAAAGTTCACAAACTGACCGGTTTTTTATGCTTTTTTAACATTCAGTGATTACTGAGTAGGTACACAATCACGAAGGATAAAACTAAGTACTATGCTTTCAACCGCGTTTCCCACTAGAACTAGGCTTTTTCATTTAAGTTTATATCGTTATCGCAAATCTACTAGTCTAGCTGAGCCTATCGTCACATCTTTACTGAGACCGTTTATCACATTTTAACTTTCCAATTCTTTAGCGTACTGTGACAGTCTAACTGATGTACTATCATTTCCTCTTTTTCACAACAAAACTCATTTTCATTTTTTCATGTTTTTGGATTTTTGAGATTTTATCATGTTTTTGGATTTTTCAAATTTACAAAATTTCTAAATTTTTACTCCCCTTAAAATCCAAAATATGTTTCAATTTTTGATTTTATGGAAAAATTTGAAAACAAACTGTACAAATAAAGTGACAAACTGATGAGAATCACTTCAATTCACCATCCACTTGGCATAAACAATCAGAACTCCCCCTGACAACAAACTATTTTCCCATTATGATTTCAAAACACTTAAGTTTGTTTTAATCAAAATGGTTTTTCCAAAAAAATAGTTTTGTTGATTTTCATAAACAATTTGTAGGTTAGGGGATAAATTCATCATTTTGTTCTTCAACCATTTGCATGAAAGTTAAATCAAGTTCAGCTTAATGACCTTGATTAACCACTTGTAAGTGAAAACCCTTCTTTAACCACTTAAAGGTTCACTTATCAACCAATACCACTTGCAAACAGAAATATAACAAATTTCAAAAAAAAAATACTACCACATGTAGGTCGAAATATCACCAATGTGAATTTCTCAAGAAAGATGCCGATTCATGCTCCACGATTACCAACTTGGGAGCTCTGGTAAGTCCAGAGTTTTAGTCGTGATAGGTTCTATCCCAGTTACTAACCTGGGATGACCCATCTTCATCTGGTTTCTTTGTTTTCTTTTCATAAAATTCCTTTACCCCTTTGACCTTCCTGTCAACCATTTTTCCAAAAATATTTTTAACTGTGGGGTTAAAGACCTTTTCAACATCAATTTTTTTCTTTTAAAAAAAATTGATTTGAAATTTCAACTTTTCCAATTTTTGATTTTAAATTTTCAGGCCGCAATGGTGGAAAATTTGCCTCATCCAATGGCGGAACTGAATTTTCATCTTTTATCTCAACTTGTGGCTCCTCTGACTTTGATGAGTTAGATTCATCGCCAGAAAATAGCTCCTCTGATTTTGACGAATCAGAATCATTGCTAGAACTATCAACTGATTTCTTAACAACCCACTTGTGGTTGTCAAGATTCACCTTTCTTTTGTAAAAACCTTTTTGAACTTTCACCAACCTCAAACTTTGAATTTTTGAAAACTTTAAATTGTTTACTTAGTGGTTCATTCTCAACCATCTTTTCTTTTAGTTTCTCAGAGACCCCCTGTTTTGTTTGGATTGCCTTTGGAAAAATTCCTGGCAATATAACCAACTGTTTTGCGTTGGAAACAGGTTCTTATCTCTTTCTTCTGAGCAACTTCCTTCTTCATTTTCTCTTGCTTCTTAGCAATGAATTCTTTGTTTGTCTGTTTTCTGAACACTTGCTCCTTTTCTTCTTCAGATGACGTTCCTAAAACAAAAACAGTTTTTGGTTTATAAGTTTTCTCATTTTTATAATTTTTGGTTGGAATAAAACCTAAACCTTTCTTTTTAAAATTACCGTTATGGTTTGGTTTCTTTTGAAAACTCGAACCAGAACTGTAACCCTTTTTCTTGTTTAACCTTTGTTGAACTCTTGAGGTGTAAGTTTTAGTTTTTTCAGAAAGATTTACATATTTTATTTCAGAAATATTAATTTCTGTTAGTTTGAAAACCTTTTTGATCATTTCAGTTTTAACACCTCTTACTGGAAATTCTTCATCAGAATATAATTTGTCAGAATCATTCAAAGTATATGCTACTTTGAATGTTTCATCATTCAAATTATTTTGTGATAACAAAAATTCTTTATTATAAACCCTTTTGTCCTTTTTGACTGATGGACTTGACGTGTCTGACTCAGACTTTGACTCTGACTTTGACTCCTCTGTTTCATCTTTTTCCAACACCTGATCGACCACTTTCTTTATTAACTCTGACTCGTGATCAGTGTCGGATGATGTAAAAGTAACATCAATGTTGTCTGGCAAGTTATCTGAAGATTCAGATTCCCATTGTAAGTTGGTTGCCTTTTTGACTCTTTCTGAATTTGGATTTCGTGGAGAATATCCATTTTCAAGTGGGGGTGGACACTTGTTATAGCCAAAACTTTGTTTCTTACCAGAATTTTTCACTTCAGTATCCTCTTTTGTTTCGAACTTCTTCACTTCAGATGTTTCTTTTTCAAACGCCTTCATGCCTTCAACTGTGGGGTAAATCCTGTCAATCACATAAGAAGAACATGAGTAACTTTTCAATAATTTGTTTACTCTCTCAGTTTCGATTCTCTGAGTTTCCAACTTTGGTTCCATCTCAGCACACATATCAATATAATAATTGATCATTTCCTGCTTTATCATGTATGCTCCATTGAGTGTCTTCATTGCTGTTGCTTGTTCACTACTTGACTCGTTGTATTGATTCATGGCTTTGTTTAAAACATCATACGATTCTTTCAACCTGTTCATGTTGTGAATCAACTCATTGTTTTGCTTTTTCATAGTCTCACAATTTTCACAATTCTCAGACACCTTTTCTGCAATAGCTTCCTTTTTAATCTCGAAAGCTGGAACTTCTTTGACTTTTATCACTCGGACTTCTTCTTCATCATTCTTACATTTCCTTCTTTCTGCATCTCTCTCGGCTTGAAATTTTAAAAGCTCTTTCATTCTATCTGCCCAATAATCATCTTCACCATCATCTTGTTTTTCAATCTTCTTCTTTGCCATTCGAGCTCTTTCAGCATCTCTTTCGGCAGCCCTGTCAGCATCTCTTTCGGCTAGATATTTTAAATGCTCTTTCATGCTATCTGCCCAATATGAATTATTATCATCACTTTCTTTAACGACTTGAGAAACAAAAGAGTTAGCCTTTAAGATCTCTTCATCCGGACAATATTTGTCCCAGCTAAAACCTTCGGCAATCTTTCATCCTCTTGATTAACTAGATAAGCTTTCTTTGGTTCTTCAATCTCCTTTCTTGTATGTGAAGTTTGTGGCGATTGTTGATACGACTGTTGAGCAACTTGATGATAAATCGCTTTCCGATAATAATCATTGTTTCCAAAAGGATTTTGAGCTCCACTTGCTTCGCGTTTTGTGCATTCTCTCTTGAAATGCCCTTTTTCCCTGCAACAAAAACAAGTAACTTTAGATTTATCAAATCCTAAAGTAGAAACATTTGCATCACGGAAGTCATCTCTTCCCGTAATCTGTTTAAACTTCTCAGCTCTTCTCATCACACTAGCTAAACACCACTTTATATCCATTAACTCCATCTCCTCAACATCGATCTGATCGTAATCCTCTTTTGTCAACATTGGATTTCCAATCCTTCCTGCAACCAAACTCCCATAAGACTCTAACACAGTCACCAACAAAGACATATGACTTTTGGCTACTTCTTCAGAGTAATTTAGATCATTCTCAAGATTTAATGAAATGTTGCATTGTAGAACTTTGCCACTCTTTGTTGCTGAAAAATGTAGATCGAACGATGGATATGAAGAAAATCCTATTTTGCTATTTGCTCCTTGAGATGAACCTTCAGAAGAACTTTTGGCATTGAAAGCAGTTTCAATCTTCGGTGCAATGTTGGTCTTATCACTAACACCACCTTTGTAATATAGACTAATGTCTTGTTCACCATCATAGTTCTTCATTCTTGCTATCTTTCGTTGTTCCATCTCTTGAGCTTCAAGTTGTTCTATAAAATCGCTCAACGTTAGATTATCAAATTCAGGTTTATTTTTCAACATCATAAGATACGTGCCCCAAACATCATGTGGCAATGCATCGGCCAACTTTTCAATCAATTCTTCTTTATCTTTATTGATGTTCAACCTTTGCATATTCTTCACCAAGTTGCAATATCTTTCTATAATCTGCTTGGTGTTTTTAGTTCTTAATCCACGGAATAAATCAAATTCTTTCTTCAAAAGCGACATTTTGTTCTTGATCATTTCTTTACTTCCAACAAACTTTGATTTTAATTATTTCCATATCGAATGAGCACTTCCGTTGTGTTGAAGTAAAATCAAGATTTCTTCCTTAATAGCTTGCTGCAAGAGACTAACCATCAACTTTTCATTTTTGTATTTCTTTTTCTCATCAACATCTATATCTCTAATGTCAACTTTCTGTCCGTTGTCCTTAACTGGTCTAATATATCGAAATTCAGTATAATCCCATGCATCTAGGTAATATGCTTGAACCCAATTTTCAAAACGTTCGGCCCATCCACTATACTCCTCAATACTCATAAGCTTGGGCGGTTTTTGTGTTGTTCCCGTTTCATTTTCTAACATCGTATTCTGAGTAATAGTAATCGGACTAGCAAAGGCATTATAGAACTCGTTCTCCATGATTCGGTTATCAAAATTTCACAAATTCAGTCTTTCAAACGAAATGACCTCTTCAAGCGGAATGGACTTTTCAAGCGAAATGGATCTTTCAAGCGAAATACACTTTTCAAGTGGAATGAACCTTTCATGCGAAATGGACCTTTCAAGCGAAATGGGGACACTTTCACACGAAATGAAGTTTTTCAAGCAAAATGGTCACTTGATGCGAAATGGATCTCTGTTTCGTGCGAAATGGATGCAAGTTCAAACGGAATGGATCTTGGTGCGAAATGGAGGCAATTTCATGCGAAATGGATGCAATGTTAAACAACCTGATATCCCATTTCATGCGAAATGATGTTGACGCCACACTTTCGGACAGTTTTTGTTAAAATTGATCAAGTTTTACTTCGAATTATGATCTAATTCTTTCAAGGGTTTGTTAAAACATTGTTTCGCATGTTATATGTGAAAATCAAGCCATTTTATCCGTGAAATTTTGTTTAATTTTGAAAAGAAGGTGTAGAAATCAGATTTTTTAGCTAAAATGGTAAGAACTCTTCCTCCTGAGCTCTGATACCACTTGTAGGATCGTTTGCATGACCAAAACGACTCGTTCAGAAGAGTTCTAGCCAATACGCATGGCGGAAACAGACGTATCGGAGTTATTTCAGTTGAATTACACTTAGAATCACTTTAAACTGTCTCTGTATTGATATCAGATCGTTTTACAATGCTGGAGACACTTCGGCAGAGCTTCGCTACCGGAATCGAAAACCTTACAGATGATTTGAACAAGGCACTATTTATAGACACACCATTTCGCACGAAACGGTTCACACGAAATGACTCATGTCATTTCGTACGAAATGGCAACTTCATTTCGTATAAAATGGTTAATGCCCATTTCGTGCAAAATGGTCTATCACACATATTTCTCGTATTTCGTGCCTTGATCTTTCTAAACTAATACAAGACTCGATACAAGACGAAGTCGACAAACATATGCACCAACAACAGGGACGACTATCGCTCTTGTTTTCACAAGAGGTTGAGGTACTTTTGGTGTCGTCGATGTTGGTAGAATCCGAATGTGACCCTAACAATTCTCGTTGATCGTCGTCTTTCGATTAATAACTTGTTTTCATCTCAAGCTCTAATTCTTTTAATTTTATGAGAATTATTTCTTCGAGTCAACATAATTCTTCGGAGGTTATGTCGTCTGAATGAGGTGTGTTAGGATCTGAGTTTCTTATGATTGTGCTTGTTTGATAATTATGAAGATGAATTAGTAATAAGTGCTGCGGAATTAAATGGAACAGACTTTCAACACACAATCAAATGAGAGAATTGCTTTCAACAAACATGTTTAACATGAAATCAAACGATTATATTTATTACAGTCTTCAATAACAATGCATGCATGCATACAATCTCCCCCTCAGCCTGAGCTCACAAATGGTTTGTTCGTACAGAATGACTTGTGGAATAAGAGAGCTAATAGAACAGTATAGGGTACTGTTCTATTTATAGTACCGAACAAACCACTGAAGCATCTTTGTTGACGTCACCATGAAAGTGACATCTAACCTCCTAACAACCTATAACCACTGATCTATACAAACACTGCTATTACAAACTACTGATTACAATGAATACAAAGGATAGACTAAACTACTGCTTCTCATTCCACTGTTATACTCCTAGCAGTGCTTTGTGTCTTCAGCAGTATTTGAACCATGATAGTGGATTGAGCATCAGTGTTTCATCTCCAACAGTCTTTAGGTCTCATCAGTTGTTGAAGATCAGCAGTTGTTGTAGAAGGTCAGTAGATAGAGGTCATCAGATGTTAGGCCACTTTCATGGGGAAAGAACTGTTGCAAACAACTGCTTATTGTGAATCCACTGATCTAATCCAGTTTTGGCTTTAATCAACTGTTCCTTTGTAGGGTTCAATCCCAACAATCTCCCCCTGGAATAGATGATGCCAAAACTCTTCATTATTCTGGATTTTTATTGTCTCATCAAGAGTTCCCTAATTTGACCATTGAATTGTAATTCAAAGTTCATAGAGTCCTCATCATCCTCATCCCTGCACAGGAGAAGCTCAAGGAGATCTTGCATATCTTCAACACCCAGGCCAAGTGCTGCTTCCCTTGATATTTGCTTCACCACACCATTAGATCTGAGCAGAGTCAATACATGGGTCTTTTGATCAGACTTCCACTTTAGTATCTTTGAATCTAATGGGTTTCTTGGGAGAGTTTTTATTGTAGATGAGTTTGGAGATTGGGGCCTGGTGATGACAACTTTGGCAGGGTCTTGAGATTGTGCTGATTCTTGTTTCTCTACCATAAGTGTCTGAAGAACCATCTTCATAATAAGCCCTTCTTAATCCTTCTCTTCTTTGGTTGCTGCATCCATCTGCTTTTGTTTCCTTCTTTGATAAAGGATGGCAGCAGGTGGAGTAGTGGATCTCCTGATTGGTAACTTTTGTTGTCTGACTGGAACCACTGCTTCTGGATAATTAGGCTTTTGAGGAGCAGTGGGATCTCTTTTCCTCAACTCTTCCAAACTTTTGTATATAGCTAACACTTTATCCTCTGACCATCTTGCAACCTAATTCATTGACCCATAATCAACAGCTATCAGCTCTTCTTTCATTCTTTTCAGTTTTAAGGTCCTTTCTGGTACATTTTTCTTGTACTTGGCCCATACTGGAGGAGTTTGTTTGATCTTTTCTTTAAGCATCTTTTGAATTCTGGCTATCTCTACTTGTAATTCACTGATAGTCCATTCTTTGTATTGATGCTTTTCTACCCTGTACTTCTTGTATGCCATGATATAATCAAGGTAGTCTTGCATCATACTTTCATCATCCTTTTCAGACAATTTTTGGGAAAGATCTTTTGAGAACTGTTCTAAAGATCTGTCCTCGGTGAGCAGGTATTGCAGATTTTTCTGAATCTCTTTGTCAGACTTTCCCTCTGTATCTCTTTTAGATATATCTTCTGCTTGTTTGGCCTTTATCTTGAGATACTCTTCTATGTTTCTAGGAAAGGATAACCTTGAATGGAAGGAATATTCCTTTTTGCAAGGTCATCTTCAGTGTAAAAAGATTTGATCTCCTCCCTGACTGCTGGAAGATCCAATGGGTATTGTAATCCCACAGGAACAATAGCAGTGTTTGAATTCAGAACTTGAGCTGAAGATAATGGAACAGGGTTTGGAATGGAGACAAGAGACAGTGGTTGTGTAGATGTTGAAGTTGGGGAAGTGTCATCTTCCAGTACAATGTTAGTTACCCTTCTCCTTTTGTGCTTAGGAGAGGTTGGTGGTGATTGAGGTGGTTGGTGTCTGACTAACAGTTGTTGAAACAACTGGTGCTTCAACCACTGTTGTTACTACAACAGTTGATGTGTCAACTGTTGTCTTCTACGTTTTGGCAGGTGGTTGTTGTGGTGGTGAAATTGTTTTTGGTATGGCAGTGGATTGAATGTGAGTTGATGTAGTAGTAATGGCAGTTGTTGGGGTAACATCTGTTGGTTTGGAGGTTTGATGAGAGGAACTTTTGGGGATTTGGGGAGTTTGTTTGATGGTTTTGGAAGGTGTGGTTTTGGGTTGCCTTACTTTTCGAGTAGGCTGTCTTCTTTTAGGTTTAGAACTTTCCTGCTCTTCCTTGGGTTCAGAAGTACCCTGCTCTTCCTTTTCCATCAAGACTTTCTTCTCCTGCTCAAACCTTTTAGATCCTTTTATTTCCATTGACTCTTTCATGTTTGCTTTTAATGCAGCAAGGGCATTTTGAGTCTCATCAACCTTTTTGGAACCATCTGGCCTTGGGATTTCCAGAACCAGTTTAGACAATGGATCTGGTTTAATGTATAGACCATCTTCATATCCCTTCTTCTTTTTCTCCCCCTTTTTGGCATCATCTGGAGGATTGTCAACAAAGATGATTGAAGGAGGAGCAGTGCCAGTGGTTTGTAGTAAATGGGCCTTAATTGCCTTGATATCTGTTTGTGTATCCTTGAACCTAGCTTCCATCAGATTTCTGATCTTTTGAATTTGAACTTCATGTTGTTGATCAGCATATTGTCTTTGTTGATGAAGCATAGGTTGAAATAAATTCTAGAGCTCAGCAGAGGATGGAGCAGATGTTGCAGTAGTGGGTGTAGCCTTTTGAGCTTGTAACAACTGTTGCAGCATGGTTTTGATTTCTGCAACATATGTGTCAAGATTATCAACCCTCTCCGTCAATTCTTTATATTTTAAACCATCACCCAAGTTAATGGGATCATCTGATTTCCCACCAGTGGTGGTTGTATCAGTGGTTGACTTAGGGAAAGTTTCCCAAAAATCATCCACTGATGCCCCTTTTTCTTGGTACTGGGGACTTCTTTCTTCAGCAGAGGTTACCATTTTAAGTATACCAATGTATAATGGAAACACACCAGTGGACACTATGGTTCCCAAAGAAGAAATTGTCTTCAAGGGAGTCTGACTTATGAAACTACTGTCCAAGTGTAAACCAGTGGGTTCAACACTTGTAGTAGCTGCTCCACTTGAACTACTGACAGGAATTACTTGTAATTCCTGCAGTGTAACCTCCTCAGTTGTTAGTGGGTTAGTAGAGATAGAGACACCAGACTCAGTCACTTGTTGTGGTATATTCTCATTGACAGGTGATTGAGAAGAACTGATTTCTGTCTGGGTTATATCAAGTGCATCTAACAAAGGTAGCACGGATGGTGGAAGTTGTGCAGTGAGTATGGGTGTAGAAAGAGAATTTGCCCCGGGAGAAAGGCTGTGGATGATGGAATCAAGTGATTCCAGAGCATCATAACGTGGTGTCCCTGTGGATACAACCTGATCCTTTTGAGAAGATGCAGGAGGATTTTTAGGCTCAGGTTGAGGTCTTTCTTCCAACTGCTGTGAGGAAGTAGCAGCAGTGGTTATTTGTGAGTTTTGTGTTGTCACAGGTATAACGTCTGGGACCTCATCTTCCAGAGTTACCTTTTTAGTGGGTTTGTGGGGCTTTTGGACATTTTTCTTTTTGGGTCTTTTGGTGGTTTTAGGTGTGGGTTTCACAGTAGTGGTTGTGCTGCTGTGATCACCTTGAGCGGTGGGCTCAATAGCAGGAGCCTGAGGAGCAGTGGTTGCTGCTAAATTCTGCTCAGGAGCCTCTGTTTGTGTTTTTGAAGGTTTTGACAGCCTTGTAAATGTTTCAGAAGATAGGCTGGATATTTGACAAGGATTTCCTTGGATTAGCACATGTGCATTATCCTTGGAAAATTTCTTTTGTAAATAAAAACTTAAAAACCTTGGAAACAAAAGAAATGGTTTCTTATTATCTTTAATATTATTAATATTTTTGACCATGTCATTGAAAATTTCCTGGGAGTAGTTAAAATTTTCTTCATTCATTATAGCATAGCCTAGATATTGAATTTTCAATGGTATCTCATTGAAAGCAGTAGTTTTATTTGACAGACACATGAGGAGGGTATGGAATAAAATCCTCATGGCAGGAGGAAAACTGCCTTTTTGTAAAGTGTCCTTTTTCATTTCTTCCTCATACCCCTTCTCAAGGAAATCAGTTTGATACTCAAACTTTGGGAAAGAGCTTTTACCTTGAAGAACATTGATTTCAAATACCTCTGAAATGGTTTGAGGTGTGATTGCAACTGAAATACCCCTTATGGATGAATTTATAGCTAAGGGCTTTTTGTCCTTAACATCAAGGTTAGCATTTTTCCAGAATTCTCTTTGGGTATCTAGGTAGATGGAAGCATTACAAGTCAACAAAGTTTTGTACTTTGAGGATGAAAGAGCATCAATGATGGAGTTGAAAGTTGTCATGTGACTTGGTTTTTTAAGTATGCACAGGTAGTTATGAGAAGTTTTGAATAGGAGAGCCATGGTGATTTGAGTGTGATTGCGAGAGGAGGAAGACGATGAATGATATGAGAGAAATTGATGGTAACTGCTTTGACAAAGGAATTTTGAATTCGATTCGACAGTGAAAACCCTGTTTGGGGTTTTGATCAGGGTTTTATAAGGTGGAAAAGTGAATGCTGACGTGGCAGTGGTTACAAAAGATCTGACGGATAAGTATTGTCCACGTGCCAACCTCTGATGAGTAATGGAAGACAGTTGTTTAGGAAACCACTGATTGATCAATTATCAGTGGTTTACAGTGGTGAAAATGAAACAGTGGCTGACTTTAAGCTATCAGTGGATAGCCATCAGTGGGTTAAAACACTGATTTTGGACAACAGTATTTAACAAGGAAATGAAGGAACAGAGGTTGACTTTCAGCAGTGGGCAACATTCAGCAGAACAGATGTTTGAACCAAAACAGTGGTTATGGCAGACTTTTAAGGATTTAATGAAAATTTTCATTTTTAGCTATTTTTAAGGATGAATTTTTGATTTTCTGAAAACATTTTAATGCTTTTATTCATAGAAAAACAGGATGTTGCCAGTTATTCCATGTTCATCATGCCAATCCTAGAGATCAGGCTTTCAAAGGTGGATGTGTCTAAAGCTTTTGTTAGCACATCTGCCAGATGATCTTTAGTTGGAACATGGTGCAGAGAAATCAAACCTTTTTCATAGCAATCCCTCACAAAGTGATGTCTGATATCAATGTGCTTGGTGGTTGAGTGGGAAACTGGATTTTTGATGATATTTTCTGCTGCCTGACTGTCCAACATGAGAGGTGTCTTTAAGGCAATGATACCAAAATCCAGCAATTGATTTTGAAGCCATAACAGTTGGGCTGTACAGCTTGCAGCAACTATGTATTCTGCCTCAGCAGTGGATGTTGAAACAGCTGCTTGCTTTTTGCTTTGCCAAGACACTAAGCAACTGCCTAGGAATTGGCACCCTCCTGAAGTGGACTTCCTTGTTGTATTACATCCAGCAAAGTCGCTATCTGAGAAACCTGAAAGCTTGTTATTTCCATCAGCTGGATACTAGATACCAAGTGTGGGAGCACCTTTTAGGTATCTGAATATCCTTTTTACAGCAATAAGATTTGACTTTCTAGGGGCTGATTGGGATCTTGCACAAACACATGTTGCAAACATGATGTCTGGCCTAGATGCAGTCAAGTATAATAAAGACCCAATCATGCTTCTATAAAGAGTTTGATCAACCAAATCATCATTTTCATCAGACATGACTATTTTTGTGGTTGCTATGGGTGTACTACATGGTTTACAATCATCCATCTCAAATTTCTTTAAAAGTTCTTTGGCATATTTTCCTTGATGGATGAAAGTTCCATTTTGCAGTTGCCTTGGAGACCAAGAAAGCACTAGAGTTCGTCCATTGCACTCATCTCAAACTCAGCTGTCATGAGTTGTCTGAACTCTTCACACATTTTAGAACATGTGCTTCCAAAAATGATGTCATCCACATAAATCTGGACAATCATCAAGTCTTTCCCTCTCCATTTTAAAAATAGTGTTTTGTCTGTTTTACCTGTTGTGAAACCATTAGAGAGAAGAAAGGTGGAAAAAGTTTCATACCAGGCTCTAGGTGCTTGTTTCAAGCCATACAAAGCTTTGTTTAGCTTGTAGACATGATTAGGATTAAATGGATCCTCAAAACCTGGAGGTTGACAAACATATACCTCTTCTTGTATTTTACCATAGAGGAATGCACATTTAATGTCCATTTGATACACCTTTATATTGTGGTTGACAGCAAAGGCCAGGAATAATCTGATAGCTTTCAATCTTGCTACAGGGGCAAAAATTTCATCATAATCAATGCACTCTTCCTGTCTGAACCCTTGAACCTCTAGCCTTGCTTTATTCTTGACAACAATACCCCTTTCATTAGTTTTATTTTTAAAGACCCACTTTGTGCCAATAGGACTCACACCCTCTGGCAGTGGTACAAGCTCCCATACTTGTTGTCTTTTAAACTGTTGGAGTTCCTCTTGCATGGCCTCTACCCAGCTGTTGTCTTTCAGTGCCTCTTGGTATTTGACTGGCTGATGAAGTGATAGAAAACCAGCAAAAAGACAGATGTTTTGGGATTGACTTCTTGTGAGCACCCCTTCACTGATGTTGCCAATGATTTGGTCAGGTGGATGAGACTTTAAGAAGTTTAAATCTCCTTTGTATGGAACAATGGCATTTAAAGGTGAAGGCTGCAGATGTGAATCATCTGAGCTTACCACTGTTGGTGACTTTGAGGATCCAACAGGGTCTTGAAATGGAGGTGGAGGAATAGGAGGAAGTGGTGTGGAAACATGCTGATTTTTATCCACTGTTTGGGGATTTTTATCAACAGTGCTTGAGGATGTGAGAGTAGGGGTTAAAGGGCTACTTTGGTCAACAACTGTTGAGGTAGCAGTGGTTGAGCTTTGACAGCTGTTTTGAACATTTGCTGCTCTACCAATTGATGCAGACTTTTGTTGTGGAATGATGACTTCATATCCATAGTCTGATGGAGGACTTTGAGATGGACCTGCACTGTTAGTCTTGACATAAACATTTTCAAAGGTAAATTTATCAAGATCAAATAATTCTACAGGATTTGTAGGGATTTTCATTGAAGAGAGTTCATTGAACTTCACATTCAAAGTCTCTTCCACTATCTTAGTCCTAGTGTTGAACACTTTGTAGGCCTTAGCAGTGGTTAAGTATCCCAAATGATAACCACAATCAATTTTGGCTGCAAACTTTGAGATGGAATCATTTAAGTTTAAAATAAAGCATGGGCAGCCAAAAACTTTGAAGTATGAGATCAGTGGTTTTATTTTATACAGAATTTCATAGGCAGTCTTTTGATGCCTGGGGTTTATTAAAACTCTGTTCTGGACAGAGCAGGCAGTGTTTACAGCCTCTGCCCATAAAGTTAATGGAAAACCTGAATCAGCAAGCATGGTCCTGGCAGCCTCAATCAAAGTTCTGTTCTTTCTTTCAACTACCCCATTTTGTTCTGGTGTCCTTGGAATGTTGTACTGCCTTACAATTCCTTTGGACACACAAATCTCATCCAACTCCCTATTTCTGAATTCTGTGCCATTGTCATTCCTGAAGATTTTTACTGGCAAGTCAAACTACTTTTCAACCTGTGTGGCAAAGTCTTACAGAATGCCTGCAGTATCATCTTTGGAATGTAAGAAATAAGTCTATGTAAACCTAGAAAAGTCATCTACAATTACCAAACAATATCTTTTCTTTCTAAGACTCGTGACTTTAACTGGGCCAAATAGATCCATGTGAAGCATTTGCAAGCACTTGGTTGTTTTGGACTCTTCAATGGACTTAAATGAGCTTTTATGTTGTTTTCCTTATAAGCAGGAAACACAATGCTCAGGACAGGTGAACAGTTTTTGAGGTAGACCTCTTACTAAACCCTGTTTTGACAAAGTAGTGATTGTCTTGAGATTTGTGTGTCCCAATCTCCTGTGCCAAAGTTCTGTCTCTTTGTTAGAGGCAGCTGAGAATAGACAAGCATCAGTTCTTGGGTTCTCTTTTGACAAATCAACTACATAAACATTGCCACTTCTTTGAGCAACAAGTTTAGTTATTCCATTTCTTATTATTTCTTTAATCTTTTCAACCATTTCTGGTCCAACAATCCTACAAAACTCTTTAGTAAAAAATGAACCATAACCTTTGTCACTCATTTGAGAGACACTAAGGAGGTTGAATTTTAGATTGTCTATCAGATTGACATTTTCAAACTTAACATTTCCAGACGGAACTATTCCAGAACCCATCACCTTCCCTTTACTATTATTACCAAAAGATATATCACCCCCTCCATGAGTTTTGAATTCTTTGAGTAGGGCTCTACATCCAGTCATGTGCCTGGAGCCTCCACTATCTATATACCAAAGACTATCTAAGCATGCAGAAGATCCCTGCACATCAAGTAAATAATTAGTTCAGGAGGGTCTCCAAAGCCAATAAGGCTTTGGATGGGGTCTCAGCAGTGTCTATGTTAAGGTCAGGAAGATGGACAGTGGTTAGATTAGGGGATTGAGCAATTTTGGGAACTTGTTTCTCTAACCACTGTTGGGATCCATTTCCAATCAATTCTTGATATCCATAGGGATGCCTGATCACTCTTGGTTTAGAAGGCCTTTTGTAGGCTTCATAAACATATGGGACCCTAGGATATGGTGGTTGACCTTTACCTCTTAGGTATTGGTTAGCAGGGGGTGTATCAGTTCCCTGAACATCTCTTTTAACAGAGGTTTGGTTCAGCTGTTTTGTAACAACTGTTTGAATTGGCACAAACAGTGGTTGTTTCTTGACTTGTGGTTTTGATGAACTCATGAATGTTTTTGAAGTGTACTTATTCTTTTTTACATCAAAGGATTTGAGATACACACATCCCTGAGTGAGGTGGTTTGTTTTACCACAGATGGTGCAGCTTTGAGAAGGAACAATGATGCTTGTTTTGTTAATATCATATGCTTTAAGATGAAAACAATCTTTGGTCAAATGATTTTTCTTCTCACAGAAATCACAAAACAAGTTTTTAACCTTTTCTTTTCTTTTCATCTTATCAGACTCCTTTGCAACAGAGTTTTGAACCACTGTTGGGATGTCCTTAAGAGGAATGACCTTGGCCTTAGGAGCTTTGACACCATCCACAGTTGTGAAGTCCATTGGTTTGAAATTTTCAAGAATGTCACACTCATCAGACCATGGTTTGAATTGGTATTTCTCAATCTCCTCAAATGTTGAGGACCTCACAGATCTTTCTAGAGTGATTTTGTTACCAAGTTTATAAGTTATTTTAACTTCTTGGCCATTCTTGTTTGTGGGTATGATTTCAACAGAACCAGTTTGATTTGCAGCAGTGTTTTCAATTTGGTCATTTTTTCTAAACCCTATGCCAAATTTTCCATTGCTTTCAAGCTGTTTTCAAGCATAATCTCATAACCTTTGCAGGATTCCACCCATTTTTCACAAGTGATTTTGGTGGTTTCCAACTCCTTTTTGCAGACTTGATATTTTTCTATCATTCTCTGGAGTTGGTCCTTGGTTATGCTATGCTCTTGTTTGATGCTGCAAATTTCATTTTCTTTTTCAGCCAATTTGATTTTCAGTTCTTTTAAAGACTTTTCAAATTGTACTTCACCAGTTAATAACCTATCTCTAAGGTTTTCAATCACCTCCTTAATGTTTGCAAATGCTATGATGCATTTGTCTGAACAAAGGTTTTTAAGAACCTGGGGTGATACCTTAGTTGCAGCCATCATGGCACAATCACAGGTATGATCACTTTTTTCTTGAGCTTTCTCTTCTTTTTCACCTGGTTTCTTCTTTTCTTCTTCTTCTTCTTCTTCTTCTTCTTCTTCTTCTTCAGACCAGGGGTCAGACAGTGGTTCCAACAGGGGTTCTGAACTTTCTTCCAGCAGGATTTCATCAGTAACAGTAGTAACCACTGCTTCAGCAATTATATCCACTGTTTCATCACTTGACTGTCCTTCTTCAGTTTCCAGCCCTTCTGGTATAGACTCCAATGCTACAAAACAAACATCATCACTAGAAACATTATTTTGAGCATAGAGTGCAAAATTTTCATCTCCTAACTCTTCAGGTAAGCTGCTCCAGTCAACAAGGCCTTGGGTGAAAAAGCTTTACTGATCTGGTTGAACCACTGCTGGTACAGCTTGTTGAGGTGCAACTTGTTGCACCTGAACCTGAGGAGCAGGGGCCTGGACATACTGTGTGACACTCTAGGTTTTCCCGAGCAAATACCTTGTAATTACATTGTGGGTATATATGTTATTAAATGGAAGTTGTGTTTTATCTTCATGTTCTATGTGATCCTTGCACTAAGTATGTATATGTAGTATATATATATATATATATGTATGTAGTGGGCCGAGACCGCAAACCCGACTCGAGACCACTCGGTCTCGAGTAAACAGTTGGGCCGTTTGGGCCGCACCCCTCCTTTAATCCATCCGAAAGCCCCTAAGGGTGCACCTACATGGATCGGGTATATAAACTATGTTGATGGCCAACCTTGCCACTTTTCAATCACCATCCCTTCACACTCTCCTACACACACACTCTCCTACATCCTCTCTCACTAAAACCCTAACAACATAACCTCTCCTCTCCTTCTCTCTCGGATCAAACCGGCGACAACCAAAGGGCTCTCGGATTAGCTCGAGATCATCACTCAGAACTTAGTTCATCAATCCTTCATACCCCTTTCATCTAGCCGGATAGTTCCTTGTAGTTGTTTGGTCAAAAATGATGATTTATGAATGCATAACAACTGTTTTGATAGTTGCATGTTTGAATGAGTATGTTACTTATTAGATATTAGATTTGTTATCAATGTTGAAATAACTTGTGTGAAACAAAGTGCTTCTTATAAACCGAATGAATGATTGAAATAATGAGTAATAAATGGATGAGCTTAGTGTGTTCGAATAATGGATTCATGCTAGAAAGTGTAAGAAAATATTATTTCCATAGTATTTTTGCAAGATGGCCTTAATAGCTAGATTATAAACCTTGAAATGAATAATGTGTGTTTTAGTGTTGAAGGCATGTTATTATGCTTTCAAGATCATATTTTGATAAGCCAGATAAACATGATGATGAATGATGAAAACCCTAAAAAGATGAACAAATTTGAATGTGAATGTGAATATTTGAACATGCTACGAACATTAAGAGATGCCATGTTTAATCTGATTTGTTTGGAAATTAGACAACAAAACATGTTTATGAAATCCTATTGGCTAGTACACAATTACATGAAATTGCAATTCCATTGGTTAGTACATCAGAAGTTCTAGAAGAACTTCATGTGCACGTATCCGGGGTTGCGAGTCGAGACCCCCGGTTGCGACTCGAGACCATGTCCAAGCAACCCAAAACAGACTTCAGGGACTCGAGACCATCAAAGTCTTGACTCGAGATCTTCTAAATTACGACTCGAGACTGGACTCGAGATCCCTAAGGTTGCGACTCATACCTGCACTACTCGAGACCACCCCACTACAACCCGAGACCACTTGGTTGCGACTCGAGACCTCTCGGTCTCGACTCAAGACCACCTTGTCTCGAGTGGGCTACTGGTCTCCCCAACCTCACACCGTGCCCGCGTATGGGATCGGGCGTGAACTAATGTACTCTGGCAAAACCGTCAATGATGATAGAACATTGACGAACGGGGCACTCTACGGAAACGTACGGATGAATAGTATTCGGTATTGTAAAAACAGTTTAGTCGCTTACCTCTGGGGTAGCTCCCCATCGCATGTATAAACGGATAAATTAACTGGTGAAACAAGTTTTTGGTAACTAAAAACTGGACAACTCGTGAACTCGCTGACATTTTTGTTGATACCCTACTGCATGCTTTGCAGGTACCCAGTGACTCAGGAGCTTGCAGCTTGGGAATGTGTAGTGGTCGTCTAGCCCATGTGTTGGGTTTTAAATAATCTTGAACTATGAACCTTGTCTTGAGACTGCTTGGTTTATGCTTCCGCTGCTTACTTAAAATATTATTCAAACTTAAACTTTTAAATCTTTAAACTATGATATTTTCTAACTATTGTGGTTGGTGAATATTTTTACTATTAATCATTGCTCAGTATAATTGGTGGCTGGATCCTGGTCAGTCACGCCTCCAAGCGGTGGTACTCCGCAGGTGCATTTTGGGGGTGTGACAGATTGGTATCAGAGCCATTGGTTATAGTGAACTTGGTTTTAAAAAGAAAGTCTTTTTGAGAAAAACCAGACTATAACCCGTGACTCGTGACGACACTACACTCCAAGGTCAAGACTCAACATATTAGACCTCATAGCTCGGACTTGTGTTTACTTGCTTGTTTATCTTATGTTAATTGCTCTACTATACATACTAGTGTGCCTAATTAGATAGATACGTATTCCTCCTCTACCTCATTCTCGCTACATTACGACATCACACTCATACTGTGTTTTCTGGTTATGAAGACAATGAGTGGACGCGGAAGAGGAAACGTTAACATGACTCAGGCTCAGTTCACTAACTTGCTCAACATGGTGGCTGCAGCTTTCGCAGCTCACCCTGGAGGTAAACTCGTTACTTAGGATGTTTAGATCCTACCCCCACATCGTCTTTTCATCTCTAAGCCTATTCGCTTCACTTCTCACGACAGGTCAGCCTGCGCCCGCGCAACCACGTGTTTGTACTTTCAAAACCTTCATGGATGGCAAGCCTCTCCCTTTCAACGGCACTGAGGGTGCCATAGGCCTTCTGCACTGGATTGAAAAGGCCGAAGCTGTCTTTGCTGTCTGCGAGTGTCCCCCTGCTAACTGGGTAAAGTTCGCGACTGGTACGCTTGAAGGAAACGCTCTATCATGGTGGAAGGCGCAGATTCAGATGCTTGGTCTGGAAACTGCTAATGCTACTGCATGGGAAGATTTCAAGGACATGATCAAAGAGGAGTATTGTCACAGGGATGACATCCACAAACTCGAAAATGAATACTATGAGCTCAAGGTGGTTGGGTCAGAGATTAAGACCTACACCAAGCAGTCCAACGACTATGCTGCACTTTGCCCAAACATGTCTCGACCTATGTATCGAAGGATCGAATTGTACATCAAGGGTTTGGTCCCAGAAATCCGAATCCATGTAACCTCAACCAACCTCAATACCATACAGCCCGTGGTCCGTCTTGCTCACAAACTCACCAATCAGGCTGTGGAAGAGGGCAAGCTGCCCAATAGGGATCAGTGCTACTACCGGAACTTCTAACGACAACAAACGAAAGTGGGATGGAAACCAGGGTAAGGATGCTAACCCCACTCAGGGCTCAGTTCAGCAAAGGAAGACTGAAAGCAACAAGGGCCCTCAGCAACAGGGTGGCTATCGAGGAAACCACCCCAAGTGTAACAAATGTAACCGACACCACAGTGGGCCATGTGTTAAAAGCCAGTGTCAGCGATGCAACAAGATG
Organism: Helianthus tuberosus; assembly: GCA_030545235.1. Lineage (NCBI taxonomy): Eukaryota > Viridiplantae > Streptophyta > Magnoliopsida > Asterales > Asteraceae > Helianthus > Helianthus tuberosus. The sequence goes on from CM060448.1 coordinate 90,130,950, forward strand.
GGGCATGAAGCCAAAGACTACAGGAGTCAGCTCCCAGCTAGGCAGAATCAGCATCAGCCACAGCAACAGCAACAGCAAGGAAACAACCGTGGATGCTTCAAGTGTGGAGCAACGGGGCACATGCGAAGGGACTGCCCTGAACTGAATCAGAACAACAACAATCAGGGTGCTGGGAACAATAACAACAATGCTGGAAATGGTGCAAGGGGAAGGGCTTTTGTGTTTGGAGCCGGAGAAGCTAGGAATGATCCCAACGTGGTGGCGGGTAAGTTCCTACATAATGATCGTTATGTTTCCATATTATTTGATTCCGGAGCAGATGCTAGTTATGTATCCCTACGTATTAGTAAGAATCTTAAGTCCACTCTTACGCCGCTAAGCTCTAAGCACATCGTTGAAATAGCTAATGGTAGAAACCTCGAGGCCTCACACGTTATTCGTAACTGCAAACTAGAATTGTCTGGTCAGACTTTCCGTATCGATCTCTTCCCCATCATTCTCGGAAGCTTCGACGTCGTCATTGGTATGGATTGGTTATCCAAGCATCAAGCTGAAATCCTCTGCCAAGAGAAAGCTATTCGTATTCCCCGTCCTCCTGGCAAGCCCCTTATAGTTCAAGGTGACAAAAGCGGAGAAGTCACAGGCATCATTTCATTCTTAAAAGCCCAGAAGTGTTTACGAAAGGGGCACACCGCTATCTTAGCACTTGTTGCCGACACGCAGAAAAAGGAAAGCAGGATTGAAGATTTTCCTGTTGTACGCGACTATCCTGAAGTATTTCCTGAAGAACTACCTGGACTCCCTCCTCACCGTCAGGTCGAATTTCAAATCGAACTAGCTCCCGGAGCAGCACCTATAGCTCGTGCACCTTATCGTCTAGCTCCCGCAGAACTCAAGGAACTTGCTACTCAACTACAAGAACTTTTGGACAAAGGTTTTATCCGTCCTAGCTCATCACCCTGGGGAGCCCCAGTACTCTTTGTCAAAAAGAAGGATGGCACATTCTGAATGTGCATTGATTACCGCGAACTGAACAAGGTTACCATCAAGAACCATTACCCACTTCCCCGCATCGACGATCTGTTCGACCAGCTGCAAGGGTCGAGCTATTATTCCAAAATTGATCTGCGATCGGGCTATCACCAGCTGAGAGTCCGCGATGAGGACGTCTCTAAGACTGCTTTCCGAACCCGCTATGGTCACTACGAATTCCTTGTTATGCCTTTCGGAATGACCAACGCACCTGCGATCTTCATGGATCTCATGAACCGAGTGTGCAAACCCTACCTCGACAAGTTCGTGATTGTGTTTATTGACGGCATCCTAATTTACTCGAAAAGTCAAGAGGAGCATGAACGACACCTGCGTCTTATTCTCGAACTCCTTCGTAATGAGCAACTGTACGCCAAATTCTCGAAATGTGATTTCTGGCTTAGAGAAGTCCATTTCCTTGGACACATAGTCAATCAGGATGGGATTCATGTTGACCCCGCTAAGATCGAATCCATTAAGAATTGCCCTATACCTAAGACTCCGACCGAAGTTCGCCAATTCTTGGGATTGGCAGGATACTATCGAAGATTTATCAAGGGATTCTCTAAGATCGCTCAACCACTTACGACCCTCACTCAGAAGGGTGTTGCTTATAGGTGGAATAATGCTCAGGAATCTGCCTTTAAGGAACTAAAGAAGAACCTCTGCAGTGCTCCTATTCTTTCCTTACCTGAAGGTACCGACGACTTCATTGTTTACTGCGACGCTTCCATTCAAGGTCTTGGTTGCGTGTTGATGCAACGCGAGAAGGTTATTGCTTACGCTTCGCGATAGCTCAAGACCCATGAACGGAACTACACGACACATGACTTAGAATTCGGAGCTGTGGTCTTCGCGCTCAAGATTTGGAGACATTACTTGTACGGTACCAAGTGCACGATTTACACCGATCACAAGAGTCTCCAACACATAATGGAACAGAAGGAGTTGAATATGCGGCAACGCCGATGGGTCGAACTCCTAAACGATTATGAGTGTGCAATTAAATATCATCCAGGCAAGGCTAATGTGGTAGCAGATGCCCTCAGCAGGAAGGAAACCAAACCTAAGCGTGTTCGTGCCTTACAGCTCACCATCCACTCGAACCTCCCTAAGCAAATCCGAAGCGCTCAGGCTGAAGCATTGAAAGCCAAGAACGTCAGGGCTGAGTCCCTGCGAGGATCAAGGAAACGGCTAGAACAAAAACAGGATGGTGCTTACTACGTAAACGGGCGTATATGGGTCCCACTTTATGGGAATCTGCGCGAGCTTGTAATGGATGATGCCCATAAGTCCCGTTACTCAGTACATCCTGGTTCGGATAAGATGTACCACGACTTAAAGACTACATACTGGTGGCCTAGCATGAAAGCCCACATAGCAACCTATGTCAGAAAATGTTTGACTTGTGCAAGAGTCAAGGCTGAGTATCAGAAACCATCGGGCCTACTCCAACAACCAGAGATCCCGCAGTGGAAATGGGAGCAAATTTCCATGGATTTTGTTACTGGCTTGCCTAGGTCTCAACGCGGAAATGACACCATTTGGGTGATAGTGGATCGATTAACTAAATCTGCCCACTTTTTAGCTATTAAAGAAACAGAAAAGTTCTCTACCTTAGCAGAAGTATACTTAAGGGAAGTAGTTTCGAAGCACGGGGTGCCAACCTCTATTATTTCCGATCGGGACGCGCGTTTTACTTCTGAGTTGTGGCAAGCTATGCACAAATCCTTTGGCTCACGCTTAGACATGAGCACCGCTTATCACCCACAAACGGATGGGCAATCTGAACGCACCATCCAAACCCTCAAAGACATGCTTAGGGCATGTGTGATCGATTTTGGCAAGAATTGGGAGAAGCACCTACCGTTAGTGGAATTCTCCTACAACAACAGCTACCACACCAGCATTCAGACAGCACCCTTTGAGGCATTGTACGGTTGTAAATGCCGATCGCCTCTCTGCTGGGCGGAAGTTGGTGACATCCAGATCACAGGTCCAGAACTTGTGGTAGACACTACGGAAAAGATTGCCCAGATTAGGCAACGCCTGGCGGCAGCTCGTGACCGTCAGAAGAGTTACGCTGATAAGGATAGGAAACCTCTAGAGTTCCAGGTTGGTGACCGGGCTCTACTTAAAGTCTCACCCTGGAAGGGTGTGGTTCGTTTTGGAAAACGGAGCAAGCTTAATCCGAGATATGTCGGACCCTTTGAAATTACCGAAAAGATCGGTAAGGTCGCTTACAGATTGAATCTGCCTGAAGAACTGAGTGCTGTGCACAACGTCTTCCACGTGTCTAATCTGAAGAAGTGTCTGTCAGATGAAACACTCATCATTCCTTTCAAGGAACTCACTATTGACGAACAGCTACACTTTACTGAGGAACCGATTGAGATCACGGATCGTGAGATCAAAACCCTCAAACGTAGCCAGATACCTCTCGTACGAGTTCGTTGGAACTCACGCCGTGGCCAGAGTTTACCTGGGAGCGGGAAGACCAGATGAAGCGCAAGTATCCCCAGTTGTTCCCAAATGAAACTCCCAGCACTGAAGCTACAACCGAATTTCGGGACGAAATTCCAAACTAACGGGGGGATGATGTGACACCCCGTTGAAACGTTCTCACTTACACTAGCTTGTTAGTGGCTGCCTTAACTTTCGGAACGAAAGTTCTTAAAACTTGGGGATAATGTGACACTCTAGGTTTTCCCGAGCAAATACGTTGTAATTACATTGTGGGTATATATGTTATTAAATGGAAGTTGTGTTTTATCTTCATGTTCTATGTGATCCTTGCACTAAGTATGTATACGTAGTATATATATATATATATATATATATATATGTATGTAGTGGGCCGAGACCGCAAACCCGACTCGAGACCACTCGGTCTTGAGTAAACAGTTGGGCCGTTTGGGCCGCACCCCTCCTTTAATCCATCCGAAATCCCCTAAGGGTGCACCTACATGGATCGTGTTTGTAAACTATGTTGATGGCCAACCTTGCCACTTTTCAATCACCATCCCTTCACACTCTCCTACACACACACTCTCCTACATCCTCTCTCACTAAAACCCTAACAACATAACCTCTCCTCTCCTTCTCTCTCGGATCAAACCGGCGATAACCAAAGGGCTCTCGGATTAGCTCGAGATCATCACTCGGAACTTAGTTCATCAATCCTTCATACCCCTTTCATCTAGCCGGTTAGTTCCTTGTAGTTGTTTGGTCAAAAATGATGATTTATGAATGCATAACAACTGTTTTGATAGTTGGATGTTTGAATGAGTATGTTACTTATTAGATATTAGATTTGTTATCAATGTTGAAATAACTTGTGTGAAACAAAGTGCTTCTTATAAACCGAATGAATGATTGAAATAATGAGTAATAAATGGATGAGCTTAGTGTGTTCGAATAATGGATTCATGCTAGAAAGTGTAAGAAAATATTATTTCCATAGTATTTTTGCAAGATGGCCTTAATAGCTAGATTATAAACCTTGAAATGAATAATGTGTGTTTTAGTGTTGAAGGCATGTTATTATGCTTTCAAGATCATATTTTGATAAGCCAAATAAACATGATGATGAATGATGAAAACCCTAAAAAGATGAACAAGTTTGAATGTGAATATGATTATTTGAACATGCTATGAACATTAAAAGATGCCATGTTTAATCTGATTTGTTTGGAAATTAGACAACAAAACATGTTTATGAAATCCTATTGGCTAGTACACAATTACATGAAATTGCAATTCCATTGGTTAGTACATCAGAAGTTCTAGAAGAACTTCATGTGCACGTATTCGGGGTTGTGAGTCGAGACCCCCGGTTGCGACTCGAGACCATGTCCAAGCAACCCAAAACAGACTTCAGGGACTCGAGACCATCAAAGTCTCGACTCGAGATCTTCTAAATTGCGACTCGAGACTGGACTCGAGATCCCTAAGGTTGCGACTCATACCTGCACTACTCGAGACCACCCCACTACAACCCGAGACCACTTGGTTGCGACTCGAGACCTCTCGGTCTCGACTCGAGACCACCTTGTCTCGAGTGGGCTACTGGTCTCCGTTATTGGGCCAAAGTGTATGGACTGTTCATGGATGTTTACTGATTGACTGGACTACGTGTTAATTGTTACTGTTCGACTGTACCATTATTAGAGCAGGCCCAATAACCTTGTATGTTTTGTATGCATACTACGTGCTAGATACGTGTAGAATATACGTGATTTCTCTGTACCCAACCTGACCTATACTGGTAACCATATTAGGACGTGGTGACCAGCATACTTGACCAAGTAAACTGTCTACCGAGCAACCCAAGGTGAGTTCACAACTATTAAAGTATGCGTTCCCGGTGGTTTTGGGAAACGGAAACTTAAACAACGCTATCCTCTCGTAAGGGATACAAACCTACTTTCTTCCCCTTAAACGGGACTTTTAGTTAATTACTGTTTATACTGGATGCAACAAGCAACACTAAACGAAACTCTATCACTCAAGTCCTCACTTTCTAATACCGATTAGTCGCCGGGGTCGGGCGAACGGGTTATTAGTTGATAGCGCTATTTAGGTCTCACCAACCTCACACCGTGCCCGCGTATGGGATCGGGCGTGAACTAATGTACTCTGGCAAAACCGTCAATGATGATAGAACATTGACGAACGGGGCACTCTACGGAAACGTACGGATGAATAGTATTCGGTATTGTAAAAACAGTTTAGTCGCTTACCTATGGGGTAGCTCCCCATCGCATGTATAAACGGATAAATTAACTGGTGAAACAAGTTTTTGGTAACTAAAAACTGGACAACTCGTGAACTCGCTGACATTTTTGTTGATACCCTACTGCATGCTTTGCATGTACCCAGTGACTCAGGAGCTTGCAGCTTGGGAATGTGTAGTGGTCGTCTAGCCCATGTGTTGGGTTTTAAATAATCTTGAACTATGAACCTTGTCTTGAGACTGCTTGGTTTATGCTTCCGCTGCTTACTTAAACTATTATTTGAACCTAAACTTTTAAATCTTTAAACTATGATGTTTTCTAACTATTGTGGTTGGTGAATATTTTTACTATTAATCATTGCTCAGTATAATTGGTGGCTGGATCCTGGTCAGTCACGCCTCCAAGCGGTGGTACTCCGCAGGTGAATTTTGGGGGTGTGACATACTGTATCTGAGGAACAGTAGTTTGAATATAATGCACAGGAATAGGGGTTGCAGGGTGTGCATAGTGAGCAGTGTTTACATGAGCAGCAGGGGCATATTGGGCATAATGCATAGTGTTTTGGTTATTTTGTGGTCTAGGGTTTGAGCCAGGATTTGTAATAATTGGTCCATTGGTTTGACTCCTGCACTCCCTAGCAAAATGACCTAACCTATTACACTTATAATATTCAATCTTTGACTTATCTGGCCCTACTTTTAAGTTCCCATGTAACCCTGGAAATTTTCTCCCTGTCCTTTTGTAAAACTTCTTGGTTCTAACACTCAGCAGTGCAAGTTGATGCAAAATGTCCATTTCTTCTAAGTCAGTTGGATCAAAATGCTGCAGATCATTGAGTTCAAAGCACAGATTATCAGAATTCTGGTTTTCACTACTAGTTGTGAAAGCATAGTTGTTTGAGTAAGAATCAGAGTTATTAAAGGCTCCACCAGCAGTTATGTCAATATAATGATCATAACTCTGATCCTTACTACTAGCAGATTCTTCCTGACCCAAAAAGAGCTGTGCTGCCAAATGAATAGTCATCTGCAACTTTTCCAGATTCTTGTAACTTCTTTTTCTGGTTCAACTCCCTTTCATTGGTCAGGAGTCTACCATGAAGTTGGGTTAGGGTCAGATCTTTGAACTCAACAGAGTTTCTGGTTACAAAAGCAGATGTGCCCCATTTTTCAGGAAGTGACCTTAAAAACCTGTTGTTTACAGTTTATTTAGGAAATTCCATTTTAACAAGCTTAGGTTCACTTATGAGACAATTAAATCGCTCAAACTGCTGTGTTAATGTTTCACCCTTAATGTGACAAAAGGTTTCATACTGTTGGTTCAGGATTTCCCTGTTGTTTTCAATTACTTCTTCAGTCCCCCCCAAATTGTTCCTTTAGTGCATCCCACAATTCCTTGGCACTGTTACAGTGTAACAGTCCAACATAAATCTCATTTGGTAGTGCAGATGCAACGATGCTAAATGCCTTGGCATCTAGTTCAATTTTTTGGAAATCTTGGTCAGTATAGTTCTCAATTTTCTTAGGAACAAAAACCTTTAGATCCTCAGCACTTGGCACCATTGGAACATGTGGTCCAAAGATAACCGACTTCCAACATCCAGTATTCTGTTGAGCTAAGATGTGACTCATCCTTCGCTCCCAGATGTTGTATTCATTTCTCTTCAACATAGGTGGTTTGAAGAGAGAACCAATGTTATTATTGATATCCTGTGATTGTGACGTCATTCTGGTTGTTTTACAGGCACTAATTAATCAACTTTGCTCATGATTAAACCTTACTCTGTTTTTCAACAAAACGAACAATTAAAAGTATCAACGATTTTGAGCTGAACTTTTACGTCAAAATGATTGTTAGATCAAGTTCGACTGTCCAAGCTCTGATACCAATTGTTAGGATCTGAGTTTCTTATGATTGTGCTTGTTTGATAATTATGAAGATGAATTAGTAATAAGTACAACGGAATTAAATGGAACAAACTTTCAACACACAATCAAATGAGAGAATTGCTTTCAACAAACATGTTTAACATGAAATCGAATCATTATATTTATTACAATCTTCAATAACAATGCATGCGTGCATACAATCTCCCCCTCAGCCTGAGCTCACATATGGTTTTTTCGTTCCGAATGACTTATGGAAGAAGAGAGCTAATAGAACACTACAGGGTACTGTTCTATTTATAGTACCGAACAAACCACTGAAGCATCTTTGCTGACATCACCATGAAAGTGACATCTAACCTCCTAACAACCTATAACCAGTGATCTATACAAACACTGCTATTACAAACTATTGATTACAATGAATACAAAGGATAGACTAAACTACTGCTTCTCATTCCACTGTTATACTCCTAGCAGTGCTTTGTGTCTTCAGCAGTACTTGAACCATGATAGTAGATTGGGCATCAATGTTTCATCTCCAACAGTCTTTAGGTCTCATCAGTTGTTGAAGATCAACAGTTGTTGTAGAAGGTCAGTAGATAGAGGTCATCAGATGCTAGGGCCACTTTCAAGGGGAAAGAACCGTTGCAAACAACTGCTTATTGTGAATCCACTGATCTGATCCAGTTTTGGCTTTAATCAACTGTTCCTTTGTGGGGTTCAATCCCAACAAGGTGGTTGAGGGCAGTCGGGCGAGAGATAGTGATCATTTTTACTTTCGCCCATCTTAAGGTTATTACAGGAAAACGATGGATCTAAATAGTGGGGATCACAATTTAGAAAGAAACATTCTAAATCTTCATGGAATCCACCACATATTTGACACCACTCACCGTAAGAGGAGCGAAAGTAAAAATAATCGATATCACTCATATTTTTGTCAGAAATTACCAACCGTCGGGATCTTACGGTTCTGTTTTCAGCAACTGGGGGTGGACACGGGGGCGTGTCGAGTGGGCATGGCCCCGTGGTCAGCTACTGTCTGACTTAAAACAGGAATGCCAGTAACGACGATGGACACGACCCCGTGTCTGGCTGAGCACGACCCGTGCTGAACTCTGCAGAAACTGAAAAATTAAGAAAAATCCTAAAAAACAGAAAAATAAGTAAAAAATAATTAGGTCGTTGATTTTAAACTTTCTTAAAATCCTTGTGTCCCCGGCAACGGCGCCAAAAACTTGGTGTGTGCAAAGCGTGATATGTTTTTATTGATATTTTAAGCCCATTTTACACATTAGTCAAGTTTTAAACTTATAAAACACGATATTCTACTAACACTAAACACACACTTGGGCAAGTGCACCCATCGTGAGCGTAGTATAGCGTTGGAAAGATACCGAGGTCGTCCAAGGACACAAGAGCTTTTATTACCGGTTTATCTTCAACGTCTAATCCATCTAAATTTTTTGGGAAAAGTTTTGAAACATGAAAATAAAACTACAAATGAAAAGATAAATAATATAAAAACAGATATACAAGATAGAATCACTTGGATCCGACTCGTCTTTTAATGTATCCTTTGATGATTTTTGCACTTTCGGACTTTTTAAGAGATTATCTTAGTTATAGTAGTAGGCCCCTCTTTCGAAGGTGACGTTACCCTCAACCCAGTTGTTTGAGTCAGCAGGGATACAATCCCAAAGGGTCGGAATATTGAATGTCACACCCTGACCGCGTTAAAACAACAAAACCGCGGCGGAAACATCGGGGAGTGTCGTGGCAGAATTATCGTTTCATAACCATGGATACAAAAAAGTGTTTCGTTTTATTGATAATATTAAACATTAACATTGTCTTAACACAAAACAAACAAGTTACATATCGACAAATATTGTTATTATGTCACTAAGGCCTCTTCCAGATCCTATGTGACTCATGCATTCTAGTAATCATCATCAAGCATCAATACCTGAAACATATGTAAAAACAAAGTCAGCAAAGAAATGATGGCGAGTACATAGGTTTTATAGGAGTGTCGGATTCATGGCTAGTTTAAATATTGCAATACTTTATTAAAAACCTTGTTTTGAAAAGAGTATAATATTGCAACTTAATTAACCAACTCAAATCAAGAGGGCTATAGTTTATAAAACCTCGTAGCCATGATTCTTAACCCAAAAACATTTGTTTTAGTAAAGCAATTTGTAAACATCTCGTATTAAATCGTTAATAAAACTCGTTAATAAATCTCGTTGATAAAACTCGTATGGTTTATATCATTTCGAAAACCTCGTTTGTGTGACATCGTTTCAAAATCGTTTACCCAAGTGAACTAAATAACGCCACGGTATGTAATACGATGAAAACACTTATATATAAGAAGTACCAGCGGCATATCTACCATGTTTTCATCATCTTACACCCATCCCGTTATCTAAACACTTAACCAAAAACCAATCGTTTATCCAACTCGTTTAATCTCGTATGAATTGTTCCCAAATCGTTAATTCGTTTAAATCGTTTAAATCATCCTCGTTTTAAGTGTGAAAACTATTTGTGGTCGCCTCGCTAATAACATTCAAACCTTCGTGACTCGACTATCTCGCTCTCGCATTAATAAACCACCAAAGGGTAAATTAACATTCAGATTCAGTTATTACCCACTTAACCCACACATAACCATGGGTGCAGTACGATAATGGGATTTGTCAGATCCTATGGTACCATAACCTAATACTGGTCGGTTCGGCCAAAATTAATGAATGTCATTCGTTATGTAACTACAACCAACAAGTTCGTTCACATTATCGAAATCGCTATTAGTTTAGTATAAATTGTTCTATTCGTTTTTGAAATCATCGTTTAAACCTTGAAAACATTTTGTACATATGAATCACCCCAAAACATTTGAAAACAGTAAAATAGGGGAACTATGTACTCACTTGGAGTGCAAAGTATCCTTAATCAATAGAACCTCAACAAACTCGAGCAAACCAGAGAAATCAAACAGCACCTAGTAATCGAATCACTAGTCAAACAATAGACACCTAAATCGAAAGATCGGATAGAATGAGGTCTTGTAAACCAAATGAGTGTTGGAACTCATGTGATATGGTTTAACAAAGCCTACATCCTAAATCGGAACCTAACCTAAGTGCTTTCGACCCGTTGCGACCCATTAAGGTAGCTTACGCTACTTTAACGCGTCGTGCGCACAAAAGCGCATTCAATACGTCTAACTAGTCCTATGACAAGTGTTATATGCCTAAACATGTTTAAATATGTTGCATAATCAGTTACGTGACAAAACTTTATGTTACATATGCTTAATTACCAATTATGCATGAAAAGGGCATTTTGGTCATTTACCTAAGGCATATTGACTACTTATCATACAACTAATTAAACCTAAGTGACCATAAGGCATAACCTCGAAAGGTTATTCCCTATGCAACTATGGTCACTAAACATGTTTGGTCGGATCCTAATGATCGACTAAACGGGTCGAGTTCGAAAGTCTAAGCGGGTGTTTACTCCGCTTGACTTACGACTCTACACAAGCACTAAACTAAAAGTGACAAGCTAAACATGCTAGAACATGTTTAGTTAAGTTAGAAAACAGGTTTTGATATCAAAACAAACGGTTTTGATACCCTAGAGTAGTTTGGTTACAAAATACGCATAAACACGCATTTTGGCCGAAACTACGACTCGTCACTACGCCTAGTCAACGTGGTAATCAGTAGGTATAGTCACAAGGGAACATAACCATCGTGATTACGCTCACGTTGCAAAGTTCAACGGAACTTTGTGTTGACCATTGACTGGTCAAAGATGAAAGTCAAACTTTGTTTGAATTTCATGCTTGAAATACAAGAATAAGCAAGAAGTGGACTTACAAGGGGTCCAAGAAGGATGTTTGATCTAAAATAGCTCAGGTATGAAGTGTAAACACCCCAACTTAGAGCTGATTTCAGATCAAGTGTGAGAATGAATTGAAGTGGAGGTTGCTATTTATAGTAAGTTAGGAGTTCTAGGATCATTCCAAGTGTTGTGAAGCTCAAATCTTGGCCATACACTTGTTAATCTAAGGTTGGGCAACTAGCAAAACAGGCAAACAAGTCCATAGATTGCAAAAACCATGTCTAAAACTAGTTGCAATAGCTGGAATGGAAGTTTCTGAATTCTGTGGTGCTGGAACAAGCTTACGGGACCGTAAGGCTATGGTCCATACGGTTCGTAAGGGACCTGCAGACCAGACACTTTCACTTATTTACAGTTTAGCCCCTGCACCTTGTTTCGTTGCGTATCGGCACTTCTAACACCCGTCAAACCCATTTTCAAGCTCCAAAATGATGTTAAAACATAGGGAACATGAAATATGCTTGAAAACATCTCGGGTGTCGGTTCGTTTGGCCGTACGGTTACGTTGTTCGGTTAATTACGACGGAAGTCGTAACGAACGCAAAAACGATCCAAATTAAGCGACGAATGGATTTTTCTTTTGCCAAACACTAAAATAAAATATTTTAATGCTTACATAAATTTTTGGATGTCTAGATATATTCAGAACGTAAGATATGCGCGAAAATACAAACTTGTGCACTTTTTGACGCTTTTAGTCCCTATTGATCAATAAAGTTTATTTTAGCATACCGAACCCCTCAAAGCCTATTTCTAAGCTATGTAAAGGATATTTAGGGTTTTTTTAACTTATGATCAAGTTTCTTAGTGTTCGTTACTACACAAATCGGTGTAGTTTCACAGTTTGACACAAATAGTCCCTGCGATCGAACAAACTTGATTTCAACACACCAAACCATTCAAAACTTATTTCTAAGTTATGTGGAGGTTATTTAAGATATGTTAAGCCTATTTCACTATTCCGGAGTGTTTGTTGCATTAAACTGGTTATATTTACGCATCAGTGCGCGTATAACCCTCCAGAAAGCGATTTGAAGCTTGAAATTGGAGTCGAATCTAATAGAAAATTTCACCAAACACAAATACACACATAATAACATCAAAACACATATAGTAACACCAAATTAGATTGTTTTATTAATAATCATCATTGTTTTACATCGTACATCGATTACAGAGTACAGTTGTCACATTGAAAGATAATTAAGTTAGTTATTAATGCGAAAAGTGGTAGACCCCTCTTTTGAAGGTGACGTTACCCTCGGCTAAGTGGTTTGAGTCAGCAAGGATACAATCCTAAGAAGCCGGTTTAAAGTATTAATAGTAGTTTACATATAAGGGGTTCAAGTTATTCACACCCCCGCAATCCAATACCTTTGGGTATTGAAGGAGGTCCTAGTAAGCTTGAACCATGTCCTTGCATGATCTATACACTGAACAAGGAAATAACCTTACCAAACCATTCCCCTAACCCCCGACCAGGTAGTCAACATGCCTTTATATAGACCGTAAAGACATGAATGATGCAATCTTTTACTTTATATAGACAGTAAAGTAACCTCAAGACACCACGGAAAAATGATAAAGAAAATTCTCCTTTAACATAAGAAACTAGTTATTAAAGTCATTAATACAAACCCAGATAAAAAGTGCCGAAAGATTAAAAATCAAAACTAATACATAAAATAATTGTCTTCACAAAGTGATGTAAGAGGCTTAACCAAACATGGCCTTTGATTGGCAAAAACCCTTACAATCAATCTTGGATCCCGAGACTACTACATACTCTAAAGATGGATGATGGATGATGGTGGTGGGTGTTGGTGTTGGTGTTGTAGTTGTGGTGGAGTGGTGGTTCTACTGGTGGTTCTGCAGCTGATGTTGGTTCTACAGGTGAAGAATAGGTTGGATGCTTTTGAAGGGCTAGACTTATAATATCTGTTTGTTATGTTAATCAGTCGTATGCTTTAAACAATACTTATTACTTTTGGTTGTCTTTATTATGTTTGACATGTTTAACTATTGTGGCTTATGTTTATGCCACCATTTTGGTAATGTTAATCGGCTTATATTTATGGTTGTCTTTGGAAATTGAGTGTGTCTTTATTAGATTTGTTAGGTGACGAGTTGTTGTGAAATAAATATAGTTGCTTGAAAGATCAACTTTGGTAGGGTAATAAATAGGTTTGTTGGGTATTAATTGAGTTGTTGTGTCTTTATTAAATAGGTTTGTTGAGTATTAAGTGAGTTGTTGTGTCTTTATTAGGTTTGTTGGGTATTAAATGGTCATCCGTATCGCTTTTGCACTTTATTATGAATTGCTCATCCATATTACTTTTGCGCTTTATTAACAATGGTCATCCGTATTGCTTTTGCGCTTTATTATAAATTGGTCATCCGTATTACTTTTGCGCTTTATTAACAATTGTCATCCGTATTGTTTGCCACACACACAATACCTTTGAACACCCAAAATTGACCAATTTCATTCAATTAGTATTTGGTCAAATTACATAATTCACATTACACTCAAGCTAACAACATTGCAAACTGTAACCCTAACAGAAACAACAGTACTAAAATCAACGTGTTCATCCATCTTAGTTCAGTCCGTAGTTCATCACTTTCTTGATCCGCCTTGTTTCTTGCTCGAAGTAGCACTGGAATGATGCGAACATCTCATGGGAACATTGGCGGGTCAACCCAACCAACAAATCCAGGACACGTGACATCCTGTCACATCAAACAATTCAAAAATTCAAAGCAAATACAACATCGATTAATGAAAGCTAATGCTTACCGGTGATGGACATGAATAGAATCGATGCCATAGGTTGTTATTGGTCCATGATGTTCGAACAATGGCTAACTTTCCACATCGACAGGTTGCCATTATCTAGGGTTCCATGAGAAACATGGGAGAGAGGAGGAAGACGGTGTTAATTTTGAGGGAATAATCTAGGGTTCCAGGAGAAAGATAGGAGAGAGAGGAGGAATATGGTCGTTATTTTTTAGGGAAAAGAGGAAAATATGGTGGTTTTTATAATGGGCTCGAGGTGAAAAGACCAAATTACCCTCACGTGCTAAGCACATGGGATGTTTTAACAGAGAAATTTAACTGAAGTTAGGGCAGGGGACCAAGCGAGTGCATTTTTGACAAGTTTTGGGACCACGAGTGTAATTAGTAAACCACTGGGACCAAGTGTGAAATTTTTGCAAACCACATGGACCAACCAAGCATTTAACTCTATAAAATAAGAGAGGGGTCTTTTAAGAGGACTCTTTAATATGAGAAGAATAGTATCACCCTATATTTCAATGGTTAAAAATGATTGTAACAATTTTGTAATTAATGTAACTAGTATTGTACACTATATACTAAAAATCAAAGTCAGTGGTGAAAGCACTTACCTCCCAATTTTTGCTCTTCAACTATTCGTTTAGCAGGCTAGATCTCTTATTTGTTGTTTACATTTAAACTGTTGATCTTCGGTTGGTTTGTCACAAGGGCTTCATTTGTTCTTTGACTACAATGTTTGTGCCTTGAGTGTGAGAGATGTTTCACTTTTGAATATACAGGTTTGTTTTGGTCCCCTAAGTTTCAAAAATTACGTTTACACCCACTCAACTTTGTTGGTTTGGTTGCTATGTGATGTTGTATATTATGCAATGGTATGTTGAATCTTTGTCTTATATGTGTTAATGTTAGCCTTTTTCCATGTTTTCCCGTTGGGGTTTTTAAACCCTGTTATCATAGCATTCATGTTTTCTCTTTGTGGGTTGTCTTCTTTTCAAATGATTGTTCTTCCGATTGAAGGCAAGCATTGCTTCATATTTGTCCTTCGAACCTTTTGGAATAAATATGTGTGTGTGTGTGTGTGTGTGTGTGTGTGTATATATATATATATAGCCTTCAATTTCGTTACTAATTTGGTTGTTTTCGTTGGCCTCATTATCCCTGACCAAGGAATTGCATGCGCCAGAGCTTTGATTTGGTCATGTTTATTTAGGTTGTTAAAATGTCGATGAAGATGAGACTAGTCTCATCTGAGATGTTTATGTTTCATACTTTGATCTATTTGTAGGCATTTAAATATTATTATTTGGATTTACCTCATGCATTCGATTTTTATCCTTTAGATTTACATAACATGAGGATGGTGATGCTTTCACTAAAATGATTGGCGATTGAACTTTGACTTTTTGATGTTTCATTAGCTTTTTTAATTGTCGATGAAGATGCGACAACTATCATCTTAGATGTTGTTGTTTGATACTTTGATTTGTTTGCATGCGTTCGATTTTCATGGTTTGGAAAAATATTTTATAATATGCATTGGCATGTTGGTGTTTGATGCTTTGATGTATTTGCATGCGTTTGATTTTCATAGTTTGGATTTACTTAACATGAGGAATATGATGTTCTCATCTAAATGGATTTTGCAATTCTTTTGTTAGGAATTTAGATCCTTAACTTCTGCTTTGATGATTTGATGCGTTAAAAATAAAGTATTGGTCATGATTGGTTTAAGCTTGTATGTGGTTAGGGTTCTATGTGGCTGTCATGGTACTTATTTGATGGGTGACTTTAAAATGTGGGGAATGATGATCAATAAATCATGGCAAGACAGCTTTAAATTGCATCCATGAGTCTTGACCACATCTATTGTTGTTGTTGTTGTCGTTGTTCTTTTTTAAGCTTTTTAACATGTCTGAGTCTTGAGCCCATATGTTGTTGTTTCTTATGGTTTTAACATGTCTATGAAGATGAGACAACTCTCATTCGAGATGTTCGTATTTGATACCTTGATTTATTTATATGTTTTCAATTTTCATGATTTGGATAAATACTTGATGATCTTCATTGACATGTCGATGCTTCATACTTTGGTCTGTTTGCGTGCATTCGGTTTTCGTGGTTAGGATTTACTTAACATGAGGAATGAGATGTTTTAATGAATTTTACAGTTTTTTTGTTAGGGTTTTTAAACCCTTAATGTATTCTTTGATGATTTGATGCGTTAAAATTATCATTTGGTCATCTTTGGTTTGGGCTTCTATGTGGCTATCATGGTGCTTCTTTGATAGGTAACTTTAAAATGTGGGCAATTATGATCATACACTCACGGCAAGCCAGTTTTAAATTGTATCCACGTGTCTTGAGCCCAAATGTTGTTGTTGTTGCTGCTTCTAGCTTGACCCATTATTGTCTACAATCTTAAAAGCTAGTTTTGATGTTTTTTTTTTCACCCTTCAAAGTCAATATTTCTGAGCCATTTTACATTTTTAAAATTGTATTGGGCTATTTAAAATTGAGATGTCAAAGTGACCGTTTTCATATAGTTAACGTAACACTATCGTATTTGCAAGGGGGGGGGGGGGGCGATGATACATGTGCAAATGAACATCTTTGAGAAAGGAATCCCCATTTGAATGATTCAAGATCGCTTAAAGTATCTGTTATTAAAAATTATTGCATTCAATTATAGGGTGAGACGTGTAGGACAACAACTATGTATTGTTTAGTAAGGTGCTTACAATTTGTGTTACAATCGTGGATGTGACACCCCAGGAAAAACCAGGAAACCACGCAACTTAACTAGCTTCCTCAGTAACCACGTGCTAAATTTCGGGTCGAAATTTTCTTAACAGGGGGAGAATGTGACAACCCTCATGATTACATGTATCCGTACGATTAATTAATATTAAATTGTTCTTAATGACTGTGCTGAATTACTTAACTGCTTTCTGATTACTGCGTCATACTTACATGTGCTTTTTAACACACTAGTCTTGTGCAGAAAATTAACTAAATGGTCCTGAATGTTTTCCTAAGTGATGGGAATTAAAAGTGTTACAAATAATTACATAAAAGACACTATACGGAATAACTTAGCACTTTAACGGAACGGTATCTAACCGAACAACCGGACATTACCCGGAACACCAAAATTTTGCCAGAAACATTGTTGTATTATTTTTGGACTAGTTATGGTCCCCGAACACCATAACACCCACTAGAATATCTACTAATTAACACTAGTAACCTTATACTTGAAATTGAACTAATATTTACCCACTTACCATCAAATTTTACAATTACCCCCCCCCCCCCATATGTATTTACGGTCCAAGGGACCCACCAAATATCACCACCATACTTCCAAGATTTAATCCCTTATTTTAATTGATTTGTTGCTTGATATTGTGAACAAAATATTGGAAGGATGATGATTACAAGTATGGCTCATATATTCTAAGATCATATCATATCTTCAACACAACTTCACTCATCTCTCTCACTCTCTCCTCTCCCTCTCGGCTCACTCTATAACCGCCACCACCACTACCTTGCCACCACCATCATTCCACTTTCAAGCTCAATCCAAGTACTAGAAGGTGTCTTGTGAAGATTGAAGCTTGAAGAACTTTCATCCATTGCTTTTATCATCCACTTTCATCACCTTTTCTCTAGTGATCTTCCCTAGCTTTAAGCTAGTTGTAAGACTTCTTTAAACTCTTGTTTACTTCATGTTTTAGTGGTTAAAGATTGTATTATGATAAAATAACTAGAACACTAAAAGACTTGAATCTTGAATCTTGAATCATGAGATGAAATATGATGATATGATGATATATTTGTAAGTCCCTTAATCCCGTATGGATCGTACAAGACTGTTAATCTATCAAGGGTGCGGAATCCCCTTGATTGATCTTCGAACACAGAAACAAGATTATGTAGAAGAACAAGAACTCGAACACACAAACACGCAAGCTTTCAAACTGATCTTCTGTGATTATCAAACCCTTTGAAACGTTTTACAATCACTAAGATCTACAAGAACCTAACAGACGATTTCTGTTTTGTTCTTAACCTCTCAAACTTGAATGCTCTCTCTAGTTGTCTAAAGTGTCTCACCTCACAACTCAAGACTAAGGCTGTTTATATACACACAGCCAAGATCTCGAATTGGGCTTTGCCCATATTACATTTGTCACATAAACTTGGGCCTAATAGACTTAATACAAACTTGGACTGATTGGGCTTCATAGAGCTCGTTTTTCTTTAAGTCTTCATGATCCAATCTTCTGTTTAATATCCAAAGACCAATCCAAAGCTGTTGTCATATAACATGCACCAACAAACTCCCCCTTGACAATAGCTTGCAAGGGAAACTTTAGTCTTCAGAATCTCACAGTCTTTGGTCTTTGGATAGCGTCAGCTTCAACATGAATTCTGTCTTTGTCAGCAACATCTTTATCAGCAACAGACTCCCCCTAAGCTGATGCATCCAATCACCAAATCTTCCAAGTTTTGATTCAGCATTCAATTTGTCTTCACAGCATCCACTCTGCATTGTAGAAGGAGGATTCTACCAAGCAGCAACAAACTCCGCCTCTCTTCACAGCACTTCTCATCAACAAACTGCTTCAATCTGTATACTATAAAACAAACATCTCGAGAAACCATAAGAATTTTTCAACATAGTTAAAGAATTTTTATTATACTAGAGATAGTTTAACTGTATCAGATTAAGCATTTTCCAATTTAGCACCAACACGCACAAATTTTAACAAACACCTTATAACCTGCATGATTTAAAAAATTTTGAACCCACTTTCTAACACAGTCTCCCCCTTCCGGTAACAACTCCTCCAAGAATAACAGTTTTCCGTACATTAAGAATTTTAACAGAAAAAGACACTATTTTTGGATTTTTATATTTTTCAAATGTAAAGACTGAAAGCAGTAAATAAATATATACAGACATTCTTTTTGCGAGTTTCGAGGGTAAGAGAATCATATCAGTGTACGGTCATGTCAAAACGCTCTTGTTGTTCTTTTAGATAACATTTAGATAAGCATCCTATAACGATTATCGGTATTGTTGTCCACATAAGCTCAACTTATCATATGTAATCATGGCGAGAGGATACGTTAAGGTATGATTTATACTTACCGACCGGTGTTCATCCACATCACGACACATTCCCGTATCAAGGTATGCACGAGGGTTCATCTTACCGGTGAGTATACCGATTATCATCTGTTTGACCGTATATGATGTGAGAAACTCACTTATTTTGATTGAAAACCAAGCCCTATGTGATAGAATCACTTATTGATGAGGAACTTGATTTTCAGATGCATGAGGGCACAGGAGCAAGTCCGTGAACAGGTCAGTACTTTCGTACAGCAGAGAGACGAACTTGACTCCCGGATAAATGTGATATTTTATCACTTATTTTGGGGACATGTGATTGTTGATCACTTATTGAGGTCGAATGCAATATGTACACGTATGATATCATGGAAGATCTAGACTTGTGTCCCCGTTATTTTTCGGTAAAAGATACAACCATGATACCCAGATGATAAGCAGCATAAAGACCGAATATCTCAGAACCTCGGCAATCTCTCAAACGAAATTTCGGTACTAAGACCATATGCCAATGAATGGTTCCCACCTGGTCTTCAGTCGATTTAAGTTTATATCACCCTGCATCTTATATAGAGCTGCTTAGCATATTTCATTTAAGGTTTAAAGAGGTTTAGACAGACCACTGATGTACTATCATTTTCTCTTTTGCTCGCCAGGAAACTCATTTTTGCTTTTCTATTGTTTTTGTGTTTTTGAAATTTTTCCGATGTTTTTGTATTTTTGATTTTTAAGAAAAACAGTAAACTATTTACAAAAATTCTTATGAAAAACCAGTTATTCAGGATTCCTCATCCCATTGAGTTCGACTAAGTGTTCAAAGCGAGCTCGATCAAAAGCTTTTGTGTAAAGATCAGCAAGGTTATCTTCTGTGTCGACTCGGTGCAATTCAATTAATCGTTTTTCAGCACAATCCCGTATAAAGTGATGACGTATGTCAATGTGTTTAGTTCTACTGTGCTTTACGGGATTGTTTGTGATTGATATAGTGGCATTATTATCTATCATAATAGGAGTACGAGTGAAATCCAAACCGTAATCGCGCATCTGCTGTTGGATCCAGAGAACCTGAGAGCAACAGCTACCCGCAGCAATATATTCAGCTTCACACGTAGAGGTAGACACACAGGATTGCTTCTTGCATTGCCAAGACACGATCCTGCCTCCTAAGAACTGACAACCACCTGTTGTAGACTTTCTGTTTGATTTGCATCCTCCAAAATCTGAATCAGTGTAAGCAACGAACCTCAAATCACTATCAGCTGGATACCACAACCCAAGTTTAGGTTTCCCCTTCAAGTAACGAAGAATCCGCTTCACTGCTTTCATATGTGACTCCTTTGGATTTGCCTGATATCTGGCACACAAGCATACGGCAAACATGATGTCGGGTCTTGAAGCAGTCAAGTACATTAGAGAACCAATCATCGCCCTGTATTGAGTTGGATCAACATCTTCAGTGCTTTCATGATCTGGGCCGAGATTGTGGTTTTCACAAATGGGTGTGTTGAAAGTAGAGCAATCATTCATTCATTTTGAATCGAGTCAAAATGTCATACACATACTTTGTTTGATGTATAAACATCCCATCCTCCTTCTGTTCAACTTGTAATCCCAGAAAGTAAGACAGCTCACCCATAGCACTCATTTCAAACTTGCTCTTCATCACCTGTTCAAATTCCTTACACATGTTTTCGTCAGATGACTCCAAAGATGATGTCATCCACGTATACTTGTACCAGCAGAAAATCTTCCTTCTTTCTCTTAATGAACAGTGTACCGTCAATCTGACCTCTTTCAAAACCATTCTTGACCAGATGTGTAGACAGTGTCTCGTACCATGCCCTGGGAGCTTGATGTAACCCATACAAAGCCTTATCAAGTTTGTACACTCGATCTGGATAGTCTGGATCAACGAACCCATCTGGTTGTGAGACATACACCACTTCTTGGACTTTTCCGTAAAGAAATGCACTCTTCACGTCTAGTTGGAAAACTTTGAAGCCCTTGAATGAGGCAAAAGCCAGAAACAAACGAATTGCCTCCAACCTCGCCACTGGTGCAAACACCTCATTGTAATCAATCCCTTCTTGCTGATTAAAGCCTTTGACAACCAACCGAGCTTTGTTGCGTGTGACAATACCTCTTTCATCTTTCTTGCACCTAAATACCCATTTAGTGCCAATCTCTCTCTCACCTTTTGGAAGGTCCACCAATTCCCAAACCTTCAACTTAGCAAACTGGGCCAATTCCTCTTGCATAGCTTCAACCCATGAATTGTCTTTAAGAGCCATATGAATGTTCTTCGGCTCCTCTTGGGAAATAAAGCAACTATACAAGCACTCGTTCACTATCCCAGTCTTCTCAATCGAAACAAATAACCCAGAATTTTCTGCTATGCTTCTTCTCGTCTGAACACCTACAGTAGGATCTCCCAGTATCATATCAACCGGATGATCTCTATTTGCTCGTGTAGTAGCAACATCATCGACTTCTAGATTATCACCCAGGTTTGATCCAATCTCCCCCTGAATATTTTGATTTGCAAACGGATTAATGAAATCCTCCCCCTGAAAGGGTTCAGAGTCACTATCGCTTGAATCATGATCAGCAGCACTTTGGGAAGTTCCCGGAGCATCTGACATATCTACATTCGATCTAGGCATAAATTCACCTTCATCGTCTTCACCAATCACTGTTTGAATCAGCTGAGAAGCATCTGCATCAGAAACCTCAGGAATATTAAATGATTTAAACACACTATCATAATCATATAATATAGCAGGACCACTCGTTGATTGTTGAGGTTTGTAAGAAGTAATTTCTACATTGAAAACAACCTCAATTTTACCAGTTTTTAGATTAAAAACCCTTTTATTCGGTGTGCCAGGCACGTAGCCCAGAAAGTAGCCTTCATCTGCCACCTCACCGAATTTTTGTTTATCTTTGTTTCGCACAATGGTGCAGGGTAATCCAAATGGTTCAAAGCCTGTTAAGTTTGGTTTTTCATTAAACATTAACTCATGACAAGTTTTGTTAAAACGTTTAACGGTCAAAACTTTGTTTAGGACGTAGCAAGCTGTATTCACAGCTTCTCCCCAGAAAAGAACTGGCAGCTTTGAATCTGAAAGCATCGTCCTAGCGGCTTCAATCAACGTCCTGTTTTTCCTCTCAGCGACTCCATTCTGTTGAGGAGTGTAAGGAGCGGAATATTGATGTTCAATTCCCTTTCGAAGACAGTAGAGATCCAGAATCCGATTCTTGAACTCCGTGCCATTATCACTCCTTATCCTCTTAATCCTTGCATCATGGACGTTTTCCAATTTCGTAAAAAGATCTATCAGCATCTCCGCTGTCTCATCTTTTGTACCTAAAAAGAAAACCCATGAATAGCGTGAGTAATCATCAGTGACAACAAGACAATAGTACTTTCCACCTATGCTCCTCACGTTCACTGGACCGAATAAATCCATGTGAAGTAAATCATAAGGGGCATTAATGGAATTTACTGTTTTAGACTTATGAGGTTTCTTGTGTTGTTTTCCCTTTTGACATGGAAGACATTTATCTTCCACTTGAAACCTCAGCAATGGAACCCCTTTCACTAGCTCATTCTTTATGATATAATTCATTTTGCGGTAGTGAATGTGAGCCATGCGTCTGTGCCACAACATTGATTCAGCTTCAGATGCTTTTGACAGTAAACACGCCACCGCAGCAGTTGGATCCTTGGCACCCTGTCCATGACATAAGTATCATTTTTCCTTGGTGCACGCATAACTATCCAATCGTCCGGAATGACCAAACCCGGTTTCAACACCAATGCCTCAGTATTTGTAAAATGGACCGAGTGACCCTTGTCGTAGACTTGTGACACGCTCATCAGATTGTGTTTAAGCTGCTCAACATAGTTCACTTTGTCCAATGTGATCTTCCCATTCGTCACTTTTCCTCGTCCAGTAATTTTTCCACCTTTAGCACCAGCAAAATTTACATGCTCACCATCGTATTCTTCAAAATCAGAAAATAATCTTGCATCCCCCGTCATGTGCCTGGAGCAGCCACTATCAACATACCATAAGTTGATAATCCTCCTTAGCAGCTCCTGCACCCACCAACCAAAAGATTAGTTAGATTGGGGGACCCAAGCCTTAATGGTCTTGGGTCGTCCAAATTCACCTACTACTTGAACATCCATCCAAGATCCATCACCCCTAATTGGAGTCTTGGATCTCGGACCTGTTGATGGAAATGGGGCATGATTTCTATAAGGTCTCTGGTCCTGTGGGTACCTATTTGTGTTTGGACTATGTGACCTTTGAAAATTTTGATTTTGATTCCAAGAACCTTGATTGTAATTTCTAAAGCCCTTGTTATAAAAAGTTCGACCACCATTATTTTGGTATCGATTTTGATATTGACCTTGACTTCTGAAATTATTTGAATTTTGATTATTCATTCTTGGTGAGTTACTTCTAGGTCTTTCATATCTGCCTGATGTAGATTCAGGCTGAAATCTTGGTTGATTTCTTTGGAAACGAGGAACTTGTGGAGTTCCTTTTTCAGCCTTATCAACACCACTAGCAACACCCGGTTGTTGCTTTGGAGCAGATTTCTTTGGAGAATTTGAGACTTTCTCCTCATTATCACCTTGCTTCTCAGGTGATTTCCCCTTTTGTTTCTCACTAAGTTGTGCTTCAACCTTCTTGTTAGGACAGCAGCTAGCTACATGTCCCTTTGTGTGACATTTGAAGCACGATCTCTTTTTCGAAGACGTCTTAGCTGAAGCCTTTGAACTAGACTCTGGTTTTGATGATGATGCCTTGGAAGGATTTTGCTCAGTTTGCTTAATTTCAGATTTTTCTATGTTTTTGTTTCTAGCAAACTCTACATTTGATTCCTTTTCGATAACAGCTGTTTCGGTTTTCATATCACTTCCTTGAACAAAATTAACCTTTTTAACAAAAATTTGATTATTGTTTTTTGAAGGTGTATTTTTCCTTTTCAAAACAGATTTGCTGTTATTTTCCTTCTTAGCATCATTATCTTCAAACACATCACCTTGACTGGATGTGAAACTACTTGGTTATGTTGACAGACAGTCTGTAAGCTCATCCTCATCAGGTAGGAAAGAATAGTCATGACTAAGAGGAGGTGGGACTTCATTAAAGCCCTGGAATCCCACACTTGTCTTGTCATTACTCTTCTTTAACCCACCCATCATATGTTTCATAACAAAAGTAGAATCTCTGAATTGACCTAATTTCTTTTCAAGTTCAACAACTTTGAGTTGTGCATCTGACAACTCTTTGCATTTTTCAGAAATCTCTTTTGTTTTCTCAGCCATCATGTCATGAGCTAAGTCTATGACTTGAAGTTTTTCGTTTAGTTTGCTGGTTAAAACTTCAATTTCAGCTTCATAGCCTTTTATCTTTTTCAAATATGATGACTCGTTTCTTTTAGCAAAGAAATTTGACTCTTTTACGTTAGACATTTCGCTCACAAGACTTTTGTTTTGAGTTGACAATTTGTCAACTTCACCCTGTAGTTCACGACACTTTAAGCAAACAGAAGTGGCAGAGTTACTTACCTCTCCTGTTGATTTGTCTGAGTTGGCCATGAGAGCAGCAAGTTGAGCTTCCATTCTTTTGATGATTTCATCTTTCTCATCAGCTTCCATTTCATGCTCAGACTCTGGCTTTTCCTCTTCAGCATCTGTTGTCTGATCAGCCTTATCTTCCTCAACTTTACTCTTCTTCTCAACTTTAGCCTCATCTACTGTAGCTTCACCATCATTGACTGGAGTGATCTCTGCCATGAATGCTTGAGTGACATTCTCATCATTTTCTAAGTGAATGCTCCAGTCATATGAGCCTTCTCTTGCAGTAGATATCAACGCCCTTGAGTTAGAGTTGTTAGAGTTGTTTGATGCATTCCGATTGTTTGAACTTTGATTCGTATTCTCATGCTTTTGTTTTTGACATTCCCTAGCGAAATGACCATAACTCTGACAGTTAAAGCACCTGACTTTGGTCTTGTCAAAACCCACGCTCTTTCCTACAAACTTCCTTCCAGTTCTGTTCATGAACCTCTTCACACGTCTCGAAATCATGGCCATCTGCCATTGTAGATCCATCTCTTCCAGATCATCAGGGTCAATCTGATCATAATCTTCATCTAAAGTGGCAGGATCAGATATTTTCCCTTGAATGTAGTTCTCATAAGACGCAACAAAAGAAGCAAGTAGAGCAAGATGTCCTTCAGCAGACTTCACACTCATAGGCATTGACTTTGCACTACTACTTTGCTTTGAAGTTGATGTTCTCTTGACTCCTGTTGATCCTCCTGCAGCAGCTACAAAACACACATCACCATCCTCATTCACTGTGACCTGCTCCTTATCACACGAAAGAAATGCAGTTGCAGAGTCGCTAGAAGCATCAAGAGGTGAAGAAGATGTAAGCCCATTGTAGATCCCTGGATCTTGAACCTGATCATATCCAGTGTCCTTCTTCTTCATGCTGAGCTCATAAGCTCTTAGCTTTCCAACTACTTCTTCCAATTCCTTCGTGTCATAGTCTGCTTCTCCCTTAATCATGAGAGTGTAGATATCCCATTTAGCCGGTAGAGCATCAAGTAGCTTGTCATTTTTCTCTATGTCAGTATAGCAATCTATATCATAATTGTCCAATTCTGACATCAGATGGTAGTATCGAGTGATGGCGTCCTCAAGTGACTCATTTTTCATGTACTTGAACACAGCAAACTGCTTCTTCAGTAGATCAACTTTGTTCTTCTTGACATCAGGATTTCCCTCATATCTCTTCTCTAGTGCATCCCGCATTTCCTTTGAAGTAGTGTACTTCTTAAAGGTATGCTTGATGCCATCAGGTAAAGACATTTTTATAGCTGCCAAGGCTCTCTTTTCAGCCTCATACATTTTCTTTTGTTCGGCATCCATATCAACATAAGCAGTTATACGTTGTCTTCCCTCAAACTCATGAGTTGGGTTCACATACCCATCGTCTATGCATATCCACATACGCGTGTCCTGGTACTCAACAAAAGATTGAAACCTATCCTTCCATGTCAAGTAGTTCTCCACCTTCATCATCTTAGGTGGTTTGTTCGTCGTGCCTACCTCATGTTCCATCCTTAAGAGTTCGTTCAATTTAGACATGTTCGACATTTCAACGTAACTGACTGATAAAACCGTACAAAATTTTTCCGAACACAGTGGTTACCAAATTACACCGTTAGAATCGTCTCGAAAAGACGAATCCAATGATATCTAATGTCGAAAACCGAAATCGGGATTTTCCAGAGTTTTTTTTTTTTTTTTTTTGTCCTAAAAATCCCACGAGTTCAACGGTGCAAACAGTTTCTCCAAACGAGCTACGGATCAATTTCTATTTGCAAAACTCTGAAATATTTACGACGCTTGCCAACTGGAATTCCACCCCTTAATTTCGCTTGATTTCTCTCCTAATTTCGCTGAGTTCTGTTATTTTCGCTGGTCCAACTGGTTAGTTTCTCTGATCTGTTACTTTCGCTGGTCAAGATCGCTGCTTAATTTCGCTATAACGACGACTGTAAATTCGCCGAAAACCGTGATAATTTCGCAGAGGAAAATATTACGGTTACCAAAGTCGCCTTTGGATTTAACTTCGCCGGTCACCGAGATATCTGTTAAAATCGCTCAAGAGCTGATTGGGCCACCCAGCCACCCAATCCTGAAACATGCAGCAGCTGACAATAGCAGCAGCTAACAACAGCAACAGCAGCAGCTGACAATCAGCACTTCTTTCCTACAAACACGAAAACAGTCAAAACAATAATCAAAACAGATTAAAGTACACGAATTTAAACTGTTCTTCAAGTGTTCTTCGTGTTCTTCGCAAAAACCCAGAACTTAAACTCGAAATTTTCAAACAACCAACTACTAAAACAGATCAAAACTCAGACTTTTGAACTGTTCTTCCTTGTTCTTGCTGTTCTTCACGAGAATTTTGAATGAGACACCAAAACTCCTTCAACCGAAACACAACTTGAATCCAGTCTTCAGTCTTGAACCATGCACAAGAGCAAATGCTCTGATACCAACTGTAAGTCCCTTAATCCCGTATGGATCGTACAAGACTGTTAATCTATCAAGGGTGCGGAATCCCCTTGATTGATCTTCGAACACAGAAACAAGATTATGTAGAAGAACAAGAACTCGAACACACAAACACGCAAGCTTTCAAACTGATCTTCTGTGATTATCAAACCCTTTGAAACGTTTTACAATCACTAAGATCTACAAGAACCTAACAGCCGATTTCTGTTTTGTTCTTAACCTCTCAAACTTGAATGCTCTCTCTAGTTGTCTAAAGTGTCTCACCTCACAACTCAAGACTAAGGCTGTTTATATACACACAGCCAAGATCTCGAATTGGGCTTTGCCCATATTACATTTGTCACATAAACTTGGGCCTAATAGACTTAATACAAACTTGGACTGATTGGGCTTCATAGAGCTCGTTTTTCTTTAAGTCTTCATGATCCAATCTTCTGTTTAATATCCAAAGACCAATCCAAAGCTGTTGTCATATAACATGCACCAACAATATTGTTAGATTGATGTTGTTTAGTAGATGGATGATGATTGCATGTTGATTTCTAGTCATATGATGATTGATCATCATATGGAACTTTATTAGAAAGTATGGTGATCGTATGTGTGCATTTTAGTGGCATTTAAGCTATAAAAAGCATGCTGAGTAACATTTACAGCCAACTTCAGTTGGCTGTAAACGGACCATTATAAATCGAAAAATTGATTTTCTGAAGTCTAAATTATGTATTTTTGAAAAACAAATCAAATGGCACTGGAGTTATATTTTTTTGAGGTCATTTAATATTTTTAAAGGTCCATTTTGTACAGCAGCAAAAGCTTCATTTTTACTACAGAAAATGTGTGTTATATTTTTCATCATAATTTGAAATCTGTGTATAATTAGCTCACGAAATTTGTACTATAGATGACCACTGATGTCTATGTAATTCTCCAACTGAAATTTCATCAATCGTACTTACGATGAATTTTAAACGAATTATTCCGTGGACTGCAGTCAGAAAGTGATGAATCTGATTGCAGTCCGGTAAATGATTTTTTATAAAATATTGGTAATGAATTAGATCCCGATATTTTTACACAGTAATATCTGGATTGTTTAAAACATTCTGTAAAAGTTTGGGAATTTTTGGAGTAAGTTAACTATTTTATAAAAATTCCTGAAAACAGCCCAGTTTTGGGTATTAAAGCTGAAACGACATAAGTAGTAATTTGCGTGTCTAAATTTCGGGTATGTTATCTAAGAATGATCTAACATGTTAAATGTCAATGAAAGTGTTATGTGCAATATAGTATGCTTGCTTTTGAATGGTAATATATGGGAAGTTTATATGTGCGTGAACTGTTAAAGTGAGTGTATGTTATGTGGTAGATGTGTGTAGGAACTTCGTGCTTATTTGAAGTCACTAATAAACTAAGTGGTAATCATACTAGGACGTGATTGACCAATACCGGTTGTTAGCTATTTTAAGAGTTCAACCGAGCAACCAAAGGTGAGTTCACACTCCTTCTAAGGCATGGGATTCACGGTGGTTGGGAATGGGTTAAAGAACTAAAACGGAACCTGCATATCCTCCTTAGGTAGGATATGTACCGCCATCCTCCATGGGTAGGATGCCAATATTAATCCTGTGTATTCTCCTTGGGTAGAATACATACGTTCGTCCTCCTTGGGTAGGACAATAACCTTAATCTTACTAGACAAAACTCTATTATTAAGTCCCTCATTTTATATCGATTTAATCGCCGAGGCTGATGGCGAGCGGGTCATTAGTTAATAGCGCTATTAGGTTTGACAAACCTCACACCGTGCCGGTCAGACGGGCGTGTACTAATGGATCATGGCAAACAGTCAATGATGATAGACATTGACTTAGGGCACAACTTACTTTCGTCAGTAGTCGATATGGTAACGGTCTAGTGGTTCACATGGGGAAGCCCCCACTAATTATGGATATGGTTTGGGGAAAAACAAAGACAATGGTTAACTCGTGGTTTACGAAACAACTTATGGTTTCCAAAACAAACTTTTAAAACTAAACAACCAACTGTGAACTCGCTCAACTTTGTTGTTGACTCCTTGTTACATGCCTTGCAGGTCGTTAGGTGCTTATAGAGCTTGCACAGGGAAGAGTGGTCGTTGTGGGGACATGGACTGTTGAGTTCCATGTTAAACCTTTAAACTTTATAAACTTATTGCTTATGTTTGGGTTTTACAATTTATGCTTTCGCTGTTAACTTAAAGTTGGTTACTTTCTTTTGGTCATCAATTATATTATGGTTGGTTTTATTTACTTAATTACGTTGTTCAATATGATTGGTGGCTTGCTTCCTGGTCATGTCACGCCTCCATGCGGTGATACTCCGCTTGTGGATTCTGGGGGTGTGATAGATTGGTATCAGAGCCATTGGTTATAGTGAACTTGGTTTTAAAAAGGGAAAAGCTTTTTGACAAAACCAGACTATAACCTGTACAGTGCTCAACGATCCACAACGACGCTTCGCTCCACGTGCAAGACTCGACACAATAGGTGGTATGATTTATGTTTATATTATCTGTTTGATAGTTCACATAGTGCATTAGTTAACGTGATAACTGCTATTTGAGCCATGTGTGCTTACTCTCTTCTGTCGTCCCACGCTTACGCACTTTCGCGACACTTTTCTCACTTACGTTGCTTCGTTGTGAAGATCATGAGTGGACGTTTGAACTTGACTCAAGCCCAGCTGACAGCTCTAATCAACGAACGAGTGGCTGAGGCACTCGCAGCTGTCCCTGCAGGAGGTATAACTTGCCATATCACCCCATCTTAGGACGTTTAGATCCTATCCTCGCGAACCAACTCTTGTGCTTAACCTTGTCTTTTATTCTCACGCCATAGGCCAACATGCTTAGCCTCCTGTATGTACGTTCAAAACATTCATGGATTGCCGACCTAGTACTTTCAGCGGCACAGAAGGAGCTGTAGGTCTTCTTCACTGGTTCGAGAAGATTGAGTCCGTTTTTGAGATGTGTGAGTGCCCTGAAGCTCGTAGGGTGAAATTTGCTACTGGAACACTCGAAGGTGCTGCGTTAACCTGGTGGAAAGCACAGGTTCAACTGCTAGGGCTGGCGGCTGCTAATGCCACCCCATGGAATGACTTCAAGAATTTGATCAAAGAAGAGTACTGTAGTCGTGGCGACATCCAGAAGCTAGAGGTGGAATTTTTCAATTTGAAGATGACGGGGTCTGAAATCGAGGCATACACAAAGAGATCGAACGAATTAGCTATCTTGTGTCCTACTATGGTGGACCCTCCTATCAAGCGTATCGAGCTGTACCTTAAGGGTTTAGTGCCAGAAATTCAGAGCCACGTGACCTCAGCTAATCTTGGCACCATTCAGCAAATCATCTGGTTGGCTCATCGTCTCACTGATCAGGCAGTTAAGCAGAACAAGCTGCCCAAGCGTATTAGTGCTACCACTACTTCTGATGCCCCCAATGATAACAAGCGCAAGTGGGATGGAAATTCGAGCAAGGGTTCTACTTTAGTTCAGTCTCAGTCCCAGCAGCGAAATACAGATGAGTACAGGAGCCCCGGTCAGCAGTCTTCTGGGAATCAAGGTCAGGGTGGATACAGGGGAAATCACCCTAAGTGCAATCGATGTAATTTGCACCACAGCGGGCCGTGCAACAAGGGTCATTGTCAGAGATGTAACAAGCTGGGTCATGAAGCCAAGGATTGCCGGAGCTCATGTCCTGCGAATCAGAATCGTCAACAGCAGCCACAAGCCCCACAGAATCAGCAGCACCAACAGCAGGGTAACAGGGGATGTTATCAGTGTGGTGCTGAAGGTCACTTCAAGAAAAATTGCCCCCCAGTTGAATCAGAAACAGAACAACGACAACAATCAGGGGAACGGAAACAATAATGGGGGAAACAATGATGGCAATGGAGCCAGGGGACGTGTTTTCATGCTGGGTCAGGGTGATGCAAGGAACGATCCCAACGTGGTGATGGGTAAGTTTCTTCTGGATGATTTCTTTGTTACTGTTTTATTCGATTCGGGTGCCGATACTAGTTATGTGTCCTTAAAAGTTAGTCAAATGCTTAAGCGCATCCAACACTTTTGAACACCAAACACATGGTAGAGCTAGCAAACGGTAAAAGTTTAGAGGCCACACACATAGTTAAGGGTTGTAATCTTGTTCTAGCTGGTCAGACCTTCTCTATCGATCTTATCCCTATCGTTCTGGGTAGTTTCGACGTTGTTATTGGGATGGATTGGTTATCTCATCAGCAAGCGGAAATTCTTTGCAACGAGAAGATTGTCCGCATCCCTCGTTCTGGTGAAGAACCCCTCGTAATTCGTGGCGATAAGAGTGGTGCTGTTGTGGGCATCATCTCTTTCCTTAAGGCCCAGAAGTGTTTGCGAAAGGGCCACACTGCCATTCTAGCTCTCGTTACTGACGCATAAATGGAAACGAAGACAATTGAAGACATTCCTATTCTACGCGATTTTCCTGAGGTATTCCCTGAGGAATTACCTGGTCTTCCGCCTCATCGACAAGTCGAGTTTCAAATCGAGCTAGCTCCTGGAGCAGCACCAATAGCTCGTGCACCTTATCGTCTAGCTCCATCAGAACTTGAAGAACTGTCAACGCAACTACAAGAACTCTTGGAAAAGGGTTTCATACGTCCTAGCTCTTCACCTTGGGGAGCTCCAATGTTATTTGTGAAGAAGAAAGACGGTACCTTCAGAATATGTATTGACTACTGCGAACTCAAAAAGGTGACCGTGAAGAACCGTTATCCTCTTCCACGCATTGATGACTTATTCAACCAGTTGCAAGGGTCGAGTTTCTATTCCAAGATTGACCTGAGGTCAGGTTACCATCAACTGAGAGTCCGAGACGAGGATATCTCTAAAACAGCATTCAAGACTCGTTATGGGCATTATGAGTTTTTGGTTATGCCTTTCGGATTGACGAATGCACCTGCGGTCTTCATGGATCTCATGAACCGAGTTTGCAAACCTTACCTGGATAAGTTTGTCATAGTTTTCATCGACGACATCCTGATCTATTCGAAGAATGATCTAACATGTTAAATGTCAATGAAAGTGTTATGTGCAATATAGTATGCTTGCTTTTGAATGGTAATAGATGGGAAGTTTATATATGCGTGAACTGTTAAAGTGAGTGCATGTTATGTGGTAGATGCGTGTAGGAACTTCGTGCTTATTTAAAGTCACTAATAAACTAAGTGGTAATCATACTAGGACGTGATTGACCAATACCGGTTGTTAGCTATTTTAAGAGTTCAACCGAGCAACCAAAGGTGAGTTCACACTCCTTCTAAGGCATGGGATTCCCGGTGGTTGGGAATGGGTTAAAGAACTAAAACGGAACCTGCATATCCTCCTTAGGTAGGTTATGTACCGCCATCCTCCATGGGTAGGATGCCAATATTAATCCTGTGTATTCTCCTTGGGTAGAATACGTACGTTCGTCCTCCTTGGGTAGGACAACAACCTTAAACTTACTAGACAAAACTCTATCATTAAGTCCCTCATTTTATATCTATTTAATCGCCGAGGCTGATCCCGAGTGGGTCATTAGTTAATAGCGCTATTAGGTTTGACAAACCTCACACCGTGCTGGTCGGACGGGCGTGTACTAATGGATCATGGAAAACAGTCAATGATGATAGACATTGACTTAGGGCACAACTTACTTTCGTCAGTAGTCGATATGGTAACGGTCTAGTGGTTCACATGGGGAAGCCCCCACTAATTATGGATATGGTTTGGGGAAAAACAAAGACACTGGTTAACTCGTGGTTTACGAAACAACTTATGGTTTCCAAAACAAACTTTTAAAACCAAAGAACCAACTGTGAACTCGCTCAACTTTGTTGTTGACTCCTTGTTACATGCCTTGCAGGTCGTTAGGTGCTTATGGAGCTTGGACAGGGAGGAGTGGTCGTTGTGGGGACATAAACTGTTGAGTTCCATGGTAAACCTTTAAACTTTATAAACTTATTGCTTATGTTTGGGTTTTACAATTTATGCTTTCGCTGTTAACTTAAAGTTGGTTACTTTCTTTTGGTCACCAATTATATTGTGGTTGGTTTTATTTACTTAATTACGTTGTTCAATATGATTGGTGGCTTGATCCTGGTCATGTCACGCCTCCATGCGGTGATACTCCGCTTGTGGATTCTGGGGGTGTGACAGTGGAGGAGGTGGGTGTCATCGCCAAAAGGAGTAGTATGATCTGATTTTGTCAACATTTGTTTAAGATTTATAAAACTAATATGTATGACACATTAGAAATCAATATCCAATAATATGGAAACACGTGTCTGATACACTCTCAAATATTCCAGATATGTTGGACGGGAGGGACTATTTGTATAAAATACGGAAGATGTTGAATGGAGGGATCAATTGTGAACAAATGCCAATAATATGGTGACACGTGTCTAATACATCTCAAAATTGCCGATATGTTGGACGGGAGGGACTATTTTGTATAAAGTACGAAAGATGTAGAATGGAGGGATCCGTTGTGAACAAATGCAAATTTTTTGGCCTCAGGCGGTCCCTTACTGACCGCAAGTTATAGCCTTACGGTCCGTAAGGCATTTAAACAAACTGTGGGCGCCAGAGGTTCCTTACGGACCGTAATCAACCCCTTACGATCCGTAAGGGGTGTCGCTGGTAGAATGTGTGTTGGCAGTTGCAGCTTGTAGCAGCTGCTACATTGCTCACGAAATGCCACCTTCTTCCTGCTTTTTTCCACCTTTCTGAACACTAATCAACATCAGAGAAGCCTTGTTAACACTTGGCATCATCACATTAGGCTTGAACAAGTATAAATAGGCCTCATTCTCATCCTTTCCAACTTGCACATTTCAAAATCTCACTCTCATTTATATTAGAGCAGCTTCTAATGTACAAAGACCTCCTACAAAGTTTAATTTTCATCTTGAACACAAGTAAGTGTTCTCTTTCAGTCTTTTTCCTTTCCTACGCTAGTTATTAGCCGAAAGTTAAGCAAATTGACTTTTGCTTTGACTTTCGGTTCTGACCATTTTTGTCAAGTCAAAGTTCGAAACAAAATTTGCTACATGATCGTAATAATAAAGGTGTTATTCCCTTGTGATTACGCCCTCTGAAGATCACGTTAAGTAGGCAAAATAACGAGTCAAAGTTATATTAAATAAAAGTCAAAACGCGGATTTTTGCAAATTACGCTAAATGAGTTTCTAAGTATCGAAACCTTAATTTTTATCATTATAACAGTTTATATAACATATTAAGACATATTCAATCATGTTCAACTCGTCATTACCTGCTTAGAGCTCATTTCGTAATCAAAAGTCAAACAGTTTGACTTCTGCTTTGACTTTTGATTCTGACCCGTTTGGTCAAGTTTAGAGCCTGTATAAAGGTTGTTATATTATCATATTATTGTAGGGAATAACCATCTGAGGTTATACCTTTTGATCATATCATTTGCTAGGTTATTTGAAAAGTCCACATATTATGCCTTAAAAATACCAACACTGCCCTTATGGCATAAAATTGGTTTTAAAACCAAATGAACTTATAATCTGAGTTTGAAACTGAAGTTATAACATAATGAAATATGTTTTGGCATAATGGAGTTTTTATGGACCTATTCGACCACCCGATACCGCATATGCGCGTACGGCTAGTTTATATAGAATAAAATATATAAACTGCCGAATCGGGTCAAAACCTTCAAATTCTATTCTAATTAGAATTCTTGGTTATTTGACCCATATTATACGAGTCCTTGCATTCGGAAGGGTATAAACCGCATTCTATCCAGTCTATGCTTAATCTAGTGAAGCGTACGTATCTATTAAAGTTAACCGGTCAAAGTCAAATGACTTATATAAGACCCGTTAACATTCTAATGGATCATAGTTCTGCTCATTCCGAATTGTAGCCTCCGGTAAATTGCGCCTGTTTTAGTTGTTTTGACTAACGACTGTCCTTAACATATTTGATTTGTAAAGACTAGCACATGTAAACACTTTTAGCCAATTTTATTTTATAAAGGCTTGGGATGGGACATTAGCCACCTGGTCGGGTATTAAATAAAGGGCGAATGATGTCAATGAAATTTAGATAAGACATTTTAATCCGTTTTGCTTGATAACTCAAACATTGGGGGTTAATACGACAGTGTCCTAGATATGCTGACTCATTTAATTGCAAATGGCCACGACCTAAGCGCGGTGTGTTGGCATACACCTGACAGATGCTAATGCTATATATTTATATGATATTGAAAACGTGGTGTGTCGATTAATCATATACCGGCATTTAGTTCTAGTCCCGAATTGATTGATAAGCATGTAAAACTGGTAACAAGAGATATACTTTGTCCCAAGTTATTTAAAAATGATATACCAAATGGTATCAAATTCATTTTGAAAAGATTTTCAAAAGAGTCAGTTAATTGTATTTAATAGTGAAAACTAACGTATTTTCAAAAGACTAAGTTCATGTTATATAGCAAGTACGAAATACGCTGGAGCTGCTTGGTCTTTAATTATTGAAATTTGCAACTCTACGGAAAAAAACCTTATTAGTCTCAAGTCTTATTTTATAACATCTGATCAGCCTGTGGATCTTTTTAGTACGAACAACTTATAATACTTTTTGTACTTTGTATAATGTAATTTAAAATCCCATCTTCTGTTGTGCATTGTGATTACTAATATCAATCGTCACGCATATACCTGAAGTCTGGGCCCATCGGGAAATCAGGGCGTGACAATATGTATAGTAGTTTATGTATTGAATGAGTTCACGTGAACTCAAACTTTCGGATGTGAGAGTTATGAATTTTGTTTGGTTTGGCTATATGATTCATATAACTCAATAACATATGGAATATAAACATTAAACAAATAAGGCCCTTAATGAACTATTTTTAGTCCTAAAACGTGTCTCTTTATATAATTTAATTAGCTATTGTTAATTTCGACATCACCTCTTTTTATGCATTACAGGGCCACAACGCGCCGCAGGTAAATTCCTAGTTTTAACTTTCTTTTAACATCAAAAGGACATTTTGATGTAAGAGTTTTATATCTAACCATTTAATATAAGGTAACAATAAACTTTTTTTATTTGAATTCAAAGTTTTGTAAAAAAATGGAACTGTTATTATTTAACTTAGGTATTTAAAAAGGGAGTTGGCCCTAATTAATATACTCATGTAAGTTACTTTTATACTCTTGTAATATAATTACATAGAAAAATATGGGTTAATTAAATATTGTTCTTTCTCTTACATATTTTTATTCTTCTCATTTGAACTTTTCACAACAAAACTATTATGATAATGTGAATAAGTCATTATATGAAATTACGGAGCGAAGATTGAAAAAGTTACGATTCAAGGAGACAAGTTAGGTAAATATGGGCTTCTGTGTAAACTCCTCCTCATGTATAATGGAATCCTTTCTACACTCAATAAGGATATGATGCTTTTTTTACACTCAATAAGTTGTGTTGAATAATATGGAATCCTTTCTTGAGGGAATAACTTTGCGCATCAAGGGAATAACTTTGTACATCATCGGTACAACAGGTGAAAACAAATATTACACATAAGATCCTATGCTTTGCAAACTATAATATAACTACAATATGACCAAAGGTTTATTTAATATATCTAACATACCCTTCGCTATCAAGTGGCGGGAACCCGGACGTTAAGACTGGAGAAAAAAATCTATAAACAACTATGACGACAGGGCTTTGGTGAATATATCTGCACACTGGACAGTGTAAGTTGATTAGAAAATTTATGAATCTAAGCCATTTCAGCAACAACATTGGCAACACCGCAATATTCAGCTTTAGCACTTGATCTAGAAACAACATGTTGACGTTTGGAAGACCAAAAGACAAGATTATCACCCAAAAACGCATTGAAACCTGATGGTGATCGGCGAGAACCTGGATCCCCCTGTAACACCCGTTCTTAAATATCAAGGTTTGACGTAGGTTTTACGTTAAACAATCATGTAATTAAGATTACATAACATTTGGAAATACGGGTTTATTGAAACTTTTACAAATCATAAGTTATTCTACATAACGTGGTTAAATTCGTTGTTTAAAATTTACAATGTATCGAAGTGCGGAAGCGTGTGTCTTTATCGTGTTCGGTTCTTCGTTGAGCTTGATCGTCTTCCGGCATGTAAGGTGTACCTACATTTCATAAACATGAAATGCTTTAGTCATACAGGGCTTAAAACGTGTCTAAACGAGTCCGAGAAACAATTGGTAACAAAAAAACAAAATTTTCAACTTGGCCTCCACCGTAAATTACGGTGGAACCGTAATTTACGGTGACCCCAGGTTTGGCATGCCCCTACCGTAAATCAGTAGGGGGCTGCCGTAACATTTTTTTAACTCCACCGTAAATTACGGTGGAACCGTAATTTACGGTGGACCCTGCATCAACTTTTCCATTTTTTTGCCGTAATTTGACGCGAAATCTTTCGTATCTTCCAAACCGCTTATCCGTTTGACCTACCGTTTCTTCCTACATGTTTGTAATTTGATTCTCCATCATATGGAGTTAAAATCCGACGTCCGGCTTAACAAGATTTAAGACTTTTAAGTCTTCGGCTTATTTTCCTTTTTACCAAATTTTGACCCATTCGCGGTTTTATCAAACAAACGTATTTGTTTGATTCCTATATCACATGAATCTTATAATTTCAATGTTGTCTATCATATTAGGTTCAATTCACGAGTTTATGTGTATTCTTAAACCCGTTTGTACTAAAATGCTTATTTTGACCCGTTAAGGGTATTTAAACCCTTTTCCGCATAATTCATAATTATTTGTTCTAGCATCCTATTTTCGCAATATCTGTCAAATGAACTTTCACCACAACTATATTTATGGTGATTTTACTAAGGTAATCTATGCAAACCAGGTTTTACCCCTTAACTCTTTATTTTACGGCAAAGACCCAAATAGAGTCGTTTGACTAACGTAATACATCTTTCAACTTCTATACTTGCCCTAAGTATTTATTAAATCGTAAAAATCATTTCCAAACAACTTTTAAAGATTGTTTGTTCAACTTAGCCTCCAAGGGCGTTTTGGTCCATTTAGTCTCTTATTAACAATGAAGGACTTTAGATAGCATATTTGACCCAAAATCCCTCTTTTAACCTATGATTTTGTTTGAAAAGTCTTTAAGCTTTCCAAACGTAATATCCTTTACTTAAAACATTTGGTTTACTTATCAAGTAACCAAATGTCCATTTTGACCTCTTTTAACACTCTTGAACCACATGTTCTAAATGAGTGTTACCCTACTTCACATACCTGGCGCAGATCAATATATTGACCCGTTTGTAATACCTTGCTTTTATAACCGCTAATCCATAGCGTTGCTAATACCCATTTGACATTTACTCCTGAAATAATATAACTCGACAATGATCATTAGTCATTATTGTCAAAAGGTGATATCTTCACCTTTTGACCCATTTGGTCTAAATGACCGGTTATGTTGGCGAGATGGTATTTATTACCGTCTCATCTATATGACTAGCTTCGGTTTACGCCGTGTGGTCATTTCACGTATTAATCGTTTTCTTAACGCTTTTTAGCCTATCATGGCTTACGCATTTCAGTGTCTTCCAAAACAAATAGTTATGGTCAACGCATGACCAATTTACCGTTTTAATTCCTTTTAAACCATCAACATGGGTTCTTGTCATGCTCGACTACCTTGTTCCGTACGTTTACATGTCGGAACATCATACCTAAATTATGTATTTATCTTATTCGTAACTAATACGATAAGAGAATATTCTAACCTATAAGACTAGTGTAAGCTATACTTACCTTGCATCCGAATTATGCTTTTCCACCATTCTTGCTTCGTTTGACCCGCTTCCTTTCCAAGCCTCCACCTAGCTTGTCAAGCGTCAAACTATCATCATAACTCGTAAGACGGTTATATTAGTCATCATTAATTATGACTATTCCATCTTACATATTTTCTATCACAAATACCATTCGATTTTATTAATGGTCGGTTTGACTACTAAAAGTCAAACGCCCCTTAGCATATAAATGCACATTTAAGTTCTATCTATCAATTAGTAGCTAACATGATCTTATACACTTAGTTACATGAACATGGCTACCAAATTTCATCATAACATTCAAACCCATTTCAATCATGTATGAACAAGTTCCCAAATCACTTAATTTGTTTGAGTGCCTTGTTTCTATTATCCAATATGATGATTTTAAACATAAACTTATCATCATCTTTACTATTACATAAAAACCCACTTCCTAGTTTACTTGTTAATCACATACAAGTGATATTACTTCAAGTTCTTCATGATTTCATCATTTCTAACAAAACCCACTTCTAGTTACTTATGAACTCTTAACAAAATCTCTAATTTGTTCAAGTAGTTCATTCATATGAATTAGTATGATGTTTATAAACACCATTAGAACATCAATTTCATCAATTCAACCAAAACCCACTTAGCTCATAATAGGGTAATTATCAAATCCCTAATTTGACAACAATTCATCAAGATTTCTACTAGGGTTTGTTTCTTGACTTGTACCCACACTAATATCACTATAACATTGAACATCCATGCAAGAATTTCGTTCATGCAAGTTCATCATAATTTCGAAATATTACTAAACATCAAAATTCAACATACCTTGTGATCCCCTAAGCTTGGTGATCACGATTTTATTAAAAGCCCCAAATTTCCGGCTCGATTTCCCTTTGATTTTGGCCAATTTTCGTGAATTAGGGTTCTTGGAAGGGAACCCCCTTTTTGCTCCTGATGTTGATCGACCTAAAACACACACAAAGTGTGTGTTTTGGTTTTTATTTCATTTATCTTAAAACACTTTCATGTTTGCCTTTTTTTAGCCCCTCAAGTTCCAAAGTTTATAAAATGGTTAACTATTTCAAGTTTCCTTCCTTTCTTTATTGTTTTCAAATAATTAACTAACTAGGTTAATTATTCCTAGTTAACTTGGTGGGTTCAGGGAGTTATAACCCGTAGTATTTCTAAGTCCCGTTAACTCGGGCTTTCTAAGCTTTTATTTCTTAAAAGCTTTTATTCACTTTTTATTTATTATTAGGATTAATTATTTAAATCCTAATATTTACCGGGTAAATTTTACCACTAACGGTGCTTTACCCGTCTTTTATTATTAACGGGGTTTGATTACCAAACCCATTTTCGGGGTGTTACAAGTCTACCCCCCTTAAAGAGGTTTCGTCCTCGAAACCTTGCTTACATAGTTCATTGAGTTTCTAAACTCAATGCGTTTGACTTGAGTAATCTCTTAAGCATTACTCATATTTTAACCAATTGTTAGCATTACCAGAAAAACTATGGTAACGTCTTTTTGGTTACAGAACTTCTACGCATCTCATATGACATAGTGTAACTTGAAATAACGTAATTCCGTTATTTTTATTAGTTTAGTTGACTTAGCGATTTCCATCGCTTTTATATATTAT
Organism: Helianthus tuberosus; assembly: GCA_030545235.1. Taxonomy (NCBI): domain Eukaryota; kingdom Viridiplantae; phylum Streptophyta; class Magnoliopsida; order Asterales; family Asteraceae; genus Helianthus; species Helianthus tuberosus. Next base: position 90,172,159 of record CM060448.1, read on the forward strand.
CGAACTCTTGGTGCATTCGTCACCTCGACCAGTTTAAGGGTCCTTAGTGAAATGTTTCACTTTTAGCAATACTTTCTTTTGTTTTCAGATTTATTTATTCGGTTCAGTCATACCGAACCTACCATTTACAAGCAAAACAAATTTATTTAAATGACCTTGACGGGTCTCACTAATTAGACTTATTAGTCCAGTTACTTTTTACCGCTTGCTTGGTTATGATGTGATTCTACTTCACATTATATTTCTTAACCGTGATTGTGTTACATCATGTTTAATTTATATCAAATTTCATTTTCGAAAATATCACTTTTCGAATATATCGTTTTGCGCCTATCAGTGTCAAGACTTGTATCTTTCATGCTTACTATTTAAATTCCTATCAGAATTTATGTTTGTAAAAACATTATTTCTTACTAAAACCGAAGTTTTAGTTTTAGGATCCTCTCTTTAACTTTTGTCAATTATCCATACCCGGGTATTGACAGTCCATAATTTATTCTTATTTGGTTATATCTCATTACCGGGCTCATTATTCTCTTGCATTTAACGCTACCTTTATCTGGCTAACGCTCATTTGTGCCATTCGGCGTTATATTGTATTCAACATGTTTGACCTATTAATGTGAAATCCATCACTTATAAAAATCAACTTTATTCTTTATTCAACCCATTCGACTTCGAATAGTTGAACATATTTACTCACAATTTCTATATACGAGATTTTGTAGTTATAACTCGTAATCCAAGTCCTTTGATTTTTCAACCCGCGTTCACGTCTCTTGGTTTACGCATGTGTTTAATTCTTACCCATCAATCGGGTGTTTTACCGAAGTCGTTATTATTGCAACCTTCCCGGTATGCATTAAGACCTCGCTTCATTGCTATATTCCGACTTTGTCTTTAAGTTTGATGTTTTACAAAAACGACCCGTTAAGGGGCGTATTTGCATTTTCCGGGTTCGAGTGTAAGTACACTCCCTCCCAATGCTTGTCTAAATCATTTTACGTGCTTGCGTTTTCTGGGTTCGAGTGTAAGTACACTCCCTCCCAATGTTTGTCTAAATCATTTTACATGCTTGCGTTTTCTGGGTTCGAGTGTAAGTACACTCCCTCCCATTACTTGTCTAAATCATTTTACATGCTTGCGTTTTCTGGGTTCGAGTGTAAGTACACTCCCTCCCGTTACTTGTCTAAATCATTTTACATGCTTCTTTGTCCCTTCACTCGGGCTCATCATCCAATGTAATACGCTTCCGTTACCCGGCTGTGCGTTTACATTATTATCAAGTATTTTGCTCATTTGATTCATTTGGGTACTTTTAAGTTAGTCCCATTCGCACCGCCCTTACTACATCGGATGTAAACGTGTCCGCCATAAGAAGTTCATGGTATCATATGCCACTACTTACTTGGCCAGAGTAAGCGATTAGCACATGACACACATGACCTTTTTTATAGTTTTCACACTACACCCTATGTAAGTAACGCCTCTATTTGTTTCTCTTGGAAACAATATCCCGAATACATTTTCTATTCGGGTTTTTTTTTTTTTTCCAAGTTTTTAATCTACATATGCAACTTTCAATTTCTACTTATTTGTTGCATATTACCATTTATGCGATTATTTAAAATGTGCACCTGGTAATATTTGCCCCAACGGGCGTTCCTTGCCATTAACCTTGTTCACGGTCGTTACGCGATTTAGTCCTCGGTGAGTATGCTCCTCTCGTCATACTTCGGACCGTTCCATCATCATATCCACAATTCGTTTGACTCTCGTCGTCTTCAACACGAGTGTCCTTCAATTAAAACATTCACAAAGTTAGAAACGTCAACTTCAATAATCGCCCGTATTATAATACAAGGCTTTTTCTACTATACGCGTCAACGCGCGTATTTTCACCAACTATATCAATCATTTTAATCGGGGTATCGTGTATCACACGATAGCCCTATGTGTTGTTTACAACACTTTAGCATGCTAAGCTATTTACATACTTGTACTTACCGGATTTGCGATCAAGCCTCGAACCGAACACTATTCTTTGTCAAGAGCATAAGGTTTAAGTCCAAGCATGGTTCCTCCCCACCATACTCGAATCTCTTAAACCAAGGCTCTGATACCAACTTGTAACACCCGTTCTTAAATATCAAGGTTTGACGTAGGTTTTACGTTAAACAATCATGTAATTAAGATTACATAACATTTAGAAATACGGGTTTATTGAAACTTTTACAAATCATAAGTTATTCTACATAACGTGGTTAAATTCGTTGTTTAAAATTTACAATGTATCGAAGTGCGGAAGCGTGTGTCTTTATCGTGTTCGGTTCTTCGTTGAGCTTGATCGTCTTCCGGCATGTAAGGTGTACCTACATTTCATAAACATGAAATGCTTTAGTCATACAGGGCTTAAAACGTGTCTAAACGAGTCCGAGAAACAATTGGTAACAAAAAAACAAAATTTTCAACTTGGCCTCCACCGTAAATTACGGTGGAACCGTAATTTACGGTGACCCCAGGTTTGGCATGCCCCTACCGTAAATCAGTAGGGGGCTGCCGTAACATTTTTTTAACTCCACCGTAAATTACGGTGGAACCGTAATTTACGGTGGACCCTGCATCAGCTTTTCCATTTTTTTGCCGTAATTTGACGCGAAATCTTTCGTATCTTCCAAACCGCTTATCCGTTTGACCTACCGTTTCTTCCTACATGTTTGTAATTTGATTCTCCATCATATGGAGTTAAAATCCGACGTCCGGCTTAACAAGATTTAAGACTTTTAAGTCTTCGGCTTATTTCCCTTTTTACCAAATTTTGACCCATTCGCGGTTTTATCAAACAAACGTATTTGTTTGATTCCTATATCACATGAATCTTATAATTTCAATGTTGTCTATCATATTAGGTTCAATTCACGAGTTTATGTGTATTCTTAAACCCGTTTGTACTAAAATGCTTATTTTGACCCGTTAAGGGTATTTAAACCCTTTTCCGCATAATTCATAATTATTTGTTCTAGCATCCTATTTTCGCAATATCTGTCAAATGAACTTTCACCACAACTATATTTATGGTGATTTTACTAAGGTAATCTATGCAAACCAGGTTTTACCCCTTAACTCTTTATTTTACGGCAAAGACCCAAATAGAGCCGTTTGACTAACGTAATACATCTTTCAACTTCTATACTTGCCCTAAGTATTTATTAAATCGTAAAAATCATTTCCAAACAACTTTTAAAGATTGTTTGTTCAACTTAGCCTCCAAGGGCGTTTTGGTCCATTTAGTCTCTTATTAACAATGAAGGACTTTAGATAGCATATTTGACCCAAAATCCCTCTTTTAACCTATGATTTTGTTTGAAAAGTCTTTAAGCTTTCCAAACGTAATATCCTTTACTTAAAACATTTGGTTTACTTATCAAGTAACCAAATGTCCATTTTGACCTCTTTTAACACTCTTGAACCACATGTTCTAAATGAGTGTTACCCTACTTCACATACCTGGCGCAGATCAATATATTGACCCGTTTGTAATACCTTGCTTTTATAACCGCTAATCCATAGCGTTGCTAATACCCATTTGACATTTACTCCTGAAATAATATAACTCGACAATGATCATTAGTCATTATTGTCAAAAGGTGATATCTTCACCTTTTGACCCATTTGGTCTAAATGACCGGTTATGTTGGCGAGATGGTATTTATTACCGTCTCATCTATATGACTAGCTTCGGTTTACGCCGTGTGGTCATTTCACGTATTAATCGTTTTCTTAACGCTTTTTAGCCTATCATGGCTTACGCATTTCAGTGTCTTCCAAAACAAATAGTTATGGTCAACGCATGACCAATTTACCGTTTTAATTCCTTTTAAACCATCAACATGGGTTCTTGTCATGCTCGACTACCTTGTTCCGTACGTTTACATGTCGGAACATCATACCTAAATTATGTATTTATCTTATTCGTAACTAATACGATAAGAGAATATTCTAACCTATAAGACTAGTGTAAGCTATACTTACCTTGCATCCGAATTATGCTTTTCCACCATTCTTGCTTCGTTTGACCCGCTTCCTTTCCAAGCCTCCACCTAGCTTGTCAAGCGTCAAACTATCATCATAACTCGTAAGACGGTTATATTAGTCATCATTAATTATGACTATTCCATCTTACATATTTTCTATCACAAATACCATTCGATTTTATTAATGGTCGGTTTGACTACTAAAAGTCAAACGCCCCTTAGCATATAAATGCACATTTAAGTTCTATCTATCAATTAGTAGCTAACATGATCTTATACACTTAGTTACATGAACATGGCTACCAAATTTCATCATAACATTCAAACCCATTTCAATCATGTATGAACAAGTTCCCAAATCACTTAATTTGTTTGAGTGCCTTGTTTCTATTATCCAATATGATGATTTTAAACATAAACTTATCATCATCTTTAGTATTACATAAAAACCCACTTCCTAGTTTACTTGTTAATCACATACAAGTGATATTACTTCAAGTTCTTCATGATTTCATCATTTCTAACAAAACCCACTTCTAGTTACTTATGAACTCTTAACAAAATCTCTAATTTGTTCAAGTAGTTCATTCATATGAATTAGTATGATGTTTATAAACACCATTAGAACATCAATTTCATCAATTCAACCAAAACCCACTTAGCTCATAATAGGGTAATTATCAAATCCCTAATTTGACAACAATTCATCAAGATTTCTACTAGGGTTTGTTTCTTGACTTGTACCCACACTAATATCACTATAACATTGAACATCCATGCAAGAATTTCGTTCATGCAAGTTCATCATAATTTCGAAATATTACTAAACATCAAAATTCAACATACCTTGTGATCCCCTAAGCTTGGTGATCACGATTTTATTAAAAGCCCCAAATTTCCGGCTCGATTTCCCTTTGATTTGCCCAATTTTCGTGAATTAGGGTTCTTGGAAGGGAACCCCCTTTTTGCTCCTGATGTTGATCGACCTAAAACACACACAAAGTGTGTGTTTTGGTTTTTATTTCATTTATCTTAAAACACTTTCATGTTTGCCTCTTTTTAGCCCCTCAAGTTCCAAAGTTTATAAAATGGTTAACTATTTCAAGTTTCCTTCCTTTCTTTATTGTTTTCAAATAATTAACTAACTAGGTTAATTATTCCTAGTTAACTTGGTGGGTTCAGGGAGTTATAACCCGTAGTATTTCTAAGTCCCGTTAACTCGGGCTTTCTAAGCTTTTATTTCTTAAAAGCTTTTATTCACTTTTTATTTATTATTAGGATTAATTATTTAAATCCTAATATTTACCGGGTAAATTTTACCACTAACGGTGCTTTACCCGTCTTTTATTATTAACGGGGTTTGATTACCAAACCCATTTTCGGGGTGTTACAAGTCTACCCCCCTTAAAGAGGTTTCGTCCTCGAAACCTTGCTTACATAGTTCATTGAGTTTCTAAACTCAATGCGTTTGACTTGAGTAATCTCTTAAGCATTACTCATATTTTAACCAATTGTTAGCATTACCAGAAAAACTATGGTAACGTCTTTTTGGTTACAGAACTTCTACGCATCTCATATGACATAGTGTAACTTGAAATAACGTAATTCCGTTATTTTTATTAGTTTAGTTGACTTAGCGATTTCCATCGCTTTTATATATTATCGAACTCTTGGTGCATTCGTCACCTCGACCAGTTTAAGGGTCCTTAGTGAAATGTTTCACTTTTAGCAATACTTTCTTTTGTTTTCAGATTTATTTATTCGGTTCAGTCATACCGAACCTACCGTTTACAAGCAAAACAAATTTATTTAAATGACCTTGACGGGTCTCACTAATTAGACTTATTAGTCCAGTTACTTTTTACCGCTTGCTTGGTTATGATGTGATTCTACTTCACATTATATTTCTTAACCGTGATTGTGTTACATCATGTTTAATTTATATCAAATTTCATTTTCGAAAATATCACTTTTCGAATATATCGTTTTGCGCCTATCAGTGTCAAGACTTGTATCTTTCATGCTTACTATTTAAATTCCTATCAGAATTTATGTTTGTAAAAACATTATTTCTTACTAAAACCGAAGTTTTAGTTTTAGGATCCTCTCTTTAACTTTTGTCAATTATCCATACCCGGGTATTGACAGTCCATAATTTATTCTTATTTGGTTATATCTCATTACCGGGCTCATTATTCTCTTGCATTTAACGCTACCTTTATCTGGCTAACGCTCATTTGTGCCATTCGGCGTTATATTGTATTCAACATGTTTGACCTATTAATGTGAAATCCATCACTTATAAAAATCAACTTTATTCTTTATTCAACCCATTCGACTTCGAATAGTTGAACATATTTACTCACAATTTCTATATACGAGATTTTGTAGTTATAACTCGTAATCCAAGTCCTTTGATTTTTCAACCCGCGTTCACGTCTCTTGGTTTACGCATGTGTTTAATTCTTACCCATCAATCGGGTGTTTTACCGAAGTCGTTATTATTGCAACCTTCCCGGTATGCATTAAGACCTCGCTTCATTGCTATATTCCGACTTTGTCTTTAAGTTTGATGTTTTACAAAAACGACCCGTTAAGGGGCGTATTTGCATTTTCCGGGTTCGAGTGTAAGTACACTCCCTCCCAATGCTTGTCTAAATCATTTTACGTGCTTGCGTTTTCTGGGTTCGAGTGTAAGTACACTCCCTCCCAATGTTTGTCTAAATCATTTTACATGCTTGCGTTTTCTGGGTTCGAGTGTAAGTACACTCCCTCCCATTACTTGTCTAAATCATTTTACATGCTTGCGTTTTCTGGGTTCGAGTGTAAGTACACTCCCTCCCATTACTTGTCTAAATCATTTTACATGCTTGCGTTTTCTGGGTTCGAGTGTAAGTACACTCCCTCCCGTTACTTGTCTAAAACATTTTACATGCTTCTTTGTCCCTTCACTCGGGCTCATCATCCAATGTAATACGCTTCCGTCACCCGGCTGTGCGTTTACATTATTATCAATTATTTTGCTCATTTGATTCATTTGGGTACTTTTAAGTTAGTCCGATTCGCACCGCCCTTACTACATCGGATGTAAACGTGTCCGCCATAAGAAGTTCATGGTATCATATGCCACTACTTACTTGGCCAGAGTAAGCGATTAGCACATGACACACATGACCTTTTTATAGTTTTCACACTACACCCTATGTAAGTAACGCCTCTATTTGTTTCTCTTGGAAACAATATCCCGAATACATTTTCTATTCGGTTTTTTTTTTTTTTTTTTTCCAAGTTTTTAATCTACATATGCAACTTTCAATTTCTACTTATTTGTTGCATATTACCATTTGTGCGATTATTTAAAATGTGCACCTGGTAATATTTGCCCCAACGGGCGTTCCTTGCCATTAACCTTGTTCACGGTCGTTACGCGATTTAGTCCTCGGTGAGTATGCTCCTCTCGTCATACTTCGGACCGTTCCATCATCATATCCACAATTCGTTTGACTCTCGTCGTCTTCAACACGAGTGTCCTTCAATTAAAACATTCACAAAGTTAGAAACGTCAACTTCAATAATCGCCCGTATTATAATACAAGGCTTTTTCTACTATACGCGTCAACGCGCGTATTTTCACCAACTATATCAATCATTTTAATCGGGGTATCGTGTATCACACGATAGCCCTATGTGTTGTTTACAACACTTTAGCATGCTAAGCTATTTACATACTTGTACTTACCGGATTTGCGATCAAGCCTCGAACCGAACACTATTCTTTGTCAAGAGCATAAGGTTTAAGTCCAAGCATGGTTCCTCCCCACCATACTCGAATCTCTTAAACCAAGGCTCTGATACCAACTTGTAACACCCGTTCTTAAATATCAAGGTTTGACGTAGGTTTTACGTTAAACAATCATGTAATTAAGATTACATAACATTTGGAAATATGGGTTTATTGAAACTTTTACAAATCATAAGTTATTCTACATAACGTGGTTAAATTCGTTGTTTAAAATTTACAATGTATCGAAGTGCGGAAGCGTGTGTCTTTATCGTGTTCGGTTCTTCGTTGAGCTTGATCGTCTTCCGGCATGTAAGGTGTACCTACATTTCATAAACATGAAATGCTTTAGTCATACAGGGCTTAAAACGTGTCTAAACGAGTCCGAGAAACAATTGGTAACAAAAAAACAAAATTTTCAACTTGGCCTCCACCGTAAATTACGGTGGAACCGTAATTTACGGTGACCCCAGGTTTGGCATGCCCCTACCGTAAATCAGTAGGGGGCTGCCATAACATTTTTTTTAACTCCACCGTAAATTACGGTGGAACCGTAATTTACGGTGGACCCTGCATCAGCTTTTCCATTTTTTTGCCGTAATTTGACGCGAAATCTTTCGTATCTTCCAAACCGCTTATCCGTTTGACCTACCGTTTCTTCCTACATGTTTGTAATTTGATTCTCCATCATATGGAGTTAAAATCCGACGTCCGGCTTAACAAGATTTAAGACTTTTAAGTCTTCGGCTTATTTCCCTTTTTACCAAATTTTGACCCATTCGCGGTTTTATCAAACAAACGTATTTGTTTGATTCCTATATCACATGAATCTTATAATTTCAATGTTGTCTATCATATTAGGTTCAATTCACGAGTTTATGTGTATTCTTAAACCCGTTTGTACTAAAATGCTTATTTTGACCCGTTAAGGGTATTTAAACCCTTTTCCGCATAATTCATAATTATTTGTTCTAGCATCCTATTTTCGCAATATCTATCAAATGAACTTTCACCACAACTATATTTATGGTGATTTTACTAAGGTAATCTATGCAAACCAGGTTTTACCCCTTAACTCTTTATTTTACGGCAAAGACCCAAATAGAGCCGTTTGACTAACGTAATACATCTTTCAACTTCTATACTTGCCCTATGTATTTATTAAATCGTAAAAATCATTTCCAAACAACTTTTAAAGATTGTTTGTTCAACTTAGCCTCCAAGGGCGTTTTGGTCCATTTAGTCTCTTATTAACAATGAAGGACTTTAGATAGCATATTTGACCCAAAATCCCTCTTTTAACCTATGATTTTGTTTGAAAAGTCTTTAAGCTTTCCAAACGTAATATCCTTTACTTAAAACATTTGGTTTACTTATCAAGTAACCAAATGTCCATTTTGACCTCTTTTAACACTCTTGAACCACATATTCTAAATGAGTGTTACCCTACTTCACATACCTGGCGCAGATCAATATATTGACTCGTTTGTAATACCTTGCTTTTATAACCGCTAATCCATAGCGTTGCTAATACCCATTTGACATTTACTCCTGAAATAATATAACTCGACAATGATCATTAGTCATTATTGTCAAAAGGTGATATCTTCACCTTTTGACCCATTTGGTCTAAATGACCGGTTATGTTGGCGAGATGGTATTTATTACCGTCTCATCTATATGACTAGCTTCGGTTTACGCCGTGTGGTCATTTCACGTATTAATCGTTCTCTTAACGCTTTTTAGCCTATCATGGCTTACGCATTTCAGTGTCTTCCAAAACAAATAGTTATGGTCAACGCATGACCAATTTACCGTTTTAATTCCTTTTAAACCATCAACATGGGTTCTTGTCATGCTCGACTACCTTGTTCCGTACGTTTACATGTCGGAACATCATACCTAAATTATGTATTTATCTTATTCGTAACTAATACGATAAGAGAATATTCTAACCTATAAGACTAGTGTAAGCTATACTTACCTTGCATCCGAATTATGCTTTTCCACCATTCTTGCTTCGTTTGACCCGCTTCCTTTCCAAGCCTCCACCTAGCTTGTCAAGCGTCAAACTATCATCATAACTCGTAAGACGGTTATATTAGTCATCATTAATTATGACTATTCCATCTTACATATTTTCTATCACAAATACCATTCGATTTTATTAATGGTCGGTTTGACTACTAAAAGTCAAACGCCCCTTAGCATATAAATGCACATTTAAGTTCTATCTATCAATTAGTAGCTAACATGATCTTATACACTTAGTTACATGAACATGGCTACCAAATTTCATCATAACATTCAAACCCATTTCAATCATGTATGAACAAGTTCCCAAATCACTTAATTTGTTTGAGTGCCTTGTTTCTATTATCCAATATGATGATTTTAAACATAAACTTATCATCATCTTTAGTATTACATAAAAACCCACTTCCTAGTTTACTTGTTAATCACATACAAGTGATATTACTTCAAGTTCTTCATGATTTCATCATTTCTAACAAAACCCACTTCTAGTTACTTATGAACTCTTAACAAAATCTCTAATTTGTTCAAGTAGTTCATTCATATGAATTAGTATGATGTTTATAAACACCATTAGAACATCAATTTCATCAATTCAACCAAAACCCACTTAGCTCATAATAGGGTAATTATCAAATCCCTAATTTGACAACAATTCATCAAGATTTCTACTAGGGTTTGTTTCTTGACTTGTACCCACACTAATATCACTATAACATTGAACATCCATGCAAGAATTTCGTTCATGCAAGTTCATCATAATTTCGAAATATTACTAAACATCAAAATTCAACATACCTTGTGATCCCCTAAGCTTGGTGATCACGATTTTATTAAAAGCCCCAAATTTCCGGCTCGATTTCCCTTTGATTTTGGCCAATTTTCGTGAATTAGGGTTCTTGGAAGGGAACCCCCTTTTTGCTCCTGATGTTGATCGACCTAAAACACACACAAAGTGTGTGTTTTGGTTTTTATTTCATTTATCTTAAAACACTTTCATGTTTGCCTCTTTTTAGCCCCTCAAGTTCCAAAGTTTATAAAATGGTTAACTATTTCAAGTTTCCTTCCTTTCTTTATTGTTTTCAAATAATTAACTAACTAGGTTAATTATTCCTAGTTAACTTGGTGGGTTCAGGGAGTTATAACCCGTAGTATTTCTAAGTCCCGTTAACTCGGGCTTTCTAAGCTTTTATTTCTTAAAAGCTTTTATTCACTTTTTATTTATTATTAGGATTAATTATTTAAATCCTAATATTTACCGGGTAAATTTTACCACTAACGGTGCTTTACCCGTCTTTTATTATTAACGGGGTTTGATTACCAAACCCATTTTCGGGGTGTTACACCCCCCCCCCCCCCAATCTGCATTTATGTAGGACCCCAAACAATGATGAACACCATAGGCAATGTTAGGACGTTTTAGGCGTGAGATACTACAGCGCACCGACAAGACTCCTAAATAGAGTTGGATTTGTGATAGGTTTACCATGCAAAGAAAGCTTTCCTTTTGTGTTAGCACGAGTGTTGCAAGGATTGCACATGCCTATATCAACACAAGCAATAATCATATCCTTAGCGAAGGCATTCTTAGAGAGGAAGAGACTAGAGACAATGCAAGTAGTAGCAATGCCATGAAAGAAAGAATGATGACTAGGGTTGTGACAACCTTCAAAATTACATGTATCCGTAAGAATAATTAATGTTAATTAAAGTGCTTGATGACTGTGTTGAACTACTTAACTGCTTTCTGACTACTGTGCCATACTTACATGTGCTTGTTAACATACTAGTGTTGTGCAGAAAAGTTATTAAATAGTCCTGTATGCTTTCCTGAGTGTTGGGAATTAAAAGTGTTACAAAAAAAAGATATATATAGGACACTAAACGGAATAACTTGACACTTTAACGAACTGGTATCTAACCGAACAACCAGACATTACCCGGAACACCAAAATTATACTAGAAACATTGTTTTAATGTTTACAAGCTAGTTATGATTCCCAAACATCAAAACACCCCATATAAATATCAACTAAATAAGACATCTAACTAAACACTTACAATTCTATTACCAACTAATCATATGGTTACATCCTACACCTATACCCCCCCCCAACCTATCTCACGGCCACCAGACCCTTACACACTTGATTTTATTTGAATTGTTTAGTAAGATATGTCTTGTACTCCTAGGGACACATTATCCATGGGTTATTGTAGTATTATGGTTATAAGATAAACCCTTGTGTCCTAGTCCTTCATTCAACAACAACATCAACAACACACAACGTCCTCTCCCTTCTCCCTTGGCTTCGGCCGAACTCTCCACCACCATCATCACCTTCATTCAAGCTTGTTCCATCCATTCCATTCATATACAAAGGTGTTTCAAGGTGAATCACGAGGTGTGTAACTCACGGATCATCAAGGACCTTCTTAGTTTGCTACTAACCACCTCATTTCTTCTCTTGATCTTCCCTAGCTTAAAAGCTAGTAGTAAGTCTCTTGAATCCTTGTTTATTCCATGTTTATGGTGGTTAATAGTTATATTAAGATGATATCTCAAGAACACTAAAAGATCATGTGCAAAAGTCTTGAACATAAAGCTAACTTAATGATGAAATATTGTTAAATTGAAGAAGTAATGTTAAGTATGAAGTTGTTTTGTCATGTTGTTGATTTCTTGATGTTTATTTGATGATTACTAGCAATAGGGTGGTTAGTCATCATATGAGACTTGTTAAGTTATGACTAAAAACATAGCTTAACAAGTTAGGGATGATTATGTGTATATGAAATAATCATCCACTAGTGGAGACATGAACTTTAAAGTAAAACGATTTCTTGTAGAAATAATAAACCAAGTGAACTAGTGATCTTGTAGATCTAAAACTTGTGAATGGTTTTTCCTAAATAAACCAAGTCTAAAAGACGGTTTTGAATGATCATGATCCTTACACTATTTTGGAAATAAAGTAAGTATATGGATACTAGTGACACACGAAAATATTGTAAATAAATATTTTTGTAAAGTATGTTCACAAGTTGTGAACATCCAAAAAAATCCCGAGAATGAGATTTTAAATAAAGTAAACACACTTTGGAGGGTAACTAAACCCACTAAACACCCTACAAAGTTACTACGCGTTTTTATGAAAAACCAAGTTCATGTTGTTATGTAAAGTGTATTGTTTTTACACTTGGTTAGTGTAATGTTGTTTAATAATTTGTTGATTGATTGGTTGAATGATTTCCGAAAAGAAAATGATATGCTAATAAGCATGGATACCTCCATTTACAAAGGAAACTCTGGCGAAATTTTCTAAAATTCCAACACTTAGAAAATTATTTTCTAAAACAAGTGTTACAAGTATATTTTAGCTTTGTTTTCAAAATAAACTTCGCCAAAGGTTTTGTTACAAAATACAAAGTATCGGAGGTTGACTTTTGCAAGTAAAATGGATAAATATATATTTAGAATATATATTTTATATTAGAACACTTTTGTGAATACTTGTTTATTTTGTGAGATAGTTATATTATTTTAGGGTAAAATAATATAACTTAATAAAGTTGTCACACCCCCAAAATCCACTCGCTGAGTACTACCGCTTGGAGGCGTGACATGGCCAGGATCAAGCCACCAATCATATTGAACATAAGTATAAAGTAAAAGTCATTCATCAATACGATAGGTGTTTACAAAACCAAATATAAACAAGTGTGTAGCGGAAGCATTAATGTAAAAACCCAACATCAGTTTAAGTACAAAAAGGCATAATGTTTAACAACACATTCACGATCCATATCCACAACGACTGTGCCTCCCGTGCAAGCTCCAAAAGTACCTATGGTCCTGCAAGGCATGTAACAGAGAGTCAACAACTAGTTGAGCGAGTTCACAGTTGGCTATTTAGTGATAATGTTCATTTCGTAAATCGTATGTTCGATTAGTAATCATGTATCGTATGTAATAGCATCGCGGCCCTCAAGGCATGTTTGCGAAGTTTAGTGGGGGTTTCCCATGTTTTCTAGACTAGTTATATTTGTATCGCGGCCCTCCAGGCATGTTTGCGAAGATTAAAGTATAGTTCGCGGCCATTCCAGGCATGTTTGCGAAGATCGTTCTAGTATAGTTCGCGGCCATTCCAGGCATGTTTGCGAAGATCGTTCTAGTATAGTTCGCGGCCATTCCAGGCATGTTTGCGAAGAGAAGTATGTGTATCACTAGTCTAGTAGTATATACCATTGACCTTCCACTCCCGAGGCCTATGGTATGTAATTCCGATAACTATTCAACATAAAAATCAATCAACCCATTCCCAACCCCGGGAATCCCATGCCTTGGTAGAAGTGTGAACTCACCTTGTTTCGCTCGGTATGCTAAGTATGTGCTCACGGTTAATCAATCACGTCCTAAGGTATGCACGTATACATAATCAGTTTGTATTAAAGTTGTTTGTGCGTAAACATAATCATCATGAACATCGCATCAATCACAATACACGTATTTGCAATCATACAAGTAATACTTTATACATAACAGCAGTTGACTAGCTCAGTTAAGTTTTTATCAGAAACAGTTACTGTGCAAATTACCCAAGTCGGCGAAACACCCACTGTTTCGCCATGAGCCCCTCCGACGAATCACTCATGTTTCGTCAAACAAGTCTCGGCGAAACACATTGTGTTTCGCCATGTCGGTTTCATCAATAAAAATGTGTTTCGCCGGTACCTGATTCGTCGAAACACACAATAGTTTCAGCAATAATTATCATGTCACAAATAATCATATCACAAATCCCTTGTGGCCGACAACTATCATTCACCGCCAATTCTCATAGGACCAAAATAACATATAGCCGATTGGACCTTCAACATCAACAACCGATTGGACCCTTATATGCATTATCAACACTACCAACATCACTAATATAAATTGGCGGTTCACAAGTTCCCACCAATCTCGATTTTAATAAACCACCCATGTTACCCTCCAAAATCTTATCCATCCAGCCGAAAATTCCAAGAAGTGTTCTTTATGTTTCAATATGACAACATATATATACAACCAATAAACAAATGAATCATGAGAAACATATCCTGACAACACACACATGGGTTGCAACTAAAAGCATTCATCAAACCGAATATTTAATCAAAAACAAGTAATCGATTCAGTATATACACACTAACCGAGATGAAAAGAACGATGAATAAGCTAAGGGGGCTTCGAAAGTTCCAAACAGCCGTCACACAGAAGAGGGGCGCTCTAGGGTTTCTATTTTGTTAACGTCTGACGAATGAGACGGTTCTGTGTAATTTATATGCGTACAAGTGAACTGGGCCCTAATGGGCTTTGGTGAAACTGGGCTTCGGCGAAACACCTGTTTCGTCGAGATGCTTATGGCGAAACAGTCTATTTCGTCGGGTCCAGTATGTTTCGTCGAGTCCTTTTATGTGTTAACAGTTTTAAGTTTTCAACAGGTTTCATGTTATACAGCCAAACACAAAATCATGCAACCACAATGCGTTCATAAAAATATATAAAAAAAAATAACGTGTACAGTTACAAGTTAAACAAGTCAAACAACTACACAGTCAAAGTCAACGTGCACTAAATGCGAAAATGAAAGTCGGAAACTCGAGTTGTCACATTATCCCCAACTTGAAAGAAATTTCGTCCCGAAATTTAGCATGCGGTTACTGAGGAAGCTAGGTAAGTTATCGTTTACTGGTTTTCCTGGGGTGTCACATCATTCCCCCGTTGAGTTGGAATTTCGTTCCGAAATTCCGTAGTAGCTTCAGCCTCAGTAGTAGTTGCATTGTTTTCGAACAACTGGGGATATTTGAGTTCCATTTGATCTTCGCGCTCCCAGGTGAACTCTGGGCCGCGACGGGAGTTCCAACGAACTCGTACAAGAGGTATTCTAGTGTTCTTGAGGACCTTAACATCCCGGTCCGTGATTTCAACTGGTTCTTCGACGAAATGCAACCGTTCGTCGATAGTGAGCTCCTTCAAAGGAACTATAAAGGTCTCATCTGACTGCCACTTCTTCAGATTCGACACATGAAAGACGTTGTGAACTGCACTGAGTTCAGCTGGTAAGTTCAGTCTGTAGGCCACTTTGCCTATCTTTTCTATGACTTCAAATGGTCCAACGTATCGTGGATTGAGCTTGCCTCGTTTGCCAAAACGAACAACACCCTTCCAGGGTGACACCTTGAGTAGTGCTCGATCCCCAACTTGGAATTCGAGTATTTTCCTGTCTTTATCAGCGTATACTTTCTGACGGTCACGTGCTGCCGCCATGCGTTGTCGTATTTGAGCAATCTTTTCAGTAGTATCAACTACCATTTCCGGACCTGTGATCTGACTGTCACCCACCTCTGCCCAACAAAGAGGTGATCGGCATTTACGCCCGTACAATGCCTCAAATGGAGCAGCTTTAATGCTGGTGTGGTAACTGTTGTTGTACGAAAATTCCACAAGTGGCAGATGTTTTTCCCAGCCTTTGCCAAAGTCAATTACGCACGCCCGAAGCATGTCTTCTAGAGTTTGAATAGTGCGCTCAGACTGCCCATCGGTCTGAGGATGATAAGCTGTGCTCATGTCTAATCGAGAGCCAAAAGATTTGTGCATTGCTTGCCACAGTTCTGAAGTAAAACGTGCATCACGATCAGAGATAATAGATGTGGGCACCCCGTGCCTCGAGACAACTTCCTTAAGGTATACGTCTGCTAAAGTGGAGAACTTATCCGTTTCCTTGATAGCCAAGAAGTGAGCAGACTTGGTGAGTCGATCAACGATCACCCAAATAGTATCATTCCCACGTTGAGATCTAGGCAGGCCAGTAACAAAATCCATGGAAATTTGCTCCCATTTCCATTGTGGTATCTCAGGTTGTTGGAGTGGGCCTGATGGTTTCTGATATTCTGCTTTGACTCTCGCACAAGTCAAACACTTGCTAACGTAAGTTGCTATGTGGGCCTTCATGCTAGGCCACCAATATGTAGTTCTGAGGTCGTGGTACATCTTATCTGAACCAGGATGTACTGAGTAGCGAGACTTATGAGCTTCATCCATTACAAGTTCGCGTAAACTACCATAGAGTGGGACCCAGATGCGTCCTGTTACATAGTAGGCGCCGTCTGCCCTTAGTTCTAACCGTTGCCTTGAACCGCGTAGAGCTTCAGCCCTGACGTTTTCTGGTTTCAATGCTTCTACCTGAGCATCTCGTATCTGTGAAGGAAGACTAGACTGAATAGTGAGTTGCAACGCTCGTACACGCCTAGGTATAGTATCCTTTCGACTGAGGGCGTCGGCCACCACATTGGCCTTGCCTGGATGGTACTTTATAGCACATTCGTAATCGTTCAGTAACTCGACCCATCGACGTTGTCGCATGTTCAAATCTTTCTGCTTGAAAATATATTCGAGGCTCCTGTGATCGGTGTAGATGGTGCACTTGGTGCCATACAGGTAATGTCGCCATATCTTGAGCGCAAAAACAACAGCTCCAAGTTCTAAATCGTGCGTAGTGTAATTCCGTTCGTGAATCTTAAGTTGGCGCGAAGCATAAGCAATGACTTTATCCCGCTGCATCAACACACATCCAAGTCCTTGGATAGATGCATCACAGTAGACTACAAAATCGTCCGTGCCTTCAGGCAATGAGAGGATAGGTGCGCTACAAAGTCTATCCTTTAAATGCTGAAACGCTGTATCCTGTGTATCACTCCAACGGTAAGCAACACCTTTCTGTGTCAGTAATGTAAGTGGCTGTGCAATCTTTGAGAAGTCTTTGATAAACCGTCTATAATAACCCGCCAATCCCAAGAATTGGCGTATTTCTGTCGGTGTGCGAGGTGCAGGCCAGTTCTTGATCGAATCTACCTTGGATGGATCAACATGTATCCCATCCTTGTTTACCACGTGGCCTAGAAAGTGGACTTCACGAAGCCAGAAGTCGCATTTTGAAAACTTAGCGTACAGTTGTTCCGTTCGAAGGAGTTCCAAAATAAGTCGTAAATGTTGTTCGTGTTCCTCCCGATTCTTCGAATAAATTAGGATGTCATCAATAAAAACAATAACAAACTTGTCAAGATAAGGTTTGCACACCCTGTTCATAAGATCCATGAAAACCGCAGGCGCGTTCGTTAGCCCGAATGGCATGACCAAAAACTCGTAATGACCGTAGCGAGTTCTGAATGCTGTTTTGGAGACGTCCTCATCCCGGACTCTCAGTTGATGGTAACCTGACCTTAGATCAATCTTTGAGTAATAGCTCGACCCTTGTAACTGGTCGAATAAGTCGTCGATGCGTGGGAGTGGATAACGATTCTTCACGGTCACCTTGTTTAGTTCGCGGTAATCTATGCACATACGAAAGGTACCGTCTTTCTTCTTCACAAATAATACTGGAGCTCCCCAGGGCGAAGAGCTAGGACGTATGAAACCCTTTTCCAAGAGTTCTTGCAATTGCTTAGACAGTTCTTCCAGTTCAGTTGGAGCTAAGCGGTAAGGCGCTCGAGCTATAGGTGCTGCTCCTGGAGCTAGCTCGATCTGAAATTCGACCTGGCGATGGGGCGGTAACCCAGGTAACTCTTCAGGAAACACCTGAGGAAAGTCGCGTACTACAGGAATATCCCCAATCTTTTTCTCTGTCGTCGATGTATCAGTAACGAGTGCTAAAATAGCTATGTGGCCCTTTCGCAGACACTTCTGAGCCTTCAAGAAAGAGATGATGCCACTCACGACACCACTCTTGTCGCCTTGAACTTCGAGAGGTTCTTTTCCAGAACGAGGAATTCGAATGATCTTCTCCTTGCATAGGATCTCTGCTTGTTGTTGGGATAACCAATCCATACCAATGACGACATCAAAACTACTCAGAGTTATAGGAATGAGATCGATAGAGAAAGTCTGACCAGCGAGGATAAGATTACAACCCTGAACTATGTGTGTGGCCTCTAGACTTTTACCGTTAGCTAACTCTACGACATGTTTGGTGCTTAACAGTGTTGGTGCGCGTTTAAGCATTTGACTAACTTTCAGAGACATATAACTGGTATCCGCACCCGAATCAAATAATACGGTAACATAAAAGTCGTTGAGAAGAAACTTACCCGTAACCACATTAGGATCGTTCCTTGCGTCACTCTGGCCAATCACAAACATACGACCTTTTGCACCATTGTTGTTGTTATTTCCCCCATTGTTGTTCCCACTGCCCTGATTATTGTTATTGTTGCTTTGATTCTGGTTTAATTGGGGACAGTTCCGCTTGAAATGACCTTCAGCCCCACATTGAAAGCATGTCTTATTTCCTTGCTGTTGTTGCTGTGACTGGTTTCGTGGAACGGGTGACTGTTGTTGCTGGTTCTGACTCGCAGGCCTTGAGCTCCTGCAATCTTTAGCGTCATGACCTACTCTTAGACATCTCTGACAGCGGCCTTTATGACACTGACCACTGTGGTGTTTGTTGCACCTGTTACATAGTGGATGAATTCCCCGATATCCACTCTGCCCCTGGCCACCAGACGATTGCTGACTCAGACTCTGGTAGTCACTAGTCTTGCGCTGCTGTTGTGCTTGAGGCTGTACAATAGCTGAACCTCTGCTGGAATCCCCTTCCCATTTCCGCTTGTTGTCACTGGGAATAGCAGGAGTAACTGGAGTGGTAGCGGTAGTAGTAGCGTTGATACGTTTAGGCAGCCTGTTCTGTTCCACCGCCTGATCAGTGAGGCGATGAGCTAGCTTAACGATCTGTTGAATAGTGCCCAGATTCGCTGAAGTTACGTGGCTTTGAATCTCCGGCACCAGACCATTGAGATACAGTTCGATACGCTTAATGGGAGGGTCCACCATAGTAGGACACAGAATAGCCAACTCATTCGATCTTCTGGTGTACGCTTCAATTTCTGACCCCGTCATTTTCAAATGGTAAAATTCTACCTCCAGTTTATGAATATCATCACGACTACAGTATTCCTCTTTAATCAATTCCTTGAAACCGTTCCAGGGTGTGGCGTTAGCAACAGCCAACCCTAACATCTGAACTTGCGCATTCCACCAAGTCAGCGCAATGCCTTCTAAAGTACCAGTGGCGTACTTCACCCTGCGAGCCTCAGGGCATTCGCACATTTCAAATACTGACTCGAGCTTTTCAAACCAATGGAGAAGTCCAACCGCTCCTTCCGTGCCACTAAAAGTAGTAGGACGACAGTCCATGAACGTTTTGAAGGTGCAAACAGGTGGCTGAGCGTGCTGACCTGTTGTGTATAAGAATTAAGAAAAGTTTAAACACGAGAGTTGGTTTAGGAGTGTAGGATCTCAAGATCCTAGTGTGAGTTTACAACTGCAGGGTATACCTCCTGCTTGTGCGGCTGCAAGTGCCGCAGCAATTTGCTCGTTAATGAGAGCCGTCAGTTGGGCTTGCGTCATGTTAATACGTCCAGACATGATCTTCATAGCAAATATGACATAAGTGAGAGAGGTTCGAGAGTAGTGCGATAACAAAAGGGAATAATCACACAAGTGTTCTCATGCAATAGTGTTAAGTTAACCTAAGCATACCCAGAGCAAAGTTCTATGCAATTCTAGCAAGTAGGCAGTAAAACATGTACCATATTACCTAGGATGTCGAGTCTTGCACGTGGAGCGAGGCGTCGTTGTGGGTCGTTGAGCACTGTTTCGGTTATAGTCTGGTTTTAATAAAAATGTTTTCCCCTTATTAAAACCGAGTTCTCTATAACCAATGGCTCTGATACCAATCTGTCACACCCCCAAAATCCACTCGCTGAGTACTACCGCTTGGAGGCGTGACATGACCAGGATCAAGCCACCAATCATATTGAACATAAGTATAAAGTAAAAGTCATTCATCAATACGATAGGTGTTTACAAAACCAAATATAAACAAGTGTGTAGCGGAAGCATTAATGTAAAAACCCAACATCAGTTTAAGTACAAAAAGGCATAATGTTTAACAACACATTCACGATCCATATCCACAACGACTGTGCCTCCCGTGCAAGCTCCAAAAGTACCTATGGTCCTGCAAGGCATGTAACAGAGAGTCAACAACTAGTTGAGCGAGTTCACAGTTGGCTATTTAGTGATAATGTTCATTTCGTAAATCGTATGTTCGATTAGTAATCATGTATCGTATGTAATAGCATCGCGGCCCTCAAGGCATGTTTGCGAAGTTTAGTGGGGGTTTCCCATGTTTTCTAGACTAGTTATATTTGTATCGCGGCCCTCCAGGCATGTTTGCGAAGATTAAAGTATAGTTCGCGGCCATTCCAGGCATGTTTGCGAAGATCGTTCTAGTATAGTTCGCGGCCATTCCAGGCATGTTTGCGAAGATCGTTCTAGTATAGTTCGCGGCCATTCCAGGCATGTTTGCGAAGAGAAGTATGTGTATCACTAGTCTAGTAGTATATACCATTGACCTTCCACTCCCGAGGCCTATGGTATGTAATTCCGATAACTATTCAACATAAAAATCAATCAACCCATTCCCAACCCCGGGAATCCCATGCCTTGGTAGAAGTGTGAACTCACCTTGTTTCGCTCGGTATGCTAAGTATGTGCTCACGGTTAATCAATCACGTCCTAAGGTATGCACGTATACATAATCAGTTTGTATTAAAGTTGTTTGTGCGTAAACATAATCATCATGAACATCGCATCAATCACAATACACGTATTTGCAATCATACAAGTAATACTTTATACATAACAGCAGTTGACTAGCTCAGTTAAGTTTTTATCAGAAACAGTTACTGTGCAAATTACCCAAGTCGGCGAAACACCCACTGTTTCGCCATGAGCCCCTCCGACGAATCACTCATGTTTCGTCAAATAAGTCTCGGCGAAACACATTGTGTTTCGCCATGTCGGTTTCATCAATAAAAATGTGTTTCGCCGGTACCTGATTCGTCGAAACACACAATAGTTTCAGCAATAATTATCATGTCACAAATAATCATATCACAAATCCCTTGTGGCCGACAACTATCATTCACCGCCAATTCTCATAGGACCAAAATAACATATAGCCGATTGGACCTTCAACATCAACAACCGATTGGACCCTTATATGCATTATCAACACTACCAACATCACTAATATAAATTGGCGGTTCACAAGTTCCCACCAATCTCGATTTTAATAAACCACCCATGTTACCCTCCAAAATCTTATCCATCCAGCCGAAAATTCCAAGAAGTGTTCTTTATGTTTCAATATGACAACATATATATACAACCAATAAACAAATGAATCATGAGAAACATATCCTGACAACACACACATGGGTTGCAACTAAAAGCATTCATCAAACCGAATATTTAATCAAAAACAAGTAATCGATTCAGTATATACACACTAACCGAGATGAAAAGAACGATGAATAAGCTAAGGGGGCTTCGAAAGTTCCAAACAGTCGTCACACAGAAGAGGGGCGCTCTAGGGTTTCTATTTTGTTAACGTCTGACGAATGAGACGGTTCTGTGTAATTTATATGCGTACAAGTGAACTGGGCCCTAATGGGCTTTGGTGAAACTGGGCTTCGGCGAAACACCTGTTTCGTCGAGATGCTTATGGCGAAACAGTCTATTTCGTCGGGTCCAGTCTGTTTCGTCGAGTCCTTTTATGTGTTAACAGTTTTAAGTTTTCAACAGGTTTCATGTTATACAGCCAAACACAAAATCATGCAACCACAATGCGTTCATAAAAATATATAAAAAAAAATAACGTGTACAGTTACAAGTTAAACAAGTCAAACAACTACACAGTCAAAGTCAACGTGCACTAAATGCGAAAATGAAAGTCGGAAACTCGAGTTGTCACAAAAGTACCCTGACATTAGAATCGTGTGGTATGTGATAGAAGTAACGAGTAGATAAACCGTAGGTAGGATACGTGTTATGCATGAGAAACTGATTGTTATATGTACCTCATTAGGACGTGCTTGATTTCCTGATTATTTGAATAGTTAATCTAACCGAGCAAACCAAGGTGAGTTCACACACTTTCTAAGGCATGGGATTCCCGGTGGTTGGGAATGGGTTAAAGAATTAAAACGGAACCTACATATCCTCCTTGGATAGGATATGTACCGCCATCCTCCATAGGTAGGATGCCAGTATTAATCCTGCGTATTCTCCTTGGGTAGAATATGTACGTTCGTCCTCCTTGGGTAGGACAACAACCTTAAAGCTTACTAGACAAAACTCTATCATTAAGTCCCTCATTTTATATCGACTTAATCGCCGAGGCCAATGGCGAGCGGGTCATTAGTTAATAGCGCTATTAGGTTTAACAAACCTCACACCGTGCCGTTCGGACGGGCGTGTACTAATGGAGTATGGCAAACTGTCAATGATGATAGACATTGACGTAGGGCACAACTATTGTTCGTCAGTTGTCGATATGGTAACGGTCTAGTAGTTCACATGGGGAAGCCCCCACTGATCATGGATATGGTTTGGGTAATAAAGAAGGAACTGGTTAATCATACTTTCAACTATGGGGTAACCCCCACGGCAATTAAGCCAACGAAAGACAAACCGTGTTTTCGGAAACAACTTAAAACTAAACAACCAACCGTGAACTCACTCAACTTTGTTGTTGACTCGTTGTTACATGCCTTACAGGTCGTTAGATGCTTATGGAGCTTGCACAAGGAGGAGGTCGTTGTGGGATGCGGACTGTTATGTCCCGTGCTTAATAATTAAACTTTATAAACTTATGGAACTTATGTCTTGGGTCTTTAAACTTATGAACTATGAAACTTATGTTTTAGCTTTACGTTTTATGCTTCCGCTATTAACTTAAAGTTGGTTACTGTCTTATGGTCACCAATTGTATTGTGGTTGGTTTTACTTACTTATTTACGTTGTTCAATATGACTGGTGGCTCGATCCTGGTCATGTCACGCCTCCAAGCGGTGATACTTCGCATGGTGGATTTTGGGGGTGTGACAGATTGGTATCAGAGCCATTGGTTATAGTGAACTTGGTTTTAAAAAGGGGAAAAGCTTTTTGACAAAACCAGACTATAACCTGTACAGTGCTCAACGATCCACAACGACGCTTTGCTCCACGTGCAAGACTCGACAAAATAGGTGGTATGATTTATGTTTATATTGTCGGTTAGATAATTCACACTGTGCATTAGTTAACGTGATAACTGCTATTTGAACCTTGTGTGCTTACTCTCTTTTGTCACTCCACACTTACGCACTTTCGCGGCACTCTTCTTACTTGTGTTTCCTTTGATGTGAAGATCATGAGTGGACGCCTGAATTTGACTCATGCCCAGTTGACAGCTTTGATCAACGAACGAGTTGCAGAGGCACTCGCAGCAGTTCCAGCAGGAGTTATAACCTGCCATTTCTACTTATCCTAGGATGTTTAGATCCTACTCTCACGAACCAACTCTCGTGCTTAACCGTGTCTTTTATTCTCGCGCAACAGGTCAACATGCTCAGCCTCCTGTGTGCACGTTCAAAACATTCATGGATTGCCGACCTAGTACTTTCAGCGACACAGAAGGAGCTGTAGGCCTTCTTCACTGGTTCGAGAAGCTTGAGTCTGTTTTCGAGATGTGTGAATGCCCTGAAGATCGTAGGGTGAAATATGCTACTGGAACACTCGAAGGTGCTGCGTTAACCTGGTGGAAAGCACAGGTTCAACTGCTAGGGCTAGCGGTTGCTAATGCCACCCCATGGAACGGTTTCAAAGAACTGATCAAAGAAGAGTACTGTAGTCGTGACGACATCCAAAAATCGAGGCATACACAAAGAGGTCGAACGAATTAGCTATCCTGTGTCCCACCATGGTGGATCCTCCTATCAAGCGTATCGAGCTGTACCTTAAGGGTTTGGTGCCAGAAATTCAAAGTCACGTGACCTCAGCTAATCTTGGCACCATTCAGCAAATCATCAAGTTGGCTCATCGTCTCGCTGATCAGGCAGTTGAGCAGAACAAGCTGCCCAAGCGTATTAGCGCTACTACTACTGATGCTCCAAGTGATAACAAGCGCAAGTGGGATGGAAATTCGGGCAAGGGTTCTACCTCAGTTCAGTCTCAGCAGCGAAAGACTGATGACTACCAGAGTCCTGGTCAGCAATCTTCGGGTAATCAAGGACAGAGTGGATACCGCGGGAACCACCCCAAGTGCAACCGGTGCAACAAGCATCATAGCGGGCAGTGCTACAAGGGTCGTTGCCTGAGGTGTAACAAGTTTGGCCATGAAGCAAAGGATTGTAGAGGCGCACGACCAGCAAATCAGAATCGCCAACAACAACAACAAGCTCCACAGAACCACCAGCAGCAGCCACAGCAGGGCAATAAAGGATGCTTTCAGTGTGGCGCTGAACGCCACTTTAAGAGGAACTGTCCTCAGCTGAACCAGAATCAGAACAACAACAACCAAGGAAACGGGAACAACAATGGAGGCAACAACGGGGGTAACAATAATGGCAATGGTGCCAGGGGACGTGTGTTCGTGCTGGGTCAGGGTGACGCGAGGAACGATCCCAACGTTGTGATGGGTAAGTTTCTTCTGGATGACTTCTTCGTTACTGTTTTATTTGATTCGGGTGCCGATACTAGTTATGTATCCTTAAAAGCTAGCCAAATGCTTAAGCGCACTCCAACACTTTTGACCACCAAACACACGGTAGAACTAGCAAACGGTAAAAGTCTTGAAGCTATACACAAAGTTAAAGGTTGTAACCTCATCTTAGCTGGTCAGACTTTCTTTATCGATCTTATTCCTATCACACTTGGTAGTTTTGACGTCGTTATTGGGATGGATTGGCTATCTCATCAGCAAGCGTAAATTCTTTGCAACAAGAAAATCGTCCCCATTCCTCGTTCTGGTAAAGAACCCCTCGTGATTCATGGCGACAAGAGTGGTGCTGTTGTAGGAATTATCTCTTTCCTTAAGGCCCAGAAATGTTTGCGAAAGGGCCACACTGCCATTCTAGAACTCGTTACTGACACATCAATGGAAGAGAAGAGAATTGAAGGCATTCCTATTGTACGCGATTTTCCTGAGGTA
This sequence comes from Helianthus tuberosus, assembly GCA_030545235.1. Taxonomy (NCBI): domain Eukaryota; kingdom Viridiplantae; phylum Streptophyta; class Magnoliopsida; order Asterales; family Asteraceae; genus Helianthus; species Helianthus tuberosus. The sequence continues at coordinate 90,198,087 of CM060448.1, forward strand.
TTCCCCAAGGAATTACCTGGTCTTCCGCCTCATCGACAAGTCGAATTTCAAATCGAGCTAGCTCCTGGAGCAGCACTAATAGCTCATGCACCTTATCGACTAGCTCCGTCAGAACTTGAAGAGCTGTCCACGCAATTACAAGAACTCTTGGAAAAGGGTTTTATACGTCCTAGCTCTTCGCCTTGGGGAGCTCCAGTGTTATTTGTGAAGAAGAAAGACGGTACCTTCAGAATGTGTATTGACTATCGTGAACTCAACAAGGGGACCGTGTAGAATCGTTATCCTCTTCCACGTATTGACGACTTGTTCGACCAGCTGCAAGGATCGAGCTTTTACTCTAAGATTGATTTGAGGTTGGGATACTATCAGCTGAGAGTCCGAGAGGAGGACGTCTCCAAAACAGCATTCAGAACTCGTTACGTCCATTACGAGTTTCTAGTTATGCCTTTCGGATTGACGAATGCACATGAGGTCTTCATGGATCTCATGAACCGAGTGTGCAAACCCTACCTGGATAAGTTTGTCATAGTTTTCATCGACGACATCCTGGTCTATTCGAAGAGTCAGGAAGAACACGAGCAACACCTGAGGCTTATTTTGGAACTTCTTCGAACAGAGCAGTTGAATGCCAAATTTTCGAAATGTGACTTCTGGCTTCGCAAAGTTGATGTGTGCTAAACAGACTATTAAAAACAAACTAAATTAGACTATCTAAGCTAGACACTAAAAAGCTTTAATTCTAGACTCGACCTAAAACCACACAATCGGCAAGTGTACCGATCAATGTAGTATAACCTAGGAAGTCCGGATATCGAACCACGAGACTCTATGTATTACGTGAACTAGACTCTGACTAGACACTGACAGACACGGCTAAACTTGTTTATTTGTTTGGGGGGGGGGGGTTACGAAAAACTAAGGAAATCTATATTAAGCTACTAATTAAACTAAAATAGACTAAAAACGAATAAAGACTGTGAACTTTTCTTATATGAGAACGGGACCACCTAGACAAGAATCCTGGATTGTTTTTAAGAGATTACCGATTAAGTTAAATGCACGAGTTATGGAACCGGGATCTTAAAATACTAAACCTATTAAGAACCAACGAGGCCCCTCGACCCTTCTCAAGGAGAAACCTGTGGAACTACCTAGGCCGTTAATCCTACCGGTTATTAGACGCCTTCCCAGTTGTCTAAATATTGTGTAAGTACCCTAAAATTGACCTATTCTTTCCCAATCCTAGATCTAGGGTAGTTTGAAGTAATTAATTTGACTTGATAGACTAATAAGACTGACAGGTAAACCAAGACATAACCTTTCCCAAGGCCTATCTAAAGCAATTCGCCGGGTAAGATCTACAAATAACCCCTCACTTCCCAGGTATTAGGACTAGTAGAACACTAAGACTTAGCAAATTATTACTACTTACTTCTAGAGATTATTGGCCAATTCTCCCTAAAGAGTGAAGGTTTTCTACCGTGATATAGACACTCACCGAAACCCTAAACCCTAATATGACTCTATGTTGTGATATAGACCGTCACTAAGAATCATATGAAGCAAATAATAACAATAAACCAATTCAAAGTATGCATACACATCAAACCATTAAATCAAACCACTTACTAAACACAATCACCCATAACAATCATGCAAATAACAAAACCGGTAAAAACTTTATATTAATCCATTCATCAAGTCTAGGTGGTTTATAAATTTAGCCAAGCATGTTAAAACGTGAAAACAATCCAAAGAAGTCCAAACAAGAATTCATCATGATAAGTTTCCTAAGAAAAGTCAAGAATAAAGAACTAGAAAACCCGATTAGATCTTCAAGTCTTCTTCCCCGAACTTGTACCGATGATTCCTATGCTTCAAAATCTCCAAAAACGCTCCAAGAATGCTCAATAAGTCGCCCCAGAAGTCCCAAATTCGAATTCGGGTTTCTTTTCCAAGTTTAAGATGTTATATATGACTTTCCATAACAAAAAATCGCCAGCTAGGCTTCTGGCCGGCCGCCACCCACTGAAGGAATGGGTGGTGGGGTGCCACCTTGTTTTTCAGCTCATGTACTACCTTCAGACTCTCGCCGGGTGCCATAAACTTCTCACGGGGTGCCAGAGAGTGATTTTTCAGCTCTTTAACTCTATTTCAACTCCTCGACCTTTCCAACATGCTCCAAGACTTGACTTTCCAATATTTTAACTCGTTTTACTCGGTTTTCCGCATATTTAAGCATCAAGACCTGTGAAACACGATTTGATCAATAGTATGCACATTCTAACGAAAAACAAAACTAAATGTAATGAAAACTATACAAACTTTACACGATATAAGTATGTATTTTGCAATACATCAAACATCCCCACACTTACTCTTTTTTCGTCCTCGAAAAAGAATTATGCAACCGAATCAGAGACAAATAATCACTCGGGTCAAAAGCATAGGTATATTTAATTAAAACCAAGACTTACGTTAGTCGCGATTGCGAATATACTTGTCCACTTTAAACCCAAATCCAATCCTAAGCCCTTATCATGTGATTTTAATGTATGTGCGGTCAATCCACCTAGGGTCTCACACTAGAATCTACGGTCCACCTACTCCCACCTCAAGCTTATAGGACTAAAGGAAGGATCACTGGACCAATTCCTAACCGTCTTATATCAAAACCAATAGAGTTTACAATCAATTTTTTTCTTTTTTTCTTTTTTCATTTTTTTTCTATTTTTGCTTTGCTTTTTGCTTTTTTTTTTCTCTCGTGAGTCTAGACGATGCTTTCCCTAACCAAGAGGTATTCCGGCTATAGAGTCGCGATCCCCAACCACAGATTACTTAGGTTTCGGTACTTTTATTCGGCAAGTCGATTTCACACATCCCATAGGCATTCCGGCTGTAGAGTCGCTATCCCCAACTCGGATTACATAGACCTGTGTTACTTTCATTTAGTTTCTAGCTCACTTTTTATTCTATTTTTTTTTCATGATCACAAACTCTAACAGTTTTAACTTATAACGGTGCCCCTTATACTCTTATTGGCAGTTTTAGTTTCCCATATTTCCCAGGCGAAAACCCACTAGCAGACCGACAATTAAGGTATATTAGCTCAAAGGGACTTAAAACCAAACCCGGGCCTATCCACATATCCCTAACTAGACGCAAGCTCGATTTATTATAATCTCATATTATTATTATTCGACCCCGAGCAAAAATTCATCTTTTCTATCATTTTCCGCTTTAATTGCAAACTTCTTTTTTATTCGAAAGACATTTTCTGATTTTTCAATTTTTTTGGATTTTTTCAAAGTTTTCTAATTTTTTTTTGTATTTTTCAAATTAAGACTCAAATATTTACAAGTATCCCATCCCCACACTTAGAGATTGCATTGTCCCTAATGCAAGAACGAAAATACGACTCAACAACTACCTAAAAAATAAAAACTGCAAACGAAATAAATAAAAAAAAAATACAACAACAAAAAGGGGAACGACTTAGCTGTATATGTGTGACTGTCAACGTGCCATTCGTTTCCACATAAGCCCTCCAATTCGATACGCGCTCAGCAAACAACTCCTAACCTCGGATAACATACTAAACCTAGGTGCTAGAGGAATTAGAGGAGAGAGTGGTGCGTTTAGAATCTAGGATAGAGACACTGAGCAAAGCTCAGTGTGGGGATAGAGTTCGATATGAAGAGTATAGATTCAAACCGCCAGGTGAGGAGTTGAGAGGTTATGAGAGAGATGAAGGTGTTTGGGTTGATTCGGGCAATAGGTATAATGGTGCTACAGCCCGTGAGTTCGTGTTTGGAGGTGAGCTGCATCTATATGACCCTCCATAAGGATGTGAGAAGTTGTTACACAAGTGTAGAGTTTGTACCGTTTGTATTTTCATTAATTTTTTCGTATTTTATAGTAGCTAACGGTCGTTTTTCGTAGTTTTTCGGGTCCTTGTTTGTGTTTTGAGTCATTTGAAGGAGTATATCACCGAGGATTTGCAGGAAATTTCGAGAGAAATAAGGCTTTAGGTAAGTTTTTATACTTAGAAAAATTTCGGTTGGTTTTTGAGAGGTTTGGGAAAAACATCAAATTTTTCTAAGGCATTGAAAGAAAAAAATTAGATGCTTTCTGTTAAAAACGGCCTCTGGCACCCCGCTACCCACTTATAAACAATTCTTCTCGCCCGGGCCAGCACGTATGGCAATTATTCGGAAATAGGTAACGTGGTGGTGGGCCGCCACCCACCTCCTCATCTGGTGGCGCCCCGCCAGACAACATATCTGCAGATTTAATTAATTCAAACCCACAAATTTCACTTCTAACCTAACCTTCTTCCCCACTTCGCCTAACCGTATCCCTCTATCTTACCTATCCGGTGGGTCCCCACACTTGAGTCCTATCACCTTATCTAGACTCGGACCACTCACCACCTTCTCTTCATCTCTCTCGTCCTTCTCACACTCACCCACTAGCGATACCGCCTCCACTCTATCACTAGGCCCTCTCGAATTCATAACCATAAAAACTACCGATTCCTCGCCCGCTCTAAGTGTGATGGTGCCTAAAGAGACATGTATGAGAGCTTTAGCGGTGTTCAAGAACGGGCGTCCTAAAATTAACGGTATGTTTTCATCGGCTTCCATGTCGAGAATGACGAAATCGGCCGGAAAAACGAACTTATCAACCTTAACAAGCAAATTCTCAACAATGCCCCTCGGGTGTTTCACGGACCTATCAGCTAAGGACAATGTCATTCGGGTAGGTGAAAGCTCGCCTAAGCCTAGCTTCTCGTAAAGAGAAAAGGGCATCAAATTGATACTAGCACCTAGGTCAGCTAAGGCTCTAGTATTTGTGTTACTACTGAATAGACAAGGAATAGTGAAAACACCGGGATCGGTAAGCTTTTCAGGAAGCTTATTTGAGACAATGGCTGAACACCCTCCATGCAATGGGACATTCGACAACTCTCCTAACTTCTCTTTGTTCCTAAGAAGATCCTTTAAAAATTTCGCGTACTTAGGCATCGATTGGAGTGCCTCGATAAACGGAAGATTAATCTTCAATTGCTTGAAGATGTCTAAGAATTGCCCATATTCCCTTGAGTATTTTTGGTTCTTAAGACGTGAGGGAAACGGAACATACGCATGATTCACATAGGGTGAAGGTCTAACGTCTATGGGGGTTCTTTCAACTTTCTTCTCACTTTGAGACTCACCGGGCTGTGCGGTACTTGCTGGGCTTAGCCTCTTTTGCACTTTGCCGGGAGCCTCCATCTCTATCTCTTCATCTACAATATCTTCATCCTCATCAACTACTCTCTCCTCTACACTCGGGTTCCCTACTGTTCTGCCACTACGAGTGGTAATGGCTTTTACATGAGCATTCGGGTTAGGTTGGGTGTTACCCGCAAACTGACCGGGTAATCTCTCTTCTAACTTCCTAGACATATCACCCACAACCCTTTGAAGGTCGTGGAAAGCAGCTTGGTGATTCTTAAGCATAAGGTCATGTTCGCTAAGTTTCTTTTGGGTGGTTTGATCCCTAACAACTAGCTGGCTCATCATAGCCTCCATTCTTTCTATGCTGCCCCCTAAATCAAAACTTGAACCCTGACCTGTTTGAACCTTATTATTTGACCCCCCATCCTTGACCTGCCCATTTGAATCCCCACCAAAGAGTGAACCTAGCCCTCTATTTGGATTTTGAGCTATTTGAAAACCAGGGGGTCCATTTGAGCGAAAATTGTTGTTATTAGCAAAATTATTATTATTATCATCACGCCAACCCGAACCAAAATTATTATTATTACCAAAACCGCTAGATTGACCTCTACCAAACCCTCCTCCTACAAAATCAACATGCTTCTCACCAACAAGTAATGGACACGCACTCGTGTCGTGACTCCCTCGGCAAAACTCACACTTATCTACCTTAGCCTTAATCTCCTTAAGCTCCTAGTCATGTTTTCCAAAACAGCGGCTAAACTAGGATCCATGGTGACATGGTTCACCCCTCGGGTGGGTGCACTAGTAGTGGTATTAGAATTACCACTTTGATACCTCTGATCGGATCGTGATTGGGATTGAGACTGAGCAAATGCCTCAAAATGCTCTAAACACTCAGCAACTGTAAGAATACCCATCATATGTCCCCCCGCATTAGTATCGAACCTATCTCTAGTCTCTTGGGTAAGACCGTTATAGAATTTCTCACATAAAGCCCAATCGGAAAGACCATGTTGGGAGCAACGAGCACAAAGGTTTTGGAAACGCTCCCAAGCAAGGTAGTAAGGCTCGTCGGGCTCCATGCGGAAAGAGTGGATTTGGTCCCTAAGCCGTGAAGCTTTAGCGGGCGGGAAATACTTATTCAAAAAGGCTTGACGAAGCCCCGCCCATGTGGTGAAAGTACCGGCCGGTCGTGAATCCAACCAAGTAGCAGCACGGCCAGATAGTGAAAACGGGAAGAGCTGTAAGTAAGTGGCATCGTTAGGGGCACCGTGAAGGTTAAAAGTAGCTAGCATACGAGAGAAACGGTTTATGTGGGCCGGGGCGTCCTCATCATCTCGGCCATGGAATTGAATGCTATTGGTTATGGCCAGCATGGCATAAGATGGAATTTGCCATGAATTATCGCTAACTATGGGTGGAACGGTGATTGGTGAAGCAAGGCCCTGCTGATGGACGGTTTGCCTAGCGTTGGCCATTTGATCTAAGTTTTCTGGTTCGCTAGAGGTGCTAGAAGTGGGACTATTGGGTGGGGAATCCTTAGGTGATTGGTTTGGTGAAGGTGGTGGTACGATTATGGGAGTGGTGTCGAAATCTGGTAAAACGGGAAAATATGAAGATGAAGAACTAACCTCTGGGCCTTCGCCCAGTTGAGATGATGACTGCTTGACTGGTGGTTGTGGTCCGTGCGAGCGTAGATGTGGCATCCACTACAAGCAAAAACCTGAATCACAAGAAAAGCAAACACTAGTTACTAAGACTCAAGATGAAAATAAAAGACATAAAACAAAGTAAACACGTAGCACGTATTTGTCAAGTAAATCTATCAAAGCTAATGAACGCAATTACCAAGAGTCCCCGGCAACGGCGCCAAAAAACTTGATGTGTGCTAAACAGACTATTAAAAACAAACTAAATTAGACTATCTAAGCTAGACACTAAAAAGCTTTAATTCTAGACTCGACCTAAAACCACACAATCGGCAAGTGTACCGATCAATGTAGTATAACCTAGGAAGTCCGGATATCGAACCACGAGACTCTATGTATTACGTGAACTAGACACTGACTAGACACTGACAGACACGACTAAACTTGTTTATTTGTTTGGGGGGGGGGGGGTTACGGAAAACTAAGGAAATCTATATTAAGCTACTAATTAAACTAAAATAGACTAAAAACGAATAAAGACTGTGAACTTTTCTTATATGAGAACGGGACCACCTAGACAAGAATCCTGGATTATTTTTAAGAGATTACCGATTAAGTTAAATGCACGAGTTATGGAACCGGGATCTTAAAATACTAAACCTATTAGGAACCAACGAGGCCCCTCGATCCTTCTCAAGGAGAAACCTGTGGAACTACCTAGGCCGTTAATCCTACCGGTTATTAGACGCCTTCCCAGTTGTCTAAATATTGTGTAAGTACCCTAAAATTGACCTATTCTTTCCCAATCCTAGATCTAGGGTAGTTTGAAGTAATTAATTTGACTTGATAGACTAATAAGACCGACAGGTAAACCAAGACATAACCTTTCCCAAGGCCTATCTAAAGCAATTCGCCGGGTAAGATCTACCAATAGCCCCTCACTTCCCAGGTATTAGGACTAGTAGAACACTAAGACTTAGCAAATTATTACTACTTACTTCTAGAGATTATTGGCCAATTCTCCCTAAAGAGTGAAGGATTTCTACCGTGATATAGACACTCACCGAAACCCTAAACCCTAATATGACTCTATGTTGTGATATAGACCGTCACTAAGAATCATATGAAGCAAATAATAACAATAAACCAATTCAAAGTATGCATACACATCAAACCATTAAATAAAACCACTTACTAAACACAATCACCCATAACAATCATGCAAATAACAAAACCGGTAAAAACTTTATATTAATCCATTCATCAAGTCTAGGTGGTTTATAAATTTAGCCAAGCATGTTAAAACGTGAAAACAATCCAAAGAAGTCCAAACAAGAATTCATCATGATAAGTTTCGTAAGAAAAGTCAAGAATAAAGAACTAGAAAACCCGATTAGATCTTCAAGTCTTCTTCCCCGAACTTGTACCGATGATTCCTATGCTTCAAAATCTCCAAGAATGCTCAATAAGTCGCCCCAGAAGTCCCAAATTCGAATTCGGGTTTCTTTTCCAAGTTTAAGATGTTATATATGACTTTCCATAACAAAAAATCGCCAGCTAGGCTTCTTGCCGGCCGCCACCCACTGAAGGAATGGGTGGTGGGGTGCCACCTTGTTTTTCAGCTCATGTACTACCTTCAGACTCTCGCCGGGTGCCAGAAACTTCTCACGGGGTGCCAGAGAGCGATTTTTCAGCTCTTTAACTCTATTACAACTCCTCGACCTTTCCAACATGCTCCAAGACTTGACTTTCCAATATTTTAACTCGTTTTACTCGGTTTTCCGCATATTTAAGCATCAAGACCTGTGAAACACGATTTGATCAATAGTATGCACATTCTAACGAAAAACAAAACTAAATGTAATGAAAACTATACAAACTTTACACGATATAAGTATGTATTTTGCAATACATCAAAGTCCACTTTCTAGGCCACGTGGTAAACAAGGATGGGATTCATGTTGATCCATCCAAGGTCGACTCGATCAAGAACTGGCCTGCACCCCGTACACCAACAGAAATCCACCAATTCTTGGGTTTAGCAGGATATTACAGAAGGTTTATAAAGGATTTCTCAAAGATTGCGCAACCTCTCACTTCACTGACTCAGAAGGGTGTCACCTATCGTTGGGGTGATGCACAGGAATCTGCTTTTCAGCACCTAAAAGATAGACTTTGTAGCGTGACTATCCTCTCATTGCCTGAAGGCACAGATGATTTTGTGGTTTATTGCAACGCTTCCATCCAAGGACTTGGTTGCGTGTTGATGCAATGTGACAAGGTCATTGCCTACGCATCGCGCCAACTTAAAGTTCACGAAAAGAACTACACTACGCACGACTTGGAATTGGGAGCAGTTGTTTTCGCACTTAAGATATGGTGACATTACCTGTACGGTACCAAGTGCACCATTTACACCGATCACAGGAGTCTCGAGCATATCTTCAAGCAAAAGGAATTAAACATGCGACAACGCCGATGGGTCGAACTCTTGAATGATTACGAATGCGCGATCAAGTACCATCCGGGCAAGGCCAATGTGGTGGCCGATGCCCTCAGTCGAAATGATACTATACCTAAGCGAGTACGTGCGTTACAGCTTACCATTCACTCAAACCTTCCCGCTCAAATTCGTGATGCTCAGGTTGAAGCATTGAAAGCAGAAAACATCAGGGTTAAGTCCCTGCGAGGGTCGAGGCAGCGGTTAGAACATCAGGGAAACGGCACATACTATGTTAACGGACGCATCTGGGTTCCACTTTATGGAAACTTACGCGAGCTTGTGATGGATGAAGCACATAAGTCTCGTTATTCAGTACATCCTGGTTCGGATAAGATGTACCACGTCCTAAAGACTACATACTGGTGGCCTAGCATGAAAGCCCACATAGCAACCTACGTCAGTAAATGCTTGACTTGTGCTAGGGTCAAGGTCGAATACCAGAAACCGTCAGGCCTACTTCAACAACCAGAGATCCCGAAATGGAAATAGGAGCAAATTTCTATGGATTTCGTTACTGGCCTGCCTAGATCTTAACGCGGAAATGATACCATTTGGGTGATCGTGGATCGACTGACCAAGTCTGCACACTTTCTGGCCATCAAGGAAACAGATAAGTTTTCTACCCTAGCAGACATCTACTTGAAGGAAGTAGTATCAAGGCACGGAGTGCCAACCTCCATCATCTCTGATCGAGACTCACGTTTTACATCTGAATTGTGGCAAGCTATGCACAAGTCCTTTGGTTCTCGATTAGACATGAGCACAGCATATCATCCACAGACGGATGGGCAATCTGAATGCACCATCCAAACCCTTGAAGACATGCTTAGGGCATGTGTAATCGACTTCGGTAATGGCTGGGAAAAACACCTCCCGTTAGTGGAGTTTTAGTATAACAACAGTTACCACACCAGCATCCAGGCCGCTCCGTTTGAGGCATTGTACGGACGGAAGTGCCGATCACCTCTTTGTTGGGCAGAGGTTGGCGACAGTCAAATCACTGGCCCAGAACTCGTAGTAGATACAACCGAAAGGATTGCTCAGATACGACAATGAATGGCGGCTGCTCGGGACCGTCAGAAAAGCTATGCGGATAAGCGAAGGAAACCACTCGAGTTCCAGGTTGGGGATCGAGTGCTACTTAAAGTCTCACCTTGGAAAGGTGTAGTTCGTTTTGGCAAACGAGGCAAACTCAATCCGAGGTATGTCGGACCTTTCGAAGTCATTGAAAAGATTGGCAAGGTGGCATACAAGCTAAACCTACCGGCAGAACTCAGCGGAGTTCACAATGTTTTCCATGTGTCGAATCTGAAGAAGTGTCTGTCAGATGAGATCCTCATAGTTCCTCTCAAGGAGCTCACTATCGACGACCAGCTGCGATTCGTCGAGGAACCAGTAGAGATTACTGATCGAGATGTTAAGATTCTCAAGTGTACCAGAATACCTCTTGTCCGAGTTCGTTAGAATTCCCGTCATGGCCCAGAGTATACTTGGGAACGAGAAGACCAAATGAAACTCAAGTATCCCCAGTTATTTAAGAAAAGTGCAACCACTACTGAGGCTGAAGCTACTGCATAATTTCGGGACGAAATTCCAAACCAACGGGGGGATGATGCGACACCCCAGGAAAACCAGGAAACCACGCAACTTAACTAGCTTCCTCAGTAACCACGTGCTAAATTTCGGGACGAAATTCTCTTAACAAGGGGAGAATGTGACAACCCTCAAAATTACATGTATCCGTACGAATAATTAATGTTAATTAAAGTGCTTGATGACTGTGTTGAACTACTTAACTGCTTTCTGACTACTGTGTCATACTTACATGTGCTTGTTAACATACTAGTCTTGTGCAGAATAGTTATTAAATAGTCCTGTATACTTTCCTGAGTGTTGGGAATTAAAAGTGTTACAAAGAAAGATATATATATATAGGACACTAAACGGAATAACTTGACACTTTAACGAACTGGTATCTAACCGAACAACCGGACATTACCCGGAACACCAAAATTATACTAGAAACATTGTTTTAATGTTTACAAGCTAGTTATGATTCCCAAACTTCATAACACCCCATATAAATATCAACTAACTAAGACATCTAACTAAACACTTACAATTCTATTACATCCTACACCTATACCCCCCCCCCACACCTATCTCACGGCCACCAAGGCCCTTACACACTTGATTTTATTTGAATTGTTTAGTAAGATATGTCTTGTACTCCTAGGGACACATTATCCATGGGTTATTGTAGTATTATGGTTATAAGATAAACCCTTGTGTCCTAGTCCTTCATTCAACAACAACATCAACAACACACAACCTCCTCTCCCTTCTCCCTTGGCTTCGGCCGAACTCACCACCACCATCATCACCTTCATTCAAGCTTGTTCCATCCATTCCATTCATATACAAAGGAGTATCAAGGTGAATCATGAGGTGTGGAACTCACGGATCATCAAGGACCTTCTTAGTTTGCTATTAACCACCTCATTTCTTCTCTTGATCTTCCCTAGATTAAAAGCTAGTAGTAAGTCTCTTGAATCCTTGTTTGTTCCATGTTTATGGTGGTTAATAGTTATATTAAGATGATATCTCAAGAACACTAAAAGATCATGTGCAAAAGTCTTGAACATAAAGCTAACTTAATGATGAACTCTTGTTAAAATGAAGAAGTAATGTTAAGTATGAAGTTGTTTTGTCATGTTGTTGATTTCTTGATGTTTATTTGATGATTACTAGCAATAGGGTGGTTAGTAATCATATGAGACTTGTTAAGTTATGATTAAAAACATTGCTTAACAAGTTAGGGATGATTATGTGTATATGAAATAATCACCCACTAGTGAAGACATGAACTTGAAAGTAAAACGATTTCTTGTAGAAATAATAAACCAAGTGAACTAGTGATCTTGTAGATCTAAAACTTGTGAATGGTTTTTCCTAAATAAACCAAGTCTAAAAGACGGTTTTGAATGATCATGATCCTTACACTATTTTGGAAATAAAGTAAGTATATGGATACTAGTGACACACGAAAATATTGTAAATAAATATTTTTCTAAAATATGTTAACAAGTTGTGAACATCCAAAAAAATCCCGAGAATGAGATTTTAAATAAAGTAAACACACTTTGGAGGGTAACTAAACCCACTAAACACCCTATAAAGTTACTACGCGTTTTTATGAAAAACCAAGTTCATGTTGTTATGTAAAGTGTATTGTTTTTACACTTGGTTAGTGTAATGTTGTTTAATAATTTGTTGATAGATTGGTTGAATGATTTCCGAAAAGAAAATGATATGCTAATAAGCATGGATACCACCATTTACAAAGGAAACTCTGGCGAAATTTTCTAAAATTCCAACACTTAGAAAATTATTTTCTAAAACAAGTGTTACAAGTATATTTTAGCTTTGTTTTCAAAATAAACTTCACCAAAGGTTTTGTTACAAAATACAAAGTATCGGAGGTTGACTTTTGCAAGTAAAATGGATAAATATATATTTAGAATGTATATTTTATATTTGAACACTTGTGTGAATACTTGTTTATTTTGTGAGATAGTTATATTATTTAGGGTAAAATAATATAGCTTAATAAAGTACCTTGACATTAGAATCGTGTGGTATGTGATAGAAGTAACGAGTAGATAAACCGTACGTAGGATACGTGTTATGCATGAGAAACTGATTGTTATTTGTACCTCATTAAGACGTTCTTGATTTCCTTATTATTTGAATAATTAATCTAACCGAGCAAGCCAAGGTAAGTTCACACACTTTCTAAGGCATGGGATTCCCGATGGTTGGGAATGGGTTAAAGAAATAAAATGGAACCTACATATCCTCCATAGGTAGGATGCCAGTATTAATCCTGCGTATTCTCCTTGGGTAGAATGCGTACGTTCGTCCTCCTTGGGTAGGACAACAACCTTAAAACTTACTAGGCAAAACTCTATCATTAAGTCCGTCATTTTATATCGACTTAATCGCCGAGGCCAATGGCGAGCGGATCATTAGTTAATAGCGCTATTAGGTTTAACAAACCTCACACTGTGCCGTTCAGACGGGCGTGTACTAATGGACTATGGCAAACTGTCAATGATGATAGACATTGACGTAGGGCACAACTATTGTTCGTCAGTTGTCGATATGGTAACGGTCTAGTAGTTCACATGGGGAAGCCCCCACTGATCATGGATATGGTTTGGGTAATAAAGAAGGAACTGGTTAATCATACTTTCAACTATGGGGTAACCCCCACGGCAATTAAACCAACAAAAGACAAACCATGTTTTCGGAAACAACTTAAAACTAAACAACCAACCGTGAACTCACTCAACTTTGTTGTTGACTTGTTGTTACATGCCTTACAGGTAGTTAGATGCTTATGGAGCTTGCACGAGGAGGAGGTCGTTGTGGGATGCGGACTGTTATGTCTCGTGCTTAATAATTAAACTTTATAAACTTATGGAACTTATGTCTTGGGTCTTTAAACTTATGAACTATGAGACTTATGTTTTAGCTTTACGTTTTATGCTTCCGCTGTTAACTTAAAGTTGGTTACTCTCTTATGGTCACCAATTGTATTGTGGTTGATTTTACTTACTTATTTACGGTGTTCAATATGATTGGTGGCTCGATCCTGGTCATGTCACGCCTCCAAGCGGTGATACTCCGCATGGTGGATTTTGGGGGTGTGACAAGGGTCAATCATGGCAAACTCAGATGAGGGTCGTGAGATGACACGGGAGATAAAGGAATATGAGGAGGTTGAGAGAATGATGTCATCAACATAGATGAGAAGATAAATGACATCACTACCATGGTAAATGGTGAATGGTAAAAAGAGAGGAATTAGATTTGCTATTAACAAGCCTAAGGAGGTAATGTGAACAACAAACCGATGGTACTAGGCTGAGGCACTTACTGAAGACCAAAAAGAGCTTTACGAAGCAAACAAACAAGCTCTGGACAAGAGGAGTCAATGTACCCAGGAGGTTGTTTCATGTACACAAACTTCGTCATATCCCCACTAAGAAAGGAAGTAATGAACAGTAGGGGAAACGAGTTTCATCTAAGGCAATGTGATAAGAAGTGATGACGTGATGGGTCGTCGTAAGATCTATGCATCAATAACCACGATGATCAGAAGAATGGCTGAGATGCGAGCATTCTTAGGAGCGTGGAGATAAGGTAGGATAGCAGAGACAACCAAACACGAGAAGATGGTCAAAGGGAGGCAAGAAGCCATAAAGAATTTTAAACGGTTGGGTAATTATTGATGAGTTTAAAATTTAATGTTTCTTTAATCCTCGACTTAATCCATTGGTGATCACTGAGAACCAATTAAAAACATATTTTTATTTTTTTAAATGACATTTGTTTGATTTATCGGTAAACTTTTTTGCTTTCTATAAAAGTATATTTTTTAATAATAATTACTATATAATAACAAATATGGTAGAATCTTAGGAATAGTGTGGTGGTGCTAACATGCATTGGCACGTATCACAATCTCATTGGTCTATGATTTCAATTTTATTTTTCCTATATCAGATTTTTCCGGCCAGGTTTTCTTTGATAATCTGAGACGTTTCTGTCGCATTTTTGGTTTACGATTTTTTTCGGTTTTGGTCGTCGTTTGCTTACTATCTGCAGCCGCAACATGGGTTATGCCCCCTCTTTCTAAAAACTGTTAAAAACCTTGAAAAACATCACTTTGACCGACTCAACTTTATAATACGCGTCGTTGTATAAGTTCACTTTTGTCTTTGTCTGCGTTTTACGTCACATGACAATATAAATTCACGTTTTTTCTTTAAAACTTTTACTGGTTTTGATCGTTGTTTGTTTACTACTTAAGTTAACACGGTTTTACCATCCTACGTGGGGCTTAAATTCTAGTTATATAAATTATGAAAACTTGTTGATTTATTAAGAGTTTTCCAACTAAATCATCAAAATAGTAAGCGCTATAAATTGTTTTATGAACAATATTTTGGTTTGAGATTTCAAACATTCGTGCATTTAGACAAACCAAAAGGAATTTCTCATAGAACATTTTGAAATCTTCAGTTTGACAAACACCTAATAAGTTAATTAGTTAATCTGCATTGCTAGTGTCGTGGTTGCCTTACGTAGCCTCCATATATTACAATTTGACTTTAGATGAACATTTAGTTAAACATTTGTTGAATTAATGAATTTTAATAACAGTCTACGTGCGCAACTTTTCTTCATCGCCCCGTATATTTTTTTGAAGGATATGGTGAGCTCATATCCGAATTTATATTTTAAAAATAAAAGATACATATTTTTTTGTCCATGGTAGTTCGTAGGAGATCCTTGCATGTGGATGGAATACTGCATTTGGTAATTATACTATGCAGCTTCATGTATATTTTTTAATTTGCGTAGGAATTTAAAGAACATAATCAAGAAGCTTCGATAGGTTTGGTTTTGTTAAATATTCAATGTTTACATTATTTAATAGAATAATAATCGTTGTGTATATAATATAATCTATTTATAGGGGAACCTTTTCCGTTTAAAGTATTAATTGTAATACATATATGATTTTTATATTTTTCATTAAGTTCTAGCTAGGACTTCAAACAAATACGTGTCCGCATGGTGACATCATGTGTGGAAACATGCATGGAACTTCAATATTGTATGATCTAAGTTGATTTCGATACATCATTCGTCTCATATAAGGGCATTAAATATTGAAGGGTGCAAGACTTATCTTTGTAAGTTTGTAAATATATATATATATGGAAAAGATCTACTAAAAAGTAGATTTTGTCTATATAGTTTAAGAAGAATTGTGATGATTACATATGACACTCCTTATAATTTATAAATAGGAAAAAAGAACATTTTGGTCCTTTTAAGTAGAAATGTGAAGATGACATGTGTCACCCCTTTGTTTTCTAAAATATACAACAAAAAAGAATCCAGTACAAAAAAAAAAAAAACATCTGGTACAAAAAATTTAAGAAAAAAAAAATTTAGCACAAAAATGTAATACAAAAGCCCAGCACAAAAAATGTTATACAACATAGAAAGACAAAATACGCTCGATTTTATGGTGAAGTTTTTAGTTGTCATATTTTATATAGCAACTAGAAAAGTGACCCGCGCGTTGCGCCGCGGGCAACGAAATTGGCGTGCAATCGAGCAGATTTACTCTAATTATGTTTGAGCTTATCATACTTCTTTCGTCATCAAAATCATAGTAACAACTATAACTACAACATTATATAAATAATTGTGTACACTAATAAACACGTTGAATTTCTTAGCAATCCACGTACTATTTCCTTATGACAAACCACGTCAATTTGTAAACTTCCTATATGATTATTTGGTAAACAGGGAACACCCTGTACATCGATAAAACAACAAAAGAGGATAAAACACATTAAAAAGGTAACAAAAGAAAAGTAATCAACGTCCCAATATATCTTCTTTCCAGGATTGTATATGTGCGGAGCGCATAATCGTGTTTCCATCTATAGTAGACACCATTATACCTTGTCTTTCACAATAACACCTACTTTGCTCACTACAATATTATCCACACCTTCCAACTTTATAAACTACACTTTTCTCATCTATTCTAAAATGATAAATATCAGATTAAGGCACAATTGGTCAAGGGTCAAATAAGTTGTGGTGTCGACCCACGAATCAAAAAAGCCCCTTCCTTTTACTCGCGATTCGAACCCATTTTCATCCAACCATTGCCGTATTCCTAGGAAGCCTTACACGATTAACACCGAATGAAGAATTGAAAACTGACAGTATCTTGATCAACTTCTTTGAGCATTTCCATCTGTCAAAAAGGTTAGTTGAGTTTTTGTAAAAAAAGATAATAAACTTGCTAATTGTCATGAAAATTACACTTGCTGCTTACAATGGAGGAGTGGCTGCAAGAGAGATTACCATTGTTGTGCGTACCCCGCGGAAGAGTTCGCGGAGTAATACTGGTAGAGATGGTGTGGGTACACACCATATCTCTGACCAGTGGCGTAGCTTCTGTGACCACCTTTCGCCAAGTTCAGATATGTTTCTTAAGCATTTAAAGTACAAAAAACAATGTGGGTCAACCGTACATGTACAAAAATGACCCATTTTGACCAATAGGGAGTACTTGAAGACAACCATCTATTCCTGTAGCGTTGACTTTTCTTCCCTGAATTCCAAGTGGATCTGCAAAAAAAAATTAATGATTTACCTTTGCGAAAACAAAGATATCATGTAGTTTTTTTTTTTTTTTTTTTGAAAAGCTAGGCCAAACTTCAATTAGAAAAAGCAACAGCCTACTCCCAGAAAGCTGCTAGGAGGGCAAGCCAAACAGAACAAAATCACAAGAATCAAAGAAAACAAAAACACACAGAACTAAACAAATAAACCGACATCAACCCGTTTAGACCATACGTTCCAGTCAATCTGCTTCCATTTAGATCTTCTCTTAATCCACCAAAACAGCGTCTCCTTAATGTCCTCGACCTCGATTCTTTTGTTCGGTCATTCGCCCCGGAAAGCATTATCGTTTCAACTCTTCCAAATCCGCCAGCAAGTAAGGATTGCCGCAACCTCACGAATCTTATATTTTTTAATAATCTCGTCATTTGATGATACATTCTTTCTAAATGGACCCATTTTAACCAGAACCAAATTAAGCACTTTTTTTTTTTAATTCGTCACGTTCTAACCGAACCCAATATAACTTGTTACAGAAAACAAATTACCTTGGTTTACAGCAATGACCTCCTTATTGCTTAGAATTTCAAATGTTTCTACAGTCATATTCCAGACATCACAACCTATAAGAAGCGGAACCTGCACAAAATTTAAAAACTAATATAAAAATTTGATCAAATTCCAAATGTTTCACATAATCTTAATGACAAAAGCCACCTTCATTAAAGCCCACATGCTAAAATGCGACCGGTATTCCAGATAAGTCATGCCTCCGTTACCAACTTCTAACATATCCGGATCTACGAAAAATGATAAAAATAAATAAAATAATAATACCAACAATAATCTAAATTCATTTACTGGTTGAGCACGGATGAACATTCTGGAATGTTATTACTACCATTCCATCTGCCAGGCCCCGCATAGGCTGCCCATTTGTCGTTAAGATTAGCGATAGAAGTCATACTGCAAGGGGGATTAGTTAAATGATAAGTTAACAGATAATGAAAGTTAAACGCATAACAGTTGTGACACAATGTTTGAACCTTGCCCACGTGTCGTCGATGTCATCTGTTGTTCTCCAACTATTGCCAACATTGCCTGCACATAGGGCTGGGTCATCCTCACCCCTATCAAAGTAAAACAGAATAAGAAAAAAAAAACAGGTTTGGTGATGAAAAAAAGTTCACGGGTTTGACCCGTGGGTATCAGGCATACTCATTTATGATATTACGCGGTTAAGAATACCCTTTAGATGTACCAGAATTTTAATCTTTAACTCATCCCAAATATATTTTGAAATATAAAAAAACCCATTATGACGCTTTTAAAAGATCCATCATTGATTCATAAACCGCAACAAATATGATATCGATAGCCAATTAACAGATGTTAAATCAACCAAAATATAAAATGTAAAACATAAACTTGCAAAATCTAGCAAAATAAACCAGGCAAGTCTTTTTTTGAGAACCCTCCATTCTTCTTGAATCTTTTTAGCCCAGTTTCGCCCGTCAGCTAGCCATTTATATGCACAATACAGAGCACAAAAAAGTTAGTTCTTTAAGACAACCATTAAACAACATTCAAAGATCCAAAGTATAAAAAGGATATTTTAGATTATAATCATAGATTAAATTTTATTGATTAAGAACTTTGCCTAATCATTATTTTAAAGGTTGAAACAAACAGGAAGTAAAAACCCTAACATAAAGAATTGAGCAGATTCATGATCCCATTTTATAGCCAATCGCAGCAACATACGTATTTCTTCCATTGACATAGCCACCAGTAACAATGGTATTTCTCCCATTAACATAGCCACCACTGAAACCCTAGCATAAACAATTGAGAAGCATCAGATAAGAAATCGATTGAAAAGTAATAGAATCAGGTAACAATCAACCCTTTTGAGGGAAGTGAGACTACCTAGATACAGTCTCAGACGTCAAACGAAATGACAACGGGTGGCTAACATTAGGTTTCTTCGATGGAAAAAACAAAGATGTGTAGTTAGATTTACGGAACAATAACCCCTTATTTCCACAACCTCGCCACCACCGGAGCGAAAAACAACTCTGTCGTCACCATCGGTGTGAAAAACAGCGCAGTCGTCACCATGGCGTTTGGCATCCGCCTCTGGAGGCGGCCGTTGCCTCAATCAACCACCGTTGTCTCGCCACGACCACCCTTACTGGAGAAGAAAATCCCCGTCTCTCTCTTTCTCACCATAGTATGTTGCTTTCCTTCTTTGTGTCTCTAGCAGGCAAATAATCTGAGGGGGAAATCGGCAAAGAGGAGAGAAAGAAGATAGAGAAGCGGTGGAACTGGCGGCTGTAGGTAAGGTTTCCCTAGAAACCGACACTATCCAATAACATAAACTGATGCACCAAAACTAATACTAAGCACAATGTACAATTCTTTATGCATACAAATGTTGAAAATTAGAGTATATATAAATATGCTACTCAAATTAAAGATAAAGAGTAAACTGTCTTTTTGGTCCCTAAGGTTTGGCAGTTTTGCCACTTTAGTCCAAATTTGAAACCTTTTGCATCTGGGTCCCCGTGGTTTCAGTTTTATTGCCATTTTAGTCCAAAAGCGAAATAATGTCAGATTTCTAAAAAAAACCATGCTATTTTGTCCTTTTCCTCAGGGGCAAAATCGTCATTTAAGCAATATATATATAAATACTCCCCTATTACTCTCTCCCTCTCTCTCTCTCTCTCTCTCTTTCTCTCCCTCATTCTCTCCTCTCTACCGTTCAAAGCACCATCACCACCACCACCTCCTCCCCCTTCTCACCACCGCCACCAACAACACCCACCCCACCCCACACCACAACCACCCCCACAAGCACCACCTCTTCAGAGCACAACCACCCCCGTTCTTTCCCCCTCTTTCTCTATCTAAAACCCTAGCTTTTACCCTCTCTTTCTCTATCTAAACTCGCTCAATATCTGTAACTGAATCTGTACGACAACCGCTCGGGAAGCTTTTAAGAGAGGAGAGAGAATCAGCGTCGTCGGAGGCTAATAACCTCGCCGGAGTTATGTCGGGAATGTACTGCATCTGGGATCGAACTCGGATCTTCACGTCGCAAACATTATGAGGTACAACAGCAACGATCAGAGGCGATGATGATGATTTTTCGTTGTCTGAGTGAATCGAGTGAAGCTTGAGACTTACCGTATCTTGGCGGGGTAATATCTGGCTGTTGAAGCAGCCGCGATGTTTGCAGCCATGGTGGTTGGTTCTCTTTGTTTTGATTATTATTAACAGATTTGAGCCTCTTCTAATTCTTCTTTTTCATATTTTCGTTTTTACTTTTATCAAGGGTTTTGACTTGATATTTTCGTGAATGGAGGTAGAAGAGGATGATGATTCATTGTTGATGGGTGGGTATTGATGATGATTCAGTGTTGATGGGTGGGTATTGATGATGGCGGTGGTGAGAAGGGGGAGGAGGTGGCGGTGGTGGTGGTGTTGCTTGGGGCGGTAGAGAGGAGAGAGGGAGAGAGAGGGGGGGGGGGTTAATTACTTTATATATATAATGCTTAAATGATGATTTTACCCCTGAGGAAAAGGACAAAATAGTAGGTTTTTTTATAGAAATCTGACCTTATTTCGCTTTTGGACTAAAATGATAATAAAACTGAAACCACAGGGACCCAGATGCAAAATGTTTCAAATTTGGACTAAAGTGGCAAAACTACCCAAACCTCAGGGACCAAAATGATAGTTTACTCAAAGATAAAAATTCGCTCGATTTTATGATACAATAATATTGTATAAAAAAGTTATGAATGGTTGAAAAATGAGGGTGGAATATGCATGTGGAGATAAAAAGTCAATAAATATGATTTATACCCTTAGACCACCCGTATTCGTTCAAATGTGGGAGTTAACTACCTGGAAGGGGATTAGAAGGGTGGTATGGGTAAAGTTCTTGGCTCGTTCAGTGTATAGATCCTGCGAGAAATTCATTCAAGCTTATTAGGACTTACTTTGAGACAGATATCACTAAATCGGGGGAAGTAAGAACAGCTTGAATCCCTTATAATTAAATTACTATTAAAACTTTAAGTCGGCCTTGCGGGACTGTATCCCTGCTAACTCGGATCAATATGGCCAAGGGTAGCGTTGCCTCTAAAAGAGAGACATGTTGATATTAGGAATCTGGTCTAAAAATCTCAAATGCGGTTCAAAAATCTTGTAACCCAAACTTTTAAAGAATCACGACCCTCTTGACAAATTTTCGGCCCACAAATGTTTTTAACAATCTTAATCCACAAAAATTCAGCCCAAATATCTTTTTAATCCAAGCCCACTATCAAATTTGATGCCCCAAATTTTTATGACCCAAAACAATTCTCATAGTCCAAAACTAAATGAAAACTTTTTGCCCAATAAACCCAATGTCTCAACAAAAATCTTGGCCCAATGAGTTAAACCTAATGTAAAACAATTTTTATAACTCACTAATAATTTTTTTTACAAAGCCACTAGAATATCGGGTGGAGATACAATAGGAAGTTTATTTGGCCAGGAAGGCTAGGAAGTGATCTTGACCATCCATCTAGTTAATCAAGGGCTAAGATTAAATCAGGGATATTGAAGGAAAGAAAAGAGGCGCGTGAGTTTGTTTAGGGGCATTCTAGTCAATCCAAGCCAATAGTTTCTCTCTCCTCCAATTCCCCCCCATTTTTTAAACGTTAATAACTCTTTCATACGACATTATTTTTTTTTATAAAAATTGCACCAAAAAAACGAGCGTTTTTTATCTTTAAAACGAGTATACTATTGCTATATTTTCAAAAAAAAAAAAATTTAAAAAACCCAGTTGCGTAAAACGCAATAGAAAAACCCCCAGTTACGTAAAACGCAATGAAAAAAAAACCTAAAAAATGACATTTTTCTAAAACGCAATGCACAAAAAACACAAAGAAATGACTTATTTGTAAAACGCAATAGCCAGAAAACACAAAGAAATGTCTTATTTCTAAAACGCAATAGCCAAAAAACTCAATAGAAAATGTACTTTCTAAAACGCAATGGACTAAAAACACATAAAAATGTGTTTTACCTAAAACGCAATGCACCAAAAACACATAAAAATGTGTTTTACCTAAAACGCAATGCACAAAAAACACAAAGA
The DNA here is from genome assembly GCA_030545235.1 of Helianthus tuberosus. Lineage (NCBI taxonomy): Eukaryota > Viridiplantae > Streptophyta > Magnoliopsida > Asterales > Asteraceae > Helianthus > Helianthus tuberosus. Next base: position 90,220,851 of record CM060448.1, read on the forward strand.
AATGTCTTATTTGTAAAACGCAATGGCAAAAAAACACTTAAAAATGACTCATTCTAAAACGCAATGGACTGAAAACACGTAAAAAATGTGTTTTACCTAAAATGCAATGACTAAAAACACTTCAAAAATTCGTTTTACCTAAAACGCAATGACTAAAAACACTTAAAAATGTGTTTTTTTTTTTTTTTTTTTTTCTAAAACGCAATAGCCAGAAAACACATAAAACTCTCTTATTTCTAAAACGCAATAGACATATAAAACTGTCTGGGAACTGTCTGTGAGGGGGCATAAAACTCTGCCCCTGGGACCCCGCTACCAGGGGCGCTGCCCCCGGACCCCCGCCATGATCGTAAAACGCAATGAGTAAATCGAAAACCCAGATCGTAAAAATGAAATTAAAGAATTTCTTACATGGATCGAAGTGATTTCTTCAACAATTGACGAAGTTTGAATGATAGAAACACTTATCAGCGCTCGAATCGGACGAATCGAATGATTATCTCCAAAATCACCCGAAAAAACAAGATTTTTTATGAAATTAAACTGGGTTTTCTTCAAAAAAAAAAAAAGCTGAAGAACACGTTGATCGGGTGTTTGAATCATTGATTTGTGATGAAAATCGCACTATAATGTAGTGATTATTGAGATAGAAAGTGAAGAAATGGTTGAAGATTGTGGGTTTTGAAAATGGTGGGTTTTGAAGTTACTGGGTTTTGAAAAGGAAGAAGAAATGGTTGGATTGACTAAAATACCCTTCCTCTTTATTTTAAATGTTGCCACATGTCCTAATCCTATTGCTTCCTACACTTCCTAGCCAAAATAAACTTCCTATTTGATCTTTTCCCCTAGAATATCGTTCAAATCTACTTTAAGCGCACTTTTGTCTTTAACAAGTCCAAAGTTTAAAATTTGCGGTCCAAAAATTTAATGAAATTCAAAACCCAAAACCATATTATTCTTTGGCCCATTTAAACTTTTGAACTTTCAACCGCGAAATAAGATATTAGCTCAATTTGTTGATTTTAATAGCCCAATGTCGACACAAAAAGTTTCAGCTCAAATAAACTTTCAATCCAATGTATGTTCAATAACACTCAGCCCCCCCAAAAAAAAAAATTCTATTCAAATACACAGTAATTTTTATTCATACACTTCAGCAGCTTTGCAACTTTACTCAAATGACACTACAAATCTCAACACTACTACTGTCGCAAAGTGCAAATTCTAATTCTTTATCTCTATAACCTGCTCCCGATTAAAAATCCAGCTGACACAACTCTAAACTTTTCTCAACACAATACAAGTGTCGCTAATTCTTAATCGCTGCAAATAACAACTATTCTCCTTCTTCGAACAATATCTAAAACTAAAATTTTTAGATCTTAAAAACTTTTTTCTATGCCTAATGAATCAACTAAAACAATTCAGTTCTGAAACAATGTTAATCGCACATATATTAGGCAATGATTATATGATGTAAATGCGTATTAATTTGTAATGATTATATGATGTAAATGCGTATTAATTTGGAATTATCTGTATCCAAAAATAGGGGAACCAATTGTATTATTTATAGGGATGATTCAATGGAAAAGGTCAAGGAACCAATCCTTTCATGGTATCATCCTTCGATCCTAACCTCTCTCCTTTCTAACCCTAATCGGCTCACCCTCTCTCCTCTCCAACAACTTCTGCCACCGTCTGACTCTTCTCAGTCATGACAGGTTCCGACTCCACTCCTCCCTCTAACCCTCCTATTACTATCGAATCCAAGATTCATCCCGCAACAACCATCTCCAACATTAAAAACTTTATCTCTATCACTCTCGAAATCGAATCCAGTCAATACAATTCTTGGGCCACCCTCTTTAAACTACATTGCAAAGCCTTTCTCGTTTATGATCATCTTTCTCGCAGATCTGAAACCGCCCCTTCTTCCATCGAAACCAACAAACCTTCGGATGATTGGGACCGTCTGGACGCCATTGTCTTGCAATGGATTTACAGCACGATCTCTAATGATCTCTTACACACCATTATTAACAACATCGCCACTGCATACGACGCTTGGGTTGCCATAGAAAATTTATTCCATGACAACAAAAGCGCCCGTGCAATTCACCTAATGCATAAATTTTCCAACACGAGGCTTGACGGTTTTCCCAACGTCTCAGCGTATTGCCAAGAACTCAAAGTCTTGGCCGATCAATTAGCAAATGTAAGCGCCCCCGTGGATAATGATCGGCTCGTTCTTCAGTTAATCGCCAGTTTGAACAAACAATATGAAGGAATTGCGACCATTCTACAACAACAGGAACCGTTACCTTCATTCTACACCGCCTGATGCAAGATCATTCAGGTTGAAAGTCGTAAAGCCGAGCAGGCTTTACATGCCTCCAAGGCTGCTGGATCGGCACTCACAGCAACGACCAACCGGTCGGGTAACTCGGAACAGAACAGGCATGATGATCGGACCGGTGGCAGGGGTCGTGGTCAGCCGGGAAGACGGGGTCGGGGACGTGGTTCATATGGCAGAGGACGTTCCATGCAACAATGGCTAAATCAGTTTTACAATCCTTGGATGCCTACCCCACCCTACAGTCCATATCCTCAACCTTACGGCCCACTTAACCAGGCCTACTGGCCCATGCCCCCCATGCCCTTATCCTTTTTTTCCAACAGGCCCGATAGCACTACTTCGGCCCAGACTCTAGGACTTATTGTCTCAAAAAATTATTGTAGGAAATGGCGAAACCATTCTGGTACTAGGACAGGGCACAAAATACCTACCCAAACCTTTTCCACCCTTTATACTTAAAAACGTCCTGTACACCCCAAAACTTGTCAAAAACCTAATATTCGTCCGTAGATTTATAACGGATAACTCTGTTTCTGTGGAATTTGACCCATTCGGTTTTCTTGTGAAGGATTACAAGACCAAGAGACCGCTTCTCAGATGCAACAGAGCGGTGATCTTTACCCTCTGGTGCTCGGGTCATCTCCATCTCAGCCTACTGCTCTTGCTGCTATTTCTGCACAATTCTAGCATCACCGTCTAGGCCACCCTGGACGTTCCTCTTTGCAGTCTTTAAAAAATTCTAGTTCTATTTCATTTAATAAGTATCAAAATAATGTGTGCCAGTCTTGTGTTTTTGGTAAAACTATTCGATTACCATTTTTTTGCTTCCAATAATTGTACTGTCCAACCTTTTGACATTATACATAGTGATGTTTGGACTTCTTCAATTATAAATATTATGTTTTGTTTTTGGATGATTATTCTATTTTTTTGTGGACTTACCCAATTTCTAACAAATCCAATGTTTTCCCGTCTTTCCAACACTTTGCATCCACAATAAAAACCCAATTTGAGCGTACCATCAAAACGTTCCAATGCGACAATGGACGTGAATACATCAACTCCTCCTTCCAAACCTTTTTTTTACCACAAACGGTATCCTTTACCATCTCTGATGTCCTTACACTTCCTCCCAAAACGGTAAGGCTGAACGTAAAATCCGCACCATAAAAATTCAAAACTTCGATCTTTTATGTTCTCGAGCACAAATAACAAACACAAATTCATCTGCTGTTTCTAAAAATCTTCTATTTTATCGACTATAACCTGGAACTATTGTTTCACGTTATCTTAATCAACAGTTCAAAACATCAAAGTTAAAACTGTTTCACATCAAAGTTGAACTGTTTTGGATTCAATCACTTTGTTAAAAACAATTCAAAATTTCTGTAAACTATCTGTAATAATCAAAACTTGTACCAAAAATCATTTCGAAACCTCAAACGACATACTGAAACAAATGAAATCATTCCGAAATGCATAAAACTCCAACCGAAAATCATCCAATTCAGTCCGAAGTGATTTTGAAATGTGATTCGATCAGTTAAAAATCACACCTAAATGTCCATATATCACGCCACAACAAACTTTTATCACAGTACCTCACATCCAAACCTGCAACTACACTTTTTATTGCTACAAAACACTAGCAATCTACACTGCTTTCAGTTTCGATTCAAATATGGATTCCAAGATTCGTCGCAAATACACACCTGTTATCTTCTTGGAAAACCTTCAACTAACAATCAACAATCAAGTTCACAAAAATGTTTTTCAGATCTGAACAACAACCACGACTTAGTACAGATCTAGTATTTCGATTCAAAAAACAATTCACTGGTAATACAAGAACTTAGCGAAAACAATTATCAGTTTTAAACCAATTCGCTTGTAATGCAAGAACTTTTGTCTTAGATCAACAAACAAGAATTGATTCAAATCTGAAACTAATACTACGCTTTACACAACCTGTTGCTAAAAAAAACTTCATCTTTTTCATTTTTCTGATTTTGATGATTTAAACTTTGTAGTTTTTTACTGATTATAGATTGTTTATGACATTATGAACATAATACAAAACTTTCAGTCAATTTTATCGGTAAAAAACAGTTTATATTTCACTGAAATATGTCTGAAAATTTCCAAAATTTGCATCGAAATGAATCGAAAATTACGAAACTTCAACAAAAAATCATCGACACAAACTGAATTTTAACCAATTCAGTTCGAAATTCACCAAAATGTTGATTATATCTTTAAACATGAGTCAAAATTATAGAACTTAATCATGTTTATTCAATCATAATCTAAATATAGATACCAAATTAGAGTTACTTACTTGTAGGGATGATTATCTTTGAGGATAAAGATGAAGCCATGATTCCCCTTATGCTACCTTGTGTTGATGGATTACACTAGAGATAATTTTTAGTATTGGTGTTCTTCATAAGTTTTTGTTCACTTATCATCAATACATAAAGATCAATGAATAATGGTCATGAATAGTGATCCGTTATAAAAACTCTATGTATTCTCTATTAATGGCACCTAAAGGGAAATCATAATTGCCCCTTGAACTAATCAATTTTGACAATTACTACCATCAAGTAATTTTCGGGGACTAGTTATGTCATATTGGTAAATTTACTCAAATTATCCGTAAGGCCACATCAACGGGTTATTTCTAACATTCTCCCACTTGGCCGACTGATCATTTGTGAGAAGCATAAATAAGTTTGGCCAAGTGAAAACATTAATTAATGTTTCAAATTGAAGTTGTAACAGAAACATACAGTCATTGAGTTATTTTCAACTCAAGACCCCATTAATCATGTTACAACCCCAAAGCAAAACATACGTAAATTTAAGACCAAAATGACCGAGGTAAGCCCTTTAAAATTAATTTCCATAATTCTTGTCTATACGTCATTAGGTGCACATACGTATTTATAGACAAACAAATTGTATAATTGAGGAAAAAATAATACCTAATCATTCATATGTATGATATGCTCTTATGTAAGGCCTTTAGTAAAACCCGTCTTTATTATGAGCTCTTAAAAAGCCTTTGGGTGTAGACCTTAGTTATCAGATTCGCAAGTATACCATGAATGTAAATGTATTCGATACAAATATTTAGTTTCCTCTTCTTGTTCATAAACGAACAATAATTTTGTATCGAAGTTTAATGCAGCACATCTTGAACTGTTACTGTTCGAGGAAACAAGGTAGCTGACTTTTCACAGTAAGTCTTCAATATTGTATATATATGGAGTTCATAAGTTTATGAGTCCATTGATAAGTTTTCAACAACATTCAATGACAATTACGTTGTTAATTAACAACTTATGTCACTATAATTTAGGTTGTTGTTAATAATTTCTTAGGACTCCTCCATGAGTAAGATTTATCCGCAGACATAAGGATTACCCCAAATTGACTTTTAGTTTCTTTTGAATATTACAAAATCAAGGTAAGAGTAATAAACCTCTTCTTATAGTCTTTCTAGTTTCTTAAAGATATTGTAAGATGCTTCACAATAATCTAGAGTAGTCTAATGTTCATCAATGTGAGCAATATCTAAACGAGTATAGACTTGAACCTTCGTAAGGCTTCTAATTAATGAAGCATAAGGAAGTAATCTCATTTATCATTTTATCCTCTTAAGGAGAGCAATATTATTTGTTACACATGTAAGAGCCCGCTTTAGAGTAAAGCTTATGGGATGAAACTAATATCCCGTTGGGTTTATCTTGGTATATTTTGATATCTCTCACATAAGTGGTATCTCTGAGATTCATTATATCAATGTATGTGTGAACAATTCTTTGACTTATGTAACATATACTTATTAAAAGAATATCATTTATATAAGGACAAGTTTACATTAATTGCTCCCCCTCATCTTGAGGTGGGTACATAAATCCACTTAATTCTTGATGAAAAGAATTCATATTTTGATGCTTGCTTTAAACCTATACATGGAATTAATTGACTTACAAAGTAAGTGTTCTTGACCTTTCAGTTTAGAACTGTTACACCCCAACCGATGGCGGAATCATCGGGGCATGGCACTGAGCGAAACAAATTGTCCAGAAGTTTCCATAACAATTATCATTACTATTCAATTTAAAATAACATGTCCCATACCATGTCTCAAACAGTAAACAAATTATTACAGATAAAGTCTAGGCAAATCATTCTGTTCCGACAACTCAGATTTAAAATAGAGCAATTGTTTATCTGCTTCTAGAGACCCTTGATTCAATTACTACAGACAACTATTTGTTGGGCTCTAAAGCTTTATTCTAGCTTCACTTTCCTACCAAATGTGCATCCTAAGCACCTGTCACATACGTTAAAATAAAGTCAATACATATAATGTAAAGGTGAGCATACAAGTTTGATAATAGCATATAAAGTTCGAATTCGTTTACGCATAACCAGCACGTACACATAGTGAATTGAAGCACGTTAGTTATCGACATAGATCCATCAATACCAATGACTGCGGGTTGACTGCCAGATGCAGTTCGCAATACATGATTACCACCGTAACCATGCAAGTAATTGTCCTTAACAACCCCCGCGAACATAACAAACAAGCATTCCATGTACTATCGTACTATCGTTGCTAAGGCAGGTAGATAGCATTCCATGTGTAAACATAACAAACAAGCATTCATAAGCCACGTATAACATGCATTAACGGTTAGCGTTCAAATAGTATTGAGTAGTGTGATTGTTGTAGTTTGAATATTCGTAACGTATGTAACACCCAAAACTGTGTAAAGCAAAAAGGGATCGAGTATACTCACAGCGGTTGATGGATTGAAGGGAGCGCTTGGCGAGTAAAGTTAGCCTGAATAGTTTGATAGCATAGTAATAAGCAACACGTAAAACGGAAAACAAGTGTTGGAGAGTTGGACAGCTGGTCGATCAGACGGTAGTTCGATCGGACGGCTGACCGTTCGGTTGACAGTCCGTTCGGTCCGCTGTTCGGTCGGTCGGAAGGCCGATCGGATGGCTGTTCGAGTGGATTGTTTCTTCCTTTGAGAAGGATGTGTTTGTGTATGATGACTTGTCTTTTGAAGTTTTCGTTGTAGTATTTTGAAAACATTGAAGTATCTTTACCCTTCAAGTCGGTTGATCGGACGGCTGTTCGATCGGCCGGCAATCCGATCGGTTAGGTATTTTTAGCAAGACAAGTTCTCAGCAGGGTGTCACCTGATCGGACGGCTGTACGATCGGGTGGCACTCCTAGTGCATCGAACATGTTGAAAAATCGATTAAGTGTTGAAGTATAGTATCTCATGATCCGAAGAGTAATCCGATCGGACAGTAGTCCGATCGAACAGCAGTTCGTTCAATACTAGTCTTCAAAATAAATTGATTAAGTGTGGGGCCATGTGCTAGCCGATCTGCTGGCTGTCCGTTCGGACAGCAGTCCGATCGGTCAGCATCCTGACCTGATCAGCCTATTCGTCTAACACTTGGTTGTTCTGATTGTTTGTCGTTTTATTGAGGTATTTTGACAACGAGTCGAACCATAGATCCCTCGTCCTTACTTGGTTCCCCTGATCGGACAGGAATCACCCAAATCTGGCTGGTGAACTGTTCGGAACAGAGTTTAACATTTAACCCGAAATCGGTTAACTTCGTGGATAGAATCCGGATTTTGAGCCGTGCAACCACCGGAGTGATTTGTAAGCCGGCACAGGCTCCGTTCTTATCGGTTTGAATGCATTGAGTGAAAAAGAGTTGAAAGAAAGTTGGAAAATCCATCTTTCAATCCTTTTCATCGTGTATATGTTTAGATCTATGAAAGATCTTTGTTTGTTTATGTGGAAATTGGCTAGATCCAAGTTATTCTTGGTGGATTGAGGCCAAAACATGAAGTTCTTCAAGAACCCATGATGACATCATCCTAGAACACTTGAATCTTGATGATTTCACGGTTAAAAGTTAAGATTTAAAAGATAGAAAGGTGTAGGAGTGCGTGTAGATCAAGAAACTACAAGATTTAGGACGAAATTTTACCGGAAATCGAGAGAAATCTGAGAAAAGGATGAGCTAAGCGTGCTGGTCGGACAGAGGTTTCCAAAAGTGGAAAGGATGACAATGACATGGGTATTTATAGTATGCCAAATGAGGAAAGTGCTGGCCGATCGGCCAGGCAGCTCGATCGGACAGCCTGTCCGATCGGACAGCAGTCCGATCGGCTGGCTGTTCGATCGGCTGGTAGCCTGATCGATCAGCTGCACGCCTCGAGTGTTCGGTGCGACGATTTTTGATATTTCGATTTTGGTTGCGAGCGTTTCGATACGATAGGGTTTCCTAGTCAAATTACTTTTAATCCCAACCACTCATATCTCGCACTATCCCTTATCCACTAATTATCATAGTTCGATTGTGATTCGAGTTCGATGTCGATTGAGTTCGATTGCATTTCGAGTTTCGATTGATTACCACAACATACAAATTAAACATGCACAGGTAACACGTAAGGCACACACACACATATAACAATATTCCAAAGGCGTATTTCGAGTTGAGATTTGATTCGATGTCGAGTTGATTAGCATAGTTCGATTATCATTTAGTTAACTTTATCGCATTGTTACTTCCTATAGTTCACAGTCATAGGTCGATTGAATAGCGAAAATCATCCGTCGATTATTGTAATTATAGACACTTACTCCACATAATAGCTAAAAATAAAAGAAATCTATTATTAATCGGCTGCGCAAAATCGGTCGTTGACTTTGACCTTGACTTGACTTTGACTCCTCGAAAACACGGGGTGTTACAGCCTCCCCTTGTTTAGGGAATTTCGTCCCGAAATTAGGCTGGAAGTTGTACAACACCGTGAATCACGTTGGAGAACTTTCTCTTTCTAGACTTTCTCCTTAAATAACTGCGGGTACTTCGCCTTCATGTCGCTTTCGAGTTCCCAAGTGAACTCTGCGCCTCGTTTGCCTTCCCATCGGACTTTCACGATAGGAATGCGAGAGCGTCTGAGTTGCTTGGTTTGGCGGTCCATGATCTCGACAGGCTTCTCCACGAAGTGTAATGTTTCGTTCACTTGCAGGTCATCGAGTGGAACGTGTAAGTCGTGGTCGGCTAGGCACTTTTGGAGGTTTGACACGTGGAAAGTCAGGTGGACGTTACTAAGTTCCTCCGGTAGTTCGAGTTTGTAGGCGACTTTTCCGATCCTTTCCAGAATCTTAAAAGGTCCAACATATCGAGGCGCGAGCTTTCCTTTCTTGCCGAATCGGACCACACCCTTCCAAGGTGATACCTTTAGGAGTACGTAGTCGCCAACGTCAAATTCAAGGGGCTTGCGTCGTCTATCGGCATAACTTTTCTGTCGATTCTGAGATTTTATCAGGTTGTATCGAATTTGGAAAATTTTGTCTATCGTTTCTTGTAATAGCTCGGGACCGGTTAATTGTGAATGACCGATCTCGTGCCACACAATAGGCGATCGACATTTTCTTCCGTATAAAGCCTCCAATGGTGCCATTTGAATGCTGGAATGATAGCTGTTGTTATACGAGAATTCGACTAACGGCAGGTATTTATCCCAATTACCACCGAAGTCTATGACACATGAACGGAGCATGTCTTCAAGAGTACGAATCGTTCTTTCATTCTGACCGTCGGTTTGAGGGTGGAAAGCGGTACTTAGATTGAGAGATGTACCGAGTGCCGTTTGAAACGTTTCCCACAGTCGCGAGGTAAACCGAGCATCACGATCAGAGATGATATCACGAGGCGTCCCATGATTACAAATGATCTCGTCGGTGTAGATTCGGGCTAATCGTTCTATCTTGTAGTCTTCCCGTATTGGCAAGAAGTGAGCTTATTTAGTCAAACGGTCAACCACAACCCAAATGCTGTCGTGACCTAATGACGTGTGTGGTAGCTTTGTTATGAAGTCCATAGCTATACTCTCCCACTTCCACATAGGGATCGATGGTTGTTCGAGTAAGCCAGAGGGTCTTTGATGTTCAGCCTTGACTCTCGCACAGGTCAGGCATTTTTCAACATAGAGAGCAATATCCCTTTTCATGCCCGGCCACCAGTACCTATAACGAAGGTCCTGGTACATTTTGTCGGCACCGGGATGAATAGAATACCGGGATTTATGGGCTTCGTCCATCAAAATCTGTCGCAAATAGGTCCGTTTAGGGATCCAAATTCGGTCCAGAAAGTGGAATATCCCATTCGACTTGCTCACAAGTTGGGCTCCATCGTGGTAGATTCTTTCTTTCTTCAGAGTGCGTTCGTTGAAACACGCGTGCTGAGCTTCGCGGATGAGGGTTTCGAGATCGTATTGAGCTTGAACATTACGAGTGCTAAGCAGATAGCTCTGTCTGCTGAGTGCGTCGGCAACAACATTTGCTTTGCCTGTGTGATAACGAATCTCACAGTCGTAATCGTTGAGAAGTTCTACCCATCGGCGTTGACGCATATTAAGTTCCTTCTGATTAAAGATATGTTGTAGGCTCCTATGATCGGTGAAGATCGTACACTTGGTACCGTACAGGTAGTGTCGCCAGATCTTTAACGCAAAAACAACTTTACCTAGCTCGAGGTCATGGGTTGTATAGTTCTTCTCGTGGATTTTGAGCTGACGAGATGCGTAAGCTATAACCTTGTCCCGCTGCATAAGGACACAACCAAGACCAAGGTTGGAAGCATCACAATAGACAATGAAATCATTGTTTCCGTCGGGCAATGTGAGATCGGGAGCATTGCAAAGCATGTGTTTAAGGGTTTTGAAACCAGACTCTTGTTTGGTTCCCCAAACAAAAGGTTTGTCTTTATGCGTGAGAGCGGTAACTGGTACTGCGATTTTTGAGAACCCTTCGATGAATTGTCGATAATAGCCCGCTAATCCGAGAAAAGAACGGACTTCGGACGGGTTCTTAGGCGTAACCCAACTCTTAACTGCTTCAATCTTTGCGGGATCGACATGAATACCTTAACTATTAACTATGTGACCCAGGAACTGAACCTCCTCAAGCCAGAATTCACACTTGGAGAACTTGGGGTAGAGTTGGTTCCCCTGGAGTAATTCGAGAACCAAACGTAGATGTTGCGCGTGTTCGGCTTTCTATTTGGAATAGATCAAGACATCGTCGATAAACACGATGACGAAACGGTCTAGATATGGCTTACACACCCGATTCATCAGATCCATGAAAACCGCGAGTGCGTTGGTTAAACCAAAAGGCATAACAACGAATTCGTAGTGACTGTATCGAGTGCGAAACGCGGTTTTGAGTATATCCTCCTCTTGAATGCGTAATTGGTGATATCCTGAACGTAGATTGATCTTCGAGAAACACGTGGCACCTTGTAGTTGGTCAAACAAATCATCGATGCGAGGTAGGGATAGCGGTTCTTGATAGTTAACTTATTCAATTCCCGATAGTCGATGCACATCCGGAATGACCCATCCTTCTTTTTGACGAAAAGGACCGGCGCGCCCCAAGGAGAGGTGCTCGGGCGAATGAAGCCTTTCTCAAGTAATTCCTGGAGTTGTATTGAAAGTTCGCGCATTTCGGACGGCGCGAGTCGGTAGGGAGCTATGGCAATAGGGTTGGCTCCAGGAATGAGGTCGATACGAAAGTCGATATCACGACTTGGCGGTAGTCCGGGAAGATCCCCCGGAAAAACATTAGGAAATTCTCGAACCACATGAACGTCTTTTACTTCCTTCTTCTCTTTCTTTTCCTTCTCCGCTACTACAATGTTAGCCAAGAAAGCTCTGTATTCATTGCGGAGATACTTGCTAGCTTGGACACAAGACATGAGCTTGAGACCTTTCGAAGTAGTTTCACCGTAGACACACAATAAATCACCATTCGCGAGCGAGAATCGGACCATCTTGTCGAAGCACACAACTTCAGCATGGTTTTCGCGAAGAAAGTCCATGCATACTATGACATCGAAACTTCCGAGTGGCATCGGAATAAGGTCGATTGGAAAGATGTGATTGTTGAGCTCAAGAGTACAATCACGAAGAACAGAATTTACGGCGACAGTTCTTCCCGTAGCGACTTCAACTTTGAACGTCGAGGAGAGATGAGAGCGTTTACGACCAAGGAGTTTCTCGAATTCGAACGACACAAAGCAATTATCGGCTCCAGTATCAAACAAACATGAAGCATAAATACCATTCACAAGGAACGTACCATTGACCACGTTGTTGTCGGCCTGGGCTTGACGCACGTTGATGTTGAAAGTTCTGGCACGTGCGGCCTGTTGTTGTTGCTGCTGCTGTTGTTGCTGGCGCTGAGGTTGCTGCTGCTGGGGCTCTTGTTTCACAACCCTGTTTGGGCACATGTTGGCGAAATGGTTAGGATCGCCACATGCAAAGTAGGCTCTGGCGTTGAACGCGGGTGCCGGAGGAGCTTGTTGACCTTGAGGGGCGGTGAGTAGAGCTTGATGAGCAGGAGCTTGTCGAACACGGCAGTTGGTAGTAAAATGGCCGTACATATTGCAATGAGCACAGAAACGGCAAGCAATGGTAGTCGGGTGGTGGTAGGTACAAGTAGGACAGAGCGGGTGTGGCCCAGTGTATGCACGCTTGGCAGGCGGTGCATTAGCCACAGGCGCCGCTACTTGATGCTGTTAGGCTGGTACAGCTTAAATTGGTGCAACAGTGATCGCATAGTTCTTGTTGTTGGAGCCGTTCTTTCTCTTGTTCTTCCTCTTATTGCTTGATGAGGTGGTGGTAGCTTGATGCAGATGCTTTGAAGTTTTATCCCAGACACCAGCGTTGACCCTCTTGTCGTTGATTTCGGCGGCCAGTAGGTAAGTCTCTTCGATCGTCTTAGTCTTAGCCGCTTGCACGAAATCTGCAACGCAGTCGGGCAAGGCTCGGATATACTTCTTGATTGTGATCTCCGGAGTCTTGACTTGGTCGGGACAGATGATGTTGAGCTATTTGAAGCGAGCAGTGAGAGCAGTGTTGTCACCTTCCTTCTGCTGTATGTGCCAGAATTTATCTTCTAACTTTTGGCGTTCATGACGAGGGCAGAATTCCTCTAGCATGACTTCTTTGAGCTCGTCCCACGACAAACTGTAGGCTGCATCGTTCCCTCGCTTGTTCCTCTCGGCCGTCCGCCAGTCTAGTGAACGGGACTGGAAGACGCCGGTAGCATTCAGAGTTCGGAGGTCATCGGGGCAACCACTCTATCTCAGAGTGACCTCAATGGAATCAAACCATTGGAATAGTGCAGTAGGACCTTCCTCGCCAGTGAATTCCTTTGGCCCACAAGACTTGAATTGCTTGAAATTGAAAGTAATCTTGGTAGCAGCTTTAGGTTCTTCGATTCTCGACTCCTCGGACGACTTACTGACGTTCTCGTAGACATCACTTACGGCTTTTGCTACCTGCTTGGCGATGATAGCAGCAAGGCGTTTATCTCTCTTCTCTTGACGAGAAAGTGTGTGACGGGATCCCGATGACATTGTCTGCAACAGACATCGTCACAGGACTCAACACTGTTGGTGCACAATGTCTATAGTCTTTGTCTTAAGTCTAGGTCATGTTTGTATAGGGTCTAGAGGGGCCAAAAGTGTAATTTTATGGTTTTCAATGTAATTTCGCTTGAAAGTGACACTTGGTCATTTCAAGCGAAATCAGTAGAAGTGATTCCGCTTGAAATAACTTGTGTCATTTTCAAGCAAAATCTCATGCCTATATAAAGGCTTGTGTTGTTTCTCATTGGGAACAAGGTCATCAGTTGTGTACCGAACTGCTGCCGGATTTTCAAGTGATATATAAATGAGAAACAAGTGTTAAAGTGATATTCTCTGCTTTCTACTCCATTCTTCACTGATTCAGCTCTGTTTGATTGATTCCGCCATTCAAACAGTGTGTATTGACTTTAATTGACTCACTTGGTCGGTCAAATCGATCCTACAATTGGTATCAGAGCCAGTTATGAGCCAATACACTTGAATCAGTGCCTTTTTCTACACTTTCTTGGACTTCTGGATTTTTTACCAGACAAAATGGACTGAGTTTTTGATATTGTGTGTAAAAATATGTTTTAACAAACACTTGAGAGAATCAGATCAAAATTCGACCTAAAACTGATTAAAATGGACTGAAAACCTGATTTCGCTTGAACGAAGTATTTGATTCCGTTTGAAAATTGTGGTAATTTGAAGCGAAATTAGTCATTTCGCTTGAAAAGATCTGATTCCGCTTGAAAAGTAGAAGTAGTTTCAAGCGAAATAGGTGATTCCGCTTGAAAACACCTGATTCTGCTTGAAGAAGGTGATTTCGCCTGAGGAGTACTTAATCTCGCTTGAAAATCTGATTTAGCTTGAAAGTCCATTGGGTTCGTGATTTCGTTCGAAAGTCTGATTTTGTGTAAAACCTGTTTTTACAACTTGAAAATTTGTTCGTAAACTGTTTTCATAAAATGGAAAATCAATATTTTTATAACTTCTTTGCCGGCAGTGGTATGACAGCAGCACAAACATCAGGCAGTATTGTGCAAAACGTCAATATGGAGAATGAGTTAGGGACGATGCAGAAACCACCTAAACTGATGAATATCGATGAGTATTCGGGTTGGTCTGGAAGGTTTAAAACATGGGTTCAAGCAAACCACTTCGAGTGCTGGATGAAGATTGAAGTGAAATATGTTCCTCCAGTAAATCGTTTGGGTCATGAGAAAGTGATTGGTAGTTTGACACAAACTGAACAAGCAGATTTCAAAGCTGAGAAAAAGATGATGAGTATTCTTCAACAGGCGATTAAAGAAGATATTTTGGTGTTGTTACAGCATGAGGATAATTCAAAATCTATTTGGGAGTCGTTGGAAGCAAAGTTTAAAGGGAGTGTAGAGAAGATCAAAAGCAAGAAGGCTTTGATAAAGAAACAATTTGACATCTTCACTGGTATGAAAGGTGAAACTACAAAACAATTGATTGAAAGATACTGTCATCTAGTTGTGGAGATGGGGAGATTGGAAATAAAAAAGACAAATGAGGAGTGGATCGATAAATTGGCAGATGCATTGCCATATGACGAGTGGGGTACTTATCTGCTGGTGTTAAAGAACAATACAAATTTAGCTAATATGAATCTTAGTGGTTTCATAGAGAAGATCGAAGCACATGAGTTAGAGTTAACAAAGATTAAACAGATGAATTCTGCAAATGTTCAACAGGATGTTTCACTATATTACAAAGGCAGTTCTCCGGCAACAACAAATCTAAGTCCGAAGATTCAAACAGCTTTTAGTGCAGATTCAACCTCCGGAGCATCATCAGTTACATCAAGTCATAACAATCATTCACCGTTTGCAAGTTATGAGCCAAATTCCAAAGTTCCCGAACAAGTTACTCCACAAAGATCATAAAGCTCAAACAATCAAAGTCAAGGTCCGGGGATATTGTGCAACATTGCAGTAAACATTAAGAATGCTCAAGATTTTACTGAATCTTCTGCTAAACAGCACATAACACTACTTGCATCAATGTTGGAATCTTACGAGAGTTTAGTTGCTGGGAGAATAGGAAACCCCGATATGACGAAAGAGGACTATGATCAAATAGATCCAGAGGAGCTCGAATTGATAGACATCAAGTGGGGTATGGCAAGTTTAGTGAGAAGAGCCCAAAGATTTATGGAAATTACGGGCCAAAACAGTTTGTCAGGTCCAGATCAAAAGCTTGGTTTTGATAAGTCCAAAGTGACATGTTTCAGATGTAAAGAGAAGGGGCATTTTAAGAGAGAGTGTCCGAATAGAGAGGTCAACAATCACCAAAATCCATTTACCAATGATTACTACAGACAGGCGATCTATCGCAAGACAAATCAACAACCTGTCATTCAAAGACCTCAGATAGAAAAGAAGCCGGAAAAAGCTCTCATAGTCAACCAAGATGATGAAAAGGCAGCTGAAGGTTTCAGTTGGGACAAATATATCCCAGGCAGTGAGGGTAGAGCAATGATGGCTAAGATTGCAGAGGTGTCTGAGAGTGTTGTTGAATCAGAGGTTGTTAGTGAAGATGTGTCTGAAGAAAGTTCGGTTGATAATGAAGAAGTTGCTGCAGAAAATCACTATTATAAATCCAAAGAAGAGGTTTTAGCTAGTTCTTTAAAATCAATTATGCCTCATAATGTGGTTGATTCTTTTGCAGGTTTTTTCAGTGAGCCAACAACTGAATTTTGCCCATAGTATGAGGTTGAGAAAGTTCCGATTGAAGAGATAATTGATGTTTCAAAATAAATGACTGAAGAAACACTGAAAGAGATTGCTGGTAATGCCTTGATGGCAAAACTGAAAAAGGTAGACACAGAATCTGTAAAACCGGAGTCTGTCGATACTGAGTCAGTTGAAAACGTATCGGTCAAAGCAGAGTTAGGTCAAAAGGAGTCTGATGGGAAATCGGAAAGTCAGGAGATCAAATCAAAAGGAGTATCTGATTCAGAATCTGATAATGTCAGTAAACAGGATGTTAAAATTGATCAGGAGGAAAAGATTGTTGAAAATATTGATTCAATGTCTGAAACTTCATGTGAAAACTGTTCAAAATCCTGCATGGAGTGTCTTGAAAAGGACACAAAGTTTCAGGAATTGAAACAATATACTGATGAACTTAAATTTGATCTGAGTGAAGTAAAAGAAGCGTATGACAAGTTGGCTAAATCTATCAAAATGATTCAAAATGAGAGTCTTGAAAATGATAAAGCCACAAAATTGTTAAAATCAACAGTTATGGATAAACAAAAGGAAATCAACTTTCATTTGGATACAATTGCCTCATTGAAAAAGGAATTAGAGTTAACAAATATTGAGAATGAAAGAATTGATAAAAAGTTAATGAGTTATGTTGCATCTTCATATGAGATTGAACAAATTGTCCCGCAACAACCAGATGCAAAACCTGTCTTTAACAGTGTTCCACCCCCAATGTGGAGTCATTACACTCAGAAGTATCCAGATGGGGTGGAAGCTGCTTTGAACCTCAAACTGAGAACTATTGAAAATGAGTTACCTGAGAGTATTGATGTTACATTCTCTCCGTCCGACACTGACAATGAGTCACAGGTTATTAAGACCGTTGTTGACCAAGTGTTAGACGAAGAGAGTGATAACTCAGATTTTGAAACCGTGAAAACTCATTTGGAAAGTTCCAATTCTGATGTTGAAGATGATGGTAACTTTTTGGACAAGTTTATACCAAAATCAGAAAAGGTTGTGAATGATGATCCGATCATGGTGGTCTACACAATGATTGGAACTGACAAACTTTATTCTAATTTTGAGTATCCAATCCAGAAAGCGAACATGAAAAATGTTGAAAAGGTGTTTAAATTGGTTGAAATTGACATTTCTGAGGTGAACAACAAAGAGTTCTTTTCAAAACCCAAAAAATCTTTTGTTAAGCCACAACCTAACAACTCGGGAAAGAAAGAGTGGGAGGGAAATGGTGGTAACTACAAAAGAAATGGAAACAATTTTAAAAACAAAAGGGATTGGATTTGAAAAGAAAATGGCAAAGAAGAATGTTAAGCCAAAGGAAATAATGAGTGATGTTTTTTTTTTTGGTCCAAGTGTTGATGATGAAAAGGAGTATATTTTCAGTCAAAAAGCCATTGATGATTTCAATGCAGTGAAAAAGTTGAGAGAAGAGACCTACAAATCAACTTTTGTCGAATATGACAAAAGAGTTTGTTACCGCTACAATGAGAGTGGTCATATGGCGAAACAATGCACCAAAAAGTTTGAAAAACCCATTTTCAAGAAACCTATTTTGCAAAAGCCACAACCTAAAATTTCAACTGATAATAAGGGTAAAAAACCAATGATTTCACCAGTTCGTATTTTGAAGAGAGGTGAATCTCTGAAGTCCGAAGAAAAACCGAAATCAATTTTTGAGATTGGTGAATCTTCGAAAACCCAAAAGACTTCAAAAATTTATCCAAAGACGAGAGTTTTTGAAACTCAATCATGGGTGGCCAAATCAAAACAATCAGTTGAGGTGAAGAAAATGGAGAATGAGTTAAAATATGAATCAAAAGAGGGTGTTAGTGATGTTCAGAAATTCGAATTTGAATTAGACAAGTTTCTTGCAGAGTTTCCACCAATTAAGAAGGAAGGTTTAAAATCAAAATCTGAACCTGTTGTCCCAAATGTGATCTTTAGTATTCCCAAAGTTGATGTGAAATGTGATTTAGTGTTTGGTAGTGTTCCATAGGAAAAGAAGTCATGGGTTTCATTGTTTGAATGAAATTGCTTTGATGTTTGCAGGGGCTTCCGAGGTCGTATATTTCAAAGTGGATAATGGACAGCGGAGCTTCAAGACACATGACCGGAATGCTAGCATTGCTTTATGACGTTAAATCTTTAAACGGAGGATACGTGGGATTCGCTGGGAATCAGGGTGGAAGAATTGTTGGTCAAGGGACTCTAACGAATGGAGTCATTTCGTTTGATAAAGTGAACTACATAATAGAACTTGAAAACAATCTGCTGAGTATCTCACAGATTTGTGACAAGTCTTTTACCGTACATTTCACTAAAAACGAATGTTTAGTCTTAAAACCTGGTTTCAAAATTCCTGAAGACATGGTGTTGTTGTGAGCTCCACGCGAAAATGATTTGTATATTCTTGATATGAGTGTCGCAACAACAACTGATCATTAGAAACAATGTTTTGTGTCAAAAACAAAGGCTACTGAAAAAGAATCGATAATGTGGCATCGAAAGATGGGCCACATTCATGTTAGAAAAATGAACTTTCTTGTACACAATGATTTAGTTGAAGGTGTAAATTTGAAAAGCTTTCATTTGAATGATGATTGTGTAGCTTGCAAGAAAGGAAAGCAGACAAAGAAGTCACACCCACAGAAGTTGCTGAATTCAATCAGAATGCCTCTCGAGAGACTCCATATGGATCTATTTGGACCAGTCAATGTGCAGAGTATCAGCGGAGACTTATACTGTCTAGTAGTCACTGATGACTTCACTAGATTTTCTTGGGTGGTGTGCATGGAGAGGAAAGATCAAACGTTTGAGTCATTGATGATCCTATTAAAAAAGATGGAAACGTTGTATAAGGTGCCAATTAGAAGGATTCGGAGTGATAATGGAACGGAGTTCAAGAACAATCGCATGCTCGAGTTTTGTAACGAAAAAGGGATTCTTCATGAATTCAGTGCACCATATACTCCACAGCAAAATGGTGTAACTGAAAGAAAGAATCGCACTCTAATTGAAACTGCTCGAACAATGCTGGCTGATTCCAAACTACCGATCTATTTCTGGAGTGAAGCAGTGGCAGCGGCATGCTATACATTGAATCGCGTTCTTACTGTAAAGAAATACAAAAAGACATGCTTTGAACTTGTTCATAGATATAAGCCAAATCTGAAGTTTCTAGAACCGTTCGGATCACCATGTACTTTCATTGATCCTGATGGCAAGTTCGGTGCAAAAAACAATGAGGGTTTCTTTGTTGGATATACGAGTCCACTAAAAAGAGTGTTCGTTCCATGTCTGAAGAAGGTAATTGAAGTTCAGCATGTAGACTGTCAGAAGCATACGGCTCCACCGCAACTTCCCGGACAAAGATTGCTTTTCGATTACGACAAACTCTGGGAGTCTTTCCAACTACCGACAGAGCCGAGTGAAGAGGAACTTGCTTACTTATACCAACAGCAGCAATCCATGGTACAAGATCAGATACCTAGACCGTTGGTGGTTTCTCAACCTGATGTGGGTACAAACATTCCTACAACTGGTACAAACGATCACGAGGCCGGTCCCAGTGGAACAGCTCACGAACCACCAGAGGAACGAGCTCCATCATTTGATCAATCCGAAGATTCGGAAAACGGTCCGATATTTGATGATGATCCAAATGTTACTACGACTGAAGATGAGGATCACACCAGTGATCTAGACATCACGAATCTGCAATCGGAAGTGAATGTGCCTGACAGTGTCATGCCATGAACTCTATCTTACCATCCTTCAGAGTAGATAATTGGTGATCTTCAGAGCGGAGTAAAGACGAGAGATCAGATCAACAGAGCACTTACTTGTTTTTATACTTCTGTTGCTCCGTTACAGGAAGAATTCTCACTTAAATGTTTTATCTCGCAGATCGAACCGAGAACATATAAGGAAGCTTTGACTGAAGACAGCTGGGTGAATGCTATGCAAGAAGAATTGCAGCAGTTTGAGAAGTTGGGAGTCTGGAGATTAGTAGACCTTCCTGAAAATCAAAAGTTGATCAAAACAAAGTGGGTATTTAAATGCAAAAGAGATGATAGAGGCGTGATTTTAAGGAATAAAGCCTGACTGGTAGTACAGGGCTTCAGCCAGCAGGAGGGGATTGATTTTACTGAGGTGTATACCCCTGTAGCTAGGCTCGAGGCGATAAGAATCTTCCCAGCATTTGCATCGTGGAAAGGATTCAAAGTATACCAGCTAGATGTGAAGTCTGCATTCCTATACGGGAATATCAAAGAAGAAGTGTACGTTGGTCAACCGCCGGGGTTTACTGATCCACTACACAAGAACAAAGTCTATCTTCTGGACAAAGCGCTCTACGGACTACACCAGGCCCCGAGAGCCTGGTATGAGACGCTCTCCCAACATTTGCTGGCCAACGGGTTTAGCAGAGGGATAGTTGATAGTACGTTGTTTATCAAAGAGGTTGCAGGCCATCTCTTAATCGTGCAAATCTACATCGATGATATCATCTTTGGATCGACAAATGATGAGTTGTGTAAAGATTTTGAGAATGTGATGAAAAAGAAATTTGAGATGAGTTCAATGGGGGATATGAAGTTCTTCCTAGGGCTACAGGTTGAACAAATGCCCGAAGGAATCTTCATTCACCAAACAAAGTACGTGAACGATCCAGTCCGGCTTCAACCCCCCTAACTCAGAATCACGGGATTTGTCCAGATGAGAGTGGAGAGAAAGTGGATGAGACGCTTTATCGGTCAATGATTGGATCTTTGATGTATATTACTGCTTCCCGGCCAGACATCATGTATCCGACGTGTTTGTGAGCACGATATCAGTCAAGCCCACGCCAGTCTCACCTGACAATCGTGAAACGCATTTTACGGTATTTGAAAGGCTGCCCAAGCACCGGCTTGTGGTATCCTAAGTCTGGAGATTTCTCTCTCACATGTTTTGCTGATTCAGATTATGGTAGCTGTAAGAAAAATGCTAAGTCCACCACTGTTGGGTGTCAGTTCTTTGGAACTCGACTGGTCACCTGGCAGTGCAAGAAACAAACCTCAGTAGCGCTATCTACGTGCGAGGCAGAATACGTTTCGGCCTCAAGCTGTTGCTCACAGATCCTTTGGATCCAACTGCAGATGCGAGACTTTGGTTTGCAATTCTTGAATACACCGATTTTTGTGGACAATGAAGCGGCTATTAACATAACTAAAAACCCGGTTCATCACTCGAAAACTAAACATATTGAAATTCGGCATCACTTCATCCGTGATTGCTACGAAAAGAAGTTAATCCGAATTGAACATATACAGACCGATGAACAGAAGGCTGATTTCTATACTAAACCTTTTGATAGAAAAAGATATAATTATCTTTTGAAGTTGAACGGGATGAAAAATCGGTTTTCTGGGAGGGTAATCGAGTGTGAAGCTGAGGAGGACGGCGATCTGATGTGATCCACGTCAAAGTTGTTAAGTTTTTGTACAGTTTATTTTCTGCTTTTGATAAAAACCAAAAATACAAAAATATGTTTTTGTTTTTAGGGGGAGAAAGTATGCAGAAAAATAAAAAAACATGATAAAATTACAAAAACCAAAAACATTTGAAAAAGTAAAAATGAGTTTGTGTAAAAAGGGGAAATGATAGTACATCAGCTAGACAGTGCAGTACGCTAAAGAAATGGAAAGTATAAATGTATTAAGCAGTCTTGTAGATGATATGCCGATAGGTTTTTACACATTTAGTAGGTTTGTTCAGGATATAAACATAAAATTTCTTGCTTTTATGTGGGGAACATTTCTCGGATATATGGGTAACCCCCGAAATCTTGTTTGAAAGGTCCCTCTTTCTGAGATACTAGGTCTTTATACTCAGTGATATCTTGGGTATTATCCAGGGACTACTGATAATGCTGAAGCAATGGCCTAGTCCCCGGAGAATACTTTACTGCTTGCTTGAAATAGAGCGCCGCCCTCAGCATAAATGATGAGACAATAAAATTGTTAATCAATGCTGTTGTAAAAAAGATCCTCTAAAGGGGACCCACCTAAAGTCAAACCGTCATCTCTCTGCTGAACGGAAGTTCTGACCTGAGCTCTCACGGTCTCGCAATTTAACCCCTTACAGATATCATCTGTGGTATACTCACCTGTAAGACTGAATATTGGGATCTGGATACGGGAGTATATTCAAGACGTGGGACACATATAAAAGTTAAGCCTTAAAACATTAATCTGTATCCTGAACAGATTGAACTTTGTGTGAAAATTTAAAGTGGACCAGTATATCGACAATCATTGCAAATTGTTTAATGCTTAAAAGGTAATCTAAGCTTAACGGTACTTGTATCTTGTCAGCAGCTGATATGATCCCCTAACATGCTCACAAAAATATTGTTTGTACAGTTTATTGTTTACCATATTCAAAATCCAAAAAGATTTTATTTTTCATCTTATTTTCGACAACAAACGTTGGGAATAAGATGATAAAAGTCTTGTGTGCTGAACAAGTCTGGATCTTGAGGGTTGGGTAAGCAGAAGTTTGTGAAAAAGTGATCGGTAATTGCTTGAAAGTTCAAAAGTTCATTAACTTGAACTTAATCATTTTCAGAATGTCAGCATCTTCATAATTTGGTCAGCCAGGGTCATTAACTTGGACTTGGCAAGCTAGTCAGTTGACCAAGGTTATTAACTTGGACTTAGTTAACTTGGTGTGTTGGTAAAATCTGGAAAAATCAAAAAGTCAAAGTTTAAAAATGATAATTTCGCTTGAAACACACAGATTCCGCTTCAACAAGTGATCTCGCTTGAGTGGTATTCCGTTTGAACTTACACTTTCCACTTTCAAGCGAGATTACTTTGTCTATAAATAGTGGAGGGGTTCCGCTTGAAATGCTCATTAGTTCCTATCCCGCTTCAAAGAGAGTTCGAGGCGATTTCAAGCGAGATCTCCAAATCCTCGTTTTACAGCCGTTATACTGCCCGATTGTACTTAGATCTAGTGTTTTTAGTTGGTCGGTTCAACTATTAACATGGTGAATGTGAGTGATTGTACCGATTTTACCCAGATCTTATCTATTTTCTTGTGTCGGCGTCAAACAGGGTAGAATACATAGATTTAGGGTTTGATAATGATGTAAAATGAAATTAAATTACATGGGTGTTGTCGGAATTTGTTGTAGATCAGTCGTAGGATGTTTGATTGTTGTAGATCTGTGTATGTGTATATTTAAAGATGAACAGACCTTTCGGACTTAGATCTAGGGTTGATGTGTGGGTCAAAATGGATAAAACAGATATCATGTTGCTCGGAATTTAACATAGAACAAACCCATTTCATCAATTTGAACATCAGAACTTGAAATTTTGTTGGTTTAATTTTTGACAAATTCAAGAGGTATTTCATGTTCTCATTTCGCTTGAAAGTGCATTGTTTGAAAAAGTATCATTCAAGCAGAACAGTTGTATTAGTTTGAAGTTATTCCGCTTGAACACATGTGTTTTAGCTTGAAGTGAACTGTTTGTGTAATCTCGTTTGAGTGATAATCTGAATTTGAAAATTTTAAAAAACAAATATATAATTTGTCTTGTTTGATATTGTTTTCAGCCATCACAAGTGTTGTTTAATGCACTACACAATACATGTTGTAATCTTGATGAGGCAAGGAGTCCAAAGCTGTCGGAATTCAGAAGTATTTTGGAGTTCATGAGGAGATTGCCAATCCAGAAAGCATTAACTGACAAACGCTTGGTTTTCAGATCTCACATTAAGCGTTTTTGAGAGAATGCCACTTACGACGAAACAAGCAAAGTGATCAATTCGGTGGTAGAGGTGAATGGTAAAGAAAAGCCAATTATCATTTCTGAGGCTCTTGTTCGTGAAGTATTGGATTTTCCAGATGATGAGAATTCACCAACACAATTTCCTGAGAGAATGGTTAAAGGATGTTTGCTGAGGATGGGTTACACTGGAGCACTGAACAATGCAAATTACTTGAAGTCAAAGTTTTCAAAGCCTTACAAGTTTTTGATTCACTCAGTGTTGCAGGCGTTGAGTCACCAAAAGGGAGGATATAATGCTATGCGTGATTATCACATGAATATGGTGGTTGCTCTTGTATTGAACAAAAAGTACAACTTTTCGCATATTGTGTTTCATTACTTAGTGGATGAAGTTACTTCAAAGAGGAAGACTTGGTTGTATCCAAGATTTATTCAGATGATGATTGATCATGCCTATCCAGAAATTGTACGAGATAAGAATAATGATTTGGTGATTCTATCTCATATGGATAATGATTCTGTGAAGCAGTTGGCAAGGTATCATCCGAATCATCCAGAGCCTTCTACACAAGCTGAGTTCTTCGGTTTTATTAAAGATAACAATTATCAAGATCCAGATCCAGTAAATCATCAGAACTGGAGGAATGAAGAAGAGATGAAAGAAGCTGGATATGCAGATGAATTGAAAGTTCTTAAAGATTTCAAGACGACTCGAAATGATTGGTTCTTGAAGGAGAATAAGAAGAGGAGTAGGAAAGTAACTCCTAAAGTGCAAACAGGAGAGGGTTCGTCTTCACAACCCAAGAAACGTCAAAAGAAAACTCATAAGACTTTGCTTGTGGATGAGTCTGAAGAAGAAGTTGAAGCTGCAACTGAATCTGAAATGAATGTTGAAGGAGATGTTTGTTATTCTCCTGCATCTGCAAAGTTGTTGAAAGATCGTACTAAATTCAATGCTGAATCAGAGAAAGCTACAGGTATTGTAGAAAGTGATGATGTTGATAAAAGCACAACAAGTTCTTCTGAGGATGAAGTGGATGAAACAGAACGATATAAGATAGTCATGTCTGCTGTAGAAAAAGAGAAACAGAAAAAGAGAAGAAAGAGTGGTAAAGATGATGATGATGTGTACACTCCTTCATAAGAAGAGATTCAAATGTCACCTACTTCTGGAGGTAAAAAGAAAACAGTTGCAAGGAAACCAATTGAAGATCTTGTTAAAGAAGAAACCAATTCAGGAATCCAATAAACCTCCTTCACCACCACCTGAACCATCACCACCACATTCTCCACATAAATCACCACCAAAACAATCCACACCACCACCATTACCTCCACCATATGTTTCACCATTACATCTCTCACCACCACATTCATTTCCACCACATCATACACCACAACTTGAACAACCTGTGCTTACTTCACAACAAATCTTCCAAACACCACCATCTTCACAACCAAGTATTTAAACCACACCTGGATCTTCTGGTTACAAAGATTTTCCTAATATTCCTCACAATATTCCTCTTGAAGACATCGGTGATTTCAATTTTGCGACTGATGATCAAATTAAATATTTGGAAAAGAAAGTTGAAGAAGTTTTAGTTGAGAACAAAAAGTTGGTTAAACGTGTTAAGTCTGTGGAAGCTCAAAATTCTGCATTGCTGAAAAAGATTGAAGCTGATGAAGCTGAAATTGATGTGATGAAAGTTCATATAGCAGAATTGTTGGAAGAAAAAGCTCACAAAGATGAACATAATAAGTATTTTGAGTTGAAGAACAAAGAGCTTGAGGCTCTAAAGGCACAGAAAGAACATGAGATGTTTATGATAAACAAAGTGCTAGAAAAGATGCTTGGTAAATCTATTGAGCAACAATTTGATGAGATAAAGATTGAAGAAATTAGAGCTCAAAAACAAGAAGAGATTGATGCTAAAATGAAAGATAAGGGTAAAGGAATTGAAGGTGCTTCTGAAGAGAGAGCAATTGTGCTATCAGCTGAGAACCCTGTTCCTATTACTGTTGTATCTGCTATTGATGAATATGATGAAGATGAGGATGATGATACAGAAAAATATGATGAAGATGATAAAGTTTTTTCTGCAAGTAGCCATAGTGATGATGGAAATGATGATGACGATCAGAGTGGTACGGGTGTTACTGTTACTGAAGCTTCAAATGAAAAGAATGTTAATGACTACATGAATGATGATGCAAATGAAGTATCAGAGGAAGCTGATGGAAAGGGGGAGAAAGTAGGTGATCAAAATGTGGATGAAGTTGAAAAGCTAATTCTTCGTATTGAGCCTGATGTAGAAGAGGGAGAAATCAGGCATACATATACTTTGGATGAAGTTTTGAAGATGTTTAATGTGAATGAAGATGAGTTCAAGTTCGATTTTGAAGATGAACTGAATGCTTTTGATATCAATCATCAACTTGAGTATGTATATAAGTATGATGAAGATGCAGATGTTTATGATAGGGTTGAAGTTGAGGATTGTACTGATGAAGATAGTATGAATGAAGACACTTCTGAATTTCCAACTTTGATGGAGTTTTTCAGTCAAGAGAATAGAGATGAGCTGAGGAGGAAAGTTGCTGAGATTCTGAAAGATAAAAACTTTGATGGAACAACAAAAGATCCAGAAAAGGAAGAACGCAAGAAGTGGTTCAAGAAAAGTAATGAAAGAAAGTTTAAACGTCCTCTGAAGTTTTATCAAAGAGATAGAGATGTTTCACTGGGAGATATCATTAGCTGGGGATTTCTTCCTCAAGTTAATGCATATGCTATTAGAAGAGAATGCGGTGTATAGTACTTTGAATATTTGTATGATATTATGTCTCTACCTTGGTGGGATGTAGAGGAGTTGTCAAAGGTGAGAACCTTGGGGTATCCGGTGAGAAAGAATGATGTTGCTATGTGGGGTTTAATAAAATTTGAAGCTCTGAAAAACTTCAAGCACTGGAAGCCTCATTACCCAAAGAAAGTAAGAAAAGTTAATCCTGAAACTGGAAATGAAGAGACGGTCTTGAATGTGAAAAAGCCGAGAGTGATGAAGAACATACCGGTGCCAAAGATGGAACAGGAGTTCTACAAAGGTTTTATGGGTTGGGTGTACAGTTGTATATCGACTGAGGCTGTGATAACCTACAGAGCTGGGAATGAAATCAGAGAGATTTTTGTTTATGGCCCTATGTGGTTGGTAAACTGTTCGGCAAAAGATATTGAATGTTTATTTCTCAACAAGATCCGCTTCCAAGCTGAAGATAGAGAACAAGCTATGCAATTTCAAAAAGTTGTATCTGTTTTATTCTAGAAGGGAATTAATTCTGAGAACAAATGGTCGTCAAAATGGTGGTCGCTTGAAGAAAAAGAAAAGTTGAAAGCTGAAAAAGAAAGAAAGAAACTGGAAGAGAACAAAGGGAAGTGGATGAGGATGCAAGCTGAAGAAGAAATGAGAGCAAAGAAAGATAATGAGAAGCTGAAAAATATGCTAAGGAAAAAGCCTAAGCCAAGAGAAGAAAAGTTCAAATCGCTGTGAAGACCTGAAGACCTGAAGACCAAGACTGAAGACTTCGGCTATATCCAAGGGGGATTTTGTTGGTGCACAATGTCTATAGTCTTTGTCTTAAGTCTAGGTCATGTTTGTATAGGGTCTAGAGGGGTCAAAAGTGTAATTGTATGGTTTTTAATGTAATTTCGCTTGAAAGTGACACTTGGTCATTTCAAGCGAAATTTCATGCCTATATAAAGGCTTGTGTTGTTTCTCATTGGGAACAAGGTTATTAGTTGTGTACCGAACTGCTGCCGGATTTTCAAGTGATATATAAATGAGAAACAAGTGTTAAAGTGATATTCTCTGCTTTCTACTCCATTCTTCACTGATTCAGCTATGTTTGATTGATCCCGCCATTCAAACAGTGTGTATTGACTTTAATTGACTCACTTGGTCGGTCAAATCGATCCTACAAACACAACGTATTCGAATCTCACCTCACACATCTAACGTTCACTAAAGCTCAGGAACACATACAATTACGTTGGCACATAAACACATAGTCAATCAATCGCAGATTCATATAAGCACAAATTCACATAGTCACGTAAGCATATAGAACACAGAGTCACAAAACACCTAACCATGTAGTCATAAGAGGCATGTAGGAGCATATAGAGACACATAGAGCATTCTGACTGCCTCAGAATACAGAAACCTATTATTTCCAGTTCTCGAGTGTTCGAATATAACGTTCGCGTTTTAGTATGTCGAGTCGTGTAGTATAAGCGTATAACGTAGCATAAGGTCGTCTATAGTTCAGCGATTTGTCAGCGTATTGAGATAGAGATGCAGTGCGAGTCGTGTGTGTCGATTGAAGTGAAAGCAAAAATCGAGTAAATCTCTAAAATTTAAGCATCTAAATAGGTAAACACACATACAAGCACACAAAATCGACGAATCATCAGAGTTAGCAGTCGCGGGCTCAGAATCTAAACACATAAAAATCGAGAAATAGATCGTCGCGGTTATTAGACTTCGACTACCCAAAGTGTTTCGACTATTCTCAAGGACTTGTTGTACACGCTTGACTTACCGGGCAGTGCCTTTGCCTCGATTCTTGGGCGTTGGGCACGCATCCCGTTAGTCATATCGTGACTTCAGGTCGTTGGAGTCCATCGAGACTATGGTGAGAGTTCTGTAAAATGAGCGGAACGAGTCGTCAAGGTTAGGGTTTCACCCCTAGCTTAATAACTTCGTTCATGTTTTAATAAAATAGAGGAAATTATTCATCAAAATACGGATCTCACTCCTGATTTGGCATAATTCTCCCCGTTTGTAGATAAAATGCGGGTTGTTCAAGCAACTTTAGTCGAGAGTTTGCGGTTTTCACACCTAATCTCGACTTTATCGTCTACTCTTAGTTGAAAATTCGAGTGCAGTGATAGTGTAGTATAGGTGAGAATATCGAGAGATAAGCTCGAACATAATCCCTACCGGATATGCACAAGTTGGTCTGTTGGTTTCTAACTATAGACTAGGTTTCTGAGACATCGACCCGGACTAGGTCGTGTCTTGCCTAATTCCCTATAGTTAAGGCTCTGATACCAATCTGTCACACCCCAACCGATGGCGGAATCATCGGGGCATGGCACTGAGCGAAACAGATTGTCCAGAAGTTTCCATAACAATTATCATTACTATTCAATTTAAAATAACATGTCCCATACCATGTCTCAAACAGTAAACAAATTATTACAGATAAAGTCTAGGCAAATCATTCTGTTCCGACAACTCAGATTTAAAATAGAGCAATTGTTTATCTGCTTCTAGAGACCCTTGATTCAATTACTACAGACAACTATTTTTTGGGCTCTAAAGCTTTATTCTAGCTTCACTTTCCTACCAAATGTGCATCCTAAGCACCTGTCACATACGTTAAAATAAAGTCAATACATATAATGTAAAGGTGAGCATACAAGTTTGATAATAGCGTATAAAGTTCGAATTCGTTTACGCATAACCAGCACGTACACATAGTGAATTGAAGCACGTTAGTTATCGACATAGATCCATCGATACCAATGACTGTGGGTTGACTGCTAGATGCAGTTCGCAATACATGATTACCACCGTAACCATGCAAGTAATTGTCCTTAACAACCCCCGCGAATGGGTGCTGAGTCCAAACTATAGTACTATCGTTGCTAAGGAAGGTAGATAGCATTCCATGTGTAAACATAACAAACAAGCATTCATAAGCCATGTATAACATGCATTAACGGTTAGCGTTCAAATAGTATTGAGTAGTGTGATTGTTGTAGTTTGAATATTCATAACGTATGTAACACCCAAAAGTGCGTAAAGCAAAAAGGGATCGAGTATACTCACAGCGGTTGATGGATTGAAGGGAGGGCTTGGCGAGTAAAGTTAGCCTGAATAGTTTGATAGCATAGTAATAAGCAACACGTAAAATGGAAAACAAGTGTTGGAGAGTCAGACAGCTGGTCGATCGGAAGGCTGACCGTTCGGTTGACAGTCCGTTCGGTCCGCTGTTCGGTCGGTCGGTAGGCCGATCGGATGGCTGTTCGAGTGGATTGTTTCTTCCTTTGAGAAGGATGTGTTTGTGTATGATAGCTTGTCTTTTGAAGTTTTCGTTGTAGTATTTTGAAAACATTGAAGTATCCTTACCCTTCAGGTCGGTCGATCGGACGGCAATCCGATCGGTTAGGTATTTTTAGCAAGAGAAGTTCTCAGCAGGGTGTCACCTGATCGGACGGCTGTTCGATCGGGTGGCACTCCTAGTGCATCGAACATGTTGAAAAATCGATTAAGTGTTGAAGTATAGTATCTCATAATCCGAAGAGTAATCCGATCGGACAGTAGTCCGATCGAACAACAGTTCGTTCAATACTAGTCTTCAAAATAAATTGATTATGTGTGGGGCCATGTGCTAGCCGATCGGCTAACTGTCCGATCGGCTGGCTGTCCGTTCGGACAGCAGTCCGATCGGTCAGCATCCTGACCTGATCAGCCTATTCGTCTAACACTTGGTTGTTCTGATTGTTTGTCGTTTTATTGAGGTATTTTGACAACGAGTCGAACCATAGATCCCTCGTCCTTACTTGGTTCCCCTGGTCGGACAGGAATCACCCAAATCCGGCTGGTGAACTGTTCGGAATGGAGTTTAACGTTTAACCCGAAATCGGTTAACTTCGTGGATAGAATCCGGATCTTGAGCCGTGCAACCACCGGAGTGATTTGTAAGCCGGCACAGGCTCCGTTCCTATCGGTTTGAATGCATTGAGTGAAAAAGAGTTGAAAGAAAGTTGGAAAATCCATCTTTCAATCCATTTCACCGTGTATATGTTTAGATCTATGAAAGATCTTTGTTTGTTTATGTGGAAATCGGCTAGATCCAAGTTATTCTTGGTGGATTGAGGCCAAAACATAAAGTTCTTCAAGAACCCATGATGACATCATCCTAGAACACTTGAATCTTGATGATTTCACGGTTAAAAGTTAAGATTTAAAAGATAGAAAGGTGTAGGAGTGCGTGTAGATCAAGAAAGTACAAGATTTAGGACGAAATCTTACCGGAAATCGAGAGAAATCTGAGAAAAGGATGAGCTAAGCGTGCTGGTCGGACAGAGGTTTCCAAAAGTGGAAAGGATGACAATGACAGGGGTATTTATAGGATGCCAAATGAGGAAAGTGCTGGCCGATCGGCCAGGCAGCTCGATCGGACAGCAGTCCGATCGATCAGCTGCACGCCTCGAGTGTTCGGTACGACGGTTTTTGATATTTCGATTTCGGTTGCGAACGGTTCGATACGATAGGGTTTCCTAGTCAAATTACTTTTAATCCCAACCACTAATATCTCGCACTATCCCTTTTCCACTAATTATCATACTTCGATTGTGATTTGAGTTCGATGTCGATTGAGTTCGATTGCATTTCGAGTTTCGATTGATTACCACAACATACAAATTAAACATGCGCAGGTAACACGTAAGGCACACACACGTATAACAATATTCCAAAGGCGTATTTCGAGTTGAGATTTGATTCGATGTCGAGTTGATTAGCATAGTTCGATTATCGTTTTGTTAACTTTATCGCATTGTTACTTCCTATAGTTCACAGTCGTAGGTCGATTGAATAGCAAAAATCATCCGTCGATTATTGTAATTATAGACACTTACTCCACATAATAGCTAAAAATAAAAGAAATCTATTATTAATCGGCTGCGTGAAATCGGTCGTTGACTTTGACCTTGACTTGAATTTGACTCCTCGAAAACACGGGGTGTTACACGAACCTTCAGGTTGTTTTGAACATGTAAGTCTTTATTCAGGGAAAGTTGTTTTAATGCTCATTTGATGTAGCTACAAGTGATTATAAGCTACTAAAACAACAATGATCCTCAAAGAAAACTTTTGCAAAAAGGTAAGATGATTCTTTGATAACAAATGTTATTCTAATACATATAATCAATTTTGCTAAAAATAATTTTTATTCCATTTAGAAAATTGATTGATGCAAATGACTTAATTAGAAAGGTAGGATAAGTGAACTTTTCAATATCCATTTCAACTTCAGTCAGGAAGGATACATAATCATCAAAGTTAAACCTAGATGACCTCTGTAGTTGATTATTGGGTTTTATTTTGAGTTCCATTTTTTTGGATTAACTCTTGATTAAGTTGCTATCACTTTCAAGATTCTAAGTGTGTAAGAGTTGGTGGAGTATCGTGTACAAGAGGTGTAATCGGAGTAAAATTTAATAAGTCTCTTCCCCCCACCTCTTGTACTTCTTGCAAGTCATAATAAGAACTTTTACTACTCCCTCTAATTTTAGAAATCATTAGAAATTTAGCATGCTTATGGTCAACATTAGAAGGCCAATAGATTCTAATAGAGAAACAAGTTAATGATGTTACTCATACTAGTTTTTCTGTTTGAGGATTA
The DNA here is from genome assembly GCA_030545235.1 of Helianthus tuberosus. Classification (NCBI taxonomy): domain Eukaryota; kingdom Viridiplantae; phylum Streptophyta; class Magnoliopsida; order Asterales; family Asteraceae; genus Helianthus; species Helianthus tuberosus. Next base: position 90,253,706 of record CM060448.1, read on the forward strand.
TAATTTTGGCAAGAAATCCGAGTGTGCCAACGTTTAAGCAACAATGAAACTTTTGTTAGAGTAGCAGTAGATTCTGAAGAGAAAAGTTACACCACATATGTATCATAAAGATAAGCTGTACTTAGTAAAGGTTACCCCAAAAGTCTTACTATCATTGAATATAAAACCCATTCCATTAAACCATCTATATGTATCGCCTTGCCTGGACTTAATAAACATATTGGTTGACACCTACAGGGGGTGAATAGTCTACTTTTTAAAAGTAATTCGGGGTGATGTTTAAAGATTTAATCGATATCAAAGAACAATGAATCGGAAACAATAAGAACTTGGCTAAGCATCCAAATTTTATTAATGTCAAGAAACTTTCTCAAAGCTTGACTTACAATCTCTAATACCCAAAGCATGGTATTTATAATCTAAATACACCTATTGGATTATATCTGCCATAACTAAAAATACCTCTTAAATAGTGAAGAATTTTCTTTATGAGAGTTGCATGAGATTGCTTCGGGCATTGCATGTACCGACTGGCTACTCCGACCAAAAACACCAAATCTGGTTGAGTCTATAAAAGGTATCGGAGACACACGACAATCTTTAATCTTTCGATATCTCGTTGCATCAAAATCTTCTTCATCTTCAAATTTAGAAACTTTCATGTTCGGGTCCATGGGAACATTAATAGGATTGCAATTAATCATACCTGCGTCTGTCAGTATTTTCTTTGCATACGTCTCTTACTTAATTTTTATCATGTCCTTGCTCTGCGACACTTCAATTCCAAGATAATAAGTAAGCTTTCCCAAATCCAACATTTCATAGTTTTGAGCTATCCTTTACTTAAACTCCATAATAAGTTTTAAATTTGAACTTGTCGCAATTAAATCGTCCACGTACACGCTGATTAATAACACATCCGTTCCAACGGTTCTTCTATATACGGCTTGTTCTTGCAAGCACATGTGAAAATTCATATTTAACAAAATATTGTTTAAATTCGTATTCCACACACGTGGCCCGTATAATGCCTTCGATAATTTATAAACTTTATGCTCTTTGCCTTTTTTGATGAACCCTTCCGGTTGAACGACATAAACGTATTATCTTAATTCGCCATGTAGGAACGCGGATTTAACATATAGATTATGTAATTTCCATCCTTCATTCGCTGCGAGTGATAAAAGTAATCGCACTATTTCGAGTCGAACAACTGGCGCAAACACTTTGTCAAAATCAACTCCGGGTTGCTGAACATAACCCTTTGCCATGAGTCTAGCCTTGTATTTATTTAGTGAGTCATCCACGTTTCGTTTAACCTTGAAAACCCACTTCAATCCAATCGCTTTTGCACCACGCGGTAACTCGATTAACGACAAAGTATTATTTTTATTTATTGATTCGATTTCCACGTGCAGGGCTTTCACCCACTCCGATTTAGATTTTGCGTCATCAAAATAAGTGGGTTCGTCATTCGCAAGCAATAAAAATTCTTTATCAATGGAACTCGAATTTAAAATATAATCATTGAAACGTACTGGTGTAACCGTTGAGCGATTAGATCTTCGAACGACTTGCTCGGGCGCCACGAAATTATTTGAATCAATATTGTCACTATTCACGTTTTTTTTCGTTGGTCGCTACTGGATCTTGCTGATTGGGCTTGTTGTTGTGAGGTTGGGCTTTGCTGGTCACATGTACGTGACACTTCGTTATGCATTCTATCCATTTGGTCATTTGTTAATAGTGGGCTACGCTTATTATCAAAACAATTACTGCCACATGAATTTGATGTACTTGGACTGCTACTAGATTCGCTTGTCTCAGTATTATTTACTGAGCCAACTCCGGTATCGATTACACCATCAAACTCTACCCAAAACTCCCGTATAATTAACCGAATTCAACATCGGGCATTGAAGGGATGTTTAATTTGGAACCGATTTCTCGGTATTCGTGCCACCACTGCCTTCATCTTCAACCATATTTTTCTTTCGTTGACTATACGTAAGATTAAACGAACCCGGTGTAACTGGTTCAGTTTCTTACATGTTTAATTCCCAAGTTCCAATTTGTACACAAACCCGAAAATAAATATGCAACTAAATTTGTTTGAAATAAATAAATAATCCAAAACAAAAACAAAAGTTTCTTGTGAAGTTTAACCTCCTTAGTGTTTCACAAATGAGTGACAAAGGCTATGGGTCATTCTTCACTAAGGATAGCTGTAAGATTGTTGGGCCAGAAATAGTGAAAAAGATTGAAGAAATCATAGCCGGGGGCAAAACACAGCTTGTTGCTCAAAGGAGTGGCAATGTGTATGTAGTTGATATGTCAAAAGATAACCCAATGGCTACTTTTCTCGAAAAATAACAACATCAGCAATAGTAACTTATTGGACTGTCGTATGTTGAAGCAACCCTACTACAACGATGAAGCAGCAACAATTGAAACTATTAGCAACAGCAACAACCTCTTTAGCTTCTATCGACAACAGAAGCAACAACAGATTAATCACACCACTATATCCTCTTCTGCTATTGATTCGATTTCTCTACCACATGTTAGCAGTGCAAACCCGATCTTCTCTCCTCCGACCAACCCTTTTCAGTTCCGCATCACAGTCTTCAGTGTGTCACCTTTGTTTCTACGGCTGCGACAACCTCCCTCGTTGCAGCTTATTAAATTCATCCCAACCCCTTGGTTCGGAGCTTGCTAATTTAAAAAACCATGGTAGATTTAGTTGGTATCAAAGAACAATTAATCGAAAACAATAACAAGTTGGCTAAGTACCCAAATTTTATTAATGTCAAGAAACTTTCTCAAAACCTCACTTACAATCTCTAATACTAGAAGCATGGTATTTATAATCTAAAATACACATATTAGATTATAACTACTGTTGCAAATAAACTATTTATTTTTGGACATGATAATTATAACTAATAATTATCCACTCCTTAATTAGTTTCATTGCCTTGCATGCAAAGCAACCTTTAATTTGAAATTACCAACAATGTTGACTCATATATACACATGAATTTCATGCATATTAAACCCATGTTTTTGAAAATTTATTAGAAAATTCACATCAACCGATTTTAATTAGTTTATATTTGTATTGCGTAGGTTTCAAGAGAGTAACAAGATTAAGGTGATACGCTATAGGTGCAGGTGAACTTCTAATTTTTCAAATGCATTTTCAAATGCAACTTGAAGATTTTGAAGTTCAATTAATAGGGTTATTGGATTTTATCACCTCCAGCTTTTGGCTATTGGTTGGTGCCACCCTCAACTATCATTTTGATGTCCGTCACCCCTAACTTAACACTTAGTATGTTCTGTCACCACGTAGTTAACGGATCACTAACTTTTGATCCGATTACTATACTTTGGGGTGTTATAGGGATCTTAGGAAGGTTTTAGAGATCTTACGACACACCCAAAAGTATAGTAAGAGGATCAAAAGTTAGTGATTAATTAACGACGTGGTGACAAAACACACTAAGTATTAAGTTGGGGTGGCAGGCGTCAAAGTGATTGTTGGGGGTGATAGCGGCCAATAGCCAAAAGTTAGGGGTGATAAAATTCAATAACCTAATATGATGGTAATCGATTATAATGAAGCTTGGGCTGTTTACTTATTACGTTGACTTCAACTTTTATTATAACTAGATCACTATCATTTAGGTTAAATTCAAATTAATGTTTCGGCTAACAACTAATTGGCTATGCTTGGGCCATATAAAACAAAACAATTCAAGGGTACTTCCCAGACTATGATCATTTAGCTAATGTGTTTTATTTCATGTTTTTCATTTTAGTTACTGAGAGATCCAACAATCATATTGTCACACCCTGACTTTTGCGGAAGCGTATGATGTGTGACTGGTTTAGTATCATTGCATTCAATCATAATAAACAACTACATGATCAAAACGATGTTCATCCATTCATAAAATTTAAAGTATTACAAACACCAGTTACTTAAGTTTTAAAACACAACCTTCGACTAAGTCACAAACCAACAAAAGTGGATGACATCTAAACTTGAAATTTACTTCTAGAAACAACACTCGCGCCCAAGATCCAACCTGTTACCTGAAATACATGTAATTTTTGAAAACATTAACAAAAGTTGAGCGAGTTCATGCGTTTTGTGTGAGTAATGGCAAGCTTGTAAATCTTTGAGAGACTCCTTTGAAAACAGGTATGAAAATCATTTATGAACATATCAAATAATTGTTTTACAAGGACATTAAACCATGTGAGGACATAGGGAGCACTCGAAATGAGTAGGCTTATACCCTTGTTGATTTCCCGACTATGTCAATTCACCTTGACTATGTCAATTCGCCTTGACTATGTCGATTCACCTCGACTATGTTAATTTACCTCGACTGGGACACCGAAGCACTCAACTGGTCACAAGTACCATGAGTGGGGTTCGACCGTACCCGTTAGATCTAACCTTCGTCCCTAATTAATAATTAATGGCATTTCAAATTCAATCTATGCTCACATGGTCTAATTAACTCATTTCATACCGTTTAAACATTCGTAACATGTATTCCACCCCCGAGAGTTATAAAACCAAAAATAGTTTAAGAGAAAAGGGGGACATGAACTCACAGTTTTGCGTCTTCGGTACTGGTAACTCAAATCCCTTCAGCAAACACGACTACCTACAATGTGCTAGGGTCTATGAGACGAACGGGTCGTTCCTTGCCTTAGTATTTACGTGTTTGAGTTACGTTCCTTTTATGCCTGAATATTATTCCAAATTATAATTACTTGTTAAAATAATAATTATTTTACTTTTAAATTATACTTGATTTTTGGAAGAATTGTTAAACAATATTTTAGTAGTAATACTTCTCAAGTATTTATATTCGTATTTCCTTCCCAAGGATGGGGTATCTCATGTATATCCGTATTCTTGTATTTGTATATCTTTCCATGTACTGGCGTCGTATTCCGGTTTGTACGTATTTTCTTAATAAATATCCAATATATATTTCCAAAACAATATATTTTCAAGTCTCACTTAGAAAACATATATAAACTTAATTTATCCAAAAATAATGTACTTCAAGAAAGTATATATTTTTCCCAAAAATCACATACCTTCTAAATATTCAAGAAAATATATTTTTTACTTCCAAAAATAATATATTTTCTCTTTGTTGAACATATAATATAACTTTTGTAATATTTACAAAAATCATATTTTCATCTCTTGTATCCAAAATATTATTTACCAAAAATATATTTATGATGGTATTTTCCGGAATATTTTGTAAGTTACGTTCTTGCATTCGGTTTCACAATATTAAGTGTGTAACTTATATATTTATTCCTTGTGATTTTTGGTAATATTTTTGGATTGTAAATTCTTGGTATTTTGTTAAGTTATATTACTTTAAATCCTAAAATAATATAACTAATACACAAAGTATACAAATAATCACACACAATGTGTTTTTACTGCAAATATATATTCTAAATACATATTTATCCATTTTTATTTATAAAAACCAACCTCCAATACTTGTATTTTTGTAACAAAATCTATGGCAAAGTTTATATTGAAAACCATAGTTAAAACACTCTTGTAAGTATTTGTTTAGAAAATATTTTTCTAAGTGTTTATATTTTTAGAAAATTTTCCATAGTTTTCCTTAAAAATGGAAGTGTCCATGCTATCAAAGCATATCATTTTCTTTTCAAAAATCATCACAAACAATCAACAATCAATCTATACTTACCAAGTGTTAAAACAAAGCTATCTACATAACAATCATGAACTTGAACTTTCATAAAAACTAGTAGTAACTTGGTAGTGTTTTTAGTAGACTTAGTTACCCTCCAAAATGTATTTACTTCTTTAAAAATCTCATTCTTGGAAGACTTAGGTGTTTACAACTTATTAGATGATTTTTCCAAAAATCATTCTTTTGAATTTTTCTTGTAAACATTGTATTCTTATACTTGTTTCAACACTAGAAACATGATTAGTTTCTTTAAAAATTGTGTTTATACAAATCTTGTTATTTAACCTGGTTTCTTTGGAGAAACTATTTTAGAAATCATCCACTCACAAGACTTGTATTTTGTTTAAATCATCATCACATGAAAACAACTTTTATCATTCAAGTTCATGTAAACATAAAGCATGATGATCTTGGTCTTTCACAAGATCATCACATTAACTTACTAGATCATGTGTTTAATCACAATCTAGTAGGTTCCATATGATGTTTAACATCACTAACACTAATAATCAATCAACAAGAAGCAAATAAACACAAATCAACAAGTATTCATATGTTTATAAGCTTATGTTAGAGATTCATGAATATGTCTTTTAGTGTTCATCAAGATTAACAATGTATATCATCTTTTATCCAACAATATGTGAAGTAACAATGGGTTATGAGGGCCTTACTACTAGCACAAGGCTAGGGAAGAACACTTGATGTTGTAGATGGCAAATGTGGAGGATAAAAGCTAATGGGAGAGGTCCTTCAAGATTCACAAGCTCCACACTTCCTTAATCACCTTCTTACACCTTAGGATGGTCTTGGAATGGATGGACAATGTATGAAAATGATGGTGGTGCTTGGGTGGGTTTTGGCCGAGAATAGAGCCTGGGAGGAGGTGGAGTGGTGAAGGTGAAGGTGAAGTGTGGTGTGAGAATGAGAGCTCTAGGTCTAGTTATAACCATCTAACTCTTTTAACCAATGGATATCATGTTCCCATAGTACAAGCAAGATCTTCCACAAATCTTATAAAATCTAATGAGATCAAAGGAGATTTTGTTGTGATCAAGGGTGGGCCACACCCTTAATGATCGTAAATATGAGGGGGGGGGGGGTATTAGTTGGGTTTCAATGGTAAGTTAAGTGATTAGTTAGAATTCTAAGCATAATGGTTAGTGTTTATGTGTATTATGTGTTATATAGTATGTTAGGGTGTTCGGGGATCATAACTAGCTCAGAAACATTAAAACAATGCTTCTGGTAAAATTTTAGTGTTTCAGGTAGTGTCCGATTGTTCGGTTAATTCCCGGTTCGTTAAAGTGTCAAACCATACCGCTTAGTGATCTTTATGTATCCATTTGTAACACTTTTGATTCCCGACACTTAGGAAAGCATTCAGGACCATTTAGTCATATTTTTACATGTTACCAACTTGTTAAAATGCTGAATTTTGCTTAAATATGCAGAATTCAGCACTTTAAGTGGGTTTTTGGCACTTCCTGGCACTTAAACTATCACTTAGGCATGTAGTTTTGGGGTCCTTACTTCCCTACACACTATCCTAGTGTATCACTTGGTTCTGAGGTTCATTCTGTGTCTTAACATCATGTCTGTCTAAGTACTGAACTCCCGTCAGTGCTTTTAGTTTGTCTGATAATGGTGCCAACTCTGTTCTATGCATTTATTAGAACTATATCGTGTTGCATGTAGTAATGATAAAAGTCTTGCAACATGAAATGCCATTGTATGTACATAACAGTAATCAGAAATTCATTTGTCTTGTAAACTATACCATGCACAGTTCTTAAACACATATTACTGTCTAATTATTGTACGGAATGTACGAAAAAGTGAGAGTTGTCACATTCTTCCCCCGTTAAAAGAATTTTGTCCCGAAATTCAAGCGATGCCATCGGTCGCAGGGGAGTTGTGAATCAGATGTGGTCACTTAGGCTTAAATTTGTCTTCATGTACCCAAGTAAACTCTGGGCCATGATATGAATTCCAACGATTTCTGACAAATCAATTACGACTTCTCCGGGTCATGCGGACTCCCAGTCTGCAACCTTAACAGGTTCTATAGTAAATTGGAGTTTGTTTTTGACGTGAATCTTGTTTGGGAATAACGACTATTCCTTGAGTCAGACTCCTCTAAAGACTAGACACGTGGAATGTGTCGCGATCACTACTGATCTTTTCTGGAAGTTTCAGTTTGTGAGCAATGGTCCCGGTCCTTACCAGGATCTTGAAAGGTCTAATATACCGGGGGTCCAATCTTCCAAGTTTTCCAAATCGCACCACACCTTCCCAAGGCGAGGCTCCCATTAAAGCCATACTTCTTATCTCAAATTCCTAAGATTTCCGCCGCTCGATGGCGCAATCTGTCTGTATTCCGCGGACTGTCTTGATATGATCACATGTCGGAACGATCTTGCCTCTAATTTTTCCTGAACCAACTTGGGCCAGTAGATTCTTTATCTTCGGTCTCCGTTCAACACAACGGGGATCGACTTATTATGTTCCATCTAAAGCTTCACACGAAGCGGTTTAAACAGCGGTGTGATAAATTCTGTTGTAGGGAAACTCCACTAAGGGCAAGTGAGTGTTCCAACTTTTCATCAAAGTTTATCACACAAGTACGTAACATGTCCATACAGTCTGCATCATTCAGTATCTCAGTCCATCTTTGTTAATATTTAAGTTCTTACGATCAAAGGTGTGCTACAACCCTTGTGATCAGTAAAGGTCATGCAACGTTTTCTTATAGGTAATGACGTCAAGTTTGCGGCGCACAATTACTGTATCTAGATCAAGGTCTCTTCTCATGATCCCTTAATCAATGTGACGCGTATGCAATGGCGTGGTCTCGTTGCATCGACGCGCAATCGAGACTTTGTCGAGAAGTGTCACATAATTGCAACTCTAACTCCTTAGCTCTTGATTGCGGGGTTCGCATGAATCTCATTCTTATCCACCATGTATCCTAAAGTTCTTACCTTTCGAATTCAAAATCCGCCCTTCGACATTCTAGCACATAACTGTTCTTTCTCTAAAAGTCACAAGATAAATCGCAGATGTTGCTCACAACCTTCCTTGGTCGTTGGGCATATAAGAATGTAATCAATAAATATAATCTTGATCTATCTAGGTACGGATTACACACCCGATTCATGAGGTCTATGAATACTGCCGGTGCATGTGTTAAGTCAAACGGCACGTCAAGGAACTCGTAATGCTCAAAGCGAGTCCTTAAGGTCGTTTTAGGGATATTTTCTTCTTGTATTTTCCGTTGAGGACATCTTGGACTCAAGTCACTCCTTAAGTAGTAACTAGAATCTTACGGTTGGTCCAATCATGTTGCCAATCCTTGGCAAAAGGATACCGGTCCTTGATATCCAATTCTCTAAAGTTGATGAAAAATGCGAACTGTCGACTTTCTCCTCATGTCCTTAAATAAGGACACCATGTTCTTAATTCCATCTTGGAGTAGTAGCTGGGACCTTGTAGTTGGTTGACAAGTCATCGGTTCTTGGTAAGGGGTACCGATTCTTGTTGGTTAGTTTTCTATCTCCCTGTAATCCATGCGTAATACTTTTCTCCCTCATTAATCCCTCTGAGTTCCTCTCAGATTAGGCTATGTACGCGTGTAAAAGCTGTTGTCATGTTTCCTAACGAATAACACTGGGGCTTCCCAAGGTGAGAAACTCGGCCTGGTAGATTTCCTCTGTCTAGCAGCTCTCACAACTGCATCAGAGGCTCTTACATCTCAGACGAAACTAGTCGGTAAGGCGTCATTCGGTACTGGTGCCGCTCCTGGCACGAGGTTTATCCTAAACTCCTCTTGTCGCTGTGGAGGTATTCCTGGCAAATCTTCAGAAAAGGCTTCTGGAACTTCTTCCATCACAGGGATGTTCTCAGGCTCTGGCTCCTTGGTCTCCTTATTGGTAACATGAGCTAGAAAGGCTCTGCAGTCTACTCGGAGGCGCTTTTGCGTCTCTTCGACCAATGTGAGATGTCGCAGACCCACGGTCTTATGGGGCCTAGTACCCTTGCACCTAATGCAAGAAGGTTGTGTACTATAAGTGTTTCATCATTCGCAAGAGGGATGCGAGTGATTTTCCTTATAACGAACAACTTCAGCTCTATACTTGGATATCCAATCCTTGCTGACTACTACAACATGACTTCCCAAGTCAATGGTAATAGAAGGCTCCGGCCTTCTGAGTTCCCAAAATATAATCCTTAATCGCCTCGTCTGCTTTAACTAACCTTCTATATGCCCATTTCTAAGGAATTCGGGACGTCTATTCTACTCGAAACTAGGCCAAGTAGTTTCTTAAGTTCTAAGCATACAAGGTTAAAGTTGGTGCCAGTATTAATCAATAATAGATGCATAAGGTTGGTTAATAGGGAACGTACCCGTAACCGTATCTAGATCCTTGCGTGCTTCACGAGCTCCGATCGTGAAGACCCTTCCTTGCTTGGTTCTTCCTAGGGCAATCTTTCCTAAAGTGCCCTACTCCACCACACCTGTAGCAGCCTAGAATTTTTTCATTATCTCTTCCGTCCGGATCCTTCGCCTAACAGGCATCCTTGCTGTGCCCTTCCTTTCCACACTTTCCACACTTTGGCCTCAGACATCGACCTTCATGGTAAAAATTGCATTCCTCGCACCTCGGCTTAGTCCCCAAGTAAACCTTACCGCCAGCCTTATTAGTGGCTCCATAAGCTTTCCTGCCACGCGGCGGGTTCACTTCCTTTCTTTTGTTTGCTTTAGGGCTTCCATAGCTGACTTGGGTGCCTATCTTTAGGTTTGAAGACTTCCTTTTCTTGTTGCCTGATGACTCCACATGGGTCTCTTTCTTGTTATCTTCAGATTCCGAAAATTTTCCCATGCTCAGAGCTTCTTTAGTAAGAGTGACACTCAAATCGATAGCCTTTGTGATGGTTGGGGGCTTTGAGGTAGTAACCATGCTCCTAATTTGAGGTGCAAGTCCCCAAATGAATCGCTCAATCCTCTTGAATTCCGGCTTGACTAAGTAGGGGACGACCCTAGACAAGTCATGAAATCGTTGGACGTACTCAGAAATCTTCGGCCCGTCCATTTTCAAATTCCAGAACTCCACCTCAAGCTTCTGAATTTTAGTCCTAGAACAGTATTTCTTCTCCATCATTTCCTTGAGCTCGTCCTAGCTCAGTGCATGAGCAGCTTCGTCACCGAGGGTCTGAACCTGAAGGTTCCACCAAGAGAGTGCGCCATCCAAAAACAACCCTGAGATATAGGTAACACTCCGCTGGGGCGAACAGTTTCTCATTCTTAGAACGAAGTCAGTATTTTCTGCCTAACGAACAAATGCAAGGGCATCTCCTATGCCATCAAAATTCAATGGCTTGCAGTCCAGGAACTGTTTATAGGTGCAGCCAGTTGGAGGGTTATTTCCGGAAGGGCCACCGCTGTGTTCGGAGCGGAGGGCTTCATGTCATGCAATTGCCTGTGAGATGCGTTCTTGAAGCTCGGCTTCTGTCCTTGGTAACGTACTGGTGTTTGTGTCACGTCTGGGCGGCATTCTCTTCTGTCAAAAGGTATGGGGAAGGTAAGACAACATTCCATAATTGTCTATGAGGTACATAGTACCATAAACAAAGAGGTGATCACCCAATATCACATGCATATATAATCAACAAGGTATGAGTGAGGAGACAATTACTGAGCTTTCATATAAGCTTGGCAACTTGACTTATTGCTTGTAACAAAAAGAACTCGTGGTTACATCATCTTGGTCACACAAGTTTCATGATTTGAGAGTAGTAGTTATTTTCCTGCTACACTGGTTTTCTTAGGTCTTTAGCTTTACTGATGGGTATATTTTCCCAGAGATGGGGGTTGTTCATGTAAGGGTGATAGAGGGTGTAACGTCACTGAATCTTTCCCGCGTGTTAGCCATCTCCACTAGCTTACATATCGGTTTCCAAACGCCTCGTATACGGGTAGAAGTATCAGACACGAAGTAGACAAAGACCGGTTTCCTACTTTGTAAAGTGCTAAAGCAATGGCCTAGGTGTTGTTCTACCAGATGAAGGTGCGAACACCTATGGATTATTTCTGGAGGGATGGTGATCATTAGCCTGACCCGTAGAGTCCACCAGGATTTCCATCACTACAAGTCGTTATTACGTGGGCCCCCGTAATAATAAATTGTCTTGCATAGTTACCCCAATTTTCCTTCATCCAAGCAGATGATAAACCAAGGAGGGGACACTACTGTCCTTATACCTCTGACATGGAAAGGACCATTGCGGTGGTCCACGCGCTAACATTCGTTATCGTTACGTGCGAATAGGCACGATGATTAAACGAAATAGGAATATGGAGAATTCCTAGTAGTTGGAGGGGCACCTTTGAGATGAATACTTCATCTTCCTTGTCTGGTCAAGTGTGTTATCAATCTCGCTTCACAAAAGCCACAGGGACCTCGTCCCGCTGATAAAGAAGTTGTCCAAGGTTGCCGCCTCTGCCTCGCCTTCACTATCGTAGTCAGGCACCTTCACAATCGAGAGGGAAGAGCAGCCATCTCCTACGGAAACAAGCTTAGAATCTCGTTTGGTAATTACTCCAGTCATAAACGCGAGGTTGATAGCCTCATCGTGCAGGTTAAGAACAATAATAGGATTCAGAGGCGAAGGTATCTTGTTCACGTCAACAATTATTCCGTACACTTATTCGTATGTATATATCAATAAACAAGTATGTTACTTAGCATAAGCAGGAAAATAAATGCATCATATCACATATAACTCTCGTTTATCCTTTGGGGGGTCATTTTGTCTTTGGAAAGTCTAACTCATGTAGACTATGCCTTAGTTGGCACCTTAGTTTGGGGTATTCTCCTCCCTACTAATGTCCTTGCCTTGTCCTTTCTTTGAAAAATGTTTGACTCATGGATCTTGACGCTTACGTGAATGCAATGAAAAACCTTTTTGTAAAAATGTTTTTTGTGAGAGAGTCCTGGTGATTGTAGTCTAGACTCGTGAAGGAATCCTAGTTCACTACAATCGAAGCTCTGATACCAAACTGTCACACCCTGACTTTTGTGGAAGCGTATGATGTGTGACTGGTTTAGTATCATTGCATTCAATCATAATAAACAACTACATGATCAAAACGATGTTCATCCATCCATAAAATTTAAAGTATTACAAACACCAGTTACTTAAGTTTTAAAACACAACCTTCGACTAAGTCACAAACCAACAAAAGTGGATGACATCTAAACTTGAAATTTACTTCTAGAAACAAAACCCGCGCCCAAGATCCAACATGTTACCTGAAATACATGTAATTTTGGAAAACATCAACAAAAGTTGAGCGAGTTCATGCGTTTTGTGTGAGTAATGGCAAGCTTGTAAATCTTTGAGAGACTCATTTGAAAACAGGTATGAAAAGCATTTATGAACATATCAAATGATTGTTTTACAAGGACATTAAAGCACGTGAGGACATAGGGAGCACTCGAAATGAGTAGGCTTATACCCTCGACTATGTCAATTCGCCTTGACTATGTCAATTCGCCTTGACTATGTCAATTCGCCTTGACTATGTCAATTTACCTCGACTGGGACACCGAAGCACTCAAGTGGTCACAAGTACCATGAGTGGGGTTCGGCCGTACCCGTTAGATCTAACCTTCGTCCCTAATTAAGAATTAATGGCATTTCAAATTCAATCTACGCTCACATGATCTAATTAACTCATTTCATACAGTTTAAACATTCGTAACATGTATTCCACCCCCGAGAGTTATAAAACCAAAAACAGTTTAAGAAAAAAAGGGGGACATGAACTCACAGTTTTGCGTCTTCGGTACTCGTAACTCAAATCCCTTCAGCAAACACGACTACCTACAATGTGCTAGGGTCTATGAGACGAAGGGTCCGTGCCTTGCCTTAGTATTTACGTGTTTGAGTTACGTTCCTTTTATGCCTGAATATTATTCCAAATTATAATTACTTGTTAAAATAATATTTATTTTAACTTTAAATTATACTTGATTTTTGGAAGAATTGTTAAACAATATTTTTGTAGTAATACTTCTCAAGTATTTATATTCGTATTTCCTTCCCAAGGATAGGGTATCTCATCTATATCCATATTCTTGTATTTGTATATCTTGCCATGTACTGGCGTCGTATTCCAGTGTGTACGTATTTTCTAAATAAATATCGAATATATATTTTCAAAACAATATATTTTCAAGTCTCACTTAGAAAACATATATAAACTTATTTTATCCAAAAATAATGTACTTCAATGAAAGTATATATTTTTCCCAAAAATCACATACCTTCTAAATATTCAAGAAAATATATTTTTACTTCCAAAAATAATATATTTTCTCTTTGTTGAACATATAATATAACTTTTGTAATATTTACAAAAATCATATTTTCATTTCTTGTATCCAAAATATTATTTACCAAAAATATATTTATGACGGTATTTTCCGGAATATTTTGTAAGTTACGTTCTTGCGTTCGGTTTCGGTTTGTAAATATTTGTTTAGAAAATATTTTTCTAAGTGTTTATATTTTTTAGAAAATTTTGCCATAGTTTCCCCTAAAGATGGAGGTGTCCATGCTATCAAATCATATCATTTTCTTTTCAAAAATCATCACAAACAATCAACAATCAATCTACACTTACGAAGTGTTAAAACAAAGCTATCTACATAACAATCATGAACTTGAACTTTCATAAAAACTTGTAGCAACTTGGTAGTGTTTTTAGTAGACTTAGTTACCCTCCAAAATGTATTTACTTCTTTAAAAATCTCATTCTTGGAAGACTTAGGGGCTGTTTGGTAGCCTCTGAATGGTCATTAAGAGGCTACCTCTTAATGGAACCATTAAGAATTTTACCAATGAGAAAGTAGAAGAATGTGATATGTGATTATTTACCATTAAAAGGTTACCTCTTAACCATTCAGACTTGAGGTTACCTCTCATTCATTCAGAGGTTTTAAACCATTAAGAGGTAGTATCTGAATGGTCATTAAGAGGCTACCAAACAGCCCCTTAGGTGTTTACAACTTATTAGATGATTTTTCCAAAAATCATTCTTTTGAATTTTTCTTGTAAACATTGTATTCTTATACTTGTTTCAACACTAGAAACATGATTAGTTTCTTTAAAAACTGTGTTTATACAAATCTTGTTATTTAACCTGGTTTCTTTAGAGAAACTATTTTAGAAATCATCCACTCACAAGACTTGTATTTTGTTTAAATCATCATCATATGAAAACAACTTTTATCATTAAAGTTCATGTAAACATAAAGCATGATGATCTTGGTCTTTCACAAGATCATCACATTAACTTAGTAGATCATGTGTTTAATCACAATCTTGTAGGTTCCATATGATGTCTAACATCACTAACACTAATAATCAATCAACAAGAAGCAAATAAACTCAAATCAACAAGTATTCATATGTTAGAGATTCATGAATATGCCTTTTAGTGTTCATCAAGATTAATAATGTATATCATCTTTTATCCAACAATATGTGAAGTAACAAAGGGTTATGAGGGCCTTACTACTAGCACAAGGCTAGGGAAGAACTCTTGATGTTGTAGATGGCAAATGTGGAGGATAAAAGCTAATGGGAGAGGTCCTTCAAGATTCATAAGCTCAACACTTCCTTAATCACCTTCTTACACATTAGGATGGTCTTGGAATGGATGGACAATGGATGAAAATGATGGTGGTGCTTGGGTGGGTTTCGGCCGAGAATAGAGCAAGGGAGGAGGTGGAGTGGTGAAGGTGAAGTGTGGTGTGAGAATGAGAGCTCTATGTCTAGTTATAACCATCTAACTCTTTTAACCAATGGATATCATGTTCCCATAGTACAAGCAAGATCTTCCACAAATCTTATAAAATCTAATGAGATCAAATGAGATTTTGTTGTGATCAAGGGTGGGCCACACCCTTAATGACCGTAAATATGAGGGGGGGGGGGTATTAGTTGGGTTTCAATGGTAAGTTAAGTGATTCGTTAGAATTCTAAGCATAATGGTTAGTGTTTATGTGTATTATGTGTTATATAGTGTGTTAGGGTGTTCGGGGATCATAACTGGCTCAGAAACATTAAAACAATGCTTCTGGTAAAATTTTAGTGTTTCAGGTAGTGTCCGGTTGTTCGGTTAATTACTGGTTCGTTAAAGGGTCAAACCATACTACTTAGTGATCTTTATGTATCCTTTTGTAACACTTTTGATTCCCGACACTTAGGAAAGCATTCAGGACCATTTAGTCTTACTTTTACATGTTACCAACTTGTTAAAATGCTGAATTTTGCTTAAATATGCAGAATTCAGCACTTTAAGTGGGTTTTTGGCACTTCATGGCACTTAAACTCTCACTTAGGCATGTAGTTTTGGGGTCCTTACTTCCCTACACACTATCCTAGTGTATCACTTGGTTCTGAGGTTCATTCTGTGTCTTAACATCATGTCTGTCTAAGTACTGAACTCCCGTCAGTGCTTTTAGTTTGTCTGATAATGGTGCCAACTCTGTTCTATGCATTTATTAGAACTATATCGTGTTGCATGTAGTAATGATAAAAGTCTTGCAACATGAAATGCCATTGTATGTATATATCAGTAATCAGAAATTCATTTGTCTTGTAAACTATACCATGCACAGTTCTTAAACACATATTACTGTCTAATTATTGTACGGAATGTACGGAAAAGTGACAGTTGTCACACATATGATATGATGGAACTCTCTTTACTGGGTCTAATAGAAGAGGAAGCAAAACACTTTTTTTTGGGTGGTTATTTCAATCTTGAAGATCATATTACCTTCTTTATATGCTCAGATGACACTACAACGTGTTCCTTCAACATAGGGATGAATTAAATGAATTTAGTATTTATGAATTAAATGTATTTGGTAGTTATGTTGGTATCATTCTTGATTTGATGTTTGTTAGTGACCTTATTACGTTTGTATCCAAAAATTTCGTGTAGAAAATGTCATTCACGGCAACGCGCGAGTAGTGATACTAGGGAACGTTTCCTTTTCCTTTTCAAAGGAGGCAAGCAGTCACAATAAACAAAAGTCAATGGCAGTCACTTTGTAGAGTTGGTTTGTACTTGAAATAACTCGTCTTTTCTCATGACCAATTGTATGTTGCTTTATCAAGGGTAAAAACACGAGATGGAGTCAAACTACTAATACTTGACAACAACGGCAAACCTACAGAAAAAACAGCTGATGTGGTTAATAAATAGATTTTCAACGAATTGTGATCGTTGCATATTCATGTTTTCCAATTCGTCGTACTCTAATATATTCGTTTATGTTTTAACGTGTATAAAATCATAATATTTATGTCAACGGTGATAATGAAGATATTTTCTTTTAACAACCCGTGAAATTCACGGACACTTAAACTAGTATAAAATAAAACAATTCAAGGATAGTTGATCAAACAATTTTAAAAAGGGAAATAGTTTAGTTGACAACGGAGAAATAGGGTATCAAAGAAAATAAAAAGAGGGTAGCGGCTACTATGTTGAGCAAGGATATAATTAGGAGAAAACAAAGCAACCAATACGATAATTAGATCAAGAGTCTCCGTCCATGGAGATAAAAGGAGAAAATAGATAGTGTAGGGGCTAGTGTGTAGAATGGCGTCCTATATATGCCAATTTTTTAACCCTAGTTTGTAATATACAGAAAACTGTTTCAATACAATTTCAATAAGATTCAAACCCCAAATTAGTTCATTCTCTATACTAAACAACATGGTATCAGAGCAGTGTTGATTCTAACATTTTGTGTGACAACCTGAGTTTTCAAGGTCTTTCCTCGACACGCTACTTGTTTCACATTTGTGTTGCATAACTTGTTTGCCTTGTAATTGTGCACGTTTGTTATATGTTTGAGATGTTTGTTTGGGATCTTGTGTTAGTGTTTAGTATACGATTTATGTATTTGAGGTGTTTAATTATATAAACTTGTGAACTGCTTAAGAGTTAGGAACTATCTCGACGAAACCTAGGAGTTTCGTCACAAACCATCTCAGCGAAACATTGGAGTTTCACCACACCTCACCCGACGAAACCTAGGAGTTTCGTCATGGCCATCACGACAAAACATGGAGTTTCGTCGACCCAGGTTATTCCGAAGCCCATTAAGGGCCCAACACTTTCTACGCGCATATATAACGAGGTAGGGTTACGCCCCGCTTGCAGTATGCACATATAATGTATATATGTGTGGGCGCTCGGGGGGCAAAAGCAAAAGTGCACTAATTTTTAACGTTATTTTACTAATTTCGTGAAAATAACGTTAAAAGAGGGGATTGTTAATCATGCATCATGTGGTGGCGTTGATAGCCGAAAGACAAGGGGGTACATGCACCAATTGGCGCTTGTCTCAATTGCTGAGTGTTATGTGCCTTATGTCCAAGGCTTGATGCAAAACCACAATCGAGCCGGGGGTCTCATTGGAAGCAGCCTCTCTATTCCTACGGGGTAGAGGTAAGGCTGTCTACATCCCACCCTCCTCAGACCCTACCTTAGCTTTTGCTATTGGTGGGATATACTGAGTACGATGATGATGATGATGACATAATTGATCGATTTGCAAACCCTAGGCTCTCCTCCCCAATCTCGCACGCGACAGCAATCACCAACCTCCTCTCGAATTCTTGCAAGTTCATCTCGAAATCGGTTAGTGTGCAATTACCTGATTAGACTTATTTGTTTACTGTTTGATTGTTGGTATGATGATAGAGGGCCACTGTGAATTAGGATCTTGTTAGAGATTGTACCTTTATATGTTGTCAATTAGGGTTGATGTTCCGTTGTTAGTTCCTTGGATTAGAACTTACAGATCTAGACCTGTATAATTTGTATTCATTCATGATTTATTGAGTTGATGTTCCTGTTTGATATTGCATGTTATCAGTTGTTATGTATAGTTAATGGATCGATGATATGGATGTGTGCATGATGATGATCTGGTAATCTAGAGTTCATGTCTAAGGTTGCTTGTTTGATGTGCTTTGGGGAAATTGGGAAGTGTTTACGGGTTTTACGGGAGTAGTTTAGACAAATGATTGAAACTGTTAATATGTTCGATGAAACCTGAGGGTTTCGCCACACATATTGTCGATGAAACTCTTGGGGGTTTCGCCACTTGCTCTGTCGACGAAACTCAGCGGAGTTTCGCCATCCTCATGACGACGAAACATCTTGGTGTTTCGTCACCCAACTGATCGATAAAAGGCCTTGAGGTTTCGTCGCTCTAAATGTCACCACATCAGCAGACTGTGGTCTAGTATGTGCGTGGTAATGTATGACTCTGTTACTGGTTATTACTGTCCGTTAGTTGACTGTGAAACCTGAGTTGATTTGAATAGCACACTTAACTAATGATTTCTATTGTGAATCATGCATGAGAATAGTGGAGTCTTATGAACTGGAATGACTGCTAAGATGTTCGAATGCACATTGTGATAGTATGTTATACGTGAACTTTGTGAATGTAAACTGATTTCATATGTATGCATAATATAGGCGTTGACTGATTAACTGTGAACAAGTAGATTAACAAAACGAGCAAACCAAGGTGAGTTCACACTTTTCATAAGGCATGGGATTCCCTGTGACATCTGTGCTTGTAATCATTGTAAACAGTTCAGTTATCAATGAAATAAAGTTATTTGATCCCAATGTTTGTTTGTTTATGTTTGATGTTTTTTATGTTTTGACTTTTATTCAATTTCAAACTCTATATCGCTTTCTGGAGAATTATACGCAAACTGGTGTGTAAACGTAATCAGTTTAACGCAAAAAATACTCCGGAACATCAGCATATGCTTAACATACCTTAAATAACCTTTACATAACTTATAAATAAGTTCCGAAGGCTTTGGTATGGCAAAATCAAGTCTATTCGCTTACAGGGACTAAATTCGACAAAACTGCGAAAGTATGCCGATTTGAACTGTAACGAACATTCCGGAACTTGATCATAAGTTAAACACACCCTAAATACCCTTTACATAGCTTAGAAATAGGCTTTGAGGTGTTCGGTGTGCTAAAATAAACTTTATGCTCATTCAGGGACTAAAAGCGTCAAAAAGTGCATAAGTTTGCATATTCGCGCATAACTTACGTTCTGAATACATCCGGACATCCAAAAATTTATGTAAGCATTAAAATATTTTATTTTAGTGTTTCGCATAAGAAAAATCCATTCGTCGCGCAATTTGGATCGTTTTTCGCGCTTGTGCGCATTCTGTCGTAATTAACCGAACGACGCAACCGTACGGCCAAAGGAACCGACATGCGACATATTTTTGAGCATATTTTAAGTTCCCTATACTTTAACTTCATATTTGAGCCTTTAAGTGAGGTTAACAGGGCTTAAACGTGTCAAAACGCATCAAGAATCAAGTTCGGAGACTCATGGGCCTGTTCTGCCATTTTACAAAGTTTGCTGACCTGCAGGGTCCTTACGGACCGTATGCCCTTCTCCTTGCGGTCAGTAAGCAGGTCCCAGATCAGCAAAAGTGTTTTCCAGCTTGATCTAGCTGTTACACACCTTTGCACCCGGTTTCTTTGATTCTATGTGCTTGTTTTGGATGCCCATGGGTTCAGAAATCAGTGGGTATGCAGTGTAGGGCCAAGATCATTCCCTCTTCTCCAAGAAATGATCATAACGGTTCTACGAAAACTATAAATAACCCTCCATAGTTCACTTACAACCCATAATTTGAATCTGATTTAAGTTCTCCAAGTGGAAGTATATGCTTCCTGCCTGAGAGAAAATCGGATCAAATCTTGCGGGGACCTTCTGTAAGTGTTCTTTCGTTCTTTTCATTCATTTTAGCGTTAAAGTCAAACTGCGTTTGACTTTCTGCATTAACCAGTTTATTGTCAATGTGAAGTTCGTTTGAACTTCATAATGTGAGCGTAATCACGATGGTTATAGTCTCTAGTGACTATACCTACTGATTACCACGTTATCTAGGCTCAGTGACGAGTCGTAGTTTCGGCCAAAATGCATATTTGTGCGTATTTTGTAACCAAACTACTATTGGGTATTAAAACCGTTTGTTTTGATACTAAAACTTGTTTTCTAACTTAACTAAACATGTTTTAGCATGTTTAGCTCGTCACTTTTAGATTTGTGCTTATCTAGGGTCGTAAAGGTAAGCGATCTAATCAATCGCTTATACTTTCGAACCCGACCCATTTGGTCGATCATTAGGATCCGACCAAACACTTTAGGTGACCATATTTGTATTGGGAATAACCTTCTGTCACACCCTTGTATTTCCACGTATTATCGGTGGGCCCGGTAGGGAGTATCGTGACGTAGTCGATATCATCATAGTCAAACAACACAATTTAAATGCACAGCGGAAGCAAAATGTATAAAATCATATTACAACCCGAATAAATAGTAATATCAATGTATTACAACGGACTGTAAAGGATGGATCCACAGGCGGATCTTAAAACATAAACATTGTTTAACAGACTTTAGACGCCTAGAACTTGCAAGATTCCTTATTAACGCCCTGAGCTTCGAGCCAATTACGTTCAGTACCTGTCACTTAACCTTTTTGTAAAATACGTCAGTTTGCACTGGTAAATACAATTAACCGACTCATTTTAAAAAGAGTTTAAGAAAATTGATTTAGATGCACCAGGCACAAAAATATCTTTTATAACTTGGGACAATTATATAAAAGTAATCTTGTATACAGATTTACATGTTCGTTATACGTTCAGGGCCCGATGTATAAACCGAGTCAAGATTAACAGACATGCCACAAGTATAGGCCAACAAGAGAGTGAGATACCGTTTCCCTTATGCAACTGACAGGTGTATGCCTACACCCCGTGCTTAAGACATGGCCATTTTATTATAATGATGCCAAGGATATCCGGGACATGGTCATTAACCCCTAAAGGCTTTTATTTCAAACAATACAGATTAAAACGGGTTACCTCAATAATTTAACCACAATATGATTAAACATTCAATACCCGACCAAGCGGTATTATTATAATACCGTATCCCAAGCCCGTATAGGGAAAACAAGTTAAGAGTATTTACCTGAGCTTAAAAATGAAATTTATACTCAGCCGTATATCCTAATCAGCAAGCACAAGTACCTTTACTGGGGCTCTTAATCAAGGTCCTAAGCACGACTAATGATCACTAGGAAAGGTGCTTGAGCTCCAAAATACTCCAGAAGTGAAGTTGTGAAGTTGCAAGTGAATGTGATCAAATGGTGCATCAAAGAATTTCTTATATAGGGACTTTAATCCCACAAGATCATGCCAAACAAAGTCTATGGATGTTATGGGATTATTCCAAGTGTCCCTAGGCCCTTCTAAATCATTAGACAAGCCCTTAGAATCAAGAAATGGCAAATTGAGGCGGTGTAACCGGCTGGAACAGGCAGCTACCTGTGTTTTCTGTATCTGGCAAGCGTATACGGACCATATGAGGTCCTGTATACGGTCCGTAAGGACCTGTTCAGCACATGCCTACTTTCCTTTGTTGACAGTTTTGGCCCCTGCATTTCCAAATGTCCTTTTTGACACATCTAAGGCCCGTTAAATCATTTTTAAGGCCCTACAATGATGCCTAAACATGGGGAACATGAAACATGCTCAAAAACATGTCGGATGTCTGTTAATTACGACGAAACACGGACGGACGCGAAAAACGATCTAAACGACGTGACGAATGGAATTTTATCAAGCCAAGAACTAAAATAAAATATTTTAATGATTACATAAGTTTTTGGATGTCCGGATATATTCAGAACATGAGATATGCGCGAAAGTGCAAACTTGTGTACTTTTTGACATTTTTAGTCCCTGCATGACTTAAAAGTTTATTTTTGCGCACCGAACACCTCTAGGCCTATAACTAAGCTATGTAAAGGATATTTAGGTCATGTTTAACTTATGATCATATTCTGGAAGGTTCGATACCATACGAATCGGTATACTTTTGTAGTTTGACGCAAATAGTCCCTTTAATGCGCGAACTTGCGCATATCATCATTTAATAGTATCGAAGCCTTATCTAACCCATATTAGGTATTTATGAGAGTATTATAAAACATCACAATGCTTAGGGTTTGCTAAAAGGTCATTCAGAGGTATAATTAAACATATTGACACTTTTAACCCCTTATATTTGCAAAGTTGCGCGTAACGCCACTTAAAGGCATAAAAGCCTCAGACGGCCAACGATTGGCATTCCTGAGAGTATAATAAATTATCATGAAGCTCTCGGATTGTTAAAAGGTTACTCAGAGGTAAGAATTAACATGTTGACGCTTTTAACCCTTTATTGCGCAAACTTTCAATTAATTACGCAAACGGCTACACTTGATCAACAAGTGGCTCATTTGTGAATATAAAACCATAAAAGGTTATTCAGAAACTTATTTTTGGTATGTTAATACTTCCAGTTCTTTCATAATTAATGTTTTTCGATTTTTTGAAAAATTAATCCCTTAAATTCAAGGTTTGACTTTATTAGGGTTTATTACACGTGTCAATACATTATTGGACGTGATTTTACGAGGTGTTACATCCTCACCCCTTTAAAAGAAATCTCGACCTCGAGATTTGCTAAAATGATGGAAGTACTTTTTGTTGCATAGCGGACTTAACTCTTATAGCATATCTGGGGCCTCTCCAAGCACCCAATTTTGACCTCTATAGGTACATGTATCCTTTTTGGAGCTCTTTAACCTATCGATCCTTAATTGATACGGGTTTTCACATCAGATCATAATTTTCATTAATCTGCATATCATTATGTGATAATGCGACTCAACTTATCGATGATACATATCCTTAAATCATCAGTGTGGGTCACATTGCGAGCTCCACTAAGCTTCTTATATAGGTTTTAGCTTATAGGCTATTGACCTTTGTTGCATTTGATTTCCCGAATGTTCCTATATATCTACGGTCTAACTTACCCTAGGAAATTTAAGATTTAGCACACCCTTCTTAGGGCGATACCTTCGATTGAACCTTATTCCTTATTAAGGACTTAAGAAGGTTGCGACTTTTATCAATCCTCAATTTTTCTGCCGATTACTGGCAACTTTAAGATGATTATAAATTCGAATGATCTTATTTGTTGTTTCCAATGCAACTTTTAGATCTTGTTAATTGGACTTACCACTCTATTGTTCTAACAATAGATGTTTAACATTTCATTTACACAAGGTCTCCAAAGGAGCAACCTTGATACCTACACAATAATTGTTATAGAAAAACTTATTTTATGGTGAGATGGTTATTCCAACCATTGCTTAAGACTAATCTTAAGGAATAGCTAATCCTTACAGCTAGTCAAATAAATCGACGATCCTGGGCAGCTGATGGTGATTCTTAATTGTTGCCTAAATAGGGTTGCGGTAATTAATGCATAAGCAAAATGAACCGTCTTTCTTATTTAGCAATATCAAACTCTCGGAATATTGAGTTAGGCTATATGAATCCTCTATTTTAAAACTTACTTAATCAGGGTTTTGATTCCTCCAAAGATGGTACTAGCCATTTAGGAGATTTCATAATGATACAGCCCTACATGGGATATAAATCTTAACTCTACTTGCCTCTCAGGAGGTAAACAGGGTAATCTTTGGAGAAGACAATCAAGACACATGGAGATTACAGAGATTTTCCAAATCTCATGCTCCAGTTCATCTATCCGTGTCTGTGTCAGATAAGTGGCACATTTATGTTACGAGTCCATAGATTCCTTAATCAGGGACACTTACTTGGACAACTCCATTCTAGATATCTTCTTTGAATACCATTAGCTGACTTTAATGCCGTATGACCATTGGAATATCCTGTGATTCCATGCATTAAACCTCCATACTGATCAGGCATGGAAGCAATCTATGGAACATATTAAGATACACCAATCCTCATATGGCGCTTTTATCATACCATTTGGTATTCATAATCAATAGGGATCAAAGAGATATCAATTTCATATGATGACGTACTTTATCGGGAGAGAGGGTACATTAGGACTTTACGATTGAAGATTTCTGACAGGAGTAAAAGAAATGGAAACTATGATTTTCATTTGTAAGTTTTACCTTACACCTAATCTCTGAGGTTCTAATGGAAGGCTTTAAAAGTTTGTTATGCTTACCATCTACGAAGGATATATTGGCATCCTATACAAAATAGAACTCTTGGCATTTATTCTACTTCATATTTTATGCTTAGGGTTCTAACAGGCAGATTTATAACTTACAAATTTATTATCCACAATCTACTTATCTGTACTCGAATCAAAAACTCTTGCATATACATTATTGATAAGGACGTACCGGTTATAACATTGTCATCTTGCATGGCCTCTTCTGCCCCCATCCGAAAGACCCTAGCGTTGGTCTCCTTAACTTTTTCAAGTTTCTTTGCATATTTTGGGCAATTTGATTTGATATGCCCCTTCTCGTTACAGTTGTAACAAGTCGCATCTCCTATCTTCTTGCATTCTAATGTTCTATGCTCACTAGATTTGCAGATCCCACAAGCCCTAGGTTGTGATTGGGATTTTGATTCGAACCTGCACTTCCCATAATGGTGCTTCTTGCAGGTCTTGCATACAGGTTTCTCGTTGGGCTTTTGTTTACCCTTTTTCTTAGAACTCTGGGAGTTATCTTCCCTCTGTTTCCTTTTTAGCTCATCCTTTGCATTTGAGGGATGAACAAGATCCTCCTTATGAGTAAGGAAATGTGGTCCTAGATAAAATTTGGAGCGAGTAGCATGGGGCTCCTTGAACTTTTTCACGGCCCTCTTCACAGCTTTTCCAAAAGCTGCGTCTATCATAATTTGAAGAACATCCTTGGAAATTCTAAGCTTCACAATTGTGGCATCATTAGCATGTGTCGCATTATCCATAACACGATCAACGACTGTAACATCTGTGCTTGTAATCATTGTGAACAGTTCAATTATCAATAAAACAATGTTATTTGATCCCAATGTTAGTTTTGTTATGTTTTACATTTTTCATGTTTTGACTTTTGTTCAATTTCAAACTCTATATCGCTTTCTGGAGAGTTATACGTCAGCTGGTGCATAAACATAATCAGTTTAATGCGACAAATACTCCGAAACATCAACATATACTTAACATACCTTAAATAACCTTTACATAACTTAGAAATAAGTTTTGAAGGCTTTGGTATGGCAAAAACAAGTTAATTCGCTTACAGGGACTAAACTTGACAAACTACGAAAGCATGCCAATTCGTACTGGAACAGACATTCCGGAATATGACCATAAGTTAAACACGCCTTAAATATCCTTTATATAGCTTAGAAATAGGCTTTGAGGGGTTCGGTGTGCTAAAATAAACTTTTGGGTCATTCAGGGACTAAAAGCGTCAGAAAGTGCATAAGTTTGCACTTTCGCGCATAACTTACGTTCTGAATACATCCGGACTTCCAAAAATTTATGTAAGCACTAAAATATTTTATTTTAGTGTTTGGCATGAGAAAAATCCATTCGTCACGCAATTTGGATCGTTTTTCGCGCTTGCGCGCATTCCGTCGTAATTAAGCGAACATCGCGATCGTACGACCAAACGAACCAACATCCGGCATATTTTTGAGCATGTTTCATGTCCAAAATGTTTAGGCATCATTTTAGAGCCTTAAAGTGGGATTTACAGGCCTTAGAAGTGTCAGAAATGGCTTTAAACACCAATAGGGACCTAAACTGTCAATTCAGCAAAGTTTCTTCTGTTCAGACAGGCCAGGCGGCCCGCGTAAAATCCTAGTGTATCCTTACGCGGCCCGCGTCAGACTCCCAGACCAGATTCAATGTTTAAACAGCCTGTTATCAGCTGTTATGCACTCCTAATCCTCTTGCACATGGTATTTCTCAATACTAGGGGCTCAAATGGTTTTGTAAAACCATGTTCTTGAGGTGTATGGCCAAGATCAAAGCACGGTTTCCAAGAAACGATCTTAACGGCTCTCCGAAAACTATAAATACCCCCCCATGTCTTGATCAAAACCCACTTGATTTTCTTGAGAGTTCTCTAAGTTGAAGTAAAACCACTTCATACCTAAGAATACTTGAGAAATCAAAGCTTTCGGGGACCCTTTGTAAGTATTCCTTCGTTCTTTTATTGCTTTTCGAGTCCGAAAGTCAAACTTTGTTTGAATTTCTACATTGACCAGTTTATGGTCAATGCGAAGTTCGGTTGAACTTCGCAACGTGAGCGTAATCACGATGGCTATAGTCCCTAGTGACTATGCCTACTGATTACCACGTTGTCTAGGGTCGTAAGGGTAAGCGATCTAATAAATCGCTTATACCTTCGAACCCGACCCATTTGGTCGATCATTAGGATCCGACCAAACACATTAGGTGACCATAGCACATAGGGAATAACCTTCCGAGGATATACCTTATGGTCACATTGTTTAAGTAGTTGTATGATAGGTAGTTTATATGCCTTAGGTAAATTACCAAAATACCCCTTTGACGCCATAATTCATTTTAAACATATGTAACATAACTTTTGACATCTAAACTGATTTGGTGACAATATTAGGCATGTTAAGGCATATTCTACTTATCATAGGACTAGTTAGGCGTTCCGAATGCGTTTTACGCGAACGACGCGTTAAAGTAGCATAAGCTACCTAAACGGGTCGTAATGGGTCATAAGCACGTAGGTTAGGTTTCATTTATTATGTAGGCTTTGTTAAAACATATCGCATGAGTTCCAACACTCATTTGGTTTACAAGACCTCGTTCTGTCCGATCCTCCGATCTAGGTCCGGTTGATTAACATAGTTGTCTATATTAGGTACCGTTTGATATCCGTGATCTCTAGCATTGTTTGGTTGTTACTCAAGGACTACTAAGCAATCTCAAGTGAGTAGATAGACCCCTCTTTTACTGTTTTCCAAACATTTTGGGGTGAAACACATGTGCCTACTTGTTACTTTCGTGCCTTTCATGCTTTCATATCATATGCTTGTTATGTTCATTAGTACATTATAGTACATGATTTCATTACATTTTATGCTATGTATGTCCATTGTGTGCATACTTAGTACATCGTTTCACATTACATTTCATGCTATGTATGTCCATTGTGTGCATACTTAGTACAATGTTTTACATTACATTTCATGCTATGTTTGTCCATTGTGTGCATACTTAGTACATTGTTTTACATTACATTTCATGCTATGTATGTCCATTGTGTGCATACTTAGTGCATTGTTTTACATTACATTTCACACTATGTATGTTCATTTGATTACATACTTAGTGCATTGTTTTCACATGCTTACATTTTTTGTATGACATTTGGTTTGTTCAAATGGGACAATATACATTCATTAACATTGATCACGCCGTTCGTTAGTAGGTAGTGGTACCATAGGAATTGACAACTCCCGTTCCTGAACCCTAGGTTTGTTTGGGTGGAAGGAATGATCGAATTCGATAAACATAACACAGATAAACCTTTAATTTGTTTAAAGGACTATCACCACAGTCACAAGGCTTGGATGTATGCATTTTCACAATACCGCATAGATGTTTGTATCAATATAGCATGCATTGTTCCACAAAACATAACTTTGACTTAAACTATGTTTAATTCAATACCCTGTTTTTGTGCATTTTACCTATGGTTTAGTTGATATATTTCACATACCATACATGACATTTTTGGATACACATTATATGACTTACATGCAACATAAACATTTTTGACATTGATATACACATTTGGTGATTTACATTAGACATGGACATTTTGATATGGTTTACACAATAACACTTGACAATTGAATTATACATGAACAATTTACATTGGTGGTTGGTTTGGGTAAATGATTTGAGTAACGAGGCGTGTGTAATATGATACAGACATGGTGGATACGCCACTGGTACTTCCTATATATAAGTGTTTGTATAATATTACATATCGTAGCGTTATTTAAATCATTTCAGCATAGACATATTACATTTTACACAAATAACATATTTTTCACTAGACATTGTTTTACAAAACAGTTTATTTTATACAACTCATTTTAATTGGTTATTTCATTAACCATACACCTTTCTTTTATATAACCGGATTTCTTATCGAGTTTTCATATGATTTATAAAAGAAAACACTTAACAAGATTCATGACTAATTTTTATTAAACCTTTCTTCTAAAACCCAAGTCATGAATCCTATTTTCACAAAACCTATGTATCTCACAGGCATTTTTATGCTGACGTACCTATTTTCACATGTGTTTTCAGGAGCTTTTGCATAGGATGATGAACGTGACACTAGGGCGGACCTGTGCCTTAGAGACATAAAACGAAGATAGACTTAGTTTAATTATGTTATGTACTCTTTGTTTCCTGTTTAAGACAATGTAACTCTTATGTTGATAAATAAAACATAACTTTAATTTCCATGCTTGTGAAACAATAATTCTGTTACAACACTCCCCGACGTTTTCCGCCACGTTTTGTTTCAGAGCCAATGGTTATAGGGAATTAGGTTATTAGTAATTCTTTGACCTAGACTATAACCTTTCTAGGACCCTAACACAAGTTATCTTGTGTTTAGATCTTAAAACATGCACATCACCTATCCTTAGGTGATTATCAAAACAAGAACCCAATTTTCCGAAACGATTTTTGAAAAACAATCTTCTGTTTTTGAATGATTTATTACAAGGTTTTGAACCCTCTGTTATAAGGTTTTGAACCCCTTTGAATTTTCAAAAATCTCGGCAAGGTTTTGGGTTTTAAATAGTGTGAACACGTGCAAACTGGAAGAGTGAATGCCTGTACCATGGGTTTTCTGTCTAAGGCTAGAGTGTTCGTACAAATCCACATAATCGGACCAGTCACTCTTACTTGGGAACTCTTGGGGTGAGTGTTCACTTATAGGCGAGCATGTCTTCGCGATGCATTATTTTTCACCCATTTACTTTGATTAGTCACTGTGTGTCGTTTGTTTGCTTTGTGATGCGGACGAATGACCACCATCTTTGCTGTTGACAATTTTTGTATCATCTCATTCTTTTCATCCAATCATCTCACTCGTTTCCTTTCATGTTTCCTCTTTTAGAATGCCTCCTCGACGCGAAAACCAGATAGTGACCGCCGAACTGGCAGAAATCATTGCACAGCAAATGGCTGCTCAATTCCCAAACCTCTTTGCTCAATGGAACCAAGCCAACAACAACAACAATGCTCCATGCAAATTCAAGGATTTTAACTCGGCTAAACCACTCAAGTTTAGTGGTTCTGAGGGAGCGACTGGGCTTCTTCAATGGTTCGAGAGCATTGAGAATACTTTCCGTCACGTGCAGTGTCCTGATAATCGCAAGGTCGAGTTTTCTTCGAGTGTGTTTCAGAAGAGGGCTCTTACATGGTGGAATGGGGTAATGAGAGACCGTGGTGCAGAAGTTGCTCTAGCACAAACATCGGCTGAACTTAGGGCCCTTATGATGAGGGAGTTCTGTCCTCGTCATGAATAGCGAGCTATGGAGAAGGAGTTTGATGACTTGAAACAAGACAGTGGCGAACACAGGGCGTATACTGATAGGTTTGAGGAGTTGAGTCTGCTTTGCCCGACTATGGTTACCCCACTCGACAAGGCTATTGAAAGGTACATCGATGGTCTACCTGACTCAGTACAAGACATCATTACTGGTAGTAACCCTACCACACTCCGTCAGGCGATCGAGTTAGCATCGACATTGACTGAGTCGCAGGTTCGAAAGGGAAAACTGCACAAAAAGGGTGACAAGGGTAAGAAGAAGGCGTCTGACAAAGAAGATAGCAAGAAAGGTCAAAACAAGAAGGGAAGGGATTATGGTTCCTTAAGGGGGTCAAGGAAGCGTAAGGCTTCCCAAAATTTTGCTGTCACTGCCCAAGCTAACCAGGCAGCTCCCAACCAACCCGCACAGCCTCCAGCAAAGAAACCTTATGCAGGAAATGCACCTTTGTGCAATAGATGCAACAGTCACCATCAGCCGCAATTTCCGTGCCGTTTCTGTACTAACTGTGGGAAGTCAGGTCATCTTGCTGGTGTTTGTCGTTTTGCTCAGAATCGGGCAGTTCAGAACCCGACTCAACGAGTTGCTCAGCCTCCTGCTCTGCAACAGGGTCAAGCTGCATGACCACACTACCCCCTAGGTTCTTGTTACAATTGTGGGGATCTGACCCACTACCGTAATCAGTGTCCAAGATTGGTGAATGCTAATCCAAATCAGAATCAGGCTCAGGCTCGAGGTCGAGTCTTCAACATGAATGCACAAGAGGCACAAGCAGAAAATGAAGTGGTGAACGGTACGTTCTTTATTAATAATCAGCCTGCATCTGTTCTTTTTTATTCGGGTGCCGATAAGAGTTTTGTGTCATTATCTTTTGAGCCATTGCTTCGCGTGTCTAGAATGAGACTAGGTAAACCCTTGACAGTAGAAGTTGCTAGTGGTGAACCCATTATTCTTGATTCTGTTCTTCGCAACTGCCAGTTGAACCTTAACGACCATCTTTTTCCTATTGACCTCACGCCTATGCAACTTGGAAGCTTCGACGTTATTGTGGGTATGGATTGGTTAGCCAAGCATCGCGCAGAGGTAGTTTGTTTTGAGAAGATTGTTCGTGTGCCGCTTTCGACAGGCGAGATCCTACAGGTTCGTGGTGAGAAACCTGCTGGTGGTCTCAAACTCATGTCTTGTTTTAAAGCTTGGAAGTATCTGCGAAAGAATTATGTGGCCTTCTTGGCACATGTCACAGCAGATAAAGGCAAAGGTAAGTCTATCCAAGATATTCCTGTTGTTAGGAATTATCCCGAAGTTTTCCCTGAAGATTTACCTGGTCTACCTCCAGCACGCCAAGTCGAGTTCCGTATTGATCTCGTACCTGATGCAAATCCCATTGCCAGAGCTCCATATCGTCTTGCACCGTCTGAGATGCAGGAGTTGTCTAAGCAGTTGCAGGAGCTCTCTGACAAAGGTTTTATCCGTCCTAGCTTTTCACCTTGGGGTGCTCCCGTTCTTTTTGTCAAGAAGAAGGATGGATCTTTTAGGGTGTGTATCGATTATCGTGAGCTTAACAAGCTTACCATCAAGAATCGATATCCCCTACCTCGCATCGATGATCTCTTCGATCAGTTACAGGGCGCTTCTTATTTTTCGAAGATTGATCTACGTTCTGGATATCATCAACTTCGTGTGCATGAAGAAGATATTCCCAAGACAGTGTTCCGCACTCGTTATGGGCATTATGAGTTCACAGTCATGACATTCGGTTTGACTAATGCTCCTGCTGTTTTCATGGACTTAATGAATAGGGTCTGCAAGCCTTATTTGGATCAGTTCGTCATTGTTTTTATTGACGACATCTTGATTTATTCTAAGACGCGAGCTGATCATGAGCAACATCTTCGTCTTACTTTGGAACTCCTAAAGAAAGAGCAACTTTTTGCCAAATTCTCCAAATGCGAATTTTGGCTTAAAGAAGTTCAATTTTTGGGGCATATTGTCAAAGAACAAGGTATTCATGTAGATCCCTCCAAGATCAGTGCGATTAAGGATTGGGATACACCTTCTACTCCTACTGAAGTTCGTTCTTTTCTTGGTCTAGCGGGTTATTATCGCCGCTTCATTGAAAATTTCTCGAAGATTGCAGTTCCTCTAACTGCTCTAACTCAGAAGAACAAACCCTTTGATTGGGGATTCAAATAAGAGGAAGCTTTTCAAAACTTGAAGCAAAAACTTTGCGACGCGCCTGTTCTGACTTTGCCTGAGGGCAATGATGATTTTGTCGTTTATTGCGATGCATCTAAATTGGGTCTTGGTTGTGTTCTGATGCAAAGGAACAAAGTCATAGCCTACGCATCAAGACAATTGAAGATACATGAGAAAAACTACACCACTCATGATCTTGAGTTGGGTGCAGTTATCTTCGCTCTTAAGATCTGGAGACACTATTTGTACAGAACAAAATGTGTGGTTTTCACGGACCACAAAAGTCTTCAACATATCTTCAATCAGAAAGAACTCAACATGAGGCAACGACGTTGGGTTGAGCTTCTAAACGACTATGACTGCGAAATTCGCTACCATCCTGGTAAGGCGAATGTCGTAGCCGATGCATTGAGTCGTAAGGAACGTACTAAGCTTCATTGTGTTCGTGTTCAATCTGATATTCAAGCTCGATCCGATATCCAAGCACGCATTTCTCAGGCTCAACAATCTTGTGTTTCACAAGGTTTGATGGATAAGGAATTTCCCTACCACATAACACCTGATCTAGAACTGAAGGACAATGGATCGTATTACTTCATGGACCGTTTGTGGGTCCCAAGCCAAGATAACCTTCGCACCTTGCTTATGGATGAAGCCCATAAGTCTCGTTATTTTGTTCATCCTGGCTCAGATAAGATGTATAAGGATCTTCGTATTCAGTATTGGTGGCCTGGTATGAAGAAAGACATTGCTTTATATGTATCAAAATGCCTTACTTGTCTCAAGGTTAAGGCTGAACATCAACGTCCTTCGGGTTTATTGGTGCAACCAGAGATCCCAGTTTGGAAATGGGAAAACATCACTATGGATCTCATTACCAAACTTCCGCGCACAAAGAAAGGTCATGATGCCATCTGGGTAGTTGTTGATCGTCTTACTAAGTCAGCGCATTTCTTGCCAATCCGTGAGGATTTTTCTATTGACAAACTTGCTAAAATCTATGTGGATGAAATTGTAGCTCGACATGGTGTTCCTTTGAACATCATTTCTGACAGAGACGCTCGTTTCACTTCTTATTTTTGGAGAACCATGCAATCTGCTATGGGGACCCAACTTAATCTGAGCACAGCTTATCATCCGCAAACAGAAGGTCAATCTGAAAGAACAATCCAGACACTGGAGGATATGCTTAGAGCTTGTGTGATTGATTTTGGTGGTAGTTGGGATTCACATCTTCCGTTAATTGAATTCTCCTACAACAACAGTTAACACACCAGCATCAAAATGGCTCCTTTCGAAGCTCTCTATGGTCGAAAATGTCGTTCACCAGTCTGCTGGAATGAGATCGGCGAGGCTCAGCTTACTGGACCTGCCCTCATTTTAGAGACAACTGATAAGATTAAGAAAGTTCGTGATAACCTTCAGACAGCTAGAAGCCATCAAAAGAGTTACGCGGACCCAAAACGCAAGCCCTTGGAATTTCAAGTCGGTGATCGTGTATTACTTAAGGTCTCACCTTGGAAAGGTGTGATCAGATTTGGAAAGAAAGGAAAACTTGCACCTAGATACGTTGGACCATTCAAGATCGTCGAAAGAATCGGTAAGGTAGCCTACAGACTTGAGTTACCTCCTGAACTTGGAAATGTTCACCCAACCTTTCACGTATCCAATCTCAAGAGGTGTTTAGCTGATGAGAACCTCCACATACCGCTTGACGAAATTCGTGTTGATAAAACACTGAAATTTGTTGAGAAGCCAGTGGAAATCATGGAACGTGAAGTCAAGTGGCTTAAACGCAAGCGCATTCCATTAGTCAAGGTTCGCTAGGAATCTAAACGTGGACCCGAGTTTACTTGGGAATGTGAAGATCAAATGAAGGCGAAGTACCCACGAGTTTCCTCTAAATAAATTTCGGGATGAAATTTCCACAAGTAGGGGAAACTGTAACATATGTGCTTGTAATCATTGTGAACAGTTAAATTATCAATAAAACAATGTTATTTGATCCCAATGTTGGTTTTGTTATGTTTTACATTTTTCATGTTTTGACTTTTGTTCAATTTCAAACTCTATATCGCTTTCTGGAGAGTTATACGTCAACTGGTGCATAAACATAATCAGTTTAATGCGACAAATACTCCGAAACATCAACATATACTTAACATACCTTAAATAACCTTTACATAACTTAGAAATAAGTTTTGAAGGCTTTGGTATGGCAAAAACAAGTTAATTCGCTTACAGGGACTAAACTTGACAAACTACGAAAGCATGCCAATTCGTACTGGAACAGACATTCCAGAACATGACCATAAGTTAAACACACCTTAAATATCCTTTATATAGCTTAGAAATAGGCTTTGAGGGGTTCGGTGTGCTAAAATAAACTTTTGGGTCATTCAGGGACTAAAAGCGTCAAAAAGTGCATAAGTTTGCACTTTCGCGCATAACTTAGGTTCTGAATACATCCGGACTTCCAAAAATTTATGTAAGCACTAAAATATTTTATTTTAGTGTTTGGCATGAGAAAAATCCATTCGTCACGCAATTTGGATCGTTTTTCGCGCTTGCGCGCATTCCGTCGTAATTAAGCGAACATCGCGATCGTACGACCAAACGAACCAACATCCGACATATTTTTGAGCATGTTCCATGTACACAATGTTTAGGCATCATTTTAGAGCCTTAAAGTGGGCTTTACAGGCCTTAGAAGTGTCGGAAATGGCCTCAAACACCAACAGGGACCTAAACTGTCAATTCATCAAAGTTTCTTCTTATCAGACAGGCCAGGCGGCCCGCGTAAAATCCTGGTGTATCCTTACGCGGCCCGCGTCTGACTCCCAGACCAAATTCAATGTTTAAACAGCCTGTTATCAGCTGTTATGCACTCCTAATCCTCTTGCACATGGTATTTCTCAATACTAGGGGCTCAAATGGTTTTGTAAAACCATGTTCTTGAGGTGTATGGCCAAGATCAAAGCACGGTTTCCAAGAAATGATCTTAACGGCTCTCCGAAAACTATAAATACCCCCCCATGTCTTGATCAAAACCCACTTGATTTTCTTGAGAGTTCTCTAAGTTGAAGTAAAACCACTTCATACCTGAGAATACTTGAGAAATCAAAGCTTTCGGGGACCCTTTGTAAGTATTCCTTCGTTCTTTTATTGTTTTTCGAGTCCGAAAGTCAAACTTTGTTTGACTTTCTACATTGACCAGTTTATGGTCAATGCGAAGTTCGGTTGAACTTCGCAACGTGAGCGTAATCACGATGGCTATAGTCCCTAGTGACTATGCCTACTGATTACCACGTTGTCTAGGGTCGTAAGGGTAAGCGATCTAATAAATCGCTTATACCTTCGAACCCGAACCATTTGGTCGATCATTAGGATCCGACCAAACACATTAGGTGACCATAGCACATAGGGAATAACCTTCCGAGGATATACCTTATGGTCACATTGTTTAAGTAGTTGTATGATAGGTAGTTTATATGCCTTAGGTAAATTACCAAAATACCCCTTTGACGCCATAATTCATTTTAAACATATGTAACATAACTTTTGACATCTAAACTGATTTGGTGACAATATTAGGCATGTTAAGGCATATTCTACTTATCATAGGACTAGTTAGGCGGTCCGAACGCGTTTTACGCGAACGACGCGTTAAAGTAGCATAAGCTACCTAAACGGGTCGTAATGGGTCATAAGCACTTAGGTTAGGTTTCATTTAGTATGTAGGCTTTGTTAAAACATATCGCATGAGTTCCAACACTCTTTTGGTTTACAAGACGTCGTTCTGTCTGATCCTCCGATCTAGGTCCGGTTGATTAACATAGTTATCTATATTAGGTACCGTTTGATATCCGTGATCTCTAGCATTGTTTGGTTGTTACTCAAGGACTACTAAGAAATCTCAAGTGAGTACACAGACCCCTCTTTTACTGTTTTCCAAACATTTTGGGGTGAAACACATGTGCCTACTTGTTACTTTCGTGCCTTTCATGCTTTATATCATATGCTTGTTATGTTCATTAGTACATTATAGTACATGATTTCATTACATTTTATGCTATGTATGTCCATCGTGTGCATACTTAGTACATTGTTTTACATTACATTTCATGCTATGTATGTCCATTGTGTGCATACTTAGTACATTGTTTTACATTACATTTCATGCTATGTATGTCCATTGTGTGCATACTTAGTACATTGTTTTACATTACATTTCATGCTATGTATGTCCATTGTGTGCATACTTAGTGCATTGTTTTACATTACATTTCACGCTATGTATGTTCATTTGATTACATACTTAGTGCATTGTTTTCACATGCTAACATTTTTGGTATGACATTTGGTTTGTTCAAATGGGACAATATACATTCGTTAACATTGATCACGCCGTTCGTTAGTAGGTAGTGGTACCATAGGAATTGACAAACTCCCGTTCCTGAACCCTAGGTTTGTTTGGGTGGAAGGAATGTCCGAATTTGATAAACATAACACAAATAAACCTTTAATTTGTTTAAAGGACTATCACCACAGTCACAAGGCTTGGATGTATGCATTTTCACAATACCGCATAGATGTTTGTATCAGTATAGCATGCATTGTTCCACAAAACATAACTTTGACTTAAACTATGTTTAATTCAATACCCTGTTTTTGTGCATTTTACCTATGGTTTAGTTGATATATTTCACATACCATACATGACATTTTTGGATACACATTATATGACTTACATTCAACATAAACATTTTTGACATTGATATACACATTTGGTGATTTACATTAGACATGGACATTTTGATATGGTTTACAAAATAACACTTGACAATTGAATTATACATGAACAATTTACATTGGTGGTTGGTTTGGGTAAATGATTTGAGTAACGAGGCGTGTGTAATATGATACAAACATGGTGGATACGCCACTGGTACTTCCTATATATAAGTGTTTGTATAATATTACATATCGTAGCGTTATTTAAATCATTTCAGCATAGACATATTACATTTTACACAAATAACTTATTTTTCACAAGACATTGTTTTACAAAACAGTTTATTTTATACAACTCATTTTAATTGGTTATTTCATTAACCATACACCTTTCTTTTATATAACCGGATTTCTTATCGAGTTTTCATATGATTTATAAAAGAAAACACTTAACAAGATTCATGACTAATTTTTATTAAACCTTTCTTCTAAAACCCAAGTCATGCATCCTATTTTCACAAAACCTATGTATCTCACAGGCATTTTTATGCTGACGTACCTATTTTCACATGTGTTTTCAGGAGCTTTTGCATAGGATGATGAACGTGACACTAGGGTGGACCTGTGCCTTAGAGACATAAAACGAAGATAGACTTAGTTTAATTATGTTATGTACTCTTTGTTTCCTGTTTAAGACAATGTAACTATTATGTTGATAAATAAAACGTAACTTTAATTTCCATGGTTGCGAAACAATAATTCTGTTTCAACACTCCCCGACGTTTTCCGCCATGTTTTGTATGTTATACGTGGTCGGGGTGTGACAACGGCTGTCTTATCCGAGTTTGTCATACTCGATATTTGGTTCCTAACACCAAATAAAACAATTATTTAGTTACAATCCAACAACCATTATTCATCATCCAGATGACCTAATATATACTTACCATGATATCGTTAAACCATACAGGCTAATATAGTATGAACATTCTCAATGAATGTCATATAGATGCGTGTATATATCAATGATACCTAGCCTAGGCAATAAAAGACCATTAATGGCAATTAAGGTTTGGACCTAGTCCATCACCTTTTTGACAGGGGATCAAATGTCACATATGTCCTGATCATATTGATGATTTTGGATAGCTTGAAAGCTAGACATTAGGATATTGGACAAGAGTGTTTCCTAATGGATATAAAGCATCCATCTAAGGTTGTTGAAGTATTTTCTAATGTATCATCGGCCAATTCTACCTCACGTCATAAGCCTAAGGTCCTAATTAGCGGATACAACGGCTTACAACAATTATTGTCCATAATAGACTTTTCTGCGCCAGAATCAAATGAATTCCATATAAGCATCATTGATAAGGAAAGGTACCTTTTTATCATGTCACCTTCCTATACTGCCTCCTGGGTGTTCATCTGGAAGACTCACGCGTTCACTTTCTTGGCCTCTTCAGGCTTCTTCTAATTCCTAGGGCAGTTAGTCTTGATATGGCCCCTCTCATTGCAACCATAACAGGTTGCATCGTTCAACATCTTGCAATCCAAGGTTTTATGTTCCTTAGACTTGCAGATTCCACAGGGTAAAGGCTGAGATTCAAACCTGCATTTCCCGAGGTGGTATTTCCTACAGGTTTTGCACCTGGTCTTATCACCCGACCGCTGGTTGCCTTTCTTAAACCCGGAACTCTTCTTATCCTCAGAGTTCCTATTTTTCTTCCTATCGGAGCGATGAGAATTCTCATCCTCCCTTTTACGCTTTCCATCTTCAGATACTTTGGCAGACTTGTTTCTGACCACATCGAGTGTGAGAGATAGCGACAAATCTGCCGCTGACCTGAATGTAGTAGGTCTCGATGCTTTCACACTTGCCTTTATTTCTGGGGCTAGACCCCCAATAAAACGAGCTATACGCTTTGGTTCCGGTGTGATCAAGTAAGGAACCAATCGAGACATGGTATTGAAACTTGTAAGATATGCTTGACAATCTAAGTTCTTCATGACTAATGTCAAGAAATTAGTCTCAATTTTCTCAACTTCATATTGAGGACAGTAATTTTCTTTGATAAGAGCAACGAACTGATCCCAAGTCAAGTTGTACAAAGGGATCTTCCCTCTAGCTTGGATCAGTGACCTCCACCAAGCTAGAGCCTCTCCTTTAAAGGATTGTGAAACAAACTTCACAATGTCTTGCTCTGCACATCCACTAATATCCACCACGGTGTCCATCTCATCGAGCCACATCATGCAATCGATGGCTCCCTTTTCTCCTGTGAAGTCTCTAGGCTTGCAGGAGACAAAATATTTATATGAACAGGCTTTAACACGTGGTTCTTGATGAAGCACAACCTGTCTAGATGGAACACTCCTCTGATTCGAAGAATGGTGAGAATCGCTATTGCAATCTGTATGAGTCTTGGAGGGTTGCCTTGTATGAGGTACATATAGGGTCCTACTATGGTTACCACTTGATTCATTATCTCTTCTCTCCAGAGCTCGAGTAACGGCATTGTCTATCAATGCCTGCAGTTCCGCACTAGCTATATTAACTCTGGCAGCATCATTATTCTCCCTTGGGTGGCTGTTGACCTCATCCGATCCAGCCATGTAGCTTGATTGCTACACAAATTTTGACAAAGATTTATTCGGGAGTTTATTATGGAATTATCATTTAGATGATTCATTAACCATGGTAATATACACCATATTGGTTAATTTGTTAATTATATTAGTATTTTCATTATAATTTATCCTAGTATATAAAACATTAAGGATAATAAAGTGGCACAACAGGCCTAATCACAAGGATAGTTCTGGATTTATAAGCCATGATCTTATAGGATCGAGGCATTAAGGTTTGAACGTATCTCATTACCTTTCTTGACAGAGAGTCAAAGACTACAACTGTCTTTTATCTTTTTGGACAATTGATATGGCCCGTAGGCATTTCATCACTCTAGGGATGTTTATGATATGATCATCTTAACTGATGATATTA
Organism: Helianthus tuberosus; assembly: GCA_030545235.1. Lineage (NCBI taxonomy): Eukaryota > Viridiplantae > Streptophyta > Magnoliopsida > Asterales > Asteraceae > Helianthus > Helianthus tuberosus. The sequence continues at coordinate 90,294,039 of CM060448.1, forward strand.
GTCAAGATCGCATTGATCATACAGACTATTATGCTTGGACGTAGTCCAACGTCTTTAGACAGGGGGTCAAAGACCACCACTGTCGTTGTCTTATCAGATAACAAGTTTAACCCGTAGGCACTTCATCACTAATGGATGTTTATAATATGATCATCTTTATTTGATGATTTAAGCCATGATTTCTAAATCACTAGGCTAAATAAAAGGGGTTGGAAATTCCCAATATAAAGATGACAAGTGTGATTTTATCGCATCACTGTTGTCAGGAGTGTTAACATGTTTTCAGATGTTAACAAGAGTCTGAATCTCTTTTAAACAGGTTTTACCATCATAGCTAGGTCTTTAATGACATTCAAGCTAGGTTATACCCCTTTAAGATTCTTTTTAACATATAATGGCAGATCAAATACGAAAAGGAATAAAAATTTGATTTATTTCATATATTATATTCATGTATAATGATAAAATGAAATTTGGATGAAATATTCCAATGATTTTAAAAGAAGTACAGAATTTTCCCTAAGCAGGACTTAAAAGAAATAATGTTGTCCATGAAGGGACTAGAAAATAAATATGTCCTTATAAGGACTATTAAGGAATCGAATTTCAGCAAAAGGAGTTTTCTTCCTCACTTTATTTCTGAATGTTTTCTCCTTGGTTGCACGTTGTACCCTAGCCGCGGTACGAAGCTCGGCAATTCAAGGCTCCGGATGTGGAGAATTTCCATTACGGCTTCTTGATTGGAGACATATTCAAAATATATAAATTCGGAAGCAATAGTTTTCAGATTAGGGTTGAGAGTATTCCTATGTTAAGTCTAGACTCAGAAGGTCTAAGGAATGTGCTACTGTGTCATTGAGATTAAACACAAAGGCTAGTGTTTAATTCACTCAATGTTGGCTCTGATACCAACCTGTCACACCCCGATATTTCTGCGTATTACCGGTGGGCCCGGTAGGGAGTATCGTGACGTAGTCGATATCATCATAGTCAAACAATACAATTTAAATGCATAGCGGAAGCAAAATGTATAAAATCATATTACAACCCAAATAAATAGCAATATCAAGGTATTACAACGGACTGTAAAGGATGGATCCACAGGCGGATCTTAAAACATAAACATTTTTCAACAGACTTTAGACGTCTAGAACTTGCAAGATTCCTTATTAACGCCCTGAGCTTCCAGCCAATTACGTTCAGTACCTGTCACTTAACCTTTTTGGAAAATACGTCAGTTTGCACTGGTAAATACAATTAACCGACTCATTTTAAAAAGAGTTTAAGAAAATTGATTTAGATGCACCAGGCACAAAAATATCTTTTATAACTTGGGACAATTATATAAAAGTAATCTTGTACACAGATTTACATGTTCGTTATACCGAGTCAAGATTAACAGACACGCCACAAGTATAGGCCCACAAGAGAGTGAGATACTGTTTCCCTTATGCAACTGTCAGGTGTATGCCTACACCCCGTGCTTAAGACGTGGCCATTTTATTATAATGATGCCAAGGATATCCGGGACATGATCATTAACCCCTAAAGGCTTTTATTTCAAACAATACAGATTAAAACGGGTTACCTCAATAATTTAACCATAATATGATTAAACATTCAATACCCGACCAAACGGTATTATTATAATACCGTATCTCAAGCCCGTATAGGGAAAATAAGTTAAGAGTATTTACCTGAGATTAAAAATGAAATTTATACTCAGCCATATATCCTAATCAGCAAGCACAAGTACCTTTACTAGGGCTCTTAATCAAGGTCCTAAGCACGACTAACGATCACTAGGAAAGGTGCTTGAGCTCCAAAATACTCCAGAAGTGAAGTTGTGAAGTTACAAGTGAATGTGATCAAATGGTGCATCAAAGATTTTCTTATATAGGGACTTTAATCCCACAAGATCATGCCAAACAAAGTCTATGGATGTTATGGGATCATTCCAAGTGTCCCTAGGCCCTTCTAAATCATTAAACAAGCCCCTAGAATCAAGAAATGGCAAATTGAGGCGGTGTAACCGGCTGGAACAGGCAGCTGCCTGTGTTTTCTGTATCTGCCAAGCGTATACGGACCGTATGAGGTCCTGTATATGGTCCGTAAGGACCTGTTCAGCACATGCCTACTTTCCTTTGTTGCCAGTTTTGGCCCCTGCATTTCCAAATGTCCTTTTTGACACATCTAAGGCCCGTTAAATCATTTTTAAGGATCTACAATGATTCCTAAAAATGGGGAACATGAAACATGCTCAAAAACATGTCAGATCTCGGTTCGTTTGGTCGTACGGTCACGTTGTTCTGTTAATTACGACGAAACACGGACGAACGCGAAAAACGATCTAAACGACGTGACAAATGGAATTTTATCAAGACAAGTTCTAAAATAAAATATTTTAATGATTACATAAGTTTTTGGGTGTCCGGATATATTCAGAACATGAGATATGCGCGAAAGTGCAAACTTGTGTACTTTTTGACACTTTTAGTCCCTGCATGACTTAAAAGTTTATTTTTGCGCACCGAACACCTCTAGGCCTATAACTAAGCTATGTAAAGGATATTTAGGGCATGTTTAACTTGTGATCATATTCCGGAAGGTTCGATACCATACGAATCGGTATACTTTTGCAGTTTGACGCAAATAGTCCCTTTAATGCGCGAACTTGCGCATATCATCGTTTAATAGTATCGAAGCCTTATCTAACCCATATTAGGTATTGATGAGAGTATTATAAAACATCACAATCCTTCGGGTTTGCTATGGGGATGCTCGCTTCTCTTCTCGTTTTCGGAGAACCATGCAATCTGCTATGGGGACCCAACTTAATCTTAGCACTGCTTATCATCCGCAATCTGATGGCCAATCTGAAAGAACAATCCAGACTTTGGAGGATATTCTTAGAGCTTGCATGATCGATTTTGGTGGTAGTTGGGATTCACATGTTCCATTAATTGAATTCTCCTACAACAACAGTTATCACTCCAGCATCAACATGGCTCCTTTCGAGGCTCTCTATGGTCGAAAATGTCGTTCACCGGTCTGCTGGAATGAGATAGGTGAGGCTCAACTTACTGGACCTGACCTCATTCTAGAGACAACTGATAAGGTTAAGAAAATTCGTGATAACCTCCAGACAGCTCGAAGCCGTCAAAAGAGTTACGCGGACCAACGACGCAAGCCCTTGGAATTTCAAGTCGGTGATCGTGTATTACTTAAGGTCTCACCTTGGAAAGGTGTGATCAGATTTGGAAAGATAGGAAAACTTGCACCTAGATATGTTGGACCATTCAAGATCGTCGAAAGAATCGGTAAGGTAGCCTACAGACTTGAGTTACCTCCTGAACTTGGAAATGTTCATCCAACCTTGCACGTGTCCAATCTCAAGAAGTGTTTAGATGGTGAGAACCTCCGCATACCACTTGACGAAATTCGTGTTGATAAAACACGACATTTTGTTGAGAAGCCTATGGAAATCATGGACCGAATAGTCAAATGGCTTAAACGCAAGCGCATTCCTTTGGTTAAAGTTCGTTGGGAATCTAAGCGTGGACCTGAGTTTACTTGGGAACATGAAGATCAAATGAAGGCGAAGTATCCGTATCTTTTCTCACGAGTTTCCTCTATACAAATTTCGGGACGAAATTTCCACAAGTAGGGGAGACTGTGACATTTGTGCTTGTAATCATTGTAAACAGTTCAGTTATCAATGAAATAAATTTATTTGATCCCAATGTTTGTTTGTTTATGTTTGATGTTTTTCATGTTTTGACTTTTATTCAATTTCAAACTCTATATCGCTTTCTGGAGTATTATACGCAAGCTGGTGCGTAAACGTAATCAGTTTAACGCAACAAATACTCCGGAACATCAGCATATGCTTAACATACCTTAAATAACCTTTACATAACTTAGAAATAAGTTCCGAAGGCTTTGGTATGGCAAAATCAAGTCTATTCGCTTACAGGGACTAAATTCAACAAAACTGCGAAAGTATGCCGATTTGAACTGTAACGAACATTCCGGAACTTGATCATAAGTTAAACACACCCTAAATACCGTTTACATAGCTTAGAAATAGGCTTTGAGGTGTTTGGTGTGCTAAAATAAACTTTATGCTCATTCAGGACTAAAAGCGTCAAAAAGTGCATAACAGCATAAGTTTGCATTTTCGTGCATAACTTACGTTCTGAATACATCCGGACATTCAAAAATTTATGTAAGCATTAAAATATTTTATTTTAGTGTTTGGCATAAGAAAAATCCATTCGTCGCGCAATTTGGATCGTTTTTCGTGCTTGTGCGCATTCCGTCGTAATTAACCGAACGACGCAACCGTACGGCCAAACGAACCGACATCTGACATATTTTTGAGCATATTTTAAGTTCCCTATACATTAACTTCATATTTGAGCCTTTAAGTGAGGTTAACGGGGCTTAAACGTGTCAAAATGCATCAAAAATCAAGTTCGGAGACTCAAGGGCCTGTTCTGCCATTTTACAAAGTTTGCTGACCTGCAGGGTCCTTACGGACCGTATGCCCTTCTCCTTGTGGTCCGTAAGCAGGTCCCAGATCAGCAGAAGTGTTTTCCAGCTTGATCTAGCTATTACACACCTTTGCACCTGGTTTCTTTGATTCTATGTGCTTGTTTTGGATGCCCATGGGTTCACAAATCAGTGGGTATGAAGTGTAGGGCCAAGATCATTCCCTCTTCTCCAAGAAATGATCATAATGGTTCTACAAAAACTATAAATACCCCTCCATAGTTCACTTGCAACCCGCAATTTGAATCTGATTTAAGCTCTCTAATGGAAGTATATGCTTCCTACCTGAGAGAAAATCGGATCAAATCTTGCGGGGACCTTCTGTAAGTGTTCTTTCGTTCTTTTCGTTCGTTTTAGCGTTAAAGTCAAACTGCGTTTGACTTTCTGCATTGACCAGTTTATGGTCAATGTGAAGTTCATTTGAACTTCATAACGTGAGCGTAATCACGATGGTTATAGTCCCTAGTGACTATACCTACTGATTACCACGTTATCTAGGCTCAGTGACGAGTCATAGTTTCGACCAAAATGCGTATTTGTGCGTATTTTGTAACCAAACTACTATTGGGTATCAAAACCATTTGTTTTGATACCAAAACCTGTTTTCTAACTTAACTAAACATGTTTTAGCATGTTTAGCTCGTCACTTTTAGATTTGTGCTTGTCTAGGGTCGTAAAGGTAAGCAATCTAATCAATCGCTTATACTTTCGAACCCGACCCATTTGGTCGATCATTAGGATCCGACCAAACACTTTAGGTGACCATAGTTGTATAGGGAATAACCTTCCGAGGTTATACCTTATGGTCACATCGTTTAAGTAGTTGTATGATAAGTAGTTTATAAGCCTTAGGAAAATTACCAAAATGCCCTTTTTACGCCAAATTTCATTTTAAGCCTATGTAACATAACTTTTGACATCTAAACTGATTTAGCAACAATATTAGACATGTTAAGGCATATATTACTTGTCATAGGACTAGTTAGGCGGTCCGAACGCGTTTTACGCGAACGACGCGTTAAAGTAGCATAAGCTACCTAAACGGGTCATAACGGGTCGAAAGCACTTAGGATAAGTTTCCTTTTAGTATGTAGGCTTTGTTAAACTATATTACTTGAGTTCCTACACTCATTTGGTTTACGAACCCTCATGCTACCCGATCCTCCGAATAGGTCCGTTTATTAACATAGTTACCTATATTAGGTGCCGTTTGATTTCGTGACCTTCTAGCTTTGCTTGGTGGATATCTAAAGTCTATTGAGCAATCTCAAGTGAGTACATAAACCCCTCTTTTACTGTTTTCCAAACATTTTGGGGTGAAACACATGTGCCTACTTGTTACTTTCATGCTTTCCAAGTTTTCATACTATATACTTGCTATGTTCATTTGTACACTATTAGTACATAATTTCATTTTATCTTGCTATGTACGTTTACTTAGCATGCTAGCATATTAATTTACATTACATCTTCTTTTGCTATGTATGTTTACTTGACATGATAGCACATTGATTTACATGACTTTTTCTGCTTTGTATGTTAACTTAGCATATTTAGTACATTGATTTACATGACTTTTCTGCTTTATATGTTAACTTAGCATATTTAGCACATTGATTTACATGACTTTTCTGCTTTGTATGTTAACTTAGCATACTTAGTACATTACTTTCATTACATGTTTGTTTTTTGTATGACATTTGGTTTGTACAACGGGACTAAACTACATTCATTAACATTAGCTACGCCGCTCGGTAGTAAGTAATGGTACCATAGGACTTGACAAATCTCGTTCCTGACATCCTAGGTTTGTTTGGATGTAAGGAATGACTGAATCCGAAAACATTTCTTTTGATAACCTTTACTTAGGGTTATCCGCCTGTCTCAAGGCTTGAATGTATGCGTTAACTTACCGCATAAATGTTTGTATCAGTAAAGTATGTATTTATGTAGTTATTTTACAAAACATAACTTTTGATTTAATCAAAATACTTTGTTTTGTACATTTTTACTTGTGGTTTAAGTAGTCTCATTTTACTTACCATACATAATTTTGCTTACACATTACATGGTTTATATTCAACTTGGATTATACTATGACATTTGACTATTGGATTAAACATGGATATTTTACAATGTTGGTTGGTTTGAGTGACAGAAGAGTTGGTATGAGAGCCAATGGTTATAGGGAATTAGGTTATTAGTAATGCTTTGACCTAGACTATAACCTTTCTAGGAACCCAACACAAGTTGTCTTGTGTTTAGATTTTAAAACATGCACTTCACCTAACCTTAGGTGATCACCAAAAACAAGAACCCAATTTTCCGAAACGATTTTTGAAAATCAATCATCTGTTTTTAAATGATTTTGAACTCTTTGATTTTTCATAATGATTTTGAAAATTTACCATCCATTTTTTGAATGATTCTTTTGGCCTTGTGCCTTCCAAGTTTTCAAAATCTCATCAAAGTTTTGGGTTCTAAATAGTGTGAACACGTGCAAACTGGAAGGGTGAATGCCTGTACCCTGGGTTTTCTGTCTAAGGATAGAGTGTTCATACAAATCCACATAATTGGACCAATCACACTTACCTGGGAACTCTTGGGGTGAGTGTTCACTTATAGGCGAGCATGTCTTCACGAAGCATTATTTTTGACCCATTCACTTTGATTAGTCACTGTGTGTCATTTGTTTGGTTTGTGATATGGACAAATGACCACCATCTTTGCTTTTGTCGATTTTTGTTTCATCTCATTCTTTTCATCTAATCATCTAACTTGTTCCTTTCATGTTCCCTCTTTTAGAATGCCTCCTCGACGCGAAAATCCGCTACCAAATGCCGAACTGGCAGAAATCATCACACAACAAATGGCTGCTGCATTCCCAAATCTTATTGCTCAATGGAACCAAGCCAACAACAACAACAATGCTCCATGCAACTTCAAAAGCTTCAATTCGGCAAAACCGCTCAAGTTTAGTGGTTCTGAGGGAGCAACTGGGCTCCTACAGTGGTTCGAGAGCATTGAGAATACGTTTCATCAAGTTCAGTGTCCTGATAATCGCAAAGTCGAGTTTGCTTCCAGTGTGTTTCAGAAGAGGGCTCTCACATGGTGGAACTGGGTTATGAGAGATCGTGGTGCTGAGGTTGCTTTAGTACAGACATGGGCTGAACTTAGGACGCTTATGATGAGGGAGTTTTGTCCTCGTCATGAACTGCGAGCTTTAGAAAGGGAATTTGATGACCTGAAGCAGGATAGTGGTGAGCACCGGGCTTATACTGATAGGTATGAGGAGCTGATTTTGTTATGCCCAACAATGGTTACCCCACTCGAGAAGGCTATCGAGAGGTATATCGATGGCCTACCTGACTCCATACAAGACATCGTTACTGGTAGTAACCCTACCACAGTCTGTCAAGCAATCGAGCTATCAACGACATTGACTTAGTCGCAAGTTCGAAAGGGTAAGCTGCATAGAAAAAGTGACAAGGGTAAGAAGCAGGCGTCTGACAAAGAGGATAGCAAGAAAGGTAAAAACAAGAAGGGTAAGGATTCTGGTTCCTCGAAGAGTTCAAAGAAGCGTAAGACTTCCCAAAACTACGCCGTTACTGCACAGGCAAATCAAGCTGCACCAAATCATCCTGCGCAACCACTTGCCAAGAAACCTTATCTTGGCAATGCACCTTTGTGCAACAGATGTAACGGTCATCATCAACCGCACCTCCAGTGCCGTTATTGCACCAACTGTGGAAGATCTGGTCATCTTGCTGACACATGCCGCATTCCTGCTAATCAAAATCGGGCAATTCAGAACCCGGCTCAACAAGTTGCTCAGCGTCTTGCTCAGCAACAAGGTCAAGCTACACGACCTCACTACCCACCAGGTTCTTGTTATAACTGTGGGGATCTGACCCACTACCGTAATCAATGCCCAAGATTGGTGAATGCGAATCCAGCTCAGGCTCAGGCTCGAGGTCGAGTCTTCAACATGAATGCACAAGAGGCGCAAGCAGACAATGAAGTGGTTAACGGTACGTTCTTTGTTAATAATCAGCCCGCATCTGTTCTTTTTTATTCTGGTGCCGATAAGAGTTTTGTGTCATTATCTTTTGAGCCTTTACTTCGCGTGTCTAGAACGAAACTAGGTAATCCTTTGACAGTAGAAGTTGCTAGTGGTGAACCCGTTGTTCTTGATTCTGTTCTTCGCAACTGCCAGTTAAACCTTAACGACCATCTTTTTCCCATTGACCTCACGCCAATGCAACTTGGGAGTTTCGACATTATTGTGGGTATGGATTGGTTAGCCCAGCATCACACAGAGGTAGTTTGTTTTGAGAAGATCATACGTGTGCCGCTTTCGTCTGGTGAGATCCTACAGGTTCGTGGTGAGAAACCTGTTAGTAGGCTTAAGCTCATGTCTTGTTTTTAAGCTCGGAAGTATCTGCGAAAGAACTATGTGGCCTTCTTGGCACATGTTGTAGCAGATAAAGGCAAAGGTAAGTCTATTCAAGATATCCCTGTCTTTCGGGATTATCCGGAGCTATTTCCTGAGGAGTTACCTGGATTACCCCCAGCGCGCCAAGTCGAGTTCCGTATTGATCTTGTACCTGGTGCAAATCCTATTGCCAGATCTCCATATCGTCTTGAACCGTCTGAGATGCAAGAGTTGTCTAAGCAGCTTCAGGAGCTTTCAGATAAAGGTTTTATTCGTCCTAGTTTTTCACCTTGGGGTGCTCCCGTTCTTTTTGTCAAGAAAAAGGATGGATCTTTCAGAATGTGCATCGATTACCGTGAGCTTAACAAGCTTACCATCAAGAATCGATATCCCCTACCTCGTATTGATGATCTCTTTGATCAGTTACAGGGCGGTTCTTATTTTTCGAAGATTGATCTGCGTTCTGGGTATCATCAGCTTCATGTGCATGAAGAAGATATTCCTAAGACAACGTTCCGCACTCGTTATGGGCATTATGAGTTCACAGTTATGCCATTCGGGTTGACTAATTCTCCTGCTGTTTTCATGGACTTGATGAATAGGGTATGCAAGCCTTATTTAGATAAGTTCATCATCGTTTTTATTGATGACATTTTGATATACTCTAAGACGCAAGCTGATCACGAGCAACATCTTCGTCTTACTCTGGAACTCCTAAAGAAAGAGCAACTTTTCGCCAAATTCTCCAAGTGCGAATTTTGGCTTAAAGAAGTTTAATTTTTGGGACATATCATCAATGAACAAGGTATTCATGTAGATCCCTCCAAGATCAGTGCGATTAAGGATTGGGATACGCCTACTACTCCTATCGAAGTTCGTTCTTTTCTTGGTCTCGCGGGTTATTACCGCCGCTTCATCGAAAATTTCTCGAAGATTACAGTTCCCCTAACTGCTCTAACTCAGAAGAATAAGCCCTTTGAATGGGGTTCTAAACAAGAAGAAGCGTTTCAGACCTTGAAGCAGAAACTTTGTGATGCGCCTATCCTATCTTTGCCCAAAGGCAATGATGATTTTGTAGTATATTGCGATGCATCCAAATTGGGACTTGGCTTTGTTCTGATGCAAAGGAACAAAGTCATAGCATATGCATCGAGGCAGTTAAAGGTGCATGAGAAGAACTACACCACTCATGATCTTGAGTTGGGTGCAGTTGTCTTCGCTCTTAAGATCTGGAGACACTATTTGTATGGTACAAAATGTGTGGTTTTCACTGACCACAAAATTCTTCAGCATATCTTTAATTAGAAAGAACTCAACATGAGGCAAATACGTTGGGTTGAACTTCTAAACGACTATGACTACGAAATTCGCTACCATCCTGGTAAGGCGAATGTTGTGGCTGACGCATTGAGTCGTAAGGAACATACTAAGATTCATTGTGTTCGTGTTTAATCTAATATTCAAGATCGATCTGATATTCAAGCCCGCATCTCTCAGGCTCAACATGCTTGTGTTTCACAAGACTTGATGGGTAAGGAATTACCCTATCACATTAAGCCTGATCTTGAACTAAAGGACAATGGATCATATTATTTCATGGACCGTTTGTGGGTCCCAAGCCTAGATGATCTTTGCACCTTGCTTATGGATGAAGCTTATAAGTCTCGTTATTCTATTCATCCTGGCTCAGATAAGATGTATAAGGATCTTCGTACTCAGTATTGGTGGCCTGGTATGAAGAAAGACATAGCCTTATACATTTCAAAATGCCTTACTTGTCTTAAGGTTAAGGCTGAACACCAACATCCTTCTGGTCTTTTGGAGCAACCAGAGATTCCAGTTTGGAAATGGGAAAACATTGCTATGGATCTCATTACTAAACTTCTGCGCACTAATAAAGGTCATGATGCCATCTGGGTAGCGCATTTCTTGCCTGTCCGTGAGGATCTATCTGCTGACAAGCTTGCTAAAATCTATGTGGATGAAATCGTAACTCGACAGGGTGTTCCTTTGAACATTATTTCTGATAGAGATGCTCGCTTCTCTTCTCGTTTTCGGAGAACCATGCAATCTGCTATGGGGACCCAACTTAATCTGAGCACTGCTTATCATCCGCAATCTGATAGCCAATCTGAAAGAACAATCCAGACTTTGGAGGATATGCTTAGAGCTTGCGTGATCGATTTTGGTGGTAGTTGGGATGATAAGCAGTGCTCAGATTAAGTTGGGTCCCCATAGCAGATTGCATGGTTCTCCGAAAAAGGGAGGGGTCCTTCTGTATCGGACCGGCCTCCCCCGAGATTCGAATTCGCACATTTCGCATAGAACACACAAGCCTTAACCAGTTTATCCCCCTGTACAGGAGCTGATGAATTGGTTATAGTATATCCTTTATACACTTCATACGCTTTAAACCCAACAACTCCTATAAGTTGCTCATTGAACCATACGGCTCTCATTGAACACAAACAATTTCCCAACTTCAATAAAGGGGTAAACTAGATCTAAAATTGAAAACTCACACACTAAAACACCAAGAACACACACACAAACGCTCTGGACCACACGATTTTCACAAGACAAACTATGGACCACATGATGAAGGTTAGTTTGTATTCCAAATTTTATTGCTTAATCTTCAACCTTTTTTTATTTTTTGGTTTTATTTCCGCCGTTTGTGGTGGTGTTGGGTTTGACGGTGGTGTTGGGTTTGATGGTGGTGGGGGATTGACTGTGGTGGGGAATGACGGCGGTGGGGGATTGACTTTGGTGGGGAATGACGGCGGTGGTGATTGACGGCAGTGGTGGTGGTGGTGGTAGTGGTGGTGGTGGTTGTGGTGGTGGTGGTTGTGGTGGTGCTGGTGGTGGTGGTGGTTGTGGTGGTGGTGGTTGTGGTGGTGGGGATTGACGGTTGTGGTTGTGGTGATTGTTGTGGTGGTGGTTCGGCGGGTGTGGTGGTGGTTGTGGTGGTGGTGGTGGTTGTTGTTGTTGTGGTGGTGGTTAGGCGGGTGTGGTGGTGGCTGTGGTGGTAGTGGTGGTGGTGGTGGTGGTGGTGGTTAGGCGGGTGTGGTGGTGGCTGTGGTGGTAGTGGTGGTGGTGGTGGTGGTGGTGGTTAGGCGGGTGTGGTGGTGGCTGTGGTGGTAGTGGTGGTGGTGTTGGTGGTGGTTAGGCGGGTGTGGTGGTGGCTGTGGTGGTAGTGGTGGTGGTGGTGGTGGTGGTTAGGCGGGTGTGGTGGTGTTGGTGGTAGGGTAACCCTACCCGACCCCTGGCCCGACACGTTTGCCGGGTCTAGACTTATATCATCGTTTTTTTTAAATGTGCATATGTTATTTTTATTATTATATTTATTATTTTTAACAATATATTTTCGGATGTCGGGTCAATTGCTATAATTGTATGTTTTATTAACAGGATATCGAAAGTGGGTATTTTAACGGTGGTGGTAGCGTAATCCTTATGGAGAAGTACACTGCGTTCATATTTCAGATTCAAACGCTTAACTGCGTTCGTATTCCAGATTCATGCACCGGAACATCCACCAACGACAATGCTTCTGCACCCACAGTCTGTGACGGTGGAAGTAGATATTTACCGGTGACAGTGAGGGTGAACTGGAATGTTCTTCCACCTCCACCAACGACAATGCTTCTGCGTCAGCAACCTCGAGGGAGAACTCCTTCTGTACGGATTGGTTCTTCATGCTGTGGAACCGGTAACTGATGTATCATCTGCAACAACGAGGGAGCACCAGATCAGGTCGGAGGTTCTTCATGTGGTAACGGGGAAGCGGAAAGCACGTTTACCGTGGAACGCATCCTTAAACTTGATAGCAACAAAATGGTGACCGAATAGAGATCTGAATAACCGATACAGTTTGCAAGAATTTAAGAATATGTAACAGTTCGCGATTTAGGGTTTAGGGTTTAGTCGTTACATTTTGTATTAAAATGATATGTTTTGTGTATTAATATAAAACCATGTTTCGTGTATTTATTGCGTTATGGTTAATAAATGACAAGTGAAAAATAATTAAAGTCATAATAATAATAATTGATAAATAAAAATTTTGACATTTTATAATACACAAAATTCATTTCATAAAATATCGTCATGGGTCAAAGACCGTACCCGACCCCCGGCCCGACCCGTTTGCCGGGACTAGATATAACATCGTTTTTTTTAAATGTGCATATGTTTTATTATTATTATCATTATTATTATTATTTGTTATAATTATTATTATTATTATTATTATTATTATTTATTACTGTTGTTATTATTATTACTATTATTATTATTATTATTATTATTGCTAAGTTAACGGGATAATTGTCCGATGTCGGTACGAAATGGACTTTGAAATACCTCACCGACGTATAGAAGCTATGAATGGGTAACAATGTACATGTATCGTACTACACGGGGTAGGACGTTAGTAGATAGTAATAGAACTTCACGAAAAAGAATTTGTTAACTTGGCAAAGGTGTAACATCCGTGAAATATAGTGTATGCAACAATTTTTTTAAAAAAATATATTAATTAGGGTGTTTTATAACATAAAAAACCGTTAATTACCACATAAAATTGTTAAAAAAATTAATTTCAAATGAGTCGTATAGGGCAATGAGACACATATACAACACCTATAAGGTGCTCATTGATCAATAAGCCTCCCCTGGTTGACACCTTATGAGTGTCTCATTGACCAATAAGCCTCCCCTGGTGGTTTCCACTTTTAAAGTAGTTTTTGAATCAATGAGTGGCGTATAGGGCAAAAAGGGGCGTATAGGAGTTGTTGTTAAAGCGTGTATAAAGGATATACAATAACCAATTTATCAGCTCCTGTATAGGAGGATAAACTGGTTAAGGCTTGTGTGTTCTGGGTTAAGTGTGCGAGTTCGAATCTGGGGGGAGGCCGGTCCGATACAGAAGGACCCCTCTCTTTTTTATTTGACAACTCCTATACGCCCCTTTTTGCCCTATACGCCCCTCATTGATTCAAAAACTACTTTAAAAGTGGAAACCACCAGAGGAGGCTTATTGGTCAATGAGACACTCATAAGGTGTCAACCAGAGGAGGCTTATTGATCAATGAGCACCTTATAGGTGTTGTATATGTGTCTCATTGCCCTATACGACTCATTTGAAATTAATTTTTTTAACAATTTTATGTGGTAATTAAGGGTTTTTTATGTTATAAAACACCCTAATTAATATTTTTTTAAATTGTTGCATACACTATATTTCACGGATGTAACACCTTTGCCAAGTTAACAAATTCTTTTTCGTGAAGTTCTATTACAGTCTACTAACGCCTTACCCTGTGTAATACGATACATCTACTAACACCTTTTCCAAGTTAACAATTTTTTTTCGTGAAATTCTTTATTGTTGTTATTGTTAGTATTGTTTATTATTATTATTTATTATTTATTGTTGTTATTGTTATTATTGTTTATTATTATTATTTATTATTTATTGTTGTTATTGTTATTATTGTTGTTTATTATTATTATTATTATTATTGTTATTATTATTGTTGTTGTTAAAATTATTATTATTATTATTATTGTTTATTATTATTATTATTGTTATTATTTATTATTATTATTATTGTTATTATTTATTATTATTATTATTATTATTTATTTTTATTATTGTTTATTATTATTATTTATTATTTATTGTTGTTATTGTTATTGTTATTATTATTGTTTATTATTATTATTATTGTTATTATTATTGTTGCTGTTAAAATTATTATTATAATTGTTTATTATTATTATTGTTATTATTTATTATTATTATTATTGTTTATTATTATTATTTATTATTTATTGTTGTTATTGTTATTATTATTGTTTATTAGTATTATTATTGTTATTATTGTTATTATTATTGTTGTTGTTAAAATTATTATTATTATTATTGTTATTATTTATTATTATTGTTACTATTGTTATAAAGGGATTTAAAAATGAAATCTGTTTTTTTAATAAAAGGAATTAATTTTAATATAAATAAATGAATAATAAAAAAATTAGAATTACACAAATAAAAAAAGGAGTGGTCCTTCTGTATCGGACCGGCCTCCCCCAGGTTTCGAACTCGCACCATTCGCATAGAACACACAAGCGTTAACCAGTTTATCCTCCTGTACAGGAGCTGATAAATTGGCTATAGTATACCCTTTATACACTTCATAAGCCCCTCATTGATTCAAAAATCTATCCGCCCCTTATTGCCCTATACGCCCCTCATTTATTCAAAAAAGGGAGGGGTCCTTCTGTATCGGAACGGCCTCCCCCGGGATTCGAACTCGCACATTTCGCATAGAACACACAAGCCTTAACCAGTTTATCCTCCTGTACAGGAGCTGATGAATTGGTTATAGTATATCCTTTATACACTTCATATGCTTTAAACCCAACAACTCCTATAAGTTGCTCATTGAACCATACGGCTCTCATTGAACACAAACACTTTCCCAACTTCAATAAAGGGGTAAACTAGATCTAAAATTTGAAAACTCACACACTAAAACACCAAGAACACACACACAAACGCTCTGGACCACACAATTTTCACAAGACAAACTCTGGACCACACGATGAAGGTTAGTTTGTATTCCAAATTTTATTGCTTAATCTTCAACCTTTTTTTTATTTTTTGGTTTTATTTCCGCCGTTTGTGGTGGTGTTGGGTTTGACGGTGGTGTTGGGTTTGATGGTGGTGGGGGATTGACTGTGGTGGGGAATGACGGCGGTGGGGGATTGACTTTGGTGGGGAATGATGGTGGTGGTGATTGACGGCAGTGGTAGTGGTGGTGGTGGTGGTGACTGTGGTGGTGGTGGTTGTGGTGGTGGTGGTGGTGGTGCTGGTTGTGGTGGTGGGGATTGACGGCTATGGTGGTGGTGATTGTTGTGGTGGTGGCTCGGCTGGTATGGTGGTGGCTGTGGTGGTGGTGGTGGTGATTGTTATGGTGGTGGTTAGGCGGGTGTGGTGGTGGCTGTGGTGGTAGTGGTGGTGGTGGTGGTGGTTAGGCGGGTGTGGTGGTGGCTGTGGTGGTAGTGGTGGTGGTCTTGATGGTGGCTGTGGTGGTAGTGGTGGTGGTGGTGGTGGTTAGGCGGGTGTGGTGGTGGTGGTGGTAGGGTAACCCTACCCGACCCCCGGCTCGACACGTTTGCCGGGTCTAGACTTATATCATCGTTTTTTTTAAATGTGCATATGTTATTTTTCTTATTATATTTATTATTTTTAACAATATATTTTCGGATGTCGGGATTAATGCTATAATTGTATGTTTTATTAACAGAATATCGAAAGTCGGTGTTTTGACGGTGGTGGTAGTGTAATCCTTATGGAGAAGTACACTGCGTTTATATTTCAGATTCAAACGCTTAACTGCGTTCGTATTCCAGATTCACGAACAGTTTCTGGTCAACAGACTGATCGGTAACGTTACTCTACTTGTCCTCCGATTTAAGCGGCGCGCTCCGATTTCTGTTGCTTCATAGGACTCACTTGAATCGTCTCGGAAGTGGATTTCGGTTGGTTCAGATCTCTTTGGGTATATTCGAAACCAACTAAAATACGTTGAATTACTGAATCAACAGAAATAACTGAAATCGAGAATCAACTTCTTCATCATATTTTTCATGCATTTCCATTAGCCACAGTTGTACGAAGAAACTGTTCGATTTCACGGTTTGTTTGAGAACCTGATTCAGATACACAACGGGTTCGTGTGAATCTAAGTAATAAAATGTAATAGTTGGCGATTTAGTGTGTAGGATTTAGGGTTTCGGCTATGTATTGTATTACATTTTGTATGAAAGTGTTGTGTTTTGTGTTATTTTATCAAAGAATGTTCACTTACATTTGCGTTATGAATTATAGAGAATTTGACGTTTTATAATAACACTTGATAAAAAAAATGTAGAAGTTTTATAATACTAATTAAAAAAATGTTGACGTTTTATAATACTAATTAAAGACATAATAATAATTGGTAAATAAAAAATTTGACATTTTATAATACACAAAATTCATTTCATAAAATATCGTCATGGGTCAAAGACCGTACCCGACCCCCGGCCCGACATGTTTGCCGGGACGAAATGGACTTTGAAATACCTCACCGACGTATAGAAGCTATGAATGGGTGACAATGTACATGTATCGTATTAATTATTATTATTATTATTATTATTATTATTATTATTATTATTATTACTATTATTATTGTTATTATTATTATTACTATTATTATTGCTAAGTTAATGGGATAATTGTCCGATGTCGGTACGAAATGAACTTTGAAATACCTCACCGACGAATAGAAGCTATGAATGGGTGACAATGTACATGTATCGTATTACACAGGGTAGGGCGTTAGTAGATAGTAATAGAACTTCACGAAAAAGAATTTGTTAACTTGGCAAAGGTGTAACATCCGTGAAATATAGTGTATGCAACAATTTAAAAAAAATATTAATTAGGGTGTTTTATAACATAAAAAACCCTTAATTACCACATAAAATTGTTAAAAAAATTAGTTTCATATGAGCCGTATAGGGCAATGAGACCCATGTACATGTATCGTATTAATTATTATTATTATTATTATTATTATTATTGCTAAGTTAACGGGATGATTGTCCGATGTCGGTACGAAATGGACTTTGAAATACCTCACCGACGAATAGAAGCTATGAATGGGTGACAATGTACATGTATCGTATTACACAGGGTAGGGCGTTAGTAGATAGTAATAGAACTTCACGAAAAAGAATTTGTTAACTTGGCAAAGGTGTAACATCCGTGTAATATAGTGTATGCAAAAATTTTTAAAAAAATTATTAATTAGGGTGTTTTATAACATAAAAAACCCTTAATTACCACATAAAATTGTTAAAAAAAATTAGTTTCATATGAGCCGTATAGGGCAATGAGACCCATTTACAACTCCTATAAGGTTCTCATTGATCAACAAGTCTCCCCTGGTTGACACCTTATGAGTGTCTCATTGACCAAAAAGTCTCCCTTGGTGGTTTCCACTTTTAAAAGGAATTAATTTTAATATAAATAAATGAATAATAAAAAATGTCAAATAAAAAAGGGAGGGGTCCTTCTGTATCGGACCGGCCTCCCCCAGCATTGAACTCGCACAACTCGCATAGAACACACAAGCCTTAACCAGTTTATCCTCCTGTACAGGAGCTGATAAATTGGTTCTAGTAAATCCTTTATACACTTCGTACGCTTTAACAACTCCTATATGCCCCTTTTGCCCTATACGCCCCTCATTGATTCAAAAACTACTTTTCAGGTTTGACCAAATAGAAAATAGATCTAAAAGTTTTTAACCCCACACACTAAAACACCAAGAAACACACATTGTCTCTGTCGTATAGCTCGGCTTAGAACGTATCAACCTATACGGTCCATATTTTCATAAAAGATTAGTGTATTATTTCATCTTTCCTTTGTTTATTTTGTTTTTTTTAAGTTATGGCCGGTGGTGTTGGGTTTGACGGTAGTGTTGGTGTTGGGTTTGACGGCGGTGTTGGGTTTGACGGTGGTGGGGGATTGACGGCGGTGGGGGTTTGACGGTGGTGGTGGTTGTGGTGGTGGTTATTGACGGCTGTGGTGGTGGTTAGGCGGGTGTGGTGGTGGTTAGGCGGGTGTGCTGGTAGTGGGGTTTTGACGGTGGTGGTGGTGGTGGTGGTGGTGGTGGTGGTGGTGGTGGTTATTGACAGCTGTGGTGGTGGTTAGGCGGCTGTGTTGGTGGTGGTTGTTGTGGTGGTGGTGGTTGTTGTGGTGGTGGTGGTGGTGGTGGTGGTTTGTCGATTATTTAGATGTTAATTTGTTAGAAATTTCTTACAAGTTTATAAAAATTGTAAAAAGTTTATAATATGACACGTATTATATATTAATTTTTGCAGATATGTCGTCAGACGAGGAGGAGTTTGGTGCGATACAGGTGCCTAGATTCAATGAGATGGTCGGGGGTGATTGTTTGGGTATTCCCTATATGGACTACCCGAACAATTCTAGGGAGTATAAACGTTTTAACAGGTTGCGACAAATGAAGGTGGGTCGGCAGAGGGCGTTATCATGGGAGGCTTTACGGGAGGTCGAGGAGGTGGAGAGAGCCCGGGGTTTGATCAGGGAGAATTCCCCGTGGGATCGCATGTTTTCGGTGGCGGCTGGGCCATCTTATAGGACCATGATGGTGGAGTTTTTGTCCACATTCGTGTTTCGTCCACGGCCGGCTGACCGGCCCAATTCGGATATGGACGATCCGAACGTGGAAGCACCGCCTCCCGAGGTATCTTTCTGTTTGTTCGGGCAGCGACAAAATTAGTCGCTGCTTCAGTTTGCTGTTGCCACCGGGTTCTATACCGATGATGAGTTGGTTCAGGACATCTATACCACCGCGATTTGGGCTATGCCTGATGATCAGTTGTTTGCTTGGTGGCCCACTCTAAGTCCTGGACCCTTCGGTAAGAAGGCCCGAGTTTCTGACATTCCTGACCCACTCGTTCGCTACATACACCGCTGCATTGCCACGTCGATCTCTCCGCGTGTCAAAAGCAACGAGTGGGTCACGAAGGTGGATTTGTTCTTTCTGTACTGCTTATATACGGGCACACCGTGCGCCCTCCATCGCTCTCTGGCGAAGTATTTCGCCTCGTACGGCAAACGGCAGAGGCGTAGCCGTTTGATTGGAGGGGCATTTATCACGCGTATTGCCCAACATTGCGGTCTGTATTACCCATTCCTTGATGATATGCCGGCCCCAGCACCACACGAGCTCTTAGATCTTAGGACGATGAGAGGGATGAAGATTGCGGTGAACTTTCCGGATATCGGGCATCGGTTTGTTGACGAACACCAACAGATTTATGAACCCCAACCAATAGTCCACCAGCCACTGCTCGAGGCTGGGGAGGTGGAGATGCCGCATATTGCTGACGTACATGCTATGGATGGAGACATGGAGCCTCAGGTTGACCAGGGGCATCCGCAGGAGCCGCCACAGATTCCACAACGCGTTTATCATGCAGTGTGGTTGCCTCAGTCCACCCAACGTCTCCTTGAGAGGCTGGTGGCAGGTCAGGATGGTATGATGGCCAGCTGGACACAACAGTTTCAGCGGATGGACAGGCGGATGGACCGGATGGAGGATTTGATGGAGTGGGTGATGGCTAGTGAGGCCGAGAGACGTACCCAGGCGGGGTTGCCGGTTCGACCCCCGCCACATCCACGAGTGTATCCGGGTTTCGACATGGAGGCAGGTCCGTCCGGGACGCAGGCAGGTGGTGGGGATGATTCTGACGACAGCGATAAGGAGATGGATGATTAGTATTTGTATTTGTTGGGTGAATTTTATTTTGTTAAACATTTGTGGGCATGTATGAACAAATATTTATTTCTTTTTGTTTATTTCGGTATGTTTAAACATTTGTAACTTGATGAATGATTGTTCGTTTTGTTATTTATGCTTAGTTATTTATGCTTAGTCGACTTATTTTAAAAAACAACATTTAAAAAAAAAAAACTTAGTATATATAATAACAATGAAAAATAACAAGACAAACAACACAATATTCGATTACATTTTTTTAAAACTTAATATATATAAAAAACGGCATTTATAACTAATATTCGATTACATGTCTTGCATAAACTTACATACTAACAATGAAAAATAACAAGACAAACAACACAAAAAAAATCCAACTGATTATCAACCAACGTTCCCTCTTACGAACAACACTTGAATGAATATCTTCAAATTCCGCTTCTTGCAATTTATAAATTCGAACCTCCTCTCTCAAAAAATTGACTTCGTTTTTAAGCAGAGCCTTCGTATCCATCAGTTCTTTGATGACCACACATGCTCGACGACACATGGGAGGATCGACCCACACAAAGAAGTTGCACTTAGAACGCCGACACGAAAAAAAATAAATCACTAATATACAAGGGTTAATGGAAAAAAATACATTAAAAACATACCATACTGTGACAAGTGTAAAATTGACGTCCGGGATTAGCTTCAGTCCAAGATGTTCTTAGTGCAGCCGTCCTACCACATCTGCAAACAACCATTGTGAATTTGTGATTGTGAAGATGGTGTATATTTCTATGGCAAGTAAGGATGACAATAATACCCGACATTTGCAACCAACATATACAAGCTTTTTTTAAAAAAAAAACCAAACCAATATGCCGCTCATAGGCCCATACACGCGTATGGTGGGTACGGATCCTGACAACTTTTCAGCCCATATGCCTTGTATAGCCCGATGAGACCCATATCCACCTACCTTTTCTGAAAAGTTGACAGGACATTTATGACACCCCACTTGCATATGCCTCTCATCGACCCACACGGGTCTCATTGAAGTTCAGTTTCACTTCATTTTATTGTTTAACCGAGAACAAGTACATTGTACATATCCAAATACAAAAGTTATTTTTTGGTTAGACGAGTTCTGGACCACAAGATGACAATCCGGAAGGGGGCCGCACGCGTCTCTCGTATAGTTTTTGCTCTCGTATCGGTCTATATGGTGAGAATATTCAAGGTTTGTTTACCCTTGTTTTTTTGTGGTTTTATTTTGGTGGTTTGTGGTGGTGTTGGGGTTGGGGTTGGGGTTGTGGTGGTGGTGGTGGTGGTGGTGGTGTTGGGGTTGTGGTTGTGGTTGTGGTGGTGGGGGTGGGTCGGCTGGGGTGGTGGTGGTGGTGGTGGGTCGGCTGGGGTGGTGGTGGTGTTAGGGTTGTGGTTGTGGTGGTGGTGGTGGGGGTGGGTCGGCTGGGGTGGTGGTGGTGGTGGGTAGGCTGTGGTGGTGGTGGTGGGTCAGCTGTGTTAGTGGTGGTGGTGGTGGGGGTGGGGGTGGGTCGGCTGGGGTGGTGTTGTGTTGTGGGTGGTAGGCTGTGGTGGTTTTGGTGGTGGTGAGGTCGGCTGTGGTGGTGGTGGGTGGTCAGCTGTGGTGGTGGTGGTGTTGTTGTTGTTTGTTTATTATATTTTACAATATAATTTCTAATATCGAGTCTAACACTATAATTCTATGTTTTTTAACAGGATATCGAAAGTCGGTGTTTTGACGGTGGTGGAAACATAATTCTTATGGAGAAGTGCACTGCGTTCATATTTCAGATTCATGCGCCGGGACGTCGGTCTTGGGTGAGGTGCTTGGCGGTGGGGGATGCATCATCTAACATCATTAGCCAAGTCACTCGGAACTCTGACGGTGCACTCTTG
This sequence comes from Helianthus tuberosus, assembly GCA_030545235.1. Lineage (NCBI taxonomy): Eukaryota > Viridiplantae > Streptophyta > Magnoliopsida > Asterales > Asteraceae > Helianthus > Helianthus tuberosus. Next base: position 90,316,305 of record CM060448.1, read on the forward strand.
ATAGCATCTACCGACGCCCAGTAGTTCCGTGACCACCATATACCATCACGCGTCTGAACCGGCTTTTAAACCGGACGGAATCTACGAAGAAAGTGTTCGATTTCACGGTTTGTTTGAGAACCTGGTTCAGATACACAACGGTAGTTACCAAAAGAATGCATACACAAATAGTTCTAGTGGACGAAGCAAAGAGACCGTTGTGTATCTGAATCAGGTTCTCAAACAAACCGTGAAATCGAACAGTTTCTTCGTAGATTCCGTCCGGTTTAAAAGCCGGTTCAGATGCGTGATGGTATATGGAGAAACTACGTTCGTATTTCAGATTCATGCACTAGAACGCCGATCTAGGATTACGTGTTATCGGAGTAGCCTGTTGACTCGTCAGCTCCAAGTGACGCTAGCCAACGCGGTCCGCCCCGTAACATGTCCTTCCAAGAGAGGAGTTCATTAGTGTTCTCATGAGCCTTCCACCAACGAGAATGCCACTTCGCTCACCATCCTGACAAGATGCGGAAGACTGGACGGTGGTTGATAAACGAAATGCCGACTCCACTGCTCCAACCTCCTGATCCCTTGTGCCATTTCAGTGTGGTAGATGTGAAGCAGAATCCCGTTGGAAGGTAGGGTTCGGTACACAATTTCAAGACAGCCGGGCTGTCTTTGTATTGTGTATGCTGCACCCATCGTTTTCATGTACAGGAATTCAATAATATGTAACAATTAGCGATCTAGGGTTTAGGGTTTAGTGGCATTCTGTATCAAAGTTACATGTTTTGTGTATTAATATAAAACGATGTTTAATTACATTTTGAATTGCGTTTCTTGTTGCGTTATGGTTAATAAACGACAATTGAAAAACAACTAAAGACTTTCAGAAGTTGATATTTTTTAACATACACATTGCGTTATGGAAACAATTAAACACATAATAATAATTGATAAATAAAAAAGTTGACATTTAATAAAACGTTATAATATACCCATTTAATAAAATTAAACACATAATAATAATTGATAAATAAAAAAGTTGACATTTAATAAAACGTTTAATAATACTTATAAAAAATTGGCATTTTATAATATATACAATTCGTTTTATAAAAAAAATTGACATTTAATAATACTTATAAAAAATTGGCATTTAATAATATACACAATTCATTTCATAAAAATATGAAGTTTTTATAATACTAACACGATTTTTTATAACAACATTTTATAAAAAAAAATTAATTTTCTTAATATTTCACTACTTCCCCATACAAATACCCTCTCAAAATAAAGTTCCACACACCCCAATCATTGGTAATCTTTGGCTGACACCCAATGATTGGCATTAATTAGATGGTAGGGGGTGTGTAAATACTTTTCAATCGTATTGGGCAATGAGGGGCGTATGGGTGGGGCCAGTTTCAGTCGTATTGGGCAATGAGGGTCATTTAGGGTTAGGGGTGTGTAGATACTTTTGGGGGGTGTGTGGATACCTCCACCGTTTTGTTATTATATATATATTTTTTTTCTTTCTTTCGATAGCAAAGCTGTCAACAGCCCTTAGAGAAAGTCCAAAAAAGGCTGATTCTAAACACCCCCCCTCCCTCCTGATTATACCTCCCCCTTGTGAGAGGAAAACTGTCGGTCTCATGCGGGCCCCACCTGTAAGTATGTGAGAGGAGGGGGTGTAAAAAGTAATTAGGGGGTGTAGAAAGTAGCACCCCAAAAAATTAGGCAAAAAGTCTTGTACATGCTTTCTAAATACTCATAAGATATGGCATATCATCCATACCCATGATGTCCTAAAGTCAAAACCACTCAAATCCATTAGGAGATTTTCTACTGAAAGAAAATGGGTCTAGGTATGGTGTTCCTATTATAATAATAATGTGTAGTAATTGTACAAGGCTCAAACTAGGTGTTTTTTGTCCTTATATGCACACCCTGCAGTGTCGAACTGTGGCCAAAACGCGGCATTTTGGTCTGGTTAACCAGGCAAAGACTGACGGGTGTCTGACGGGTCTGTTGACCGGACCAAAACGCCGAGCTTTGGCCACGTTTTGGTCCTGTCAACCAGACTGGGTGTTTTTGTCTGGTTGACAGGACCAAAACGCGGCCAAAGCTCGGCGTTTTGATCCGGTCAACAGACCCGTCAGAAACCCGTCAGTCTTTGTCTGGTTAACCGGACCAAAACGTTGCGTTTTGGCCACAGTTCGACACTGCAGGGTGTACATATAAGGACAAAAAACACCTTTTAAGGTGTGTAAATAATCAAATGGGTGTGCTAATAGGTACACCCTTGTACAATGACTCATTCTAAATACACCCCTCTAATTACTAATAACACCCCCTCCCCTTTAAAAACTTCACATCAATTAATAATTTTATTTTGTTTTTAGTCTATTTTGTCTTTTAGTTGTCTTTTTTTAATCTTTTATTTAGTGATTAGTTATATATTGCATATTATTATTGTTATTGTTATTATTATTATTATAACTAGTTATTATTATAACTAATTATTTATCCAATTACATTTATAGTAGTAACATAAACTATAAAAAAAATAAGTGTATTCTTACAAAATTATATCATTAAACATTTTACATACCGAGCTTTAATCTACAACATAATATGTAGCAGGTTGTGCTATCCAAGAATTATACATATTTTGACGTAATTCAAATATATTCCCCCAGCCAGCCGCATTATTTTCTCTCATTAATGTCCATAGGTTGTTTGTGGTGGCAATTGGATACTCACCTTGCAATTCTACCATTATAAAATGGCCACCATTCAAATGTGCAATTGAATTTTTTTTTCTGGGAACTGGTGAGGGCCTCTCCAAAGCGAAAAACAAGTCGAACTGTTTCTTTTTTCTTTAGATAAAAATTGAACGATTACGTTAAACTTGTTCGCAATCAAGAATCCTGCCTCTAGCATAATCCTCCAATGTTTTTTTGGTGCAACCCCCTACCCTGACCAAGCCAAGGATGTAAACACATTTTCAAATGAGCCACATAAAGATGATTTAGTGTACTTATTTCTAAACTGAAATAGCTCTTCCAACAGTGATCTTCGGATAAATAACCATTCATCTTTATTGTACCCTAGAGCAGAAGCCGTCGCCCGAAATCCACAATTTCCATCACCTAACATGTTATGTATGCGTGTAACATACGCATGGATAGAGTTGTCCAAAAAGCTCGTGGCTCGCTCGAAGCTCGCTCGGATTTAGCTCGGAAAAAGCTTACTCGATATGGCTCGGTTTAAAAGTGAGTCGAGTCGGCTCGGTTCGGTTAGAAAGTGAGCCTAGCTTGGCTCGGCTCGTAACGAATCAAATTGGCTCGGTTTGGTAGCTCGGCTCGTCTTAGCTCGAATTATTTTACTTAAAAACCGAGTTCATTCAAAAAAAAATTTAAAACCGAGTTCGTTCAAAAAAAAAATTTAATAAATAATTTTTATTAAAATAAATATTTTTAAAATAATAATAATAACTACTACTATAATAATAATAATAATAATAAAATGATTACTACTAGTAAATAATAATAATAATTAAAAAGACAACAAAAAGATAAAAAAACAATAAAATATTGATTTGTGATGTAATGATCTGATGTTTTTATATGGGGGTATAGTTAGTAATTAGGGGGGGTGTACTTAGTACACCCTTGTACAATATGGTTAAAACACAACTTTCGTCTTAGTCCTTGTGTGATCTAAACATTCTCCAATTAACTTATCAAGTTTGATTTGAACTGATATATAATAAACGTACATATATTTTCTTGTATATAAAAAAATATGTCGCAAAACAAAATTTTAGAGCCGAAACACTAAAAATTACGTCGGAAACTGTTGCTTGACGCGTTCGTTGGTCGCGTTAAATCGCGTAAAAATGACTCGGTTGTCGTTCTTAATCCGTCTTTCAATCCGTTTTCCATCGCGAGTAAAAATTCGAAAACGAAGCTAAATATATCATAATATATTAATATTGAGGCGTAACTCGAGTCCGTGGCTTCCGTTTCGTCGTTGATTGTCGGTGCGTTACTGTTTCCGCGTTTTTCGTTCACGTTTGCGTTTTGTGTCGTTCGAAAACATGATATTTTCGCAAAACCACATTCATATGTATAAGTTATACGTATAAACTTTGTATTTGTCGGCGTTGTCAGTATTTTGTCCAGTGTCAGTTCGTTACCGCTTAACGCTCAGCAAATTTCCCGAGAATCACCATACGCGCACTGTACAGTTAGATAGGCGTTCCTAGGCGTTCCAAAGGTCTAATTAAGTTAACAAATGCCTTAAGCACTATTTATTATCACCTTAAATGTTTGTTAATCGCGTAATTAATAAGCGTTAATTACCGGTTGTCACATGAATAACTTTGTTCTTCACATTCTTGAAGAAAAGATCAGAATTGCGATTCACATGTTCCAAGTGCTTTATGGTGGGAATTCCTTTTGTATTGATTCAGTTCGTGATGGTATAACCACAAATACATGTACCTATGTTGTTCTGTCAGAATCGGTTTGGTTCATAACGACTCCGATACGGAACTGACCATAAAAACCACTCTACTTTGAATATAACTCTGCTTTCAAGATTGCTCTGTCAGAGGCACCTGTGTGGTATGGACACTCACTATAACTTTCGATACAAAGAAACAACCCCTTTCCAAATACAGTTCCGTTTATAATTTATTTATTTTTTATGTATAACCTGATTGGTATCTAGTAGTTTGTTAGGGTATTGGTACGGTACAACAATTGAAAGATAAAACCTAAAAATAAAGTTGTGAGATTCTTAATATTGACACATGTTTTACATCATTCTAAAACCAAAAAGATGAATATCGATACATGTTCGGATAATACTATTAGTTGTACATGATATCGTTCGTTCGGAATCAGTTCGATTCAAAATGGCATAGGTATTGTATGGTCAAAAACGAAATGCATTCTATGTTTTTTTAATGGCTAAATGCTACACTCCCCGAGTATTGAACTCATGACCTCCTACTATCTAAACACCTAGAGGGTTTTCCCTCTACCACGGACAGCCTCAATGGCAAATACATTCTATTTATATGCTCAAAAGTAATTATGGGAATATATAATTTACTTTTTTTTTAAATTTATACATTTCTGTTTGTAAATCAGTTTTCAGTAAATTATAGCAAGACATAGATATATATAAGTAAAAATACAAACTTGGAATATTATAAAACATATTATTTTAAGAGTTATGAAAGAAAAAATATATAATAAAATATTAGGTTTGTGTTTTGATGACTTGTACATTAAGGTTCGCAACTCGATTTTGAGTATTGTTTATATCAAGGCACACATAAAATTAAACACTTTACAACGACATTCTCACAATTTTATAAACTTCGTATCTTAAATGTGTTAAGAAACAAAATATATTTATAAGCAGTTATAATAACATAAATAATAGAATAAAAAAGAAAATTATATAGATGCTATTGTTTGTAAGGATAAAGGAGCCACACAGGGGCATACCTGGCTTAGAACCAGCCGTAGCACGGGCTACGGCTCAACTTTTTACCGGTAGTGTTAAATTTTATTGTTTTTCGATTTTTATACAAAGGATGCCCCTAAACAACTATGAGAACACCCCTAAAAAAATGTTTACAAACCAATAATAAGCCCAGATTGTTTGCAAACTAAATAATAAGCCCAAATGAGATTCTTTATAAACTAAATAATAAACCCAAATTGTTTACAAACTAAATAACACTCCAAGCCTTTGAAGTTTGAATGGGCGGCACATTAGCAGGATACCAAACGTCGAGCAGGACTGCAGGAGGGATGTATGTCGCATTGTCGCTGAAGACTGAAGTGTTGAACTGCTGCTATTGTGTTGATTGCTGAACCAAGTGGGCTGAACGCTGAACAACAAGGATACCAAGTCGCTGAACACGTGCTGAAGGTGTTGCTGATGATCATTGATCGCTGCTGATTGTTGAAATAGTTCAGAACAATAATCATCGAACATGCTGATTGGTTGAAGTCACTGCTGTTGTGCTGATTGTGAGTTGTGAATATTCCTTATTTCTTTTCTTCTTGAGTTCTTGAATTGTTTAATTTCGATCTAAAAATTAAAAATAAACCTAGCCCAATCTAAAACCTAAAACCTTATTGCCAATATTAATTTATAAAGGCTAGCCCAAATGTGATATGCTCAATATTGATCTGTTAACCTAAATTCTAATAACTTAAAAAACTAGTTTATAAAATTTAATTCGGTAAGGCCTAAGGGGTTTTTTTTGGCTTGCACAGGGCACTTGAATTTTCAGGATCGGCCATGCCTGGTAATGTAGGTAAAAAGAATTATGTTCTATAAATGTACCGTAAAAAATTAGAATCCTGAATGTTTCTTCTAGTTCCGCCACTGGAGCCACACATTACATTTGTATTGTAATTTAATCGTAACTAAAATACAAATGATGCTAAGGAAAGATGATATTATAAAATTCTTATTCTTATTTTTATTTTTATATCCTACAAATGTGAAGGACTTGAACAGTAATTCTTATAATTGATCCACTTCATATATTTTAGCTATACCGAGTTCAAGTATTGTACCGATATTTTAACAAACTGATTTGATATCCAACTGAAACCCCGTCATGAAGCGCATGAATACCACTAGTTATTTACAAAGTTGAGCTAATATAACATTTTAAATAAAATATTTTCATGGTAGACCATTAAGCAATCTTGTCAAATTATTATAGATTTTTTTTTGCTTGATTGGAGGGCGATTGTCTAATTATTATTGATATTTTTTGTTTGATTGGAGGGCTACAAACATATGAGAAACCGAGCTTAATTTACATATAAAATTTGGATATCAGTATATATTAAGAAATTTAATTTATTCATTTTCATAACTTTTTAGCTTTATAAAGTAATGAAGCCTTAAAACTTTGATGGTGCTAAGAATGTGGGGTATGGGGCTTGGGTTGGGGCGTAGGTTGGCTGAAAAAGCCCAAGCCACCACCCCGGGGGCTTGGGTTGGGGCTTGGGTTTGGGTGTAGCCCCTTTGGCGTGAGTTTGAAGCCGGGCGTGGGGCGGGCTAGCAAGGTGACATGGTGGGCTCTCAATGGCCAAACCAAACTAGTCATTTCACATGCCCCCATGTGTCAACTCATGCCCCCATCCCCAAGCCCCACCATACCCCATGGGCGTGGGTTTTTTTTCCCATTCCACGTGTCAACAAATGCCCTAACCCATGCCCCAACCCAAGCCCACCATACCCCACGGTCTAATTGTATTACGTTTAAGAGCTTGTTAACGGCATTATTATATATTTACACTACAAGAATGGACCACCTTTAGCAGCGACAGCTGTCGCCGGTATTGGTGGAAAGTGTCGCCGGTATTGACCTTTAGCGGCGACATGTCGCCGGTAAATGGTCACCGGTATTGATCGGCCGCTATTGGCCTCCTGTCGTCGCTAAAGGTCAACGTCGCCGGTATAGATCGTAGACTGTCGTCGCTAAATGGTCGCCGGTATTGACCATGGTCGGTAAAGGGTTTAAGGCAATAGCGGCGACACGTGTCGTCGCTAAAAGTTTTTTTTTTTAATACCGCAGCTGTATATACAGCACCCAGCCATTTTTCGGCCGAAAAACATAACCTGCCTATTTCAAACAACGCAAACATACGAACTAAAATACATACATGCTTACATACACCTAGATACAAAAATACATAGATTTCCATATACACATTTTCACCAAATACACCTACATTATACATTTGACATACAAACATTCATCCTTACATGCACATTTACATACCTAAACAAAAAATTATACAATTTCTAAACTTAAAAAAAATACATATAAAACTAACCGTAGAAGTGATGGTGGTGACCGGAGAAGAGATGGTGGTGATCCGAATTTTCTTCCACAAACAAAAAAATACACAAAAAAGAGCAAAAATTAAAGCCTATAACATGTATATAACAAATGTAGAGAAGAAATTTAACATAAAACAAGTTAAACTAACCGATTGGGCAAAAAACGAGTGTCTCCGGCGGTGTAGAAGCAAGAGTTTTGGGGGGAAAAGTGAAGAGGAGAGAGGGAAAGGCGCTGATAAACCTGCTGTTACGTTTAGCCTTTTACCGGCGACGGCCTATCGCCGCTATTGATAATAGTGTCGCCGCTATTAGGTTAACCAGGATAAGATTTGTGTGGCTGGGATTTAATGTGGGACACATACTTTTAGCGGAGACAGATGTCGCCGCTAATGACCTACTCCTCGTCGCCGCTATTGCCTTTTAAATCACCAACCGTTTGATCAGGAATTTGATCAACGGCTAGGGTTTGGTTTCAGGCTCCGTGACGCGGATCGACCAATAGCGGCGACATTTGGCCTGACGCCGCTAATGGTACCCTTTTCTTGTAGTGTTATTCATGCTATGCTAAAAACATATATAGTAACTCGGAAACTGAAAATCTAGTAAATCAAAGACGATGGAGTGTAAACAGGTCAAACATTTGAAACGAGTTGTAAATGGGTTAAACTGTAACTAAGTTTTGAACTAATTAGTGGTTTTATATGGAACCATAGTCCACCTATTTAGTTTACACAACCTGTCACAATAGTTTAATTCAACCATATGAACTTTATTGAATGTAAAATTTTAAATTACTAGAAAACTAGATCCATACAATACAAATGCTTTTAACAAACGACTTAGTCTTGCTTATAAAAGGTGCTATCTAGTTCATCTCTAGATATGGATATAAACGCATCCAATTGTTTAGCAGGAAGGGAGATACCGATTTCAATATCAGCCGGTGAATCTTTGCATGCGTTAACCGAAATAGACCCATTGTAATCGATAGACGGAGTCTCATGCTTTTTGGGCTTCCCCCATCCAAAATTGACTTCGTAAATCTTGATCTTTGGGGTTCCCGACACCCCAATCGTCGGCATTGGATCGTAGGCTCTCTCAAGCCATGTTTCCGCATCTTTCATCAGTGCATCATTATTTTTTATCGTCTCGCTTAGCGCATTTCCAAATACTTCAGCAGCAGTAAGAAATCCTTTGTTGCTTGCTAATAGTGAGCTTTTTGTTGGTGTACAAAAACATGGTCCAAGACAATTACCAAAATAAGTTTGAGGGAGTGGGGGATGGATTCTGGATCTCCAATCTACAGCACACATAAACCTTTCTAGATCATCATCGCTTGCTTGCCCACCAATACGAGCACGCGATTTGGCTATGCAACTCCATACATAAGCACATGCCACCGAAAACGATGACACATATTCAAGTGTTGGCAGTTGGGTCAATAACCATTTCTTTAACCGGCTTATATGTGCTTGGGTTAAAACAAGTGTGGCTCGAGCCTTATCGGTGTCACCGACAAGCTGAGGTAGTTTGTATCCCTCATCAATGATTTCTATTCCGGGTTGATTGAAATAAATTTCATCTAAAGATTCTGGATACTTGATCACTCTCTCATAGAACGGCAAAGATCCACTAGCTACGAATAACTCATCCGTACCATGCTTAGCGATCGATGTCCACGCGTTCAAGAAGTTAAAGCGTGTGGTCGCATCACAAAGGCAGTGGTGGTTCGTGAGCCCCATCGCGATCCCTTTATTCGGGAAAATTGTTACTTGCACTGTGAATAGTGGGATAGTAACATAATTGGATACCTTTGATGGCTGTCCCAATCCAGGTATCAGTGGATAAAACTTGTGACTTTCACGAAGATGATTTCCTGTGAGATCGTCAAAATCAAGACTACTTTCTGCGAAAGTAAGCGTGACAGAATCACCTTCAACATGGCGGATTTCGGGTCTTTTTGCATTGGACAAATGTTTTTGATTAGGATACACAATCAGGTTCCCTGCGAATGGGAAAAAGTGTTGAAGAGTAATGGATAATGAGTGTTTAAGTTTGGGAACAATTGTTTCGAGGAAATATGATGTAGGATGAGGGAACTCGTAAAAGAAAACTTGGTGGACTGGGAAGAAGAGCAGCCATACTGCATCAAAGAAAGTAAGTGGTAGAGATCTGTCACCGACGGTGGCAGGTGGTGGAGATATTCGACACTTTTCAAGAATGTTCAACATATCAGTGGTGGGTTGGTTAATTGAACTGTTGAATCTTTTTGTGTGGTTTGGTTTGTGTCATTCATTGTTCTTTACCTAGTAAAGTTATATATAATGATTTCAACACCACCAAACCGCCTTTTTCAAAAAAAAAAAATTAACAAGGCACGCTTGCACGCCTCTGTCAACAGTGTAATTAAATTTTAATCATTAACGTATTGCTAATTACTAAATATAACATTTACGGTAGGTTCTGGAGGAAAGTGGTGTATTCTATCGCCATTGCAACCGTTTGGAGAATTTGGATCGACAGAAACAAGAAAGCTTTCGATGACGTGTTCGTTCCGATTTCAGCGTCGGTTAACCTTATTAAAGAAGATTCTTTTCTTTGGGTTTGCAATCGATCGAATCTGAAAGGGCCGAAGTGGGAAGACTGGAGATTTTTTTATATTCTCGATTTGATGTAATAGTGTCTCTTGTTTTCGTTGTGGTTTGTTTTTTCTCAGCTTTTTGCTGGCCTTTATATTCATATATAAAGTGTGTTTTTGCCGTTCAAAAAAAAAACATTTACGGTAGGTTATTGTTTAGGAAAAGGTTCATTTGAGAAGAAATTTAACGTGAGAAGAAAAAGAAGAAAGAGCATATTAGTAAAATACTATTTCATTTATAACTCATATCATTAATTTTTCTCTCTTTAATTAATTAGTCAACTAATCATTAATTATTCTACATATAATCTACAAAACCTACACACATCAAAATTTTCCTGTATATACCCTACACATTTTAGAATTTTATCCTACACAATCGAAATTTATCCTACACACCTCGAAATATATCCTACACAACTCATAATTTATCTTACACAACTAGTAATTTATTCTACACTTTAAATTAAGTTAATTTTTTAATTTGGAAAAAGTAAATATTTTGAAAATGAGTTACAAACTTAATTTAGTTAGTTATTAAAGGGGAATAATACAAATTAATAATTTATGTAAGTCTACCAATATACCCTTATATTAAAATTAAATGCAAATATCAAATGAAGTAAAATGAAGCATTTTTATTGGTTGAAACTTCTTCTTGCAATTTTTTTTTTTCTCATTTGAACCCTCCACTTATTGTCTATAGTATATTTATTATACAAATTTGAGATGTTAATTGCAGTTATGCCATTAGGAATTTTTCAACACCATCTAGGTGATTTTGTTTGTTTGGTGATCTCAAGCTCTTTCCCTTTTTTTAAACATTTGGTCAAGTTTGTTTTACTTCTTTTAGAGTTATCATTTTTATCCATTTATTTTCTAAAATCCTTTTGACCACCTTCACTTTCTAATGTGCACCGAAATAAATATGAGTTTGTCTACGTTTTACATTATATGAGTTACTTGGTTTTACAAACTCATGTTTTGTTTTACGTTTTTTCTCGGTTTTGGTCACTGTTGGCTTGCGATTTAGCATGGTTCTAACCCCAATGCTGGTAGAACGATTTTACGCCCCCGCCCCGCAACGCAGAAGGCTTATAAATAGTTGAATTCTAAACTTGGCTGTGTTCTGAAGTATTAGAGTAAATTATTTTCTTCTTTTTTTATTTATTTTTAGGAAGTTGTTTTTAACACCAAATGTTACTCCCTTTGCTTTACACCACATATTCTAAAATACTTCAGTGGCTAGGTTTGAACCTATAACCTTCCTTTTAAAAGACATGTGCATCAGGGCCGGCTCCATAGGCTTGGCAATCTAGGCACGGGCGGCCTAGGGCCACCGAAAAATAAGGGCCTCTAAGTTTTTTGAAAGTTTTTATATAGTATATGTATTAGGCTCAAATAAATACATTTAGTTCAAAACTAAACTTATTTTTCATTGAAGGAGCCAAAAATAAATATTGTTTAGCAAAAAAGACCGAGTTTCAAAACCAATTTCGCCTTGATTTATAACGATTACAACACGACAACCATCGACCTAATCATCAATATGTAGCGGCCTAAAGCCCCTAATACAGCCGCAATCATCGTTTCCATTTCCCATCACAACCTGCTTTTAATTTCTAGGCTATCACTAGACGAAAAAATTAAAGATAATCACTCATGGCGTCGGGATTGGAGGAGAGTTTATCGACGAAATTAGGGCCCCCACTTCATAGTTCGCTTAGGGTCTCTAAAAAAGTAGGAACGACCCTGATGTGCATCTATCAAGCAGCTACTCCACATTGGCCAAATGTGGTATAAGCATGATGTATGGTTATAGACCGAAACCTAGTTGACCATTTAACTTCAGGAGTATTTCGTCATTTTATATATGATGTATGGTTATAGACCGAAACCTGGTTGGCTTTTGTTTTTTAGTTCCATAAATTCGAATTATCCTTATATTAAAAAACAAACGTAATGAACAGTAACACAAGGGCATTTTGATAATTCGCATATTATAACCAGGTAGAAGGTGGGTGCCAAAGCAGAGCCACACGTCATTTGAGGGCGGTGGAGAGAGTAACGGTTACCGGCCATTTCCTCCGGCCGACCGTCTTACTACTCTGACGAGTAGACGTCATTGACACGTATGCCAGCCTCACTAAACACTTCCAGAACACATCTCGAGAGAGAATGAAGGGCCGGATTCCCTTTTCCGGTGACCTCCCTGCTGAAACGACCGGCAAGGGAGGTTACAGACGCATTAGAAGCGATTAAGCGGGGTCTGCTGGTGACCGATCACGGCTGGTGATACGGTGACGATTTAAGAGGCGGATCCGTCGGTTAGGGTTCCAACGAAGCTCAGAGGAAAGAGAACGAGAAGAGAGAGAAGAGGCGTCGCAGTGGTATTTCTGTTCTTTTGGGGGGGGGGGGGTTACCCTGTAAGAGAGAGAAAGGGAAAAGGGAGAGAGAAGAGTGTGCGGTGTGGCCGAAGGGTCACCACCACCATCGTAGTGGTGTTGTTTTTTGGGGTTTTTATTTCAGACCTAGGGTTCCTATGGCAAGAAGAGGGACGAATGCAGATGATAGCAGCAGCGATGTTGGCATCCGGCAAAGAGCACACCGGATTGGACATTGCACGTCTCTGGTCTATCCGATTCCAACAGACCCGTCAACGATATCGGTGTCCATGACTTTTGGTAAGTACTCGGTCACTCATTATAAGAGTTATATTTTCGATTTACATGAAGTTTTGTATTTAATTTCGAGCATTTAATCATGTTTGTTTCTTGGCCATCAAACCACCATTTTTTGGTCCATGTTTCATAACCAATAACGAATGCTTATGCAGGGTAGGGATAGTGTATATTAATTCAGAAGTGTGAGAAGTGTATTATAACACTATATATAACACTATATAACACCATATAAACACCGTATAACACTATGTAACACCATATAACACCATATAACACTATGTAACACTATATAACACTATATAACAATATATAACACTATACATCTATCATAGACATGCTATCAGACAAAATATAATGTTATATTTGTAATAAAGTGTTATAAAGTGTTACATAGTGTTATATGGTGTTATATGGTGTTACATAGTGTTATACGATTTTTATATGGTGTTATATAGTGTTATATATAGTGTTATAATGCACTTCTCACGGTGTCTACGAAGCATAGACATCGTTGAAGACAATGTGGTGTTGGGTTGGCACAAGATTCATGCTTAAGGTAAAAAACCAGTGAATATACAATCAACATTATGCTGTCGTTTAAGAGGTAATTGCATAGGTATATACCCTATAGTTTTAAATGGATTCGTGGTTTGTCTGAAGCTGTGATAAAAAGGTGCCTTTGGGTTCACCAGATGAATATTAAACCTATAAAAAAAAACCCAAAATGTTCATGGTTTAGTTGCTTCTTAGTTATGCAAAATGACAAGTCAAGCGTTGAGCTTATAAATCTCATTCATACTGTACATATGTGAAAAAATGATAATCGATTTTAAACTGTTATTACCAAGACATGATAAATTGTAGACGCGATGACGTCATACTGTCTTTAGCGCTCTTATACATGATGCAAACCAGGGATGGTAGTCACCCGATGGATAAACAAGAATCCTGAAACATTTGAGACAGGTTTGGGGTCGGTAATTGGTTATGACATTATCTTTTTTTTTGTGGGTTTGGGATGGGCATGAGATTTGGAGATATACCCGTTTACCCCACCTGATTACTGTGACAACTGGCACCAAACCGGTAATTTCCGTACACTTTAACCATTATTTAATGACTGCAATTATGTGCTTAATTGTCAGCAATGTCTGAACACATACTAAACAAGTGAATTCATGCACGTTGTATACTACAAAATATTGCTTTATGCATAAACGAGAGCGTTGCTTCAGAAATAATAGTAAACTCACCGGTAAGATCCACTATGTCAACAGAACTGCAGAAAGCAGTTAGACATTAGAATTGAGGCCTAGGTGTAGGTCCGACGACAAAAGTACATTAAAACCCAAGAGTACATACAAGGGTTTAATATATATACTATTCGAAAGCAAAAATAAGCACTAAAAAGCACCCGAAACGCACTTTAAGTGCAAAATTTTATACAATTCAGCTCTAAACAGCTTTTAGACATGTGAATATTATGCAGAAATGTCGTTTTATTATCCAGAATATTTCCCCAAGTGTTGGGAATCGAAAGGGATACAAAAAGGTACTTAAAAGACACTAAAAAGTGTGATTTAGCACTTTAACGAACCGGTTTATAACCGAACAACCGGACATTACCCGGAACCTAAAAATATTGTCAAAGACATTGTTTTTCTTTTTCTAAGCCAGTTAGGGTCCCCGAATACCCTAACACCCGTTGTAATAAATAACACACTAATTAACCTACCATAATCTCTAAACAATATAACTAAAACTTAACTACTAGTTGAAATGGAACCATGATACCCACCCCATTACAACCGATTGGTTCCCCATGTGGGAACAAACCTTCACATTTTGTTGATTATTTTAATCTTATTGTTCAATATCTTGACTACATATTATATTATGGGTAATAATAGAAAATGGACTATAAGTGTGCATCATGGATAAGACTTCCATTTTCATAAACACTTAACAAAGAAATCACTTTCTTTCTCTCTTAGCTACCTACGACCGAACACCACAAGCCACCCATCACCATCATTCAATTTCAATCTTGCAATTCTATATACATTCAAGTGTGAAGGATCACGTATATGGAAGCTTGGTGCTTACGGATTGCCAAGGACCTCACCACAACGCTATTAACCACCTATTTTCGTCTAGTTTCTTCCCTAGCCTCGAGCTAGTAGTAAGTGACTCTAAACATCTTCTTGTTCATGTTTAAAGTGATTAATAAGATATTTAACGGGTAAAAATCATAAACACTAGAGATCAAAGTTTAAAGTCTTGCTAAGAAGATGAACTTGGTGGTTAAAGACTAACTATTAGTGTAAAACTTATGGAAATTGCCTTGTTATGGTTATTTATTATTGTTGAATGCTAGTAGGGGAGCGGATCGTCATCTAACCACGCTAGGACATGTTCATGGAACATGAACTAGCACTATGTTTAGTGTAAAAATAACTAGATGACGAACCCTTTCACTCACAAACACGAACTTGTGTAAAAACAAATTTTCTTATGAAATGGAGTTCTAAACTAGTAGATCTACGGATCTACAAGTGGTATTTTTGAATAACCAAGTGTATGATGAAATCATGTTTAAAAAGCCGGATCTTTCTCAAAATAAAGACATTTTTGAGAACCAAAAAGTGTGTAGACGCTTGTCTAACGAAAGGATTTACCAAAGAAATATTTTCGTAAATACCGACTAGAAGTTGTAAAACTTCATATTCTTTAAAAATAAAGTTTTCGAGATAATGATTTTATTTTTAGAGATGGAAAGACTTACTAAATGTGCTAGTAAGTTACTACACATTTTTGTAAATATTCATGTTCATGAAATGGAGGAATTAGTGATTATTGTTGATGATTATGGTTGATAATTGTTGTTGATGATTGATAACGATTTAAAAGAAAATAAACACATGTTTTGAAAACATGGGAAACCTTCATTTTTAGGGGAAACTCTGTCAAAATTTTTATAAATTTTGACACTTAGAAAAATATAAGTTTTTGAGAAACTTATTCCCTAAAAATGTATTTAAGAGTATTACCAAGGTTTCCCTATTTTTTGGTGATAAGAAATGAGGATTTCTTCAAGAATAAAAATGGATATAAGTATGTATATTTTTGAGAGAAAAATATATATTATTTTATCACCAACTTTTGTGCTAAGTGTATAAAGTATGTGTTATACGTGCTAGTGTATTAAGACTTAAAAATACACTAAATACTCATGAGGAGTATAAACATAAAAATACACATACAACATACAAGATACATAATTCGGGTGCAAAGTGCAAAACACGAGATACTTATATTAATTTTTGAGAAAATAATATAAGTAAGACACTTAGTTAAAAATATAAAATATTTTTAACACAAGAATATATACACAAAAGAGAGTGACTGTACTTGTGCGACGCAAGTCTAGTGACTAACGTTAAGAAAACGCGTATAGGTTACGACGTTAATTAAGCAAATCCGGTGAAGTTTACGACGCAAGGAACGCAAAGTTGTGAGTTCATGCTCCCCCTTTTCTTTAACTGTTTTCAGTTTTTATAACTTCGGGGGTGGAATACATGTACAAATATTATAATGTTTATAAATGGTATGATAACAAGAAACGCACTTGGTGAGGACGAGAACCAAGTAGGATGCGTTATGAGAAATGATAACAAGAAACGCACTTGGTGAGGACGAGAACCAAGTAGGATGCGTTATGAGAAATGATACGAGAAATCGTGTCACGAATAGGGTACATAAGCACCATTAATCAACAATATACCTAGACCGCAGAACAAAAGGTTAGATCTAACGGGTGCCGGGCAGCCACACTCTCGGTGAGGGCGAGAATCGAGTAGTGCTTTTGTGTCTCAGAATATACCAATTAAATGCCTAAGGTTTGGTGACTTCCTATGTCGTGTCACATGTTAATGGCTTTGCAACCCATTAACAATCCTGATACTTACAGGAATACTGTATCTACATAAAATTCATACCATACTAAAACTTGATTAATACTTGAAGTACGTGGGGTACTCAAGAAAAACTTGATTTATAACTTGAAGTACGTGGGGTACTCAAGAAAAACTTGATTTATAACTTGAAGTACGTGGGGTACTCAAGAAAAACTTGATTTATAACTTGAAGTACGTGGGGTACTCAAGAAAAACTTGATATATAACTTGAAGTACGTGGGGTACTCAAGAAAAACTTGATTTATAACTTGAAGTACGTGGGGTACTCAAGAAAACGGGAATTATACTTGAGTACGTGGGGTACTCAAGAAAAAACCTGAATTATACATAAGTACGTGGTGTACACATGAATACTTGATTTATATATGAAAACTTGATTTATACATGACATAAACTATGTTTTCATACAAAGTATACAAACGTGAAATACAAAAACTGCATAAATTCACACCAACATTATGTTGACGTTTTTCCAAAACTCACATGTATTTCATGTAACTAGGATGGATGTGCGCGTGGTCTTACTCATGCTCGTGGATGTCGCTTTGTTTATCGTTAAATAAAGTTGTAACTTTTAAGACAATATGCTATCTCGTGTTGTAAACACTTGACTTATGTTTTCAAATTATGGTATTTGAAGTTATTTTTGAGCATGTAGTATGTTTACCTTTCGTATGCAATGACAACCTTTCATGATCACACCTCGTGCTTCCGCCGCAGAAAGGGGTGTGACAGATTGGTATCAGAGCAGCGATTGTAGTGAACCAGGATTCCTTCTCGAGTCTAGTCTACAATCTCTAGGATCCTTTCACGAAAACAATTTTCAAAGAGTTTTCATTGCATAAAACGTCCTGCGACATCCACTACCTGAAACTGTTTACATGAGTCTAGAAAAGACACTACGAGACTTAGGGTGCACGAGAGTAGCACTCGTACGTGATTGAGAGCTAATTGCAATTATGTGTGATAATTAGCATATACTAGAAGTAGAATGTCACGAGTATATGTGACTTTACCTGAAAGCGATGGCCTATCTGAAGGAAGAAATACGAGGATGAAACGAACTGTGCGGACTGTGCAAGGAGTTACGTAATTATGGATGCATACATAATTATGGAAATTCAGTGTACAGAAACCACAGCAAGTCTTGTCACGTATAGATTCCCTCGGAGCAAGCCTACTAAGTACTCTGCTAGAGTAATAATTGTTTGATGTCACTTATGTGGTATATACCTGTGAATATATATACTACTACTGTCTAGTATGACGATATCAAACAAATGTCTAACCCTGTTGTGTTATGTTCTGTCAGAACATGGCACCCAGGAAAGCTGTGAATGCTCGCAATGACGATCAACCTCCTCATCCCCTACTGCCCAGAACTGCTGAAGAGCTGAACGCTCTACTGGAAGAAAGGATCTCCGCTGCTATCGCCCAGTACGAGGCGAACCGTACTCAAGACAGTGGAGGGCCAAGCAACGCTAGACGTAATGGGAACGGAGATTCATCTGGAGGCAGCGCAGCTCAAGCTAACCTTAACACAATTTACTAAGCATGGAGAAATTTATGAATGGTCCTTGTTTCATTATTTCTTCGATTGCTCACATGTGAATTGGTTGAATCAATTCCAGGCTGCACTTTCAAGCAGTTCCTCGACTGCAAGCCGATGAACTATGACGGCACAGGAGGCGCAGTAGCATTTGTGCGCTGGACGGAGAAGACTGAAGCTACTATCCGCGTGAGCAAGTGTACCGCGGATCAGCAAGTCACTTTTGCTACCGGATTGTTTGTCGATGAAGCTCTGACTTGGTGGAACCTGCAAGCCTAAACTTTGGGTGATGATGTCGCTTATGGCCTAACTTGGGAAGAACTGAAGGAAAGGATGAGAGAGAAGTACTGCTCTCGTGCAGAACTCCAAAGGCTGGAAACGGAGTTCTGGCACTTGACCATGGAAGGGGCTGACATCAATGGTTATACTCGAAGGTTCCATGATCTCTCTAGAGTGCTTCCCTACATGGTGACTCCCGAATTCAAGCGTGTCGAACGCTACATTTGGGGACTGGCCCCAGAGTTTCGTGGCATGGTAACGTCGGCCAAACCACAAACAATCACCGAGGCTGTAACTCTGGCTGTCAGCCTGACTGAAGATTGTGTTCGTATGAAGAAGTTATCACTGAACCCAACAGAGAAGACCGAGACGCATGCTGAGTCGTCCGGTGACAAGAAGAGAAAGCATACAAGTTTAAACCAAGCAACTCGCAACAACAAAGGTTTAAACAAGAAGCGTGACGCTAATCCGCCTCAGGAGACGAAAACCCATGCAACCAAAGCATCCCAAGGCTCCATGCCTAGATGCCAAAAATGTAAGTATCATCATGATGGAGCTTGTCGCCTGGTCATGCTTTTAGAATCCCCTTCACTTTCTGTATGCCAATGAGAACTGATGATGGCATAGACATGCTTCTAGGATGCAATTTTATAAGAAGCATATATGGAGGAGTAAGAATTGAAGGAAATATTGTTACATTCTACAAAAATGTAACCATGGTTAAAACAGAACAAGCCACAGAAGCAGCTAAATATGCCATTGAAGAACTATGCATGAATTATGAAGAATACCAGGCAATCCAAGAATCTGCATACTTCAACATAGGGCATACTAGTCCAGCGTTTCAAACAAAGTTTGGGAAAATCTTACAAAGGCTAGAAGACCAAGTATACATTGGTGAAGAACCCTTAAAGCACTGGCAGAAGAATAAAGTGAAGTGCAGAATTGATATAATCAATCCTGATATTACAATTCAGGATAAGACATTGAAACATGTTACACCAAGGTTAACACGCCTCTTTCACCTCCCATGGGTTACTTCTCTGCGTTTAGGCTTGAATCTTTTGAATAATTATTTAAAACATATGTCTGAATAAGTTGTAACATGAATTAATAAATAGTACCTTTAGTTCTTGATCATGCAGATCTTGATAGTAAACTTAGCCAGCCATTTATACCTTAATCCTTGCTCTGATACCAGATGAGGATCGTGGTACGTTTTGAAAACAAGGGTTTTTGTTAACAAACGGCGGAAATACCAACTTAAGCTTTTATACAGAAAACTCACTTGATTACATATGATTACACACTGAAATTTAGAGAGAGAGAATTGGACTATCAGATGATGTCTGGTGTGTCCGAAACTCTAATACAAGCTGGACTTATATAGGACTAGAAAGTATTATCCCGGGTGCTCAGTGGGCCCCATTGGCTGATAATTTCAACTTTCGTGTGCCTAATAGTACAACTTTATATCACTTACTACACACTATGATACAAAAGACTTTATCTTAAAGTCTTCACACGGGCCCTTCCTTTAGTAAAGTGGCCTTTTATTTCCTTATACGACAAAGTTGGTAGTACTGATTAAAGTCGAGACTGTGCAATGTGTCCTTCCCATAGAGTGATGCGTTCATTAATGAGAATTACATCATTGCATTCGTCACACCTGCAATTATTGATGTATATTTTATTATGGTAGGCTCCCTTGTTTCTTTTGGTGCACATGGATTTTCTAGAGTATGGTCCCACTTGCTGCATCTTTGATGATGCGGACTGCATTTTTGAGTCTTCTGAGTTAGGCTTCGTTGTTGGGCCTATTGTCATTGTAGCTATTATCCCTTGTTGAGTAGGCTTTGTACCGGGCCAAGTTGAGTTCTGCCATGGATACCAGGAAGGATAACTCACCAAGGGCCTTGTTGTTTTGTTGGTTGAATAATTGGCATCGTCTGTTGTTTCTTGGGTCATTAAGCAACCAAGGTTTGTTTGTGATTGGCGCCATTTCTTCGCTGGTAATTTCTTCATATTCTTCAATTCTTGCAAGGTCAGGCCCTGTAATAGCAGATTGAGTTGCTGGTCCTCCATAGAGGTGTCGTATCCCATTTGTTTTCCATTCTTGACTCCCTCGTATGCATTCTTCCACTGAATCAGACCTTGAATATTTTTGGAGCAATCTGTCCATTCCTGCGATTGTAAAAGATTAGCAATTCTAGACAAGTTATCTGCAAGGATGTTCTGCTTTCCATCAATGTGTTCAAAGTTTATCTGAACACCAGATCCTGTGACAAAATCTGTAAAGTTCAACCATCTGACCCTTGATGGTTTGTTATTTGTTGACTTATTGTAAAAACTGATTATTGCTTGACAATCTGTTCTCAGGGTGATTTCCTTTTTGTCCAAGTAGTAAATTTTAAAGGCTTTTAAACCCTCCATTGCCGCATAGATTTCAGCATCAATGGTGGATTTTACTACTGGGAATTTGCCACTTGCGTATGCACAAACTTGTTCTTCCCTTCTTGCATCATTCTTTTTCTTCTTCCATTTACACACCGCTCCCCATCCTTCCATGCTACCGTCTGTTTCTATGATCACATAAGAATCTACTTGGGGTATCTTCATATCTGGGAGCTCTTGAACCTTCATTTTTATCTCCCTGACCAGTTTCCAATCCGAATCCTTCATTCTTTTGTCACCATGGGGTGATGTTTTTTTCGTACAAAGGTGCTAGCAACTTTCCCAGGTTTGGAATATAGTTTCTAGCATAATTTAAGATCCCAAGCCAAGATCTTAATCCCTTCTTTTCCTTTAGCTCTTCATCCTTAAATTCTGCAATCTTCTTTATGATATGTGGTTGGAGCTTGATTGTTGAATTTCCAATAACTACCCCAAGGAATTCAATCTCCCTCACTGCTATCTTCATTTTATTTGCGCTTAGCACTAGACCATTTTCTTCACGGATTTCCAGCATTCTTTCAAGATGTTTGGCATGGTCAGCTTCAGTTTTTGAGAATACAAGAATATCATCTATGTATACAGCTATAAAATCCTTTGTGCCTTCAAAGCAGTGATCCATCTTTCTCTGAAAAATGGCTGGTGCATTCTTTAAACCGAACGGCATTACAAGCCATTCATACAATCCTTCAGGAGTTATAAAAGCTGTCCATGGAATTGATTCCTCAGCCATAGCTACCTGATGAAAACCACTTTTCAGATCAAACTTAGAGTAGATTTTTGCATTTCCTACCCTTTGAATGATCGTGTTGATGCCTGGTAACGAATATTGATCCTTGTAGGTGTTATCATTTAGTGTTCGGTAATTAAACACCATTCTTTCTTTGCCTTTGACTTCTTTTCCCGTTTTTGGATCAATAGATGTTCCAGAATTTACCATTATCGCCATTGTTCTATGACGACTTTTACTTCTTCTGATTACGCC
Organism: Helianthus tuberosus; assembly: GCA_030545235.1. Lineage (NCBI taxonomy): Eukaryota > Viridiplantae > Streptophyta > Magnoliopsida > Asterales > Asteraceae > Helianthus > Helianthus tuberosus. The sequence goes on from CM060448.1 coordinate 90,338,749, forward strand.
TAGTTTTAGCAGGGCATCAGTATGTTTCTTGAATTGATCTTTCATTGCTGGTGTAACATGTTTCAATGTCTTATCCTGAATTGTAATATCAGGATTGATTATATCAATTTTGCACTTCACTTTATTCTTCTGCCAGTGCTTTAAGGGTTCTTCACCAATGTATCCTTGGTCTTCTAGCCTTTGTAAGAGTTTCCCAAACTTTGTTTGAAACGCTGGACTAGTATGCCCTATGTTGAAGTATGCAGATTCTTGGATTGCCTGGTATTCTTCATAATTCATGCATAGTTCTTCAATGGCATATTTAGCTGCTTCTGTGGCTTGTTCTGTTTTAACCATGGTTACATTTTTGTAGAATGTAACAATATTTCCTTCAATTCTTACTCCTCCATATATGCTTCTTATAAAATTGCATCCTAGAAGCATGTCTATGCCATCATCAGTTCTCATTGGCATACAGAAAGTGAAGGGGATTCTAAAAGCATGACCAGCTATGGTCATCTGCCCTTGCTTCAATTTTTCTTCTGCAATTTGCTGTGAGTTTATACCCTTAAAATTAATTCTGTACGGGCTTTCTTCGAGGGCCCCTTTTGGTATTACTTCACTATTTGCACAGCATGAGGTAGCTCCTGTGTCTAAGATTACTCTTAGACTAAATTCCTTTTCTCCTGGTATGTTGAAGGTGATAACCATATTATACAATTTGTTGTATATTTTGGTTTTCTTCTCTGGTTCACCACTTGCTTTTAGAGCCTTTTCCTCGTATATGATTTCTACCCCGTCTTCATCAAAGACTTTGCTGCTTTGCAACTCCTCCTTCTAATCATTTTCAGCTGTTTGGAAGGGCTTGAGTTGTTCAAATTCTCCTTGAAGAATTTCATTCAACTCTTCTTTTTCTACTTGTCTTCCTTTAAGGCTTTCATTTTCTTTAATAAGGTAAGCATTATAAAGAAGAAGTTCTTTAATAAGGCTATCCCTATTATCATAACCAATCATCTCCTTTGGTCTTGGGGTTACTTTGAAGCTTAGATAGTAGTCCGAACATAACGGGCAAGCCGTTATTTGGCACTTCAGACAGTTACTTCTAGCTCTTGATGTCGTTTTCTCTTTGCAGTATGAACAATTTATGCTAGCGACATTTTCTTGGTTCGTTAGCAGTACATGTTCACAGCTTTCTTGTTGTTCCTGGAGTTTCACTTTATTACTTCTACATTCTCGAGCAAAATGGCCTTCTTCTCCGCATATAAAGCATTTGCATTTTCTTTCTTTGTCTTTATGCTTTGTTTTAAATATCCTAACATGGGAAGCATGCGGCTTTCCTTTGTAGGTTGTTGATTTTCTTAGGCCATATTTCTTTGTTTTCTCATAATAGCCTGGTATTGGGATTTTGCTACAAAACTGGAGATTTTTAATTTCCCTTTGAACTGCTGCCTTTCTGCATACCAGATGAGGATTTGACTCTCCATTATTCCATTCTTCATAGCCTTTGCATGGATAGCCAATTGAATGTTATACCAAAAATCATGTATACTTAGCATCATGTTTGGTGCTATGTATACCAACTGCCTTTCTGCGTTCGTCTATGGTTATCACCTTCAACAATTCCTAACCAAGAAGATCAGATAAGAAGTTACCGAAGGGCGAGTAGATTCAGGCATGAAGCTCAACGAAGACTACCAAATACAATGCAAAGCAGACAATACAGAAGGAGCCTAGAAAGTCAAATTGACCCGGACCAAGAACTCCAGCTGTCACAACAAGAAAGCTGTGAACATGTACTGCTAACGAACCAAGAAAATGTCGCTAGCATAAATTGTTCATACTGCAAAGAGAAAACAACATCAAGAGCTAGAAGTAACTGTCTGAAGTGCCAAATAACGGCTTGCCCGTTATGTTCGGACTACTATCTAAGCTTCAAAGTAACCCCAAGACCAAAGGAGATGATTGGTTATGATAATAGGGATAGCCTTATTAAAGAACTTCTTCTTTATAATGCTTACCTTATTAAAGAAAATGAAAGCCTTAAAGGAAGACAAGTAGAAAAAGAAGAGTTGAATGAAATTCTTCAAGGAGAATTTGAACAACTCAAGCCCTTCCAAATAGCTGAAAATGATAAGAAGGAGGAGTTGCAAAGCAGCAAAGTCTTTGATGAAGACGGGGTAGAAATCATATACGAGGAAAAGGCTCTAAAAGCAAGTGGTGAACCAGAGAAGAAAACCAAAATATACAACAAATTGTATAATATGGTTATCACCTTCAACATACCAGGAGAAAAGGAATTTAGTCTAAGAGCAATCTTAGACACAGGAGCTACCTCATGCTGTGCAAATAGTGAAGTAATACCAAAAGGGGCCCTCGAAGAAAGCCCGTACAGAATTAATTTTAAGGGTATAAACTCACAGCAAATTGCAGAAGAAAAATTGAAGCAAGGGCAGATGACCATAGCTGGTCATGCTTTTAGAATCCCCTTCACTTTCTGTATGCCAATGAGAACTGATGATGGCATAGACATGCTTCTAGGATGCAATTTTATAAGAAGCATATATGGAGGAGTAAGAATTGAAGGAAATATTGTTACATTCTACAAAAATGTAACCATGGTTAAAACAGAACAAGCCACAGAAGCAGCTAAATATGCCATTGAAGAACTATGCATGAATTATGAAGAATACCAGGCAATCCAAGAATCTGCATACTTCAACATAGGGCATACTAGTCCAGCGTTTCAAACAAAGTTTGGGAAACTCTTACAAAGGCTAGAAGACCAAGGATACATTGGTGAAGAACCCTTAAAGCACTGGCAGAAGAATAAAGTGAAGTGCAGAATTGATATAATCAATCCTGATATTACAATTCAGGATAAGACATTGAAACATGTTACACCAGCAATGAAAGATCAATTCAAGAAACATACTGACGCCCTGCTAAAACTAGGCGTAATCAGAAGAAGTAAAAGTCGTCATAGAACAATGGCGATAATGGTAAATTCTGGAACATCTATTGATCCAAAAACGGGAAAAGAAGTCAAAGGCAAAGAAAGAATGGTGTTTAATTACCGAACACTAAATGATAACACCTACAAGGATCAATATTCGTTACCAGGCATCAAAACGATCATTCAAAGGGTAGGAAATGCAAAAATCTACTCTAAGTTTGATCTGAAAAGTGGTTTTCATTAGGTAGCTATGGCTGAGGAATCAATTCCATGGACAACTTTTATAACTCCTGAAGGATTGTATGAATGGCTTGTAATGTCGTTCGGTTTAAAGAATGCACCAGCCATTTTTCAGAGAAAGATGGATCACTGCTTTGAAGGCACAAAGGATTTTATAGTTGTATACATAGATGATATTCTTGTATTCTCAAAAACTGAAGCTGACCATGCCAAACATCTTGAAAGAATGCTGGAAATCTGTGAAGAAAATGGTCTAGTGCTAAGCGCAAATAAAATGAAGATAGCAGTGAGGGAGATTGAATTCCTTGGGGTAGTTATTGGAAATTCAACAATCAAGCTCCAACCACATATCATAAAGAAGATTGCAGAATTTAAGGATGAAGAGCAAAAGGAAAAGAAGGGATTAAGATCTTGGCTTGGGATCTTAAATTATGCTAGAAACTATATTCCAAACCTGGGAAAGTTGCTAGCACCTTTGTACGAAAAAACATCACCCCATGGTGACAAAAGAATGAAGGATTCGGATTGGAAACTGGTCAGGGAGATAAAAATGAAGGTTCAAGAGCTCCCAGATATGAAGATACCCCAAGTAGATTCTTATGTGATCATAGAAACAGACGGTAGCATGGAAGGATGGGGAGCGGTGTGTAAATGGAAGAAGAAAAAGAATGATGCAAGAAGGGAAGAACAAGTTTGTGCATACGCAAGTGGCAAATTCCCAGTAGTAAAATCCACCATTGATGCTGAAATCTATGCGGCAATGGAGGGTTTAAAAGCCTTTAAAATTTACTACTTGGACAAAAAGGAAATCACCCTGAGAACAGATTGTCAAGCAATAATCAGTTTTTACAATAAGTCAACAAATAACAAACCATCAAGGGTCAGATGGTTGAACTTTACAGATTTTGTCACAGGATCTGGTGTTCAGATAAACTTTGAACACATTGATGGAAAGCAGAACATCCTTGCAGATAACTTGTCTAGAATTGCTAATCTTTTACAATCGCAGGAATGGACAGATTGCTCCAAAAATATTCAAGGTCTGATTCAGTGGAAGAATGCATACGAGGGAGTCAAGAATGGAAAACAAATGGGATACGACACCTCTATGGAGGACCAGCAACTCAATCTGCTATTACAGGGCCTGACCTTGCAAGAATTGAAGAATATGAAGAAATTACCAGCGAAGAAATGGCGCCAATCACAAACAAACCTTGGTTGCTTAATGACCCAAGAAACAACAGACGATGCCAATTATTCAACCAACAAAACAACAAGGCCCTTGGTGAGTTATCCTTCCTGGTATCCATGGCAGAACTCAACTTGGCCCGGTACAAAGCCTACTCAACAAGGGATAATAGCTACAATGACAATAGGCCCAACAACGAAGCCTAACTCAGAAGACTCAAAAATGCAGTCCGCATCATCAAAGATGCAGCAAGTGGGACCATACTCTAGAAAATCCATGTGCACCAAAAGAAACAAGGGAGCCTACCATAATAAAATATACATCAATAATTGCAGGTGTGACGAATGCAATGATGTAATTCTTATTAATGAACGCATCACTCTATGGGAAGGACACATTGCACAGTCTCGACTTTAATCAGTACTACCAACTTTGTCGTATAAGGAAATAAAAGGCCACTTTACTAAAGGAAGGGCCCGTGTGAAGACTTTAAGATAAAGTCTTTTGTATCATAGTGTGTAGTAAGTGATATAAAGTTGTACTATTAGGCACACGAAAGTTGAAATTATCAGCCAATGGGGCCCACTGAGCACCCGGGATAATACTTTCTAGTCCTATATAAGTCCAGCTTGTATTAGAGTTTCGGACACACCAGACATCATCTGATAGTCCAATTCTCTCTCTCTAAATTTCAGTGTGTAATCATATGTAATCAAGTGAGTTTTCTGTATAAAAGCTTAAGTTGGTATTTCCGCCGTTTGTTAACAAAAACCCTTGTTTTCAAAACGTACCACGATCCTCATGTAGGTGTTATCATTTAGTGTTCGGTAATTAAACACCATTCTTTCTTTGCCTTTGACTTCTTTTCCCGTTTTTGGATCAATAGATGTTCCAGAATTTACCATTATCGCCATTGTTCTATGACGACTTTTACTTCTTCTAATTACGCCTAGTTTTAGCAGGGCGTCAGTATGTTTCTTGAATTGTTCTTTCATTGCTGGTGTAACATGTTTCAATGTCTTATCCTGAATTGTAATATCAGGATTGATTATATCAATTCTGCACTTCACTTTATTCTTCTGCCAGTGCTTTAAGGGTTCTTCACCAATGTATCCTTGGTCTTCTAGCCTTTGTAAGAGTTTCCCAAACTTTGTTTGAAACGCTGGACTAGTATGCCCTATGTTGAAGTATGCAGATTCTTGGATTGCCTGGTATTCTTCATAATTCATGCATAGTTCTTCAATGGCATATTTAGCTGCTTCTGTGGCTTGTTCTGTTTTAACCATGGTTACATTTTTGTAGAATGTAACAATATTTCCTTCAATTCTTACTCCTCCATATATGCTTCTTATAAAATTGCATCCTAGAAGCATGTATTCCAAGGTGCGACAAATGTGGTAAGTTGGGTCATCAAACAGAAGACTGTTGGGGAAAAGGAAAGAATCGGAATGGAAATGGTGATGTTAACAAGAATGGTAACGGTAAAGGGCGGAACCAAGGATGCTTCAAGTGTGGAAGCAATGATCATTTCATGAAGGACTGCCCAGAGGGAAACAATGCTCAGGCTAGAGCATTTGTGATTGGAGCAAGGAACGCACGCGAGGACCCTAACGTGGTCACCAGTACGTTTCTCATTAACAATCACTTTGCATCCATATTATTTGACACTGGCGCCGATTATAGCTTCATGTCTGTGGAATTTAAACGCATACTCGGAATAGAATCTAGTAGATTAGAAATTCCTTATTCCATAGAACTAGCCAATAGTAAACTCGTTGAATCGGGTGAAGTTGTTAGAGGCTGCACACAAGAATTTGGTGAACGAAGATTTAGCATCGACCTCCTACCTATTCAATTAGGTAGCTTCGATGTAGTAGTCGGGATGGACTGGTTGTCCAAGAACAAAGCTGAAGTTATTTGTCATGAGAAAATCATTCGCATCCCTTTAGCGAATGGTGAAACTCTCATCGTGCATGGAGAAAAAACGAGACGCGCCTCTTCGAATCATCAGTTGTATGAAGGCACAGAAGTGCTTAAGGAAAGGATGTGTTGCCTTCCTAGCACACGTGGTAGACAAGAAGGCTGTGGAGCCAAAACTCGAAGACATTCCTGTGGTGAAGGAATTCCCTGATGTTTTTCCCGAAGATCTGCCAGGACTACCTCCGCAACGACAAGTCGAATTCCGTATAGACTTGGTTCCAGGAGCCGCTCCTGTAGCCAAGGCACCCTATCGACTTGCTCCATCCGAAATGCAAGAATTATCTACACAACTCCAGGAGTTGTTGGATAAAGGATTTATAAGGCCAAGCTTCTCACCATGGGGAGCTCCAGTATTGTTCGTGAAAAAGAAGGATGGAACACTGCGGATGTGTATCGATTACAGGGAACTGAACAAGCTCACTATCAAGAATCGGTACCCGCTACCGAGGATTGATGACTTATTTGACCAACTGCAAGGATCAAGCTACTATTCCAAGATCGACCTTCGATCGGGATACCATCAGCTGAGAATCCAAGAAGAAAGCGTGCCAAGGACTGCATTCAGAACGCGATATGGGCACTACGAATTTCTTGTGATGCCATTCGGACTGACAAATGCACCAGCGGTCTTTATGGATCTGATGAACCGCGTATGCAAACTATATCTCGATAAATTCGTGATTGTATTTATCGATGATATCCTGATTTATTCGCAAACGAAAGAAGAAGACGAGAAACATCTCATAACCGTCTTGGAACTACTGAAGAAAGAGAAGCTTTGTGCAAAGTTCTCGAAATGCGAATTCTGGATTCGCGAAGTACAATTTCTTGGTCACGTTGTGAATGAGAAGGGCATTCATGTAGATCCGTTCAAGATAGAAGCAATAAAGAATTGGGAAGCCCCCAAAACCCCAACAGAAGTTCGTCAATTTTTGGGCTTAGCGGGCTATTATCGACGGTTTATTGAGAATTTCTCAAAAATAGCTCAACCGCTAATGACCCTTACGCAGAAAGACAAGAAATACGACTGGGGTCACAAACAAGAAGAAGCCTTCCAGTTACTTAAAAACAAGCTCTGCGATGCACCAATACTATCATTACCCGAAGGCACTGATGACTTCGTGGTATACTGTGACGCTTCACGACAAGGCTTGGGTTGCGTGCTCATGCAACGCCAGAAAGTCATCGCTTACGCTTCAAGACAATTGAAGGTTCATGAAAGAAACTACACCACTCACGACCTGGAACTAGGTGCGGTGGTATTCGCCTTGAAGATCTGGCGCCACTATTTATATGGTACTCGATGTACAATCTTCACTGATCACAAAAGCTTACAACACATATTTGATCAGAAGGAATTGAATATGCGCCAGCGACGTTGGGTCTAGCTGCTGAATGATTACGACTGTGAGATCAAGTACCATCCTGGAAAGGCAAACGTTGTAGCGGACGCGTTGAGCCGAAAAGAAAGGGTTAAGGCCCTAAGGGTTCGAGCATTGGAAATGACTATTCGAACGAACCTCACTGCACGCATTCGTAATGCACAACAAGAAGCTCTTAAAGGAGAGAACCGTAAAGCTGAATACCTCCGGGGTATGTTGAAATACATGATGCCAAATGAAGAGGGAGCCTTATACTTTAAGAAGCGTATTTGGGTTCCGCTCTATGGTGGCATTCGAGAAGTCATCCTTAATTTAGCCCACAAATCGAGATACTCGATCCATCCAGGATCGGACAAAATGTATCAAGACTTGAAAGAATATTATTGGTGGCCGAGACTCAAGAGCGACGTTGCTGTCTATGTTGGAAAATGCCTAACCTGTGCTAAGGTTAAGGCCGAATATCAGAAACCGTCCGGCCTACTACAACAACCAGAGATTCCCGTGTGGAAGTGGGAACAAATCTCGATGGACTTCATAACGAAATTACCCAGGACCCCGAGAGGGCACGATATGATATGGGTAATAGTTGATCGGTTAACAAAGTCTGCGCACTTCCTACCGATCCGAGAAAAAGACAGCACTGGAAAGCTTGCTGAGATATACTTAAGAGAAATTGTGGCACGACATGCAGTGCCAATCTCAATCATTTCAGACAGAGATGGACGCTTTGTCTCAAGAATCTGGCAATCATTTCAGGAAGCCTTTGGATCTCAGTTAGATCTGAGCACGGCATTCCATCCGCAAACAGACGGCCAGAGCGAACGGACTATACAAACGTTAGAAGATATGCTTCGCGCATGTGTCATGGATCTAGGCGGCAGCTGGGATACTCATCTACCTTTAGTTGAGTTTTCCTTCAATAACAGTTATCATACGAGCATAAAAGTCGCGCCGTTCGAAGCTCTGTATGGCCGCAAATGTCGATCGCCCTTATGTTGGGCAGATGCCGGAGATAAATGTATGGTTGGTCCTGAACTTGTACAAGAGACAACCGACAAGATTGCGCAGATCCGAGAGCGCATTAAGCCGGCTCGAGATCGACAAAAGAGCTACGCTGATCCGAAAAGAAAATCAGTAGAATTCGAGGTGGGAGACAAAGTGTTGTTAAAAGTCTCACCTTGGAAGGGTGTAGTCAGATTTGGAAAGCATGGAAAGCTGAATCCACGATACATCGGACCAATCAGAATATTGAAAAGAATTGGTACCGTGGCATACAAGTTGGAGTTACCGGAAGAACTTAATGGAGTACATGATACGTTTCATGTATCCAACCTGAAGAAGAGTCCAACACAAGAAAACGTGATCATCCCGGTGGATGAAGTGTATATTGATGAAGCCCTCCGATTTACAGAACAACCCGTTGAGGTTACCGACTGGAAAGTCAACAAGACCAGGAGGAGCAGTGTGAAACTTGTCAAAGTACGTTGGAGCTCTAAGCACGGACCCGAGTACACATGGGAACGTGAAGACCAGTTCAAAGAAAAGTATCCCCACCTATTCAAGAAGACTCCAGCGAGAGTTAGTTCAGCCTGAATTTCGGGACGAAATTCTTTTAACGGGGGGAGACTGTGACAACTGGCACCAAACCGGTAATTTCCGTACACTTTAACCATTATTTAATGACTGCAATTATGTGCTTAATTGTCAGCAATGTCTGAACACATACTAAACAAGTGAATTCATGCACGTTGTATACTACAAAATATGGCTTTATGTATAAACGAGAGCGTTGCTTCAGAAATAATAGTAAACTCACCGGTAAGACACATTGTGTCAACAGAACTGCAGAAAGCAGTCAGACATTAGAATTGAGGCCTAGGTGTAGGTCCGACGACAAAAGTACATTAAAACCCAAGAGTACATACAAGGGTTTAATATATATACTATTCGAAAGCAAAAATAAGCACCAAAAAGCACCCGAAACGCACTTTAAGTGCAGAATTTTATACAATTCAGCTCTAAACAGCTTTTAGACATGTGAATATTATGCAGAAATGTCGTTTTATTATCCAAAATATTTCCCCAAGTGTTGGGAATCGAAAGGGATACAAAAAGGTACTTAAAAGACACTAAAAAGTGTGATTTAGCACTTTAACGAACCGGTTTATAACCGAACAACCGGACATTACCCGGAACCTAAAAATATTGTCAAAGACATTGTTTTTCTTTTTCTGAGCCAGTTAGGGTCCCCGAATACCCTAACACCCGTTGTAATAAATAACACACTAATTAACCTACCATAATCTCTAAACAATATAACTAACACTTAACTACTAGTTGAAATGGAACCATGATACCCACCCCATTACAACCGATTGGTTCCCCATGTGGGAACAAACCTTCACATTTTGTTGATTATTTTAATCTTATTGTTCAATATCTTGACTACATATTATATTATGGGTAATAATAGAAAATGGACTATAAGTGTGCATCATGGATAAGACTTCCATTTTCATAAACACTTAACAAAGAAATCACTTTCTTTCTCTCTTGGCTACCTACGGCCGAACACCACAAGCCACCCATCACCATCATTCAATTTCAATCTTGCAATTCTATATACATTCAAGTGTGAAGGATCACGTATAAGGAAGCTTGGTGCTTACGGATTGCCAATGAACTCACCACAACGCTATTAACCACCTATTTTCGTCTAGTTTCTTCCCTAGCCTCGAGCTAGTAGTAAGTGACTCTAAACATCTTCTTGTTCATGTTTAAAGTGGTTAATAAGAGATTTAACGGGTAAAAATCATAAACACTAGAGATCAAAGTTTAAAGTCTTGCTAAGAAGATGAACTTGGTGGTTAAAGACTAACTATTAGTGTAAAACTTATGGAAATTGCTTTGTAATGTTTATTTATTATTGTTGAATGCTAGTAGGGGAACGGATCGTCATCTAACCACGCTAGGACATGTTCATGGAACATGAACTAGCACTATGTTTAGTGTAAAAATAACTAGATGACGAACCCTTTCACTCACAAACATGAACTTGTGTAAAAACGATTTTTCTTATGAAATGGAGTTCTAAACTAGTAGATCTACGGATCTACAAGTGGTATTTTTGAATAACCAAGTGTATGATGAAATCATGTTTAAAAAGCCGGATCTTTCTCAAAATAAAGACATTTTTGAGAACCAAAAAGTGTGTAGACACTTGTGTAACGAAAGGATTTACCAAAGAAATATTTTCGTAAATACCGACTAAAAGTTGTAAAACTTCATATTCTTTAAAAATAAAGTTTTCGAGATAATGATTTTATTTTTAGAGATGGAAAGACTTACTAAATGTGCTAGTAAGTTACTACACATTTTTGTAAATATTCAAGTTCATGAAATGGAGGAATTAGTGATTATTGTTGATGATTATGGTTGATAATTGTTGTTGATGATTGATAACGATTTAAAAGAAAATAAACACATGTTTTGAAAACATGGGAAACCTCCATTTTTAGGGGAAACTCAGTCAAAATTTTTATACACTACAAGAAAATTGGGTTTTTAGTACGCACAAAAGCGTCCTAAAATGCTATTTTATAGGACCTTTCATTTAATAGGACCAACGGTAAAAGCGTTTCATGTAAAGGGGTCGTAATAAGTCCCAGAACTAAAAAAGTGTCCTAACATCTCAAATAAGATTATGAAACCAATTTTATGGTCTCATAATATGTCTTTGAACAACCAAAATAGTGTTCTAATAAAAGCATATTAGGACACTTTTACGATGTTCTAACATGTGTTTACATACTTTTAATCTTTTGATACACTTATAATTGTCCTTAGAAATTAATTGATAGGAGCCTTATCATGTAACATTATAGCTAATTTAGTACCAAGAAAAGGGTCCTAATATACCAAATAAGATTATGAAACCAATTTTATGGTCGCATAATATGTCTATATACTACTTAAATAGCGTCATAAAAAGAACATATTAGGACACCTTTACAATGTTCTAATATATGATTACCTACTTTTAATCTTTTAATACACATACAAGCGTCCTTAAAAATTAATTTATTTGACCCTTATGATGTAACGTTATAACTACTTTAATATCAAGAAAATGGTCATCCGTCCGGATGACCATCCGATCGAATGATATCTCATCCGATCGACTTACCATTCGACACTTATCACATCCGACGCACTGTTTACACAATGTTCAACGCTTACGCTACTGTTCTATGCTCAGGCTAACTCCAACGCATTCCCAATCAATCCAATCTAGTTGTGTTTACTTGTTAAACACCTACGGTGAGTATACTTGACCCCCTTTTAAACGCTTTAAACACACTTTGGGGTGTAACATACGTTCATATCTAAAACGCACTTAGCAAAACGCAGTCTATACTCTAAACTATTATCACATGTGACGTACATATTTACACGTGATGCTTGGTACATATGTGGTAGGACTTTTAATCGCGACGTCCCACCTTAGCTAGTATGGTACTATAGTTGGACTCACACCCGACGGGGTCTAGTTAAGGAAATCACGCCCTTTTTGGGATCTCTATCGCAGTCATCGAGTGACTTAGCTGGTAGTATTTGTCTTGTAGTGTGTATGTTATGTGTCTCGTTTATGTATGTGGAAATTCGCAGCGCTTTTATCTACTTTATACTATTTTAAACCTGTATACTCGCCAATACTTTTGTATTGACGTTATTTAAACGTATGTTGCAGGTTAATCGCAGACTATCTCGAAATCAAGCTAGGAAGTCTAGAAACTCACAATAAATCTAGGTTGTCGAATATATGTATTGTTTGAGAGAACATGAAATCTGTATGACTGTTTACGGATGTATTACTTATTAGTATGGGATAATGAACGCATTAAATATTGTCACTAAATAGTTGTTATGGATTCTCTTGAGCAATTTGATTTTCCTAGTGTCGCGCTCCGATGATTCTGCCATCGGTTGGGGTGTGACAGATTGGTATTAGAGCCATAACTATAGGGAATTAGGAAAGACACGACCTAGTCCGGGTTTTGATGTCTTAGAATTGACCAAGTCTATAGTCTAAGTACCTACCTTTGAACAGCTGGTCTGTTGCTTCGTGCAAACCCAGTAGGGGTTTTGTATGAACCTACATCCTGTTATACTCTCATTCAAACTCGCAAGAGCTATATCTTCGTACGAACTTCCGCACATACAACTTCGTACGAAGGAGCCTTTCCTATGGCTGAAAACATACTTTTGCCTTTCCTAATGCTAACACAATACACACGTTTGACGAAACTCGCATAACATCAACCGAGTGGTTACGTCGAGATTAGGTGTCAAAAACCAAGAACTCTCAATAAGATCGCTTACTCAGCGTATTATTCTTAGCACGAGAACCTTTCGTTGAGCTAGGAATGACATCCACATCTCAACCAAGCTCTCCATTTCTATCTGGTGGAACTCCTGCAGATGTCTGGTGAGCACAACCACAGCTAAGAGCGAAGTTGTTAAGTCAGGGGTGAAACCCGCATCTTAATAACCCCTTCCACTCTCTAAAATGGTTTTTCAAAAGCTCTCACCAAAGTCTTGACTGTACCAACGACTCGAGCCGCGTAATAGCTGGGAGGATGAGTGTCGTAGCCGCATCCCGGTGAGGGCAGAGTCCATTAGACCAAGCGTGTTTTCGAACTTGTGGAGGATAGTTGAATCACTTTGGGTAGTCGATGTCTAACACCCCAGACACTCCATCTATTTTAGGCCAGTAATCGCCGATTTTTTACGCGTCAACGAATTTTACGAGTTTACGATTTTACGCCTTATCAATTTTTCCGACTTTACCGCTTTATCAATTTATCAATTTATCGCTTTTCGCTCCCCCGCTTTATGTATGCACAACTCGCACAGCCATCGCAATCTAAAACAAGAGCCGAATGTCCGCAACAAAACGAAAGTCTAACAGCTCGCCCTCTCTCTTTATCGCGTCCTCGCGCAATCTACACAAATATATATGTAGATATATGTAATACGATTATATGTGTTATACGTGAGAACTTAGGAATCGCGTGTCTCCTATGTGGCTCGTATATTAATTCGTATTACTATGCTACATGCAACAAATTTTAAAACGCGCTCAATCGCATCGCATACTCAAAATCATTATTATCGACACTACAAGAAAATTGGGTTTTTAGTACGCACAAAAGCGTCCTAAAATGCTATTTTATAGGACCTTTCATTTAATAGGACCAACGGTAAAAGCGTTTCATGTAAAGGGGTCGTAATAAGTCCCGGAACTAAAAAAGTGTCCTAACATCTCAAATAAGATTATGAAACCAATTTTATGGTCTCATAATATGTCTTTGAACAACCAAAATAGTGTTCTAATAAAAGCATATTAGGACACTTTTACGATGTTCTAACATGTGTTTACATACTTTTAATCTTTTGATACACTTATAATTGTCCTTAGAAATTAATTGATAGGAGCCTTATCATGTAACATTATAGCTAATTTAGTACCAAGAAAAGGGTCCTAATATACCAAATAAGATTATGAAACCAATTTTATGGTCGCATAATATGTCTATATACTACTTAAATAGCGTCATAAAAAGAACATATTAGGACACTTTTACAATGTTCTAATATATGATTACCTACTTTTAATCTTTTAATACACATACAAGCGTCCTTAAAAATTAATTTATTTGACCCTTATGATGTAACGTTATAACTACTTTAATATCAAGAAAATGGTCCTAATATCCCAAATAAGATTATAAAACCAATTTTATAAACAGACCATCAACATATAACATCCTAATAGTTATTGTATAACATCAACTAATGAAAGAAATAAAACTTCGTTTATATTTCAAATAAGCATGTTCATAATAAAAACACTAACCATAAATAAGTTATAACATTAAATAACATAAAGTCTTAACATTTAACAAAGAAATTAAAAGCAATTAAAGAAATAAGAAGCGTAAAATCTTGAGCCATCATGCGTCCTCAATCCTCATGGACTACCTACAAATAAACCATCCATGTATAAGCATTAAATTCCACGATATTAAAATTATTTGTATGACAAGTTTAACAAATACATACCGAGATTCAACGTTTACCTCACCACCATTTCGGTCCAATCTCTGTAACACCAACTATATCATTTGGGTCCAAGCTCTGGACCCTTCCTCTTGCTACAGTCTCGGTAGACTTTAGAATGTTTTTGAGGAAAACTTCATCTCCGACCTAGATTTTAGTTTTCAATAAATATTTATTAAACTCTAGTCATAATAGTGTGCGGCACATCCGAGTGTGTGCGGTCACCTGCTGATGTGCGGTCCAACTTTGAGGTGTGCGGCCCAACACCGTTTCTGGCCCAATGCGTTTGTGCGGCCCATAAGCAAGTGTGCGGCACATCCGAGTGTGTGCGGCCACCTGCTGATGTGCGGTCATGCAACAATAGTTGTACCTTATGCAGGAAGATTATACAACGAGTGTTTGTGGTCACGAAATAGTGTGCGACAATTATTCAATGTGCAGTTCATTATAAGTGTGCGGATGTTAAAGGTGTGCGGGCGGATTAAATCAAACAACAGATCATTCATGTTCATTGCAGTCAAACCGGACAATCCAAATACCTACTCCCAATTTTCATATAACCAAAATCCATGTCTTAAATATTATCAAGATCATCAGCCAAATTTCAGTAGTTTGTTATCAAACTTTTATTATCATCTGACTTCAAACAGTGTCACCTTAATCACTCTTTACAAACCATAAACATCTAGCTCATATTCACAACCTCCTCAATTGCCAAAATAAACCCAAAAGCGACAACCATACTACCAACTTTTATTAACAACACATTCGTATTTGAATCATACACAAAGCAGATTATGCTAAATATTCTAAAACTAATTCTTAAATCACATTTATACTAGGTTAGTCAGCAAGTGGGCGCAAGGTCGAACCACAAAAGATGCATCCACTAACTAAACTAACCAGTGAACCTATGTTAATCTTCTCATAAAGAAACCCCTATTATCAGCCTATTCACCATACACACACCTTATTTCACAGACAAGATGTATTGAATAAATATATGTAATTTCCCAAGACTTATATCACATTTCATATCAAGATTCGATAAGAATCAGATTATATCATCAAGATTCCTCCTGCCATTTAATTTGATAATTGAACAAAATGAAACTAAATCTTCACTGACATGATATATAGAATAGATACATGTAGTTTGCAAAGAAAATACAAATCATCAAATATATTACAAATACAAAAACAGCTCTATACCTTATTCCTTGCCAGTTCGTCAACTCGTTGGTAAAATCCGACGTCCGAAACGTATCACCGCCTCAACCACTGCCGTCGTTCCTCGAGTCACACCTTCACCACGTTCGCATCTGCTGTTGCCACCATAACTGTTGTCGTCGGTAGCTGCCGTTGATAACCACCGTCACCATCATCGAGCATCAACAGTTCCGACATCATCTTAATTATCATCGTCAACAGCAATAGCAACAGTCGCCGGTCAGACGCGGAAGAGAGGGGTTACGGGTGTTATGACAGGGGAGGTGATAACCGGAGAATGAGGGGTTCAAGTTTGCTTGCCGGACAAATTGAGGGCGCTGAAGCTTTGGCCGGAACTCCGGCCGCCGGAAACAGTGACCGAGAAGGAGAGGGGAAAAGGGGGCAGGGGGTGCGGCTAAATTAGGGTTTTTATTTTGAATTCTAAAAAGGGGGTGAGGTTATAATAAGTTTTTATAGGGTAGGGTTTTAGATTTGGGGTGTTGGGTTGGGGTTGGGCCCGAGTGCGTAGATCTGCATACCTTACGTGTCTAGCCAAGCCCAATGCTCGGTTTTTATTTACGAATACATTAATATAATGGTTGATATAATACATTTGTTTAATTATATAAACTTGGTTCGGTCATCCGTTGAACGGTTCGTCTTTCCGACTAGAAGTTGTAAAACTTCATATTCTTTAAAAATAAAGTTTTCGAGATAATGATTTTATTTTAGAGATGGAAAGACTTACTAAATGTGCTAGTAAGTTACTACACATTTTTGTAAATATTCAAGTTCATGAAATTGAGGAATTAGTGATTATTGTTGATGATTATGGTTGATAATTGTTGTTGATGATTGATAACGATTTAAAAGAAAATAAACACATGTTTTGAAAACATGGGAAACCTCCATTTTTAGGGGAAACTCTGTCAAAATTTATATAAATTTTGACACTTAGAAAAATATAAGTTTTTGAGAAACTTATTCCCTAAAAATGTATTTAAGAGTATTACCAAGGTTTCCCTAATTTTTGGTGATAAGAAATGAGGATTTCTTCAAGAATAAAAATGGATATAAGTATGTATATTTTTGAGAGAAAAATATATATTATTTTATCACCAACTTTTGTGCTAAGTGTATAAAGTATGTGTTATACGTGCTAGTGTATTAAGACTTAAAAATACACTAAATACTCATGAGGAGTATAAACATAAAAATACACATACAACATACAAGATACATAATTCGGGTGCAAAGTGCAAAACACGAGATACTTATATTAATTTTTGAGAAAATAATATAAGTAAGACACTTAGTTAAAAATATAAAATATTTTTAACACAAGAATATATACACAAAAGAGAGTGACTGTACTTGTGCGACGCAAGTCTAGTGACTAACGTTAAGAAAACGCGTATAGGTTACGACGTTAATTAAGCAAATCCGGTGAAGTTTACGACGCAAGGAACGCAAAGTTGTGAGTTCATGCTCCCCCTTTTCTTTAACTGTTTTCAGTTTTTATAACTTCGGGGGTGGAATACATGTACAAATATTATAATGTTTATAAATGGTATGATAACAAGAAACGCACTTGGTGAGGACGAGAACCAAGTAGGATGCGTTATGAGAAATGATAACAAGAAACGCACTTGGTGAGGACGAGAACCAAGTAGGATGCGTTATGAGAAATGATACGAGAAATCGTGTCACGAATAGGGTACATAAGCACCATTAATCAACAATATACCTAGACCGCAGAACAAAATGTTAGATCTAACGGGTGTCGGGCAGCCACACTCTCGGTGAGGGCGAGAATCGAGTAGTGCTTTTGTGTCTCAGAATATACCAATTAAATGCCTAAGGTTTGGTGACTTTCTATGTCGTGTCACATGTTAATGGCTTTGCAACCCATTAACAATCCTGATACTTACAGGAATACTGTATTTACATAAAATTCATACCATACTAAAACTTGATTAATACTTGAAGTACGTGGGGTGCTCAAGAAAAACTTGATTTATAACTTGAAGTACGTGGGGTACTCAAGAAAAACTTGATTTATAACTTGAAGTACGTGGGGTACTCAAGAAAAAACTTGATTTATAACTTGAAGTACGTGGGGTACTCAAGAAAAACTTGATTTATAACTTGAAGTACGTGGGGTACTCAAGAAAAAACCTGAATTATACATAAGTACGTGGTGTACACATGAATACTTGATTTATATATGAAAACTTGATTTATACATGACATAAACTATGTTTTCATACAAAGTATACAAATGTGAAATACAAAAACTGCATGAATTCACACCAACATTATGTTGACGTTTTTCCAAAACTCACATGTATTTCAGGTAACTAGGATGGATGTGCGCGTGGTCTTACTCATGCTCGTGGATGTCGCTTTGTTTATCGTTTAATAAAGTTGTAACTTTTAAGACAATATGTTATCTCGTGTTGTAAACACTTGACTTATGTTTTCAAATTATGGTATTTGAAGTTATTTTTTAGCATGTAGTATGTTTACCTTTCGTATGCAATGTGAACCTTTCATGATCACACCTCGTGCTTCCGCCGCAGAAAGGGGTGTGACAATTACCCAATCATGTATACCCGTTTACCTAATTATATACCTAAAATAATTTATTTTTTATTTTTAAATATGTGTGTGTGTGTATATATATATATATATATGGGACCGCTAAAATGAGGACCACCTCCAGTTGTAAGAACCATGAGAACTTTTTGATTCGGGGCGAGTTGGACCAATTTTTTTTTTCATAAACGTAGATGCATGTATTAGAAACACATTTGTAAAAAAAATTCAAAAAAAAAATATCGTGTGTGTAGTTTTGAGCAACACAAGTTTGTGTTTACGGGTACCGTAAATTTTAAATAAATTTACGGTACATGTAAACCCAAACTTGTGGTGCTCAAAACTACACACACGACATTTTTTTTTTGAATTTTTTTTACAAATGTGTTTATAATACATGCATCTACGTTTATGAAAAAAAAATTTGGTCCAACTCGCCCCGTACAGTGTGGTTCTCATGGTTATTACAACTGGAGGTGGTTCTCATTTTAGCGGTCCCCTATATATATATATATAGTGGAGAGTTCAAATGAGAAGAAATTACAAGTTAAGAACAAAAAGAATAAAGGATACAAAGGTAATTTGAACAAATCATTTAATGAGTCTATTATTTATTTTTGCTAATCAAATTAATGAACTATAATCACTTAATTAGTCTATATTATAAATAGTTGTGCACCTTACACAATAAAAACAATCCCGCACATGATCTTACATATTCAACGTTTCCTACACCATTAAACAATATTTTAGTGTAGGATACATAATGTGTAGGACTCAAACACTTTTAAATAACTTTGCGACTCATAATAAAATATGTGTAGGACACAACATTTTTAAATGATTTTTTCACTTTTAATAAAATTGGTGTAGGAGCCAACACATTAATGGTGGTCAAGGAGAAAATTATGGTTACATTAATAAGACTTGAGTAACTCTTTAAAATATTTATTAATATTATACATCAAATTGTCTATACTACCCTTAGTAATTAAAACATTAATTAAAAGTGGACAAAAATGATATCTTGATTCACAACCATTGATCAAGAAAATAAAGGGTCTAGATTAATTTATTTTTCTTCTTTTAAGAAGATTCTTCTCAAATGAACATATATATATATGATAGATATATCCTTTTGTTATTATTAAGGAAATTGAACCATCGCCCCAAAGGAATAATTTGTTGTGATCTTTTGATGTAATCTTTTCATACTATGTGAATTCTATTCTTTTGCTAAGAACGTAAAAAATTCGCATATGCTATTGTTGTCATATATATATATATATATATAGCAGGTAAGATATTGTAACTAATATGTATGTATTCACTACCGTTTACCTCAAGGTTTATGATAGGTAAAAGGTTTTGGTGCTGAGAGGGGGCTTTGACTGGTGCTGTGAATCGGTGACGGGGGTTACAGCCGTAGGAGGTTGGAGCATAGGAAATAGAATGTTAGGTGATGAATTTAGTTTTGGTAGGATGTTTTAGTTTTGATATGAAACTGTAGGTAGTCTTTTTGAGGAAATGAAGTTTACACACACAATCTCGGTTAATCCAAATTTCACGCGCAGCGCGCGTGTATGAATAAACCTAGTTCGGTTAAATCTAATTCTATACAATAACATTTGTAATTGTGAATAACTGCTTGATACCCCGCTCACGTTGCGGGGCGATGGCTGAATAATTCTCAATCAATTAAAAAAACACTACTATAATTTTGCTAGGAAAAAAAAGTAAAACGATATTTTTCGGATCAGGGCAAAACTGTAATTTTTCAAGACTAATGAGCGAGTGTTAGGCGGCTCCTTGACACGAGAAAAAATTAAATCGAGTCAACCAATTAAAAAAATGTTTTCTACTTTTGCTAAAAAAACTAAAACGATTGGGAAAACGTAATTTTTAACTGGGGGCGAAATCATAATTTTAATTCAGTGATAAAATCGTAAATTTAATGGACCAATGGGGGAGTGCCAGGAATCTGCCGGCATGACTGCAATTTTACATTGGATGCAAAATTGTAGTTTCACCAGGAAAACAAACAAAAACGATGGAGAAAATGTAAATATAAGTTGAAGGAAAAATTGTAACTTGGCTGTGAGAAAAAAAAAACTAATGGCAAAACTATAAATTTATACAGGGCAAAATCGTAATTTTGAACCGAGGGCAAAATTGGAATTTTTAGCTGGGAGCAAAAGCGTTAATTTATTTTTAAGTGGGGGTAAAAACATAACTTTGAACTAATGGTAAAATCGTAATTATAAGGGGAAAAACTAATGGCAAAACTTTAAATTGAAACGGGGCAAAGTCGTAATTTTTAACCGGGGGCAAAATTGAAATTTTTAGCTGGGAGTAAAAGCGTAAATTTATTTTTAAGTATGGGCAAAAACATAATTTTGAACTGATGGCAAAATCGTAAATTTAAAGGGGATTAAAATCGTAAATTTGTTGAGCCAATAAGGGAGTGTAAGACAGCTGCCTGACACTATTCCCCTACCGCCCATTTAACCCAATAGAAGGCAAGCATTATTGCCGTCATGGGTTTTGTAGATATTGAATTCTAGTTTTAAATTAGGGTAAATTACATTTTTCGTCCTTTATGTTTGTACCGGATTACAATGGATGACCTTTAACTTCAATAATTATAGACACGGTCCTTTTTTTATAAAACTCATTACACGTTACGTTCTTTAGCACTAACCAGATTAAAAATTTCAGTTAAGTTTATTCACTTAAAAGTATTTTGGTCAATTCATGTTTTTATCTAAATGTTTAATAAATAAAACCCAAAAAATTACATAGACACTTTATCTTCCCCAATTTCCTAACCCTAAAACCCTAACCATCATATCTTGCCACCACCACCTCATCCTGCCGCCACCACCCCGGCCACACCCACACCCACACCCACCGCCCCCAACCCTTTTCAGATCTGCAACTAAGTTGTTTCCTGCGTTATTACACGATGCTTAACAAATCTGCATAACATGAATGTCAACGTTCAAACTTTCATCTAATATTTACCAACAGAAATTTGGGATTTTGAGAAACGATAAACCCCACTTACTTTAAGATTAGATCTGAGATTCACCAAATCAGCAGATTCATCAAGATACGGCACGTGCAATTAGTTTGACCAACAAAAAAAAGTCAAAATACCCATCTCTACCTTCAACACACAAAAAAATGAAAGAGTTAAATGCCATTTTAGTCCCTGTGGTTTGGGCCATTTTGCCAATTTAGTCCAAAGGTTTCATTTTTAACCTGTGGGTCCAAAAAGGTTTCACAGTTGCCATTTTAGTCCGCTTGGTTAACTTCATCCATTTTTTCTGTTAACGAGAAGGCCAATTTGTATATAATTCTATTAACTAAAAGAGCAATTCAGCTATATAAATGACCGAATTTGCCTTCTCGTTAACAGAAAAAATGGATGAAGTTAACCCAGTAGACTAAAATGGCAACTGTGAAACATTTTTGGACCCACAGGTTAAAAATGAAACATTTGGACTAAACTGGCAAAATGGCCCAAACCACAGGGACTAAAATGACATTTAACTCAAAATAAAAAGTATTCATGATTCTCCATTAGGCCGCCCGGGGCAGTGCGTGATAATATCACGAAAACGAAGTATAACGTGTGGAAATCAGTTTTTTCCCACCGCCACCATAACATTCACGCGTGATACAATCACGGTTTCACGATTCCGTGATTTTTTCAACGCTGTGATGATATTATTTTGTGAGGGTAGTTGTTGGTTGGGGGGAAATTGTTGGGTGTAGTGGTGAGTGATGACCACCCCCACTAAAAAAAGGTTGAGTGATGGATAAATGGTTGCTGATATGGCGGAACATGATTGGATATTATGAGTGATAAAATTTTATCACTGGTGACCACCCCCTCCCCTTACCATTACCACCATGTCTCCACCATATTTGACCCCTCAATTTCTCAGCAATGGAACCATATGACGTCGAATCAGTCCTTCAACTTCTCAGAACAAACCATCTTATCTTCACTCATTGATGACCTATTCGAAAAATCCAATCTTGATACTACCCACATCCACAATTTCCTCAACACGGTTCAGCCTCCAGCACCAGTCGCAACAATATCGAGTGAGATCGGAGCAGTGTTGACTTTGAGGCGATCAAGACGAAGGTTGACGACTTGCAGGTACGGATCGGATGGCCAGAGGAAGAAGAGAGCGGCGGAGAGGAGGATGGTGACGGCGGAGAGGAGGATGGTGACGGCGGAGTAGACGTAGTGGCGGAAAAGTCTCCGCCGTCTACGGTGGATGGTTCGAATATTGATGAAATGGTTTTGTCTTGTAATGAGATAAAGTTTTATAGCTGGTGGGGGTTCTCTATAACAGAGAGGAGCTGGAAATTGTGGTGGTGGGGAAGGGAGCTGGAGGTGGGCAGTGGTTGCACATGAGAAAGAAAGGGGGAGAGAGGTAGAGATATTTAGAGAGAGAGAGATAGTGTTTAGAGAGAGGGGGCATGGAGTAATAAGAAATACACATTTATGCAATAAATATATAGTCTTACACTAAAATAACGAATTTACCTTCATGTGCAGGACGCTTTACATATTTAACTGGAAATTTTAACATAGTTAGTGTTAAAGGACGTAACGTGTAACGAGTTGTACAAAAAAGGACCGCGCCTGTAATTATTGAAGTTAAAGGTCATCCATTGCAATTCGGTACAAACATAAAGGACGAAAAGTGTAATTTACCCTTTAATTTAATAGATGGTCCATGAATATATGTAGTAAATGTATTATGAAAAGAAAGACGCAAAAACAGAAAAACAGCCATGATTCAAGTCAACAAATCATTAGGGTGAACGGGGCACCATGCGGGGAGTGGGGCGGTGACCCAAGTCCCCGAGCGGGAACACCGCCGCCATCACCGCGGGGAGGGTATTCGGGGAGGGGGATCGGGGAGGGTTCACCGATTGAGAGAGAGGAGAGAGAGAGGGGGTGATTGGTTGTTAATGTGGGTCCACCCTTTTTCCACCAATCATATTTTTTTCTTCTTTTTTTATAAAAAAATAATTGTGTGAGTGGAGTGCCGCCATCAAATTGAGGGTGTGAGGGAAGTTATGAGGGGAGTTGACGTGGCACGTGCTTATTGGCCGTGCGTAAGAGAGGGGACTCCCCTAAGAGGGGAGTGCCCCTCTCATCCTTACTCTGTCTAAAACAAATGTTTTTATGATTTTTTTTTTTTTTTTTTTTTGCATATCTACAAATCCACAATCCTTTGGTCATATTCAGGGCAAAAATTTCTGGTCTGACCTTATGTAAAGTGTGAATCTAGAGTGAGTGTCTTGTGTATGTGATTTTGAGTATTTTTGACAATAATCTATCTTGTTATTTTTATGGTTAAAAAATCACCCATCATGTGATCTTGTCACCACTGATTTCTACCCATTTCAATAAAAAAAAAAAATCATAGCATCCCACATGTTTAGTGATGGATCTAGAAAATCCTTTTAGGAGTAACGTTTCAAAAAAGGATAACGAAATCGAAAAAACGTCATTTTTTCCCAAAAATTACACTACCGCCGGAGTGTCAAGGGGTAGCGAGTGCTACCCCTGTTTACAAGCTATATCCGCCCCTGCACATGTTCAAACCATTATCATAGAAATCCAAAGGTTTTCCGCGATTCAACCCTGATAACACGAAAAAAGGCTAAGGAAGATGGAAAGGGTTATACTAGCATTCATATCCTATACGCTACTTTTAAATGCAAACTAACATAGTTTCATTTTAAATCAATTATACCAGCCTTGTTTACTACACTCTACTCGTCAAAAAGGTTTCTTAGAGCCGGCAATCTCAGTGGGAGCAGCCACTCTATCCCCTATGTGGGTATGCCCTCGTCCCAACCTCCCCAGACCCTACGAGTAGCTTTTCGCTTTTTCCTAAGATTTTACAGGGTACGTTTGTTTGTTGGTTTGTTACTTTATTAAAAAACTCTTCGTTAATTAGAACGAAATATCATGATCATCGATTAGCTCACAATTACTCACACGCGTCAACATGATGTCACTTTCAGATCAAACAAACCAACAGCAAGATCACAGATCATGGCATGTTAGATACACAACAAAAGACTGAAGATATAGATTACCATAAAAAAAAGTGAATTAGCAGGCGGATTGATGATGGTGATAATAGCCACCCCATCCGACCCAACTGAGATCGTTGTTGTCCCTCCCATTTTCTCTTCTATTTCCTAACAAAACTGACACTTTGTACTCAAATTTTGATGGGATTTTATAGTGGCATCAATGGGGATGAATGCTCGGTCAGTGGCGACTTATGGCGCTATGAGGTGTGGGGGCTCCATGGGGCTCCATCCATGCGACATCAGCATCCATCACCACACCCTCCAAGTGGGGGCTCCATGGGGCTCCATGGTGGTAAAGCCCTTTAACGCCAAGTTTGGTTAATTCAGGTGGGACCCACTAGTTTTAAACCAATCAAAATTAAAGGGGGGGGGGGGGGGGGGGGGGAGGGCTCTATAGGGGCTCCATCCACACCCTCTAAATTAAAGGGGGCTCCATAGATGAGTTGGATCCTAGATGGACTTGATAAAGCCCCATGGGGCTCCATCTCACTGGCTTGGAATAGGATAGTAGTTTGTGTCACCCTTTTGGCGCCTTATTTCAGCCAGCAATAGACAGTAGACTTTTATTTAATATTCAGCATAATTGTTTTATGTTTTAGAATAAGTCAACGCCCGGCCTAAGGTCCCTCGAGATAATGACATATGTGTACCTTTGTATGTTAAGTTAACTAAATTAACTTACCAAAAATGTTGAAATCGACAAAGAAATTTGTCTAACCTCGTTTGTCAGTGCACGTACATGGTTTGGCTGGATCGGCTTCTAATGTCACGGAATATCAACCACAGTCAGCCGCCGTCGTTGTGTTTCCGGCGGAACCCTAACTGTGCGGCGGCCGTTGCATGTCTTGAAGGCAGATTAGATGCGGGATACGGTAACCGGCCGGAACCGTAGTTCGATTTTCCACCGTCGCTGTGAGTTTTCTTTGCGTCGGATTCTCTATTTGAAAGACCACTGCCAATCTCTCTCTCTCTTGTATGGGTTTTGTGATAAAGGGCGGTTTTCAGGCATTGTGAAGACCACCCTTGTCAGCGAATAAGATGCAAACACACTTTCATATTATAAAACCAAGATTAATTAACGTGGATGATCAGGATTTAAAGACTGTTCATTTCAAGCCTCTTATTAATAGATATAAATTGGACTATTTGACTTTAATTTATTTTAGTTTTTTAGGTCCCAATATTATTGTTTTTTTTTCTTTAGTTAATTTATGTATGTGATAACTTTGTAAAATGGTAACCAAGTTTTAGGATTATTCTAATTAAGTCATTCTTAAATTTTTTTGTTCCAATTAGGTTACTTAATTTTCATTTGATGTTTCAATCCTGTATATTTTACCTAAATAGGTGTGAAATGACCAAAATGCTCATAAATTATTAATTAAATTAATAAAGAAAATAAAAAACACCACACCTTAATCTTGTTTCTTCTCTCTCTCCTCTCTCACAGACTCGTCTCTCTATCAATGTTACTCGGGTGTTCAGTTCATATATTATTTTTTTTATGATATGATATGATTATTTAGTTCCTTTGTCAATGAATTTGATTCAAAGTAATGACTGATAACACTAGGAGACAAGAACGTGTAGGTAACCTTAAACCAAAATTAATGAAATATATTTAGTTATAATGCAATCAAACAGTGGCAAATTGACAAAGCTTCAGGGTTTTGAAGAAAAACAGTTGAAAAAACGGCCACAATCATCATTTAAAACCAAATCCTGCCACCGCCATCGTCACCATTCGTTTTTCAGAAGCCCAGCACCGCCGCAACTGAATCTAAACGTTGATCTGAAAATCATCACCGTTCGTTTTTCAACTGGAATCGTTTCCGATTCTGACCAGACCTGAGACCGGCACGGCGGCATCGTTTTGGTGTAGTTTGGGACGGTGGTAAGAGGCGAAAGACAGAGAGAGAAATCAAAGCTGGAAAATATGTTGGCTGGTGGTGGTTTCCGGCGGTGATGGCCATAAATTCTTGGTCAGCGGGCAGGTTATGGATGCACAAGAGGGAGAAAGGGGAAGGACATAATATTTTGTTTTAGTTTGAGATTTTTATATTATATATTTTTTTTAACATTAACGGGTATTTTGGTCATTTAAATTTTACTTCTTTTATTTATTTGATTAAAAAAATTAAATAAACATCATTAAGGATTGGTGACCTGTATTCAGGTAAAATGTATAGGATTAAAACATTAAAGTAAACATCAATGACCTAATTAGAACAAAAGTTTTTATGAATGACCTAACTGAAACACTACTCAAACTCAATTACTATTCTATGACAAATTGTTTCTAACTATACTATGTCTCTTGGAATGGGGAAGGATAACGTACTTAAAGTATAAAGAGGGACATAGGGATGTAACTAGGGCTGCAAACGAACCGAACGAACACGAACACGGCCTTGTTCGTGTTCGTTTGTTAAGGATTTCATGTGTTCACGAACAGTTCACGAACACTTACCGAACGAGATTTTTTGTTCGTGTTCGTTTGTTAAGGAAATGAACTTGTTCGTGTTCGTTTGTTAATTTAGGTACCGAACACAAACGAACGTTCATGAACGCACACGGACGCAAATGAACACAAACAAACGTTAATGAACATAAACAAACACAAACGAACATATATTTACTTTCGAAGATGATCATAACAAAAAAAAACACTAAGTAGATCCACCCAAAATATACCAAGCTAATTATCCAAACTTGAGTAGCTTAACATATAATTTTTATAAAAATAACTAACACAAAGTAGCTAATTCTGACTTCACACTTTCAACACAATCAACAGTTCTAATATGTTGAGCATACTTAGCACTACCAGTATTGATACCTTTACCAAATCTAGAAGTCAAAATATATAATATAATATAAGTTGGGTAACAAAAATATATATATATATATATATTCCTATACACAAACGAACATAAACAAACGAACACAAACGAACGTAAACAAACACGTTACCGAACGTTCACGAACACAAATGAACGAACACGGCCTTTGTTCATGTTCGTTCATTTAACTAAACGAACGAAATTTTTTGTTCGTGTTCGTTCATTTATTAAACGAACGAACACAAACGAACTTCCCGCCGAACGGTTCATGAACTGTTCGCTGAAAGTTCAGTTCGTTTGCAGCCCTAGATGTAACTGAACCATATAGAGCTTTATTCATATTCGTTTGTTTAGCATTAAATTTGTCCATAACTGATTTACAAACTCATATTATATGAAAACTAACATACCCCTGGCCCTACATATTATATATGCACCTTGTTCGTTCATACGTATTCGCTCATTAAGGGATTGAACTTTTCCACAAACACAAACAAACAAATACCATTTTAAAAAATAATAAAAACAACATTCTTAATCCCAAACATTAGACATAATCACTTTGTTATGCACTTGATGTAATAATCATAAACATAAGTATACTAAAATAAAGACAAAAAGTTAGACATAATAAGCATAATGTTTGGAACTAATAAGGCGGATGCTCTCCAAAATGCTGAATTGTGATATTGTTGAAGTTCAGTGTGATATTGTTGAAGTTCAGTGCAGCTGTTGTGTACCATAGCAAATTAAATGATGAAATATGGATATTTATAGTTTTAGACTTGTTAAATTAAATGGGTTAAAGCCAAAAAGGTGAATTGAAAAATTGAAAGCCCATAAGGGACAAAAGGGTAAAATGTAAGGCTTCAAAGCTGCGAACTCTACAGTCAGATCACATCACATCACAGTATATAGGTAAAAAAAGTGACTTCATTGTAACGTTTTAACTCAAAAGACTCGTTATATTTACAAATAAGCCACAAAGTTAAATAAAAAATAGTATATCGTTAAAAATTTGTGTGCTAGTAAACAGT
Organism: Helianthus tuberosus; assembly: GCA_030545235.1. NCBI lineage: Eukaryota > Viridiplantae > Streptophyta > Magnoliopsida > Asterales > Asteraceae > Helianthus > Helianthus tuberosus. The sequence continues at coordinate 90,367,419 of CM060448.1, forward strand.
TTAAATCCAAATCATAGGTGGGAACCTAACACATCTTTGGACCGAGTCACCACAAGGTGAACATGACCAGTTTTATATTGCCGCCATAAGGTTGCTAATGCCTCGAAGGACTTTGTAACAACCCGCACCTTCGTGCTTGTTACTCTCGCTACACTCGTTACGCCTAGTACCAGAGATTCGGATCATAATGTAACTCTATCGCTTACAACGCTACTTCGCATATATCGCATACTTTCAACAAGCTATATCGCACATCACAATGCATAACTACACTAATGCAAACGATGACATCGCATGAGCGCTTAAACTACTCCCCTCGCTCGTCGTAATGACACGATGACATCGCGTGAGTACTTAAGCTGCTCCCCTCGCTCGTCGTGGTGCGCGCTAACGCAAACTCGAAAACGCAGCTACGTATACTATGACATGTTATATAATAATAATAATAATAATAATAATAATAATAATAATAATAATAATAATAATAATAATAATAATAATTGGGTATTAAACATGTCTAAACGCGCACTCGCTGGCACGCACAACTCAATCCATCGCACTAAAACACAACCTAACACGACGCTACTTATCTCACTATAACGCTTAAAGTATCCACAATGCCTAACGCAACAAAACACGTCGAACGAAACAAAAGTTGGAAAACTAGCAAACGAGATCAGGCTGTCCGAATGGACATCCGATCGAATGGACTTCCGTCCGGATGACCATCCCCTCGGATGGCCATCCGATCGGATGACCATCCCCTCGGATGGCCATCCGATCGGATGACCATTCGATCGGAAGCCATCCGATCCATTTCCACCACCTTAACTTTCGTCCTCGCCTATAAATAGGACCATTGTGTCTCATTTCAACACTTTGGTTCTCTCATCCGACCAACTCGCTCCCAAGTTGCTTCCAGTCACTTTTCATCACGATTCAAGACTATTTCGTAAGTATTTCTCCTCAAATCTTGTACAATCTTCATCACTAAAAACTTTTCCATCATTCTCTCCATCAAAATCACTGATTTTCTTCTTGAAATCGTCTGGTTTGGACATCTTGAAGGTGGTTCTCGCTCGGTTTCTTATGCAAACTGAAGTGTGACGTCACCCCATCAAGAAAAGTTTAGATCTAAAGGATTTCCAAATGTTTTAACACGAATCTCAATGAAATCTCAACATTTTCAGCTGTTTTCAAACTTTGCTTCAACTTTCATACAAAACCCGATGGAATCCGGACTCATTCAGACTCTCTACTAATTTTATAGTTGAGAGCCGGCTTGAAAATGGATTTCTACCGGAGAGATGACCGGCTAGCGGGCCAGACCTGAACTTCGTCAAGAACAGTTAATCTGATCGAATGGGGTGATTCCCGTCCGATCGAGCGAGCTGGACTTGGGGTGTTTCCGTTGTTTGACACGTCGTCATGTCGTCTCCGTTACACTCGAACTTTTAAACTTAGAAAGAAAACTTTGGTGAAATTTTCAAACCATCAGATCGCCCGATCGAATAGCCATCCGGTCGGATGACCATCCGATCGAATGACTATTCGACCAGGTGACTTGTCTTGTATAGCTTTCAACACTCAAACGATTTGATCTAGACTTCAAACTACCAAATTTTCGCTCGAATAGCCATCCGATCGAATGGCCATCCGTCCAGATGACCATCCGATCGAATGACTGGATTTATACTACAACGAAAACTTCAAAAGTTTTAGAACAATCTACAAACACACTCACTCAATCAAATGACCAACCGTTCAAATGGTCATCCGTCCGGATGACCATCCGATCGAATGATATCTCATCCGATCGACTTACCATTCGACACTTATCACATCCGACGCACTGTTTACACAATGTTCAACGCTTACGCTACTGTTCTATGCTCAGGCTAACTCCAACGCATTCCCAATTAATCCAATTAAGTTGTGTTTACTTGTTAAACACCTACGGTGAGTATACTTGACCCCCTTTTAAACGCTTTAAACACACTTTGGGGTGTAACATACGTTCGTATCTAAAACGCACTTAGCAAAACGCAGTCTATACTCTAAACTATTATCACATGTGACGTACATATTTACACGTGATGCTTGGTACATATGTGGTAGGACTTTTAATCGCGACGTCCCACCTTAGCTAGTATGGTACTATAGTTGGACTCACACCCGACGGGGTCTAGTTAAGGAAATCACGCCCTTTTTGGGATCTCTATCGCAGTCATCGAGTGACTTAGCTGGTAGTATTTGTCTTGTAGTGTGTATGTTATGTGTCTCGTTTATGTATGTGGAAATTCACAGCGCTTTTATCTACTTTATACTATTTTAAACCTGTATACTCGCCAGTACTTTTGTATTGACGTTATTTAAACGTATGTTGCAGGTTAATCGCAGACTATCTCGAAATCAAGCTAGGAAGTCTAGAAACTCACAATAAATCTAGGTTGTCGGATATGTATTGTTTGAGAGAACATGAAATCTGTATGACTGTTTACTGATGTATTGTTTATTAGTATGGGATAATGAACGCATTAAATATTGTCACTAAATAGTTGTTATGGATTCTCTTGAGTAATTTGATTTTCCTAGTGTCGCGCTCCGATGATTCTGCCATCGGTTGGGGTGTGACAAATTGGTATTAGAGCCATAACTATAGGGAATTAGGAAAGACACGACCTAGTCCGGGTTTTGATGTCTTAGAATTGACCAAGTCTATAGTCTAAGTACCTACCTTTGAACAGCTGGTCTGTTGCTTCGTGCAAACCCAGTAGGGGTTTTGTATGAACCTACATCCTGTTATACTCTCATTCAAACTCGCAAGAGCTATATCTTCGTACGAACTTCCGCACATACAACTTCGTACGAAGGAGCCTTTCCTATGGCTGAAAACATACTTTTGCCTTTCCTAAGGCTAACACAATACACACGTTTGACGAAACTCGCATAACATCAACCGAGTGGTTACGTCGAGATTAGGTGTCAAAAACCAAGAACTCTCAATAAGATCGCTTACTCAGCGTATTATTCTTAGCACGAGAACCATTCGTTGAGCTAGGAATCACATCCACATCTCAACCAAGCTCTCCATTTCTATCTGGTGGAACTCCTGCAGATGTCTGGTGAGCACAACCACAGCTAAGAGCGAAGTTGTTAAGTCAGGGGTGAAACCCGCATCTTAATAACCCCTTCCACTCTCTAAAATGGTTTTTCAAAAGCTCTCACCAAAGTCTTGACTGTACCAACGACTCGAGCCGCGTAATAGCTGGGAGGATGAGTGTCGTAGCCGCATCCCGGTGAGGGCAGAGTCCATTAGACCAAGCGTGTTTTCGAACTTGTGGAGGATAGTTGAATCACTTTGGGTAGTCGATGTCTAACACCCCAGACACTCCATCTATTTTAGGCCAGTAATCGCCGATTTTTTACGCGTCAACGAATTTTACGAGTTTACGATTTTACGCCTTATCAATTTTTCCGACTTTACCGCTTTATCAATTTATCAATTTATCGCTTTTCGCTCCCCCGCTTTATGTATGCACAACTCGCACAGCCATCGCAATCTAAAACAAGAGCCGAATGTCCGCAACAAAACGAAAGTCTAACAGCTCACCCTCTCTCTTTATCGCATCCTCGCGCAATCTACACAAATATATATGTAGATATATGTAATACGATTATATGTGTTATACGTGAGAACTTAGGAATCTCGTGTCTCCTATGTGGCTCGTATATTAATTCGTATTACTATGCTACATGCAACAAATTTTAAAACGCGCTCAATCGCATCGCATACTCAAAATCATTATGATCGAATCTCACTCCAAATCTCTCTTCGTTTAGATGTCTTCGAACAATTCCACCTCGAGACGTGTAGCCAGACGAAGCGCCGATGAAAGGATCGCTTCACTCGTGGCCAGGGTCATTCCTCAAATCGTTGCACAAGTTCAATCTCTCAGCAACTCTCGAACCTCGGAAGACTCTAAGACCAACGCGCCGCAGACTACAGTCTACTACAAACACTTCAAAGCCTGTGACCCGATGGTCTTCACAGGTGAAGGAGGTGTCTCACAGCTACTCCAGTGGTTTGATGCCATCGAGGTGACACTTCGTCAGAGTGGGTGCCCTGAGCATTTTCGTACTACATGCGCCACAGGAGTATTTCAATCAAGAGCCCTCGACTGGTGGACAACCGAGCGTACCAAACGTGGGAACGATGCAGCTTACGCTCTCTCCTGGGATTAGCTAAAGGAACTCATGAAGGAAGAGTACTGCCCTCCCCATGATCGGTACATTTTAGGTACACGTTAATTTATATTAAATAGTGTATATATGGATCGATATTATTGTAAATTATAATACTTTCATTTTATTTTAGCTTGTGTGGTTTCAAGATAACATGTTAAAAATGATCAAATTAGTATGAAGTTGTTAAATGAATTCTGAAATTTGGAAATTAAATTGGTAAATACTTTTTTAGAATTAACTTCTTGCAAAATTAATTGACTCTTCTTATTGAAAACAAATTACATGAGGTTTGGAAAGTTCACGTAATTCATATAAAATGTCATAAATGAGCATTTAAAATTTTAATTGAATTTAATACACTTTAAATTCAATTGTTTGTAAATGGCATACAGGAAAGCAATTTACTGGATTAGAACTTGGGCTTGCAAATGAAATTAGTTATCGAATTGAATTATTATAATACCTTAAGTGGGCTAATGGCTTAGCTTTTTATTGGACAAAGTTGAATTTAAGTGGTCATGGTTGGTTGACCAAAAGGAGGTTTTTTACTAAAAAAAAACGCCAAAGGAAAAAAAAGGTGGGTGTGGAGTTCGACAGTAAAGGAAGGGAAGTTACAATTGGGAGGAGTTTTTTTTAGCTGTTCTTGTCACTTGCATAGGGATCGAGAAGCACAAAAAGAAAATATGAGAATTGCTTTGAAGGTGATGCGTGGCTAATCCTAAGGTTTCACCCCAGTGTAGACTTTGTAAGAATTCTAGGGTTTCAATATTTTGTTTATGATTTAATTTGTGACTAGTTGTATTTAACCATTTGAAACTTATATCAATTGTCTTGCATTTGTATTGGATTCATGAATTGTCGAATGAGTTATTAAATTTGACTTTGTGAAATGAGTATGTGCAATTATGCCTTGCTATAGGTTAGGATTTACATGTTCTTGGTAACGAAGTGTAGTGCGGTCCGTTGTCTATGACGTTGATAGCTCTTGACACCTAAGCCACGTAATACTAAATCCGTTAATAATCAAATGCAACTAAATTAAGTCTAACGTGTAGAAACTCTAGGTCTTGCAGTTGTCGAACCGGGTTTGACCCTTGTTTCTAACTTGTTATTTTTAATCATTCTAATTAGTGGTTTCTAATAATTTTTCTAAACAAACTAAAAATAAAAATTAGCAAGCTTCATAATTACTTTGCATATTTGTTTGTAAATAACTTTGGCTAATCGAACAACTAGTGTGATACTGACCACATGCTCTTCGTGGATACGATACTCGACTTACCCCAGCTACCTAGGTTAATTGGGTTTTTGACTGATCGGGACGACACGGTCACGTCAAAATGGCGCCATTGCCGGGGAGCTAGTGCGCTTAGTATTTCATTGCTTGTTCGATTTTAGTTTAGTTTATTTTCTTTCCTTTTTCTTGTATATTTGTAATTTTACTTCGGGTGGTCGAGCTTGTTTATGCAGGTACATGTTTTGCAGGTACTATCTTTCAATATGAATTGGGTAGATGATGATCCGTGTGAGTGTTGCGGAAACGGAGAGCATTATTTAGAGGATTGCTCTGTCTTCTACGAAAAAGTTTAAGCCAACAAGGATCGGGAAGACTACCTCAGCGGATTGTATGAATATAGGAGGGCGGATTATGAAGATTTCAATGGTCCATCCTCATATTATCCATACGATAATCCACCACCACCACATTATCAAGAGTACTACTATGAACCCAAATTGCCACATTTCTCAAGTTACCGGGAGGTGTATGATGATTATTATAATGAATACCCTCAACCGCCATATGAGGAACCTCAAGACTCAATAAGTTTCAAATTTGATGCCATCATGAATGCTATGAGTGCCCTTACTAATTCACAACAAGCCCTTATTAATTCACATCAAGAGATCAAAACCGAAATGAAGAAAGAGTTTGAAGTAAGAGATAAAGCTCATGAAGACTTGGCAAAGAAAGTGGGTCATCTCGCCGAAGAATTGGCTCAACTTAGACGAGACCAAGAGGTGTTGGCTAGTGGTACAGTGGTGGATGGTGATGTGGTGGAAGAGGTTATTGAACTTCCAGAGCAAGTAATTGAATGTTTGAACCAAGAGGAAGACATGACACCGCAAGAGGAATCGGATTCGAAAGAAGCTCACATTCATATTCATCCTTCTCCCAAACTTATCACTCCAACCAACAAAGTTGGGGATGCGGGTTCAGGCATAAGGGTTCGAAGGGTGGCGTTGCAAGACAATGGCCATGTTGTTAAGAGACGACCCCGAAGTTGTACATTGCGTATGCTGAATATAATAAAAAGAGTATGGATTCGGCATGCTAATTACCGAGCGTATGTTGGAAACTCGGTAGGCAAATGTGCACTTCGACCACCAAGAGAGGTAAATCAGGTATGATTGTTGTAGAGTTTGTATTATTATTTGTTTTATTTTATTTCTGCCTAGTTAAATGAACGTTGCGGGTGTGTTCCCTATATAACCCTCACGAGACCTCTCGTCCTCCCAAGCTATTGGGGGGTTTAAAAGGGCTTGTTGCATAAGCTAAATGCAACCGTGATTCCTACGAAAGTGAGTTAGGTTTGTTATTGTTGTAAATTATTTTCCACATAAATCAAAGTGTAATAACGTATGGCTTGGTAATATTTTCATAAAAGTGGTAGAACTAGGTAACTAACAAATTTTGATGGTTGTGAGAAGCATGCTTCTACACAAGGGTTAAGATTTGTAGGTACATTGTGTTCATGGGACAACCGCTTTCTTGAAGAGAAGAAGAGCACACGAGGAATGAGCTCAAAAATCAGGTGCATACGTTTCTTTTTACTTTTGATTTTGAGTTAGCAAATAAGTGGATTGTAAATTGTATATTATTTTTCCGGGGTGAAATTTTTGGGGAGTTAGCCGTGTCACATCCCTTGTGCGTTTTAAAAACTCTAGTTCCTACACATTGAGGACAATGTTTACCTCAAGTGTGGGGATGGGGGAGTAGTAAAAGTTTTAGATTTTTAACCCGTTCATTTAAACACTACACATTGAGGACAATGTTTACCTCAAGTGTGGGGATGAGAGAAAATTTCAAATTTTTTTCAAAAATATCTTGTTTCAAAAGCGATCTTAAAAGCACAAGTAACTAAGTCAACGAGGGATGTCATAACCCATTTGGTCTTTTGTCATGGTCAAGTTCAAATTAATAGCATGACGGGTATTTAGCGGGTGGTTATTTGGGAATAATCCGCCTAAGAATCTAGTATTTTATGCATGTCACATACCATACCCTTTTAGATATGTGAGGTTTTGAGCCACTTTTATATCATAGATTACATACCTATGTTTCTTTGTTTGAGTGGACCATTAGTCATGTATTGTAGAACTTGTAACTTTTGATACGTTTGAGACCATAGACCGAATACAAGCACGAGAATGATTAAGGCATTAGGTAAACCTTTCCCATTTTACACCATTTTTATATCCTTACCCAAAAATTATCCCCTAGTAGCCAATTTTGAGCCTAATCCTTTCGTTTGACCACCTTATAGCCCATAACCTTAAACCTTTTTCTTTTAAACCCGTGTGATGGAAATTCGATTATAGGAGTCGTATTTGTATAGTTATTTGATTGTTTGCAAAAAAAAAAAAATTAAAATTAAAAAAATTTAAATTCAAAGAATGTTATGAAAAAGAAGTGAAAACCATTGAGAAAAAAAAACACAAAAATATGAAGTTAGTAGTTGTTGAATAAAAGGCTAAAGTTGTTGCCTTGTAGTTGATGTTTATAGTTTAGTTTTGTTTAGAGTAGTCGTTTGTAATAAAGATCGAATTTTTCATCACCTTAGCCACTTAAAAAAAAAAAAAAAAAATCATTTTCCATACCCTAAACCTAGCCCCGTTACAACCCTCCAAAGACCTTATGACTTGTTCTTAGTATTCGTGTTCAGTGGTGGAGAAAGATTGAGTTGCAAGCCTATGCGGGTACGTGTTCTAACCGGTTTGAGTGATTATTTCAAAAGCGCTAATGCATCAACTATTAGCCAATTTTAAACCGAGTGGAGAGAACATTGTGAGGGATGTGCATGACTTGTTAGTTTTACGGGCGGGTTAATCTTGGATAACCATTTTATATGGGATTATTCATTTTTTTTGTTAAATACTTCGTAAATTGTAAAAAGTTTTGAACCGGGCATGACATTAGACCTTAACTTATGTCTCGAGAATGGGATGTGTGTTTCTTGTTCGACCCACGTGAAAGTGAAAAACAGATTTGCTTGAGGGCAAACAAAAGACAAGTGTGGGGATGTGATCGGTACATTTTAGGTACACGTTAATTTATATTAAATAGTGTATATATGGATCGATATTATTGTAAATTATAATACTTTCATTTTATTTTAGCTTGTGTGGTTTCAAGATAACAACATGTTAAAAATGATCAAATTAGTATGAAGTTGTTAAATGAATTCTGAAATTTGGAAATTAAATTGGTAAATACTTTTTTAGAATTAACTTCTTGCAAAATTAATTGACTCTTATTGAAAACAAATTACATGAGGTTTGGAAAGTTCACGTAATTCATATAAAATGTCATAAATGAGCATTTAAAATTTTAATTGAATTTAATACACTTTAAATTCAATTGTTTGTAAATGGCATACAGGAAAGCAATTTACTGGATTAGAACTTGGGCTTGCAAATGAAATTAGTTATCGAATTGAATTATTATAATACCTTAAGTGGGCTAATGGCTTAGCTTTTTATTGGACAAAGTTGAATTTAAGTGGTCATGGTTGGTTGACCAAAAGGAGGTTTTTTACTAAAAAAAAACGCCAAAGGAAAAAAAAGGTGGGTGTGGAGTTCGACAGTAAAGGAAGGGAAGTTACAATTGGGAGGAGTTTTTTTTAGCTGTTCTTGTCACTTGCATAGGGATCGAGAAGCACAAAAAGAAAATATGAGAATTGCTTTGAAGGTGATGCGTGGCTAATCCTAAGGTTTCACCCCAGTGTAGACTTTATAAGAATTCTAGGGTTTCAATATTTTGTTTATGATTTAATTTGTGACTAGTTGTATTTAACCATTTGAAACTTATATCAATTGTCTTGCATTTGTATTGGATTCATGAATTGTCGAATGAGTTATTAAATTTGACTTTGTGAAATGAGTATGTGCAATTATGCCTTGCTATAGGTTAGGATTTACATGTTCTTGGTAACGAAGTGTAGTGCGGTCCGTTGTCTATGACGTTGATAGCTCTTGACACCTAAGCCACGTAATACTAAATCCGTTAATAATCAAATGCAACTAAATTAAGTCTAACGTGTAGAAACTCTAGGTCTTGCAGTTGTCGAACCGGGTGTGACCCTTGTTTCTAACTTGTTATTTTTAATCATTCTAATTAGTGGTTTCTAATAATTTTTCTAAACAAACTAAAAATAAAAATTAGCAAGCTTCATAATTACTTTGCATATTTGTTTGTAAATAACTTTGGCTAATCGAACAACTAGTGTGATACTGACCACATGCTCTTCGTGGATACGATACTCGACTTACCCTAGCTACCTAGGTTAATTGGGTTTTTGACTGATCGAGACGACACGGTCACGTCACCCCACGAAGTCCAGAAGCTAGAAGACGAATTTTGGGAAATCAAACAAGTTGACGGTGACAACACAGGCCTCACAACAAGGTTCAGACAGCTTAACATCATCTGCCCAAGCCAAGTTGACACTCCCGAAAAGGCTATCAAGAAGTACATCCGTGCTTTGCCTGAGTGTGTGGGCGATTTTGTCGAAGCTGCAAAACCTGCTACCATCAAAGAAACCTATCGTTTGGCCGCAGAAATCAATGACAAGCGTGTCTTGGCGGGATTCTTCTCCAAGAATGCCACCAGGATGGCTAATCAAGCAATCGTCATCGAATCCTCCGACGACACCACCGACGAACTTTCAGACGAATCTTCAGATGAATCCTCAGACGACACGCCACTACAAGACGCTCAGCCTAGCCGCAAGAGAAAGAGCCCGAGCCTAAACTCTTCAACAACTGAACTACCGCAACCAGAACCTCTCCGCGCAGTTCCAGTTCACCAAAAAACGCGCCTACACGGGAACTCTCCCCTTGTGTCAAAGGTGTACATATCACCACCAAGTGGGAACTGGTTGTCGCTATTGCATCAATTGCAACTGTTACGGCTACTACACCCGCCACTGTCGCACAAGACCATGACATCAAGGCATGCTAGCACTCCCCGCACCGCCATCGCAGCTCGCACCTCCAGCAACAGCCGCAGCTCCAGCAAGAGACTACCACATCAACCCCAACCAGACGCAAGACGACGCTGTTGATGGTACGATTCTCGAAGAAAACTCTTATGTGTATACTTGTTCTATCGCTCGATGTCGCCGCAATATGCGACGTTGACTCTCGCTCTCTCTCTCTCCCTCGTTCTTGCACTTAATCTAAGTTCAGACACAGATTATAATACTAGTACTATATACTATGTCACGATATAATGTGTTTTACCCTCACTATGCGTCCTTGAAATAAGTTACGATAAACGTGCAAGGAACAACCTAATCACGGGTGCACACGGGATTATTTTGGTCAGTGCACGGAGATCGTAGTATGTTCCAATGATGCCATAACGTTAAAAGTATGGTTAAGCTTGGTGCATACGCCGCTAGTACTTCCTATATATAAGCGTCTTAACCATGTCGACAAAGTATGACACCTATTCACGGGACGGAGGCGTGTGGTTGAAGCATGGTGGATACGCCGCTGGTACTTCCTATATATAAGTGCTTTGCCATGCTAACCAATTTCTCGTGAAGAAAGTGCCATGTGGAGTTGAACGTTATTAGACCTCTTATACTATTGAGACTATTTTCGACACGCTAAACTCACTCGCAAGGCGTAACATCTCATCGCAACTCAAACGCATCATCGCTAGACTTTTTGTAAGTCTACACGCATGCATTCGCACTCTCGCTAGAATCTAACTCGTACTCGCTATCACATTCGCTTGAACGCTAAAACACTTATCGCACGTATCAATCTCAACGCTTCGATACTCGCATCGCTTTTCTCTCTCGACGCGTATCGCCTATCGCTTATCGCGTATCGCTGTTCGCTTATCGCGTAACGCTGTTCGCTTATCGCTTATCGCGTATCGTTGTTCTCTTATCGCTTATCGTTGTTCGCTTATCGCGTATCGCTGTATCGCTGTTCGCTTATCGCTTATCGCTTATCGCTGTTCGCTTATCGCGTATCGCTGTATCGCTTATCGCTGTTCGCTGTTCGCTTATCGCCATCGCTCTTCGCTTTTCGCTTATCGCTTATCGCTAATCGATTTTCGCCTATCGCTCGCCACCTAACGCCCAATGCTCGTCGCTTAACACTTGCCGTTTATCGCAGATAACTTATCGCTTTTTGCTTACCATTCCTCGCTCTTCGCACTCGACGCTCGCACTACTACGACGCACACTCTCATCGCTAACTGAATTGTAAACAACTTCATCGCTCAGTTTACTCAATCTCCCTCCTAAACTTGGTCCAACCACTAATCGCTTGGACCAAGGACGCAAAATCTATCTGTACCATATCGACACGCATGACATTGCTTCACGAGACAGAGGCAATATGACTAAAACATGGTGGATATGCCGCTGGTACTTCCTACATATAAGTGTTTTAACCATATTGACAAACTTTTGTGGAAAGGTGCCATGTGGCGCTCGAAGCTAATTAAAACTTTTTGAAGTATTTAAACCTTTTGTGGAGACAAAAATTTTCTTACAAACTTTTTAAGAATAAACGGAAATTTTTTTGAAAATTTTTATTTAAAACCCCTTTTAGCCAAACAAAGCTTTCTTGTAATGTTGGTTTAACAATCGACTCGGGTTAACACCACGTCATAAGAAACTTTTCGTAAATCAAGTTTTCCATAAGATCTTTTGATAACTCAACAAAACCTTTTCGACAACGCTGGTGTGAACATCGACTCAGTTCAACGCCACACCGTACGAAAATTTTTCTACAACGAAACTTTTCCTTAAAATCTCATTGCCATCAAACTTTTCGAGAACTCAAAACATTTTTGGATCGCTAACTCGTAAATTATCATCCTTTAGTCAAACAAATCGCCTTACTCAACACTTTCCCTATGTTATCGAGACACTCTCGCTAGTCAATCCTCGATCAATCGCCCGTTCGCTCTCTGCTTACCTTAATGCTTAGTCGCCGCTTACTCGTGTCAAATACTTGCTACGCACTCTCGCATCAACCCTCGCAGCATTCCTTGCGGATTATATTTGGGACGAAATTTCCTAAAGCAGGGGAGACTGTAACAAACCGCACCTTCGTGCTTGCTACTCTCGCTACACTCGTTACGCCTAGCACCAGAGATTCGGATCATAATGTAACTATATCGCTTACAACGCTACTTCGCATATATCGCATACTTTCAACACGCTATATCGCACATCACAATGCATAACTACACTAACGCAAATGATGACATCGCGTGAGCGCTTAAACTACTCCCCTCTCTTGTCGTAAAGACACGATGACATCGCGTGAGTACTTAAGCTGCTCCCCTCGCTCGTCGTGGTGCGACGCTAACTCGAAAACGCAGCTACGTATACTATGACCTGTTATATATATAATAATAACAATATCTGGGTATTAAACATGTCAAAACGCGCACTCGCTGGCATGCGCAACTCAATCTATCGCACTGAAACGCAACCTAACGCAACCTAACACGACGCTACTTATCTCGCTATAACGCTTAAAGTATCCATAATGCCTAATGCAACAAAACACGTCGAACGAAACAAAAGTTGGAAAACTAGCAAACGAGATCAGGCTGTCCGAATGGACATCCGATCGGATGACCATTCAATCGGAAGCCATCCGATCCATTTCCACCGCCTGAACTTTCGTCCTCGCCTATAAATAGGACCATTGTGTCTCATTTCAACACTTTGGTTCTCTCATCCGACCAACTCGCTCCTAAGTCGCTTCCAGTCACTTTTCATCACGATTCAAGACTATTTCGTAAGTATTTCTCCTCAAATCTTGTACAATCTTCATCACTAAACACTTTTCCATCATTCTCTCCATCAAAATCACTGATTTTCTTCTTGAAATCGTCTGATTTGGACATCTTGAAGGTGGTTCTCGCTCGGTTTCTTATGCAAACTAAAGTGTGACGTCACCCCATCAAGAATAGTTCAGATCTAAAGGATTTCCAAACGTTTTAACACGAATCTCAATGAAATCTCAACATTTTCAACTGTTTTCAAACTTTGCTTCAACTTTCATACAAAACCCGATGGAATCCGGACTCATTCAGACTCTCTACTCATTTTATAGTTGAGAGCCGGCTTGAAAATGGATTTCCATCGGAGAGATGACCGGCTAGTGGGCCAGACCTGAACTTCGTTAAGAATAGTGAATCTGATCGAATGGGGTGATTCCCGTCTGATCGAGCGAGCTGTACTTAGGGTGTTTCTGTTGTTTGACACGTCGTCACGTCGTCTCCGTTACACTTGAACTTTTAAACTTAGAAAGAAAACTTTTGTGAAATTTTCAAACCATCAGATCGCCCGATCGAATAGCCATCCGATCGGATGACCATCCGATCGAATGACTATTCGACCAGGTGACTTGTCTTGTATAGCTTTCAAAACTCAAACGATTTGATCAAAACTTCAAACTACCATATTTTCGCTCGAATAGCCATCCGATCAAATGACTGGATTTATACCACAACGAAAACTTCAAAAGTTTTAGAACAACCTACAAACACACTCACTCAATCGAATGACCAACCGTTCGAATGGTCATCCGTCCGGATGACCATCCGATTGAATGATATCTCATCTGATCGACTCACCATTCGACACTTATCACATCCGACGCACTGTTTACACACTGTTCAACGCCTACGCTACTATTCTATACGCAGGCTAACTCCAACGCGCTCCCAATCAATCCAATCAAGTTGTGTTTACTTTTTAAACACCTACTGTGAGTATACTTGACCCCCCTTTTAAACTCTTTAAACACACTTTGGGGTGTAACATACGTTCATATCTAAAACGCACTTATCAAAGCGCAGTCTATACTCTAAACTCTAAACTATTATCACATGCGAATTACTGACGTACATATTTACACGTGATGCTTGATACATATGTGCTAGGACTTTACTCGCGACGTCCCACCTTAGCTAGTATGGTACTATAGTTGGACTCACATCCGACGGGGTCTAGTTAAGGAAATCACACCCTTTTTGGGATCTCTATAGCAGTCATCGAGTGATTTAGCTGGTACTATTTGTCTTGTAGTGTGTATGTTGTGTGTCTCGTTTATGTATGTGGAAATTCACAACGCTTTTATATACTTTATACTATTTCAAAACTGTATACTCGCCAATACTTTTGTATTGACGTTATTTTAACGTATGTTGCAGGTTAATCGCAGACTATCTTGAAATCAAGCTAGGAAGTCTAGAAACTCACAATAAATCTAGGTTGTCGGATTTTTGTATTGTTTGAGAGAACATGAAATCTGTATGACTGTTTACAGATGTATTGTTTATTAGTATGGGATAATGAACGCATTAAATATTGTCACTAAATAGTTGTTATGGATTCTCTTGAGTAATCTGATTCGCCTAGTGCCGCGCCCCGATGATTCCGCCATCGGTTGGGGTGTGACAGACTTTGTAAATGACTTAATTACCCTCGTCATACTTTCGTTTCCCACTTATTTACCCGAAGGGTTTTGTCACCCCATAATAACTTTCGTATCACTAGGACATCGACTATTAGAACTCTTGATACTCAGTGGGCAGCGACGGTTATTATCTCGAATAACCAACATCAAGCATCTCAAGGATGCTGTAACACAAAAGATCACATAGACACACATACAATGCCTAAGACATAACAACTTCCCAACAACCACTAACCTCTTACCCTCATCGCCGACCCTACCTCCTTACGTCTAAGATCACACCCTCGTACTCATACCAAAATGAAGAACCGACAATCTACGTCACTAACCTTTCATCGCTAAGTTTGAAATTGCATAATCAACTTACCGCTTAAACACTCCACGACACTAGTCGTAAAATCATTACTAACACCTACAACAGCTTGTGCCACCACAAACACAATACCTATGTGGTAAATATCCCGATATGTTGGTTATCGGTCCCCTGCCGAGATATCAATGCAAAAGATCGGTCAGAATATTGGTACCGATTATATCAGCGATATTGACCGGTATATTACCGATTTTCCCAATACCAGTACGTTCTTCTTATTTCTACCATTCGTCGTTTTATTGCTGCTATTAGTGTTTTAAGTCTTAATGGTTAGTTGTTACCATCAAATGTTAGTGTTTTAAGTTTTAGTCAATTCCTACTTGCTACAGTTGTTATTGTTTTGCAAATTGCAAAAGGTTAATTTGTTAATGGTAGGAGTGTATACTGAATTGTTAGTGTTAAATTTGTATATATATAAAAATTTAGCATGATATTAAAATTACCAATATCCCCAGCGTTAACCGATATCTCAAATATCGGTCCTCGATCGATATCCAATATTTTACCGCATTAACTACTTTGCACAATACCCCCTATTTAGGGTTGTAAACAAACCGAAGTTCAGCGAAGAGTTCATGAAACGTTCGGCGGGAATTCTCGTATGATCATTCATTTAATAAATGAACAAACATAAACAAAAAAATTTGTTCACAAAGTTAAACAAACGAATATGAACAGAGGTTATGTTCGTTCGTTTATGTTTGGTAATGTGTTCAGTTATGTTCTGCCGTTAGTGTTTATTTGTGTTTGTTCATTTAATGGTTTTTTAAGTTATATTTTAATTTTATTGGGTTTAGTTTTTAAAAAATGTGACCATAGTTATACTATACACCTTCGTCAACATCCCTAATTTGACCATTTAAATTTCTGTTTGTTTTAAAGTTTGATTAACATCTTATTTTTTATGTTAACTATGTTTATGATAATTATGTCGACTACGTTCATATAGTTATGTTAAGTACTTAGTTACTTTTGGTGGATTCTTCATAATCTTTCTTTCTGATGGAAAATGCAAGTGTTATTTTCAAATGAATATATAACCTTCACTTGTGTCCACGAAGATTTTTTTGTGCTTGTTTGCATTCGTTTATCGGTAAGAGTTCATGAACATGTTCATTTCGTTAATGAACAAACACGGACAAGAAATCCTGTTCGGTAAGAGTTCATGAACATGTTCATTCCTTAATGACCTTGCTCATGTTAGTTTACAACCCTGACCTTGTTCGTGTTCGTTTACAAGACTGTCGCATGCGTACCCAAGACTAAACACACGAAATCAACCCATACAACATAATAATAGTTTGACCATGGTAAAAAGTTTAGCAAACATCTTAACATTAAAATCTTCGTTTAATCAAAAGTAGGTAAACCACAATGTTTGTTAAACATTTCATGTAAGCATGTATGCTAGTCCTGAAAACATACAAATATGGGGATTGGACTTCACCAGTTACGACGATCGTACACCCACACTACAAACCATCCACTCGTGCTCGAAATCCGAAACTGGTAGACACAAGATCAAAGATCAATACATGGCAAATCAAGCATTTATTAATGCACAAACAACTCCCAAGTCGCACCAAACCTCTTTGCTCAACGAACCCAACTCTTACGAAATCCTAGTTTCATGAATAACACCAATCGAGTCATCCCGACCCATTTGGAACCCGAATAGCTAATCTGGATCCTCCCATGCACCTACGTACACCGCCATTCAACACTAGCCAAAACTCTAGTCACCATTGACCATCGATGTCACCACCGTGATTGCCATCACTGGCCGATAACACCACCATTTTTCCTCACTTCCATCCCATTCCATTGCCAACATTACCACCTCATTTCATCGCCTCCTTATTGCCAATCCCACTACCACTAACTCCGTATCATCACCGCCGCACCACCATTCCCTGAAACCACCATCGATAGCCGTCACCATCATAGTCGACCACCTCATCGGCCACTACCTTCACATTATCATCGCCTCCAATCACCAAAAACCTCCTTCATTACCGCTCGTAACACCCTCCACCATCGTATAGCCCTTACAGCTAAAAAATAACTAGACCCAAGCACTAGCCGGACCTCAAGCAATCCCAAAGACGATAAACACAAGAGAAAAATGGGAATTACATGAACACTAACCAGAAGCCAAAAACCTCGAACTCCTCGCGTACCACCCTCTCATCTTCGTCCCTCTCTCTCACTGATCTCTCTATCGTAGCACACACCCCTAGTATGTGGTGGTGTAGGTGTACGTGTACATACCGGTGGTTGACATTGTGTATACGGAGGGGGTGAGGGTGCACATTTATGGGTGGGTTTCGGTGGTGGCGTAACTTTTATGGATGGCTCTGGTGGTGCGGTTTGTGGGCTTGTTGTGGTGGTGTGGTAACGGAAGCTAGCGGCTATGAGATATGGGTTTGGTGGTCAGTTCGGATCGCTCGGAGCTAGCTGAAGATCGTTAACAATTGAGACTCGTGTCTCGCAAGGGATCCATTCATCAATTGGTAGAACTTGATCTCGGATAGAGTATGAGCAACCATGGCCAGGGAGATCACGACAGCTGTGATACCACTGTTGTGGTTCCAACGGTTTTGTTAGCCAAAAGTGTCACACCCCAACCGATGGTGGAAACATCGGAGTCAGACAAAAAAAAGATTGCTCGAGACTTCATAACACTAAATGTGACAAGTATTTAATAAACAAACTTCATTTCATTGCTAACATCAAGTACATTGTTTGAAATAGAATTACAACAAGTTTGAAACAAAACAAAAGAAAATACAAGTATTAAAGTTTAAGGTGTGTTTCTAGGCATCCTACTAGATTTCATGCATCATCATCATCAAAATCCTACAATACGTATTAAAGTATAGTTCAATACAAAAGTATTGTCGAGTATACAAGTTTGAATACTAGCATATGTATATAAAAGTTTGAACAATCCACATGACAACATTGTAATAAAGAATTAACATATAACTGACATGCGATTATATAAGTCAATCCTCTTATTACCATAAGTTTAAAAGACTTAACATGACCACAAGACTACGGGCGGTGCGTTACTCTAATAGCGCTATACATGTTAAGGGGAGGCTCGTACGAAGTTAATGATAAGTTTATCACATAAGAATGTTCTAATGTATATGAACTCAAGCATAACGTATTAAGCATGTATTTTGGATTGTTTGTTTGTGATTTAAGCATAAAGTATAAGTGATTGCGTGTGTCTAATAGTATAAACGTATTGCACTAAAAGTGTAAAACGTAAAAAGGGTCATGTATACTCACGGTTTGCAAAGAAATTTCCACTTAGTGAGTTTAACGAGTCTTGAGTTGTTGGAACACCGAAGTTACCAATTTTGGTTCTTGAACTTTTTTCCAAAAGTTGAAAATCTTGGAGATTTGAGAGAGTTTGGAAGAATTTTGGAGGTGGTGCAAGCGTTTGGAAGGTGTTAGGGTTAGTATTTATAAGAGGGTTAAGTGGTTGGGGTTTAAATGAAGGTGGTTAGGAGTTAGGAGGGGTATTAAATGAGTTGGTTGGAGGTTAGAAGGTGGGTTTGGGGTATTAAATGAGTTGGTTGGAGGTTAGAACATTAAAGAAAGTGGTTGGGGAGATGGAAATTTTCATTTTTAGTCCTTGCACTTGTATTATTAGTTATGTTATGCTATAAAGGTGTATGCAGGTATATTATAAGTATGATACATGTTTGAATGTGATTCCGAGAAAATATAATATCGATGTATGTCTCGGTTTTAAATTAAAACGTGTATTTCGCGACTGATTACATATTATGCATGTATGATTAAACAAGGTTGATATAAAAATACGATTTCTATTATGATCAAAGTCTCAAGATTACAAGGATTTAAATTAAGTAAGAATACAAGTTTCTAAAAATAAAAATGCGAATACAACTTTCTAAATACGGAAAGTACAGAAAATGCAGAGCGTTACAGTCTCCCATACTTTAGGAAATTTCATCCCGAAATTTATTCAAGAGAAAAACTTGGGATAAGATGGTATTTTGGTGGTTCGATACAAGTGATAATCGGTTAAAATGTTTTGGCTAAAACGATAAATTTGATGCTTAGTGCCGAAGCAGCGTTTATGTATCAGCGTATAAAAAATGCTTGGTTTCAAAAGTTTTGGCTAAATAGGTATTTTGTGGTTGATTGAGTATACATAGGCAATTTTGAGGGATAAAAGATAGGTTTGTATAAGTAGCTCGTTTGACTAAAGTGATTTACGACATCAATCGTAAGTAAGTGTAAAAATAAGTAAAACGTGTATGCGTGCGTATAGGCAATGCGAGTTTGACCAAGTTTGAATAACTCGATGGAAGGAATGTTTTTAAAAGAGTGTGACTTAAGAAGAAAAAGTTTTAGTATAAAATAGAATGTATAATGATGAAAAGTGCGGCCCGCACCGTAGGTTGTAAGAAAAATTTTATCGGTTCTAAGGTGTATTAGTAAAATTATAAGTTTGTAGAAAATTGTTTATTGGTGAGAAACTGGGATGGTAGGTATTTATGGTTTCAAAAGGTTTTTGTGATAATGGGCCGACTAAGTAAACTTTGTGCGTAATAAATAATGGAAGATAGTTTTTAAAAGTAAAGAGGTATTTTGACATAACGGAACCGGTGAGGATATGTGTTTAAGGGTTTGAACGTTTAGGCCGATTTATTGTAAACAAGGTTTGGATAAAAAGTCAAGGGAATGATTGGGAATAATCATGATATGAGAGTGAATGAACGGTTCGGTAGATGAATACAAGGGTAGGAATGGTATGATCATCAGATATAATGCGAATATGAAGGGTTGAGAAATGCTAGTGATAGTTGTAGCCATTGTGGCTAACGATTTTTTTTAGGATGAGGTTTCGTCATGGATAATCGGGTATTGCGCGTTTCGCAATGCGTTTGTGAGTTACTAAAGTTTGTTTAATCGCATCTAAAAAGGTCTGGGGAAAACACCGAATTTCGCATGGCACGTTTTACGAAAGTTTGGTAATATGGTTGGAACACTTATATATAGGAAGTACGAACGACGTATCCACCATGTTCTAACCATATTACTTCCGTTTCACTATTCGGTGTCATGTTACGTTCTGTGTCTTACAATACACAGTATAACACCCCATGGTTTTCACGCGCCTAACCCTATAATCCCATGTGCACCCGTGATTATATTGGTCCTTGCATGATCCGCATAGTTTGTACTAGTAGTGCATGATTCAGGGTACGTTTTATCATTATAAATGAGAATATGCATGTGTGATAGCGTATAAAAATTTAGCGTATAAGCCTGATTGTATTAAGTATGCGTGTGACTAACGTAGGAGAACCACTCGGGTTATGCCCGCATATAGGTTTCAAGTATGACTACCAAGTAGTGCGAATGTATGAGTATGAGTATGATTGATGACAATTGCGTATATAGTATTGAGTGTATAAGTTGAAGCATAATGAGTTTAAGCATATAAAATGATCATGAAATTTTGAGAGTTTAAAAACGAAGTGTAATGATAATATGTGTGAGATTGTCATGAAATAACGATTAAAACGTGTGCGATGATATGCATGTGTAGTTGTTTGAGCAAAACATTGAGTTTATTGGATTCAAAATAGATTGAGTTTTTCGGGAGTGAATTTTGAGAGAATATAAAGTATCAGTTTGTTATGCGAGATGTGTTTTGTAAGCAGAAAATGCTACTTTTGTTTCAAAAAGTGGGATTTACGTATGTCGTAGATTGTCTGCTCCTATGAAGTCTCCTTGCCCACGTGTTTGGATTTAGAATTTGGTATTAGCGATGCTTGAAAAAAAGATTTTTAAAACACTGAGTTCGCTTCATTTAAAGTATTTTGTATTAAAATACGAAAAGCTGTGTTTCGGAAATTCTCGTGAAAATTTTGGTCTTTGAAAATAATTTTAGCAAAATGAACTTATAGATAGTCAAACTTTGTTGGTATGGTCGTGTAGGTGTAGGGTTACTATATCTAGAATAAATTTTAGGAGTTAGTTTGGCCGGTAAGATGATTGTGGTAGGTTGATCGAACGGTAGGTTGATAGTAAAGTGTCGGGTTTCGACTAAATACCTATGTGTATGATGCTTGGTGTTTAACGGTACGAGTGGATTACCGGTCATGGGTATTGGAAGGTTCTCTAGGTGGGGTTTGTATCGGCTTTCTTGTGTTGTGGGTATAGGTGAGGGTGTTAAGATTCTTGTGCTAAGGTATCGATGTATTTTCTAGTAGGAGAGCTAGTACTAAGTTAGGATATGTTTTTGAAAGTCAAAGTCTCGAGGGTGTATGGTTGGTCATTTGTGTTTGTCGGTTAGGTTGTCTATGAACTAATCATGTTTTACCAACTAAGCAAGGTTAACGAAGCAACATCTATAAGATTTTATACGTATGTGAGAGAAAGTTTTATTTGGTTCCCTATTGGGAACAAAATGTCTTTAGCATAATAGTATAATGTGAGCGTGTTTTAGTGATTGGAGGAAATATGGGAATCATGGGCAAGAGATTCATTAGACCGAATAGGCTGTTTGGTAGCATTTCTTAACATTTTGAAAATCGATTAAGAAAATATGTAAAGCATAACTTGGGGGATTTTGCGTATGTAATTTACGTAAGTAGTTTGTAGTGTAAGGAACATGTTTGGAAAAATAATAAAGCTCGAGATTTATGCATAAATGAGAAAATTTGGCATAATAGTAAAAGGTTTAAGCATAAGATTCAAATTGAGTGGTTCACAGGAAAGTGGTCGAGTTGCGATTCGATCTCTCTTTGAAGTGTGGATATCACTCCTAACTCAAGGATGAGATTTCTTTGAGAAATGGGAATTGGTAACGATCACCGAGGTAAGGAAATCACTCCTAACTCGTTGGTGAAGTCGTTGTAAAAAGGAAAGGAGCGGAGCTAATCGTAAAGGTAAGGGAATCACTCCTATCTTGATAATATGATCCCATGTTTGGGAATACGAGTAGTGTTCATCTTGCGGTGTCATTTTGAAATCGTATATATAAATAGTTGCACGACATATGGAAATGATAAGTATGATATGTATGTATAATTGTTGTGAAATAAATTTTGAATTTCGAAAAGTAGAAGTTTGATTCGTGTTGTGCATAAAATCGATTCTAGTATGACGTTGTTTGACTAAAACTTGGATTTTTCCGAAACGGAACTTTGACTAAACCAAAATGGTCGAAAGTGATTTTGAGTTTAGGAAGCATGCTTTGGCCTAATTGGTAGAATACTCTCGCCGAAATTTTGGTTAACGGTATTCACCCTTCCGGTTACTGCATGTCCTTAGTCACTCGAACGTTCGAGACTTTGGCGGGATTGAAAATCGAGGAGTGGGACTAGTTATCAAGATACGGGTTTCACCCCTAACTTGATAGCATCGTTCCCTAAGTGTGGTTGTTACTTGCCAAGCGAGATAAGAAACTAAATCTGACTCGTTGATAAGGGTTCACTAGAATGAGTATGGTGAAATTTTCCATCAAGATAAGGATGTCACTCCTAGCTTGATGTATAATTTCGTGAAAATCAAGAGTAAGGATTGAGAGTCTTTCACCAAAGTGTGGGTTTCACGCCTATTTTGGTGAAATCGTCTCGTTTGTATAATATGAGTGTTTTCATGTTTTCACATGGTCGAATAAGGTTGCCTTAAGGAAGGCATATGTTTTGAAATAAGAAAGTAAATATGAGCACATAAAAGACTTTTCAAGAATTTAGCATATAAATCATGAATGGTCAAGTATGGTGTGCTTAACTATAGACTAAGTCAACCTGGAAATTTTTCCTAATTCCCTATAGTTATGGCCCTGATACCAATTTGTCATACCCCAAGCGATGGCGGAAACGTCGGAGTGAGACGAAAACAAGATTGCTCGAGACTTCATAACGCCAAATGTGACAAGTATTTAATAAACAAATTTCATTTCATTGTTAACATCAAGTACATTGTTTGAAATAGAATTACAACAAGTTTGAAACAAATTAAAATACAACAAGTATTAAAGTTTAAGGTGTGCTTCTAGGCATCCTACTAGATTCCGTGCATCATCATCAAAATCCTACAATACGTATTAAAGTATAGTTCAATACAAAAGTATTGGCGAGTATACAAGTTTGAATACTAGCATATGTAAATAAAAGTTTGAACAATCCACATGACAAAATTGTTATCAAGAATTAACATATAACTGGCATGCGATTATACAAGTCAATCCTCTGATTACCGCAAGTTTAAAAGACTTAACATAACCACAAGACTACGGGCGGTGCGTTACTCCTATAGCGCTATACATGTTAAGGGGAGGCTAGTACGAAGTTAATGACAAGTTTATCACATAAGAATGTTCCTATGTATACGAACTCAAGCATAACGTATTAAGCATGTATGTTGGATTGTTTATTTGTGATTTAAGCATAAAGTATAAGTGATTGCGTGTGTTTAATAGTATAAACGTATTGCACCCAAAAGTGTAAAAAGTAAAAAGGGTCATATATACTCACGGTTTGCGAAGAAATTTCCACTTATTGAGTTTAATGAGTCTTGAGTTGTTGGAACACCGAAGTTACTAATTTTGGTTCTTGAACTTTTTGCATATGTATTATGCATGTATGATTAAACAAGGTTGATATAAAAATACGATTTCCATTATGATTAAAGTCTCAAGATTATAAGAATTGAAATAAAGTAAGAATATAAGTTTCTAAAAATAAAAATGCGAATACAACTTTTTAAATATGAAAAGTAAAGAAAATGCGGAGCGTTACAAAAAGAAACAAGGGAGAACACTAGATAGAAATTTAGAGAGATAACTTGAATGAATTTTCTACTTGTCCTCATTTACACCGAAAGAACAATATAAATAAATTATAATCTAATCAACTACTACTCACTTGGAGGGGATCATGCATCCACTCATTTATTATAAGAACACTTCTGCTTGGAAAACAAGCTAAAAGAACATGAACACTAAGAGCATCCACAATAAGGATGTTTTTAGATGTTTTTGGTGACATGGATGAGAGAGAGTGTTGAGGTGGAGGAGAGAGGTAGGTATTTTGTTCTTCCACAAAAACATGAAAAAACATATATGTGAGTGTGATTAGGAGAGAGAATAGATGAAAAAGAAATTGATATTTTTATGTATTGTGTGTAGGGCAAGAGAGAAACAAATTTATTGGTGGGGCAAGTGACATGTGGCAAATAAAAACATCTACTAAAAACACCCTTATTGTGGATGCTCTAAGAAAATAAAATTAATAAAACACAATGCAGAATAAATAACTGTTAATACATACTGTCTGATATTTACGTCGTCGAGTCGTGTCATGTTTGTTATAGGTTGAATGTTAGATTATACGGATTTTGTCATCTATAACACTTTCGCACGAATGTACTTAGTCAGTGCGAAGAAGTCCATTCGCACGGATGTAAGATAGTTCGCAAGAATGTGAGCATAGTTAGTCCGTACGAATGAGGATGTTCATCCGTACGAGAGTAGATAGCCTCATCCGCACGAAGGTAGGCATGTCTATAAATAGCTGTGCAGATTGAGAGCTCAGTATCGAATTTGTGAACTGGACAGCGAACCCCTGTCCATTTGTTTCCATAAGCTGTAAACGTTTGACTGATTAATAAAACAATGAAAATTAAGTAAGGCTTGGTCTATTCGCATACGGTCTTTGTCTTTTTGCAGACCTAAAGCGCCCCGCTATGGCCAAAGCGGGGCGCTTTAGGTGTGCAAAAAGACAAAGACCGTGTGCAGTGGAGTTTGTGTTGTTTTTTTTTTTAAATAGGTGGGATGTGGGTTAGTTTGGTAGTGTTTTTTGGAGGAAAAAATTGTATTTGAGTTTTATTATTATTATAAAATATTAGTTACATATAATTCATAGTTGTTTTATAATTACGTTTTTTTACGTCATTATTTTTATAGAACGTATATAATATAAGTGTGTCTTTATAAACTGTTAACCTAGTTTATTTTGTTAAATTAAACGAACACGTTAAATAAAATGTACAGAAAGCCATAAGAATTAAACGTAAACAATCCAAAACCAATGTGATGTAAACAGAAGATTAACTGCAATATATATATATATATATATATATATATATATATATATATATATATATATATCAGTTTGTACATACAAAACAAAAATGTACAACTGAGTACATAATACATAACAAAACACTATACAAACAAACTAAGGTACTAATCCTCGTGAGGTGGGGACGGTGGGAGGGGAACTGGAGGCAACCCTGCGAGCTCTCGTAGAGCAACGAGCGTCTCGACGATCCAGTCAATGTGTGCGCCCTGGCGTCTGAGGCGCCGGTCAAAGTCCCGAGCCACCTCACGCGCTACCGGAGGCAGGTCAGCGTAAACGTGCTGCGGGTACTGTGGCGGCTCAGGAACTGGCTGAACTGGTGGTACTGGGATCTCCTCGACATGCTCCTCCTGAGCCGGATCCTCGAAAATAGGCTGAGCCTGAGCCTGAGGCTGAGCCTGAGCCTGAAGTTGAGCCTGAGCCTGAGCCTGATCCTGAGGCTGGCCCGGGTACTGATCGAGGCCCAGAGCCTGTAGCTGAGCCTGCCGAGCGGCCTCCTGAACATCAGGAGGGGCTAACACTCCAGGCCTCAACTCAATAACAACCGGGATGACCTCCGGCACCACCTCCGGATGCCAAATCAGCCCGTCACGGCCCTTAAACCTCAGACCAACATCAAAGGTACGGGTGATCTGCATGCTAGATACAGACGCGCGGCCCAACCTGGTTGACGGGATCGGATCGGAGAGCTCCGGATCATTCTCGGGCACGAGCCCGAGCGAGCGTGCAATGGCGGTGATGTATGAGCCAGTGTGCAGCTGGCCGCGGAGCTGCCGGTGGTATGCACTGGCAAAGTAATCTGCCAGGCAGGCTGCTAGATCGCAGGGCTGGCCGCGAAGTAGACAGTATAGAAAGAAAAGGTCACTGAGGTTGACCTTCTCCCTACTGGTACCCCGCGGCACGATAGATGACGCGATAATATGGTGCATGTATCGGTACAAGGGGTCTCTAATGGTGGTGGCCTTTTGCCAGGATTTCCCGAAGGGAACCCTGGAAATGGCCCTCCAGAAACTGATAAGCGTCTGCCTGTCCATCGCCCTAACCGCCTGCGTATATAAATCAGTATCAAGCTCGGGCTCTGTGTACAAACCTGTATGGACAGCAAACTCCCGCACACTCATCTGAAACTGCTGACCGGCGAGACGGAATGTAACCTCGTGGACTGGAAAATCCGGGTCTTCCACGTAATCCGCCAGATGCGGCCTGTATGTAAACGTAGAAAGAAACTCGACCGTAAGCTCAGGGTACGAGTCCTCCATCGCTATCTGAAATAGGCGCGACCAAGGAGTATCTAGTCCAACTATATCACGCGTCCGCGCGGCCTCTCCCACGGTCTCCAGCAGGTCCCAGTCTATCCCTACATGCCCCCAATCTCCACGGTGCGCAACCTAGCGCATCTCCTCCTCGCATGTGACCCCTGCGGAAACTGCAGGTACGGACATGCCTCCTCTCCCTCATCTCCCACATCTCCCACCTCTCCCTCAGCGTCCATATGCTCAATCTCGTCATCGGAATCCATCCCTGCACGTTTAAAAGATAATAAACAAATAATATTATTAAACAATTTAAATAAACAAATAATATTAAATAAACAAATAATATTATTAAACAATTTAAATAAAAGATAATAAACAAATAATATTATTAAACAATTTAAATAAACAAATAATATTATTAAACAATTTAAATAAACAAATAATATTAAATAAAGAAATAATATTATTAAACAATTCAAATAAAAGATAATAAACAAATAATATTATTAAACAATTTAAATAAACAAATAATATTAAATAAACAAATAATATTAAATAAACAAATAATATTAAATATAAAATAATAAACAAATAATATTATTAAACAATTTAAATAATAAACAAATAATATTAAATATAAAATAATAAACAAATAATATTATTAAACAATTTAAATAATAAACAAATAATATTAAACAAATAATATTAAACAAATAATAAATAAATAAAAAAAATAAACATGAACCAAAGCGCCCCGCTTTGGCCTCGGCGCGGCGCTTTGGTTCTTCATTTTGAAGAACAGAACCCAGCCGGATCATCAAAACCCGCCCCAATCAACACAAAATTCAACATGTACATTTAACCAAAACGATTAAGGGTGTTCGATCTTACCTTTTAGCGGTTGAAAGCTTGAAAACGAAGATCTCCGGCTCAAGTGTGTGAAATCGCACCTTTGTGTGTGTTTTTGTGTTTGTGGTTGAGATGGGGGAGAAGCTGCCCCGCTTCAGCTTAAACGATGGACCGAAGCGCCCCGCTATGGCCATAGCGTGGCGCTTTGAGGTCCAAAGCGCCTCGCTTAGGTCAAAGCGCGGCGCTTAGGGCCTTTTTTTATTTTTTTAAAATTGTTTTTAATTCACAAACCCGTCTTCCTTACGTTTTAGTTCCATACTCAAAAGCTCAATCGCATATATTGAAACCTTTCTGAGAATATATGCAAACATGGGCTGATTCTTGTGGTGCGTCATCATTTTTCGGAGGCTTGTTTCAAAGCTAGTTCTAATCTCGGCGTATTGTCTATCAACAACATGATCAACATACAGTACAAGTTTATCCAGTGTGTTGCGATGACTTGGAAAGTGACTTTTTAGTGTTGCATGCATGCCCTCAACCCTGTTAGTCGTAGTTTGGTGAAAGTTGATAGTTTTGTTAATCCAGCAAGATACAAACTTTTCACGGTACGGATCCAACCAGGATTTCATCAAATAATCAAAAACCTCTAAAATTAAAAAACGTAAATAGTCAGTTTTTGTTATTATATAAAATTTGAACATAATTATGTAAGAAATACCCACGTTCACGGCCATCTTCTTTCAGCTGTGCTTCAAGGTTTTCCAAGTTATACCTGTATATTTCCTCGGTCGTAGACTCGCACAATGTCCAAAAAGTACGTACGAATTCTTTCCACTCCTTGTCAGAGAATTTCTTCTTGCTGTTCTTATTAATATTTTGTTGAATATGGAACCGACAAAGATACTTATGCGCTTTTGGAAAAACTTGTTCACACGCGTTCATTAGCGCAAAATCCCTGTCTGTTAAAATCACGCGCGGTTCCATACATCCTACCAGCATAGACTTGATCCTCTGCAACACCCATAGGTAGTTTTCTGACTTCTCAGCGGAAATTACCGCACAAGCAGCCGTAAACGATTTGTTTGTCGACGTCATGCCTACGACCTGAACAAATGGCAGGTTGTACATGTTCGTTTTGTAGGTGGCGTCAATCATTAGCACATGCGGGAAGGCACACCACATAGTGAATGATTTTTTGTGAACAAAGAAGACATCTTCAACTTCGTTCGATATCTCATTCGTGCGCATGTAATAAGTGTAATCTTTTTCGAGAAGAATGTTTTCAAGTTTTTGCATCGGAGACTTACCGACATTTTTTTCGGCGTTGATCTTCTGAACAGCGTTGTGTATATCTTTCGGAATAAGCTTTCTAGCCGGATTGTTTTTTGTCAGCGTTCGCCAGATACTTTGGTTGGGAATATTTTGCTCTGCCAGCTCCTTAACCAGTTTTTTATCCTCCGAAGAAAGCCTTCTCGCATACGCGTGACCCTCTAAGTTTTCAATAGGAGTGTGGTTATGCTTCGCCTTCGTCACCTCGATCCTCCAAACACTTCCGGATGATTCCGAAAACCCGATCATCTCGAACGAGCAGCCTATTTTCTTGCTACCCGTTTTCCTCTGTGTAGCTATACTCTTATGCTCCCCACCAAAAGTACATTGAAACCAAATCTTGTAATTCTCTCCTCTTTTATTCGACCTCTTAATCACAATGAGGTAACCATTGTCTTTTGCCGTGTCTTGTACCCAACGCACCAACTCTTTACGTGACGAAAAGGTCTGCGTTGTATCAAACGAAAATGTAACCGGGTAACAGCCTTCCTCGTCAACAGACACATCCCCCGGCTCACCATCGTCACCGAGGTCCGAATATACTTGATGTTCAAAGCTCGGTTGACAACCGTAACTGTGGTTTGGATAACACTCCTGCTGTACAAAGTTGTGCTCGCCACTGTAACCGAAATTCGAATAACCTTGTAAGCTCTGTTGACAACCGTAACTGTCGTTTGGATAACACTCCTGCTGTACAAAGCTGTACTCGCCATCGTAACCGAAATTCGAATAACCTTGTTGTGCGTAAGGGTCCTCCACATGGGTATTCAAATCCAGCTTCACCGTGTTATCACGATAACGAATGCCAAATACAACCTCTGCCTCCCTCAAGTTGGACGAGACCGGTTTCTCATACGAGTCAGAAATAGCGGTCCCCTCGTAAGAATCAGGAACAACTGACTCGTTAGAATATTGACCGAAAAGATAGTTGCTTAACCACGACATCGTTTTTTCAAGACACGTAACTAATACAGCAAAGAAATCAACAAACAACAAAACACTCGAATACCCTCGAATGCTAAATGTTCTGTCTATGCAGGTTTAAATAATGAAAATTTGGGGTCGAAGCGCCGCACTTTGGCCATAGCGCGGCGCTTAGGGTTCACGGGACACTGCAACCTCGTATCACCTTTATGTCTCTGCAACTTATGTCAGTCAAGCCATCAAATCACCTTTTGTCGACCTAAGCGCCCCGCTATGGCCATAGCGCGGCGCTTAGGGGTGTGAAAATAATTTTCTGCGTGTGGGAATAACATGACCCTTAAGTAAATCTTGTTATTGTCACCTAATCAAATGAATTCCGCGCATATTGATTAGGTTACATAGATATTGCCTGAACATAACATCGACGACAACGGTCCTCAGAACTCAGAAGTGGTATCAGAGCTTATGTATATATTTTCGTACAAGTATCAGAGTTTGAGGTTAAAAATTGGTTGCAAGTGAATTTCATGTGGGGTCTAATCCAAATTGTATTATTTATTGGTAAATGTTTTTTTATTACACGGTCTCGGTTCTTGTTTGTTGAACCTTTAATTCAATCAGTAGTTTATAAATATGGAATTTTAGCTTATAACATGTACTAACAGTGTATTTTACTATATATACTTAGTTTTAGTTTTTTATTTACATTAAAACTTACATGATTAATATACACCTAGATTTACTTTTATCAGCGAACTAATATAACATATAAAACTATTTTTAAGTTATTAATTACATTATTAAAATATAAAGTTTAATGTTATCAAAATTATTGGGCTCAGTACATAGTACTGTGTGGTGTTTGGTAGGTTTTGTGGACGCTGATAATCTGGTTGGTAAATTCAATATATGGTGGAGAATCACCTTCTGGAAGAAGCAACTTTTATATTATGTGTATTATCTATGCTTTAGCAAATTAGAGAGAATATTCATTTTAGTTAGACAGATTAATTTGGTAGTCATTTAATTAAGCTTTTATAAACATGACCGTTTGACATTATAATTTTGCTTATGTAATATCATTCACAGGGGCGTACCCACCCTAAGCCAAGGGTGGGCGGGCGCACCCCATGAAAAAAAAAATTAGTGTTATTTTTTGCCGGAAATCCCGACCGCACCCCTTGGAATTTTTCACCCGCACCCCTTGAAAATTTTCAACCGCCCTACTTAGAAAAAAAATAATTATTAACCACTTATTCACTTAATTATTTAATCCAATCAAAGCCCAATCTACAATCAGTTTTTATTAACACAAGCCCAAACCCAACCTATAGAAATTTGAACTAAATAAAATAATCCAAACCCATCCACCCATTCTATTTCCAAATCCCGTCCCCAAAAAACTCCCAGCGACTTGACGCTACTGCTCACGACCTGTTGGCTTTTTTTACCGGAAAAACCAAAATTCCAGTTGGACCGACCCATATTACGTCAGAATTCCAATATAGAACTAGTATGGTTTATTTATTTATTTTGTTTTATGTGATGATTAGGAGAAAATATAGATGTGTAAGTGTTTAATCTTTTTATATTTTTTTTTATTGTTCTAGACTTGTAGTTAAATGATTTTGCTGTTTTATTTATAGCTTTGTTTTTTTAAATGATTAGTTACAACTTACAAGTAATCAACATTTAATGTTAGGGCTTGAATGTTTAAAAATATAATTGAAAGTTATGGGCTAAGGTTGAACATGATTGTTTATTTTGTTTAAGTGTTTAGTGTTGTTTTATGAACTTATGGAGCAAATTATATGTGTTAGGAACAATGAGTAAGAATATAATGAACTTATGGCGTGTTTAGTATCTTTAGATGATATTTTGGATATATTTAAAAAAAATGTAGGGCATAATTTTAAATACGTTTGTAATTTGTAATGACGTTTGACGTGTTTTTGAGGATTTATAAATTTTAGTTTGATGTTCTTTTGTCTTACATGATTCGATCCGACCCGCTATGAACCGATATTTTTATACAGCTGGGGCCTAAAATTTTTGTAAATATTTCGCACCCCCTGGAAAAAATTCCTGAGTCCTTCACTGATCATTCATATCCCCTCCCTCAAATTATGTGAGAGATGTTTTTATTTTATAAAAAGTGGTTTTAGGTAGTTGTAAGTGGTTTTGAGTAGAGGAGATAAAAATGTTACTATTCATCTGTAAATTTGAGTGAACACTATTCATTCTTTATAATTTTTTAATATATTTTGAAAGTTTTTGAGTGAAGAGTGAGAAAATGTAATGATAAAGGTATTAAAAAGTAGTTTTTAATTGAAAATGAGAGAAAATACAGTGATTTTAAGTGTAGTATAGGGTAAAAATGGAGGGTTCGATGTGAGTGCTCTAACGATTGAGATCCAACTACTAGAAAGTTTTGAGATATGAGTAGTAGGATTATCCGGGCACTGCGACAGTTGATATCGGTTCGATTCATTACAACACCGGTATGATACCGGCACTTGATATAACAACCAATATCAGTGCCAATTTTATTTGGTTAGATTGAATTCGTTTTGTCAAATCACCAATAGGAAGGTCGAGAAAACTATAAAACGAAAACAGGTGCCGGTCTTGCTGTTGTTCCAACGCTATCGACTCGGTTCGTCACGGTAAAGATCAAAATAATAAGTTATATTTGACCCGTTCGCTTTTAAATAAATATGTTATCCTCACGTTGATAAAAATACGCATGTTGCATTATATTATTACAATAACGTAAGGGTAAACGTTGTTACTTTGTTTAAAAACAACTAATCCATGAATTAGCTTTGATGACATGTACGTATATGCTTCTATTATTTGTACCCTATCCAACCACCATCACCACCCACCATTTCCACCACCACCAACCACTTTTCTGCCATCCACGTCATCAACCAACACCACCACCATCATCTTAAAACCAACAAACACTGCCATCATCTTCACTGTAAACCGATACAACACCATCCCCATACCATCACACCTGCAAAAAAAGAAAGAAAAATGTGCTTTGGCAAAAAATCACCTAAGTTAACTAAATTTTTTTGAATGAGTTAGTGGGTTGGATGAAAATATCAAAAAATGATAAAAGTCAGGGACTAAAATTACAGAAAATAAAACTATTTGGATTAAAATGGCAAGAAAGAAACTATTTGGACTAAAGTAACAATATTGGTCAAATCTCAAGGACTAAAATGTAAATTTACTCTTTATAAGTAAACCCAACAATGTGTTCTCCAGAAACAAAATACAAATGTCTACCGAGGGGGTCTTGACCATTCTTGAAAAATGCCGAATTTCACCACCGCCCCACACCGTAGGCGAAAGATCACTGCCACTCACTTCCTTCGATTTGCCATGGTTACTGTTCCACGCAGCTGTTCACCAGCTTTTCTTTTATGATTTCCCACATTCCAAATCCCATTTCATCGAGACAATTGTTCCAAAACTCAAACACTCGTTGTCCATAACTCTTCAACACTTCTTTCCATTCGCAGGCAACATGATCATGTTTCCTAGCGAAAATCATTCGGGTGTCATTAGAAAACCCGAAATCCTTCATGTCGATGGCGATGCAGTCGCGCTTACGTTTGCTGAGTGTAGTCTTGATTTCCATGATCTCAAAGGAAATCATCCTAGAGATTGTAACAAGTTTCACCCTTTGGTACCTCAACTTGAAAGCGCATTTAAAGTATCCGACATTGTGAAAATCCCAGTGTTTTCGATTCAAGTAACGATATTTCCAAATTCGGGAATTACCATTGGGCTCTCAAATCATCACTCACTTTGTGATGCAAGAACACGATATAATTTCTTGATGGGGTGGATATCGATTGCTAAACACGGCAGTGATGAGATATTCTTAGCTAGTGGATCGTTGCCATTTTACGATAGAGTGATCAACTACCCTGATTCCTTAGATGAAATGCTTTTGAGTTTACCACCCATTCGAAATATTGATGAAAACTACAAGGTGCAGCAGCTTGTTCCCCAGCCCGATAAAGTTCGATCAACAATTGTCTTGACCCGATCACAAATCACTTGGCTAAAGAAATGGCTGTTGGTTCAACTTCCAACACTAAAATATGTATCTTCGTTTGTTGTAGGATGCGGTTTTGTATGGAGTTGCATAGCCAAATCGCGTATTCTTATTGAAGGAAAGAAGAGTGAGTATGAGGTCGAACGGTTTGCTTGTATGGCTGATTGGAGGAGTCGTTTGGAACCCCCGGTTCCCCCAACTTATTTTGGCAATTGTACAGGGTTATGTATGGCTATAACAAAAACCACTTTAATATCAGGAAGCAATGGGTTTCCAACCGCGGTTGATGTACTAGGAACCGCTATAATGCAAGCCGTAAACAACAAGGAAGGGTTCTTTGAAGATATGGAGACGTCGTTGGAGAAGGGACTTTCGCAAGCTCCAACGATTGGTGTTGCAGGAACACCAAAACTCAATGTTTACGAGGTTGATTTTGGGTGGGGGAGGCCCAAAAAGTATGAGACTGTATCGTTAGATTTCAGTGATGCGATATCTGTTAACGCAAGCGAAGAAGCATCAGATGATCTTGAAATTGGTTTGTGTCTTCCTGCTAAACAAATGGATGCTTTTATAACCATATACAAAAATGAATTAGAGAGCATGCTTTCTGATCAATTCTGATGTTTCAATCTGTAATGGTATTTGTTGTTAATTTGCTTTTCTCAGTTCAGATATTGTAGTACTCGTTTGCAATTCTAAGTTGTTATCTTTGAACTTCCAGCAATTTTCTTTAATATGTACTTTCGATAATTCATCTACGATGCTATAAATCTTTGAAATTCCAGCAATTTTCTTTAAAATGTACTTTAGAAACTTCATCTAAAAAAAAAAAAAAAAAGGATATGTGCAGGGTATCCCTAACCCCGGGAGCGTGCTCCCCAGCTTGCAACCCGGCAATGCGCCCTGGCGGTAAATCATCCTCTAAATCAACTTGCTCGGGATCGAACCCAAGACCTTCCACGAATGGGAGGCCACAAGAGACCTCAACGAGGTGGCCGGTGGCCAACTGGGCTAGCCAGTTGGTTTTCATCTAAGATGCTATAAGATTGTCTTTTGATTTATAATCCAGCTTAATGTATGCGCTTTTCTCGCCAGGATGGAATTATTATTTTGGGGATGAATTTATCGTTTAACTATTCAAAAATTCGTGTTTACTTGCAATTATAGATTAAAATAACTAAGTTTCTTTGTTTCATAAATGATTTATAAACTAGGTTTAAAGAAGTTCGCCGCGTTGCGGCGAATTTCTTTTATTATTTAGTTTGTGTTTACATGTGTTTTGAAATCACTACAAGCGTTTTGCGAACGGAACTGCTGACAAAAACAAAAAGAAAATGTAGAAAAAAACACTAAAAGATAACCGAAAGATACCAATACTGGTTCGATACCGGTTGACACCAAGCTTATCCCAACCCCTGATATGAAAAAAAAAAAAAAAGAATAAAGTTAAAAAGTAACGAAAATAACTATTATTATAATATTATAATAGTAAAAGTATTAAAAAAACTATGTATTATTATAATATTAAAATCACTATTCATTTCATTTCCTTTATTAACTAGTGAGACTCCCCGTGCTTCGCGGCGGTAATTCAGTCGATATCAATTTGGTTCGTTACGTTACCGACACTCGCTATAATAGTCGAAAAAGAAAACATTACATCCATCAAAAACAATAAAACCATATATCAATACTGGAACTGATGTTGTTAGTTGATATCGATTTAGTTCGTTTGCGTTTTATGTTTATTTTATTTCAACATTGTGATTTTTATTTCTAAAAGACATATCGTGCTGCTATCGTAACAAATCGAATTGAAACCGATTGAACAACATTTGTATCAATACCCTATTTATTTTTATTGATTATGCTTTCGATACATTGATAACGTATCGATAAGAAAACAATATAATAATGAAAACTTAACTTAATAAGAAAACAGTATAATAATGAAAGCCTAGAAAAAAACAATACCGAACTAAACCATACAATATTGATACCGTATGCATTTATTTTAAAAGAAAAAAAATGTTTAAAATCTTAATAAAAAACAATATAATATTAAAAACTTAGAAAAAACAATACTAAAAAAAATTAAACCACTATTCATGGAGAGTTTCAAATAATATGTATAATATATAGTAATAATTTGTTATGTTAGTAAGATTGCTAATACATCCATACAGATCTTCCTATATCTTTCTATATTAATAAATGAAAATATTTTTAGGACACATGTCACTTTCTGGTGCTTTCTCACCTTATTTTCTTATTTATCATTTAATATTCTCACCTTATTTTCTTATTTATCATTCATGATTATTTTAAACAAAATATTAGATAAGAATAAATATTTAGATAAAGATAAACGTTTGTTTTTAATAATAGAGTTAAATGCCATTTTAGTCCATGTGGTTCGGGTCATTTTGTCAGTTTAGTTCAAAGGTTTGAAACGTTGCCATTTTAGTCAAAATAGTTTCAAGCGTTGTCATTTTAGTCCACTGGGCTAACTTTGTCCATTTTTTCTGTTAGCTAGAAGGGTAATTCAATCATTTTATATGGTCGAATTGCCCTTCTAGTTAACACACATATAAAATGACCGGAATATCCTTCCAGCTAACAGAATAAAGAGATGGAGTTAACCCAGTGGACTAAAATGGCAACGTTTGAAACTATTTGGACTAAAATTGCAACGTTTTAAACCTTTGGACTAAACTGGTAAAATGACCCAAACCACAGGGACTAAAATAGAATTTAACTCTTAATAATAATAAACAAAAAATTAGATAAGAATATAAACGTTTGTTTTTATTATGATCATAGTAAATAACAAATTTTTTAAAGATAAATCTTTTTTATTATTTATTATATAAAATTTATACAAATAAAAAACAAAGTAAAATGTTATAATAATAAATAGTACATCAATGTTCATTTTTAAAAGATAAATCTTGATGACTATTTGTGTTAACATATCTATATATATTTTTTATAAAAGGAGAAAACTTGATGACATAAGAAAAACTGATATGGCAGCTAGAGAGACTGTCCAACAAAGCTTTTCTTATGTTATTATTGCATCATAAAGCTTAATATTAAAACTGTGACAACCCGAGATTTCAAGGTCTTTCCTCTACGCAATTCCTATTTTCACAATTCGTTTTACATTGTATCATGTCCACGATGTTTGAATGATTAAAGTATTGCTATGTTTGGGTGTTTCATGAAAACTTAGGAGTTGTTTATTGCTTAGTTATAATATGATCATGTTTCTTAACTTTAGGCTGCACACCACAATCAAGTCGACAAAGAACCTAGTTCTTCGTTGGCTGGCCTTTGACGAACTACTAGAGTTCTTCGCCAACTTCACTTCTTGACGAACAAGGTCCTTTGTTACAAACGTTTCATGACGAAGAAGGTTCTTCGCCATAACCACTCTTGACGAAGTATAGTTCTTCGTCAAGAGGGTCCTTCGCCAAAAGGGCTTTCGGCCCAAGTGAAACCCAGTTGTGGCTCGGCCCTGTTCGCACCATATAAACACAAATCTGTCAAACCCTAAACTCTCCTGCTCATTTGTGAACGCCAGCAGCACCTTTCTTTTCCCTCGAAGCCCTCTTGCACTTTCGTGACCATCTCACCATTCGGTTAGTATCTCACAACACTTCACGTTGTTTGATGATTATTATGGGATGCTTGAGATCTGCTGTGCATATAGGATTTTGCTAGAAACCATGCTCACATATTGTGTTAATTAGGGTTTTGATGTTTCAATATTAAATCAAAGAAATTAGAACATGCATGATGAGGGTTTGATGGCTTGTATTCGTTCATGTTCATCACGCGGTTTGATAAATCTGCTCGTTCAATTTTGTTAGTACATAACGTTTGTAGCTTCCGTCAGCATATTGTCATATTTTGTATTCTGTGTTTTTGTAATATA
Source organism: Helianthus tuberosus (assembly GCA_030545235.1). NCBI lineage: Eukaryota > Viridiplantae > Streptophyta > Magnoliopsida > Asterales > Asteraceae > Helianthus > Helianthus tuberosus. The sequence continues at coordinate 90,405,301 of CM060448.1, forward strand.
TGTGTATGTATGTAGATAGCGTGACAACTCAGGAATAGGTTCTGTATGTAAAAGTGTTGGTTGGTACAAGTTCATCCGCACGCATGGCAATACGTCCGGATGACAATACGTACGGATGGTAATACGCACGGATGACTTATCCGCACGGATAAGTCATACGCACGTATGAGTCATATGCACGTATAAGTCATACGCACGGGTGAGTCATACGCACGGATAGCCCATCCGTACGTACAACACTTCTTAGTTTCCTGAGGTTGTCTATAAATAGGAGGTCCGGTGCAACTTTGTAAGAACTTTTAGACACGCACGGATAGTCTGTACTTCTACTGGATCCTTGTGACTTTCAGAACAATTAATAGAACGAACAGACAAGCAGTTAAAAGTTGAATTCTGTGTTGCACAAATCTGTGATTCGTCATAATGGATTCCGCACATTAAGACGAAATCGATTCATCTTGTTCCTACGATCAGATCTTGTATCAACGGGACCAACAAGTGGTATCAGAGCATCCAGGGAGCTGAATCGAGATCAACAACACCGAATTCACCGGAATTCAAGCTTTATTCGCCGTTCAAAGTCAAATTTCATCGGAGATTTGACATCTGTTGCCGATTTGCATCAAATTTCACCGGAAATTTGACAGATTTCTTCTACTTCTACTTAGTTTTTGCATTCGTTCTTCATTCGTCACCATAAAATCAGAAAAACTTAAAATTGAGCAAGAATCTACGGTTAAAATTTGTTAAAATTGATATCAATTGATTCGCAATCATTCAAAGTATAATCCTACTTAGTTTCATAATCAGATTCAACCTAAAACTAGATCAAATTCATCGAAAATCATGTTTAGCTGTTCGTATTTGATGACGTCATTCACCCGTGCGGACAGCTGTCTGAACGGTTTGGATTAGTTAGTTACGGAAAGTTGTTTGCTGACATCATCATTGTTACACGCACGGATTACAACCCATGCGGATAACCTGAAAAGTCTAAAGGTCAAAGTTATTCATACGTACAATCATCCGAGCGTATCATTATCCGTGCGGATAACATCTGTCATTCATCCGGATAACTACTCGGACGGATCATCATTTGGTTCAAGTGTTTGAAATTTTTAGAATTTGTAAAAATTGTCTAAGTGTTTGAGAATTGTTTCAGGTATTCAAAAATGGAAGAATTCATGAATCCCTTCAGTGAGATGTATGCTTTCGCGGGTAACTCCGGAGACGATACTTCCAACCACTCAAATGATAATCCGAACCCAAAGAAAACTTTATCCGATGCCCTAAGTGTTGAAAGCGCATATGGTACCTACAACAAACCACCAAAGCTAATGGCAATCGAAGAATATAATCGGTGGGCAAAAGCTTAAAGAACGGTTTTGCTGCAGGAAGACAAGATTGTGAGAATTTGTCAGAAACTGAAGATATAGAGAACTTTGTAGCTGAACAAAAATGTGTCGCTTTGATTCACCAGTCCGTAAGAGATGAAATTATTTCACTCCTTGAATACACAAACGCAAAAGATCTATGGGAAAAGTTAAAAATAAAATGTGTAGGGAGTGCAGAAATAGTCAAAAACAAAAAGAAATTGCTGAGAAAAGAGTTTGACTTGTTTGGATGCTTAAAGAATGAATCTGTTTGTAAAATGATTGAGAGATTTGGACACCTAAAGTTAGAATTGGCAAGACACGGAATTCTCTATTCTCAAGAGGAGCTAGTTGACAAACTGTTCGATTCACTACCAGAAGAGATGGATTGGCAGTACTATACACTGATGTTAAAGAATACAATCAAAGCTGAAGATCTGACCGTCGATTTGCTGATTGAAAGACTAGAGAGTCATGAATTGGAGATAAAGAAAACACACAAAGTAAATCATTCATCATACCAAAAAAAATGGAGCTATACTATCCAAAGAGTATGATTCCCAAGAATGTTTCTCCAAGAACTGCTTTCTCCGCTGAAAATTCAAACACTTCAAGTAAAGAAAGTCCAAGTTCAAACAATGGTTTTCATGGAGGTTTTTCATCCAATACTCCAAGTCAGGGATCTTCTTCAAATTCTTCAAATCAACAACAATCTGTTCCAAAGAACGTGTTTTCATGCAACATTGCGGTGGATTTGAAGAATGCTCAGAATTTTGATGAGGAGTCAGCCAAACAGCAAATGATCTTTCTAGCATCTGTGTTAGAGTCCTACGAAGGGTTAGTAGCCGGGAAGATAGGTAACACCAATCTGACGAAAGAAGATTATGATCAGATTGATCCCGAGGAAATGGAGTTGATCGATATTCGTTGGGCTATGGCCAGTGCTCTTCGTAGAGCACAATGTTTCATGGAAATTACCGGCAGGAAGACAATTGGTGGTGCATCTACCAAGCTGGGGTTTGATAAGTCAAAGGTGACGTGCTTCAAATGTAAGCAGAAAGGTCACTTCAAAAGAGAATGCAGAAACGCATATGCTGATGAGTCGGAGAACCCTTTCAGAGATGATTATTACAAGAGAGCAATTTATCACCAGAATAAATCTGAGCCTCCTATATTGAAGCAGGTTGAAGACAACAAAGAAAAATCTAGAGCTCTTGCTGTGATTCATGATGATGAAGGGTTTGATTGGAGCGAATTGCTACCAGAGGAAGATGCGGTGGGTTATGCATTTATGACGAAGATTGTTCCTTTTAAAGACAATAGAACTGAAGAAGAAAAGTTCGTCAACCGAAGAATGAAAGCCCAAACCAGAATGAGCAGAATTTATAACACATACAGAGAAGCTAAAAGAGCAAAAAGGTGGGATGCCGACAGAGAATGTTACCTTGATCCACAAGGAAACATTGCAGTTGACCCAGATTCCATTAGTGTTGATGCTCTCACCCAGCAATTTGCCGAGGAAGAAGAAGCTAGACAAAGAGAATGGTGGGGAGGTGGTGATGAGAAACTAGTAGAGAAAGAAGAAAAAGTCAAAGAAGCAGAACAGAAGCCCAAGTCAAAGAATGCTGATGATGGGATCATTGATACATCACAAGAGTTAACGGCTGAAAACTTGAAGAAGATGGCTGAAAAAGTTCTTGCAGCAAAAGAACTTGAGGTAGTTTCTAGTTCTGGAACTGAGTCCAAAAACAAGGTCAGTTCAAATGGTACACTTGAGTCAGGTAAGAAAGTTAAATCTGAAAATGACTGCAAAAATTGCATAAAAGAGTGCAAAGTTTGTAGTACAATCACTTACCTCAATGGTAAGAAGGTTGAAGAGTTGACTAGTAGAGTCAAAAGTGTTGAAAATCAAATCTTAAACCATGACAAAATGCTGAAAGCTTCGAATGATAGATCTAAAGAATTAGCTGAGAAAATTGAAAATGATAAAAATGAGATAGAAAGAATAAGAAAAGAAAACGAAAAGTTGATTCTTGAAAATCGTAAAATTTCTGAAAATTTTGAGAAGCTAAAGCGAACGGTTAAAGATTCTGATGACAGAAATGGTAAAACAACGAAAGAAAATCTTCAACTATCAGGGGTTCTTAGAGTAAAAGAAGAGTTAATCAACCAACAACTTGATGAAATTGCGAAATTGAAGCTTCAGTTTGAAGAAGCTAAAATTGAGAATGAGCGTATTAATTTGAAACTGAACAGTTACAACTCTGCAAGCTTTGTTTTACAACACATTGTTCCAAAACCCATTGGGAAAAACAAAGCTGGCGAAGATGTATACTGTGATGGAACTGGGGTGGGGTTTCATCAAGTTCCGCCACCTGTTCTAAATAATTTTTCAAAGAAGCAATCAGGGTTGGTTAATGATGAAGTTGAAACAAATGAGATAAAACTGCCAGAGTCAATTGATGTGACATTTTCTTCATCATCATCCGATGACAGTGTTCAAACTGAAATCATTAAAGGCATGGCTGAAAGTGTCTTGGATAGTGATTCGACTGAAGATGAAGAACGTTTTCTGAACAATTACATTCCGAAACCAAAATCTAAAAACAACTTAGATGATGAGCCGGGTCTTGTGATGTACAAGATGTCTGGTTCTGATAAGTTGTATTCAGATTTTGAGTTTCCTCTAGAGAATGTTAATGTGAATAAATTGAAAAATGTTTTCAAATTGGTTGAAATTGATTTGTCTGAAGTAGACGGTTTGAAACAGACAAAGAGACAAATGAATTTTGATAAAGATAAAGCTTACTATAAAAAACCTGTTATTCCACCACGTTTTTCAAACAAAAATCGAAATAAATGGTCGGGAGGATATCAGGGTAGTAAGAATTATCAGAAAAAGAATGTTCAGAACAAGAAGTTTGCAGTGAAAAAGGTGTTTGTGAACAGTTCAAGTTCACTTTCTGATGAGGAATCTGAAATTTTTTCAAAAACAAACAAAGAGTTCTTTGAAAAGAAGACCTCACAGCCTCTGTCTGAAGGATCAAGTCAGGTAGTTGACACCCGAACATGCTTCAAATGTAATCAAGTTGGACATATTGCACGAAAGTGTACCAACTTGAAGCCTAAGACTGAAACTGTGAAGAATTCTATCAAGAGAGATGTTGTGAAAGGAAAGGCTCCATTGATTGTTGAGAAAAATGTTTTGAAAAATGAAAACATCAAGATCAAAACTGAACCTGTTAAGAATTCAACATCTAAAAATGATAAATTTTACCAACGGGTTGCATCACCTCAACAAACATGGAAGCCAAAAGTTGTTGAAAAGAAAGCAAATTCACCAAAGGTGTCTGAAACTGAAAAATCATCATCTTCAACAAAGAAGATGTATGTACCTTTGGAGTTTTATGAGAAACAAAAATCGACTTCTGAAAAGAAGTATGTGGTGAAGAAAAATCAACCAGCTGGTCAACCTCAAAAAGACGAATTTTTCTTATTCAAAGAGGTTGAAGTTGGGACTGCTGAAAGCCTAAAAATGAATGATAAAAACTTTCCGCCACTTTACACTACAAAAACTCACACTAATATCCAGTTACCCGAGTCAAAAGAGGCTTGGGTAGCATCAAAATCTCATTAAATGCTTTTAATATGTGCAGGAGCTTCCGAGATCCGTTTCACGTTGGATTATGGATAGTGGAGCTTCTCGGCACATGACAGGAAAGACAGCGCTGCTGTATGATGTCAGAAATATCAATGGAGGTTATGTAGGGTTCGCTGGTAACCAAGGTGGTAGAATTGTTGGTGAAGGAACGTTATCCAACGGGATCGTCACATTTGAAAGAGTTAACTACATTGCTGAGCTGGAAAATAATCTGCTAAGTATCACGCAGATTTGTGACCGGATGTATACTACTCACTTCACAGACAAAGAGTGTTTGATTTTGAAACCAGGCTTTGTTATTCCTGAAGAATGGATTATCATGAGAGCTCCTAGAGTGAATGATCTGTATGTTTTAGACATGACTGTAGCAACTACAACAACGGGTCAAGCACATTGTTTTGTTTCTAGAGCAACGGAGAAAGAATCAAAGTTGTGGCATCGTAAGATGGGGCACATTCATCTTCGTAAAATGAATCATCTGGTGCATAATGATTTGGTTCTGGGAGTTCACATTAAAGGCTTCCATCTGGAAAGTGAGTGCATTAGTTGCATGAAAGGCAAGCAAAAGAAAAAGTCACACCCCAAAAAGCAAGTCAATTCAGTCTCAAGACCTTTGGAGAGACTTCACATGGATTTATTTGGTCCTGTGAATGTCAAAAGTATTACATGAGAACTTTATTGTCTTGTGGTTACTGATGATTATTCCAGATTTTCATGGGTATCATTCTTGAAGTCGAAAGAGGAAACGTTTGACAGTTTGAGGGGGTTGTTCAGAAAGATTGAAAATTTGTACCAAAGGCGTATCAGAAGAATTAGAAGTGATAATGGTACTGAATTCAAGAACAACAAGATGGAAGAATATTGTGATGAAAGAGGTATCTTGCATGAGTTTAGTGCTCCGTACACTCCGCAACAGAATGGAGTTGCAGAACGTAAAAACAGGACGCTAATCGAAACGGCAAGAACAATGCTTGCTGATTCAAAGTTACCGATAAATTTCTGGGCAGAAGCAGTTTCCGCCGCATGCTATACGCTCAACAGAGTTCTCACTGTCAAGAAATTCAACAAAACATGCTTTGAGCTGATCAATAACCGAAAACCGAATTTGAAGTATCTTGAACCGTTCGGGTCACCCTGTACTGTTCTAGAGCCTTTTGGAAAGTTTGGTCCGAAGAGTATTGAAGGAATATTCATAGGTTATGCAAGTCCGTTAAGACGAGTCTTCGTTCCAAGTCTGAAGCAGATTATTGAAGCTCAAAATGTTGAATGTCAAGGTCATACAATGCCTCCACAAAATCCTGGCGACTCATGGCGTTTCAACTATGATATTTTGTGGGAGTCCTTCAACATGGAGGAAGAACCAGAGTTCTTTGATGAGTTGGATATTCTAAGAGAGTATGAAGATTCAGATGAAAGATTTCCAGCAGAAACTTATCGAAAACGACAAGCTTCAAATGATGATGAGGCGGGTCCAAGCAATGCTGGAGAACATGACGATATTGAAAATGATGTTGCTCAAGAAAATCAGAGGGTAGAAAATGATAATCAAGAATCTGACAACAGACCAATATTCGATCATGATGATTCAGACTCTGAGGGGGAGCTAATCCAGTTTTCAAGTCAAAATATTCCAGTCAGTGAACAAGTTGCTAATCAAAACGTCACAAATTTGGAGAGTGAAGTAGATGTTTCAGGCGAGGTGATGCCAAGAACGCTTTCTTATCATCCAGAGGAACTGATAATCGAAGAACTGCAATCAGGCGTCCGCACTCGAAGACAGCTTGATCAAGGGCTTACATGTTTTTACACAAAAGTTGCTCCTTTACAAACCGAATTCTCATTAAGTTGTTTTATCTCGCAGATAGAACCAAGGACGTACAAAGAGGCGCTTACTGAAGATTCGTGGGTAAATGCAATGCAGGAGGAGTTAAGCCAATTCGAGAAGTTAGGTGTGTGGAAGCTAGTACATTTACCCGATGGTCACCGGAAGATTAATACCAAATGGGTGTTTAAATGCAAGAGGGATGATCGAGGAGTTATCATTCGAAACAAAGCTCGACTCGTTGTCCAAGGCTTCAATCAGCAGGAGGGGATAGATTTCACCGAAGTATATGCCCCTGTCGCAAGACTTGAAGCAATCAGAATCTTCCTTGCATTTGCATCGTGGAAAGGATTTAAAGTTTTTTAGCTAGATGTGAAGTCGGCGTTTCTCTATGGCAAGGTGAAAGAGGAGGTTTATGTCGGACAGCCACCGGGCTTCACCGACCCAATTCACAAAGATAAAGTTTATCTCCTTGATAAGGCGTTGTACGGCTTACATCAGGCCCCGAGAGCCTGGTATGAGACCTTGTCTCAACATCTGTTAGCCAACCACTTCACTCGAGGAAAGATAGACGCCACTCTATTCACAAAAGAAGTCGACGGGCATCTTCTGATTGTCCAAATTTACGTGGACGACATAATTTTCGGGTCTACAAATGAACAACTCTGCAAAGATTTTGAACAAGTTATGAAGCAGAAGTTTGAAATGTCTTCAATGGGTGAGATGAAGTTCTTCTTGGGACTTCAAGTTGATCAACTTCCCGAGGGAACCTTCATACATCAAACAAAATACGTTCATGATATTCTGGAGAAATTCAGGATGTCAGGAATGTCACCAATGTCCACCCCATTAGCGACGAATCATGGGATAAACCCTGATCTCACCAGAGAGAAGGTAGATGAAACATTGTATCGCTCCATGATCGGCTCGTTAATGTACTTGACGGCATCAAGACCGGATATTATGTATCCAACCTGCCTCGCGGCTCGATTTCAGTCAAATCCTAGAGCTTCGCACATGGTAATTATGAAAAGGATTCTACGCTACCTGAAAGGAACTCCATCTCTGGGGTTGTGGTATCCAAAAGTTGGCTACTTCATGCTCGAAGGATATTCTGATTCTAATTTCGGATGCTGCAAAGTGAATGCTAAATCAACAACAGCGGGGTGCCAGTTTTTCGGACCACGATTGGTCACCTGGCAATGCAAGAAGCAGACCTCTGTCGCTTTATCCACTTGTGAAGCTAAATATGTATCTGCTAGCAGCTGCTGTTCTCAGATCTTGTGGATCCAGCAACAGATGCGAGACTACGGTTTGCAATTTCTTAACTCCCCTATCTTTGTTGATAATGAGGCAGCAATTAACATAACAAAAAATCATGTTCATCACGCTAAAACTAAACACATTGAAATTCGTCATCACTTCATCCGAGACTGTTTCGAGAAGAAGTTGATACGAATAGAAAAAATCCACACCGATGAACAAAAAGCTGACTTACATACCAAAGCATTTGACAAAACACGTTTTAAATATCTTTTGAAACTTAATGGTATGAAGTTACTATCGGATGCGGAGGAAATTGTTGGCGTTGATGAAGGTACCACTGTAGATGATGTTGAAAAACAATCTTCAAAAACCCAAAAACATGATAAAATGTCAAAAAGAGTTTGAGTAAAAAGGGAAAATGATAGTACATCAGCTAGACGGTTACATTATGCTAAAGATATGAAAGTTCAAATACGTTAAACAGTCTCACTAATGATGTGTCGATAGGTTTTTACACATTTAGTAAGTCTGTTCGAGATATAAACCTAAAAACTTACTTGCTTATTTCGTGGGGAACACTACTTGGATATATAGGTAACCCCTGAAATCTTGTTTGAAAGGTCTCATAATCTGATATACTAGGTCTTTATACTCAATGATGTCTGGGGTATTATTCCGGGACTTCTGCTGAACGGTAGTTCTGACCTAGTCCTTGGATAATACTTTCTGCAAATGCTTGAAACACAGCATAAACCCTCAGCATGCCGATGAAACAATAAAATTGATAGTCGCTGCTGTTGTAGCTAAAAGATCCTCTAAAGGGGACATTCCTTAAAGTCGAAGCTGATATCTCTCTACGTATACGGAAGTATCGACCTGAGATCCCTCGGCCCTCGCATACCTAATTTATGTACAGATATCATTGTAGTATACTCACCTGTAAGACTGATTATTGAGATTCTGGATACGGGAGTATATTCAAGAGGTGGGACACGCGTATAAGTTTAAGTCTCTAAAATACTAAATCTGTATCCTGAACAGATTGAAATGTGTGTAAGAATTTAAGTGGATCAGCATATTAACAATCTAGGTGAATTGTTTAATGTTTGGCATGAAATCAAGCTTAATGGTACTTGTAACTTGTCGGAAGCTTATATGATTCCCTAACACGCTCACCAAAAATATGTTTGTAAATAGTTTATTTTTACTTTTCTTATATTCTGTTTTTTCTTTTCTAGTCTAATTGCTTCATTAAAAATCCCAAAAAGATTTTATTTTTCTGCTTTATTTTCCGACAAACCAAAGTGGAGAGTTGATCTTCGGATTCGAAAGTGATAGAAGATGCAGGAAGTTTCTAGGATGGAAGATGAGTTTGGAGCTAATCATAACTAATCTGTAATTGACAAACACAAGATCATTAAGTTGATACTTGTAATTTTTCAGAAAAATGATTGAACAAAAATTCCAAAAGTCAGTATGTTTTGTTTCAGGTCAACCAAGGTCATTAAGTTGGACTTGGTCGACAAATTAAGTTCCTTGGGTCATTAATTTGAACCAAGCAACTTAAGTGGATTTCTAAAATCTGACAAAATTTGAGAAAAATCAAAGTTTCCATTAAAAGGTTAAAGTGTGCCTCATTCGGATGTTCATCCGGTCGGATAGCCATACGCACGGATGGTAATCCGCACGGGTGACAATACGCATCTGTTGATAGTATAAAAAGAGGGTCAAAGAGTCAGTCAATGTTTTTCTAACTCAATGGCAAAGGTATGTTTTTCTAACTCAAATCTGCTATAAACTGTTGTTTGATATCTGTTCATCGCGTATCTTTTCTTTCGGAGCTTTAATCTTAGATCTAGCCTGTGTTAGTTTGTTTTGTCATGAATAAATCATAGGGTTTTGTTCGGAATGATTAGATCTAGAGTTTTACCGGTTTATTTTTTGTTATAACATGTTTAAATCTTGTAGATCTGATGTTTGGACGGTACGAAGTGTCGGCTAGGTTTTTGTGAAATTAACCTGTAAATAGGACGTTTTAGACATCATTGAACATAGGGTTTTGATCGCGTTGACATCCTCTGTGTAGATATGTGTTCAATTTTAGGTTTTGCCATAGAAAATTTTTGATGTTTAAAGAGTGTTCTTCATCTGTGATTTGTATACGCACGGATAGCAATCCGTGGCAAAGTCAGGCTGTACGCACGTATGGCAAACCGTGGCAAAGTCAGGCTGTATGCACGTATGGCAAACCGTGGCAAAGTCAGGCTGTACGCACGCATGACTATCCGTGGCAATGTCATGTTGTACGCACGGATGGCAATCTGGGGAAATTTCATGTTAATCCGGGGCATAGATAACTTATCCGCACGGAGAATTCATCCGCACGGATAAGTCATACGCACAGATAAGTCATGCGCGCGGATAACCCTTTAAGTGTCAAGCCGTGCGGATAATCCTTGAATTGACAATTCCATATGGATAATCTTTCACAAAGTATAGAAAGTTTTTCTTTGTTAGAATATTTTGAGATCCCAAAATTATTTCTCAAATGAATAAAATTTTTGCAGGATTGGGATAAATCTCATAATATTTATTGTGTGTTGAATAAAGAGTTTACCGAAAACACAATAGTTTAAGATGTTGCGATATTCTTAAGAGAAAGCAGAATCTCTAAGGCTTTAACTGATAAGACTGTAGCATATTAATCTCATGTGAGACGATTTTGGAATGCTGCAAGATATGAAGAGAGTGATAAAACTATTCATTTTGCTGTATCAAAGAAGGTTGAAAATGGAAAAGATATAGATTTGGAGATGAAAGTGACAGTTGGTGATGTAAGGAGAGTGTTGAATTTAGGAGACGATGATAGTGACCCAACCATTGTTTCTGAACGTCTTGTAAAAGGGTTGTGGTGCAGAATGGGTTTTGCTGGTAGTGTGAATGGAAAGATGCAGAAGACAAGTTTCAGTCACGCTTACAAATTCTTGGCTCATTGTGTTATTCATGCATTGTCACACAGAAAGGGTGGATATGATGAAACTCAAGATTATATCATGAATATCATTGCTTGTCTTGTACTGAACAGACCGTACAATATCTCTCAAGTAATTTTTGATCACATGTCAGAGAATGTAAAGGATGGAAGCAAGAGGTTTCTTATGTATCCTAGGTTTGTCCAGATGTTGATAGATGATCAGTTTGAAGGTTTAGAAAAAAGAAGTAATGACATTTTGGGATTGAGGCATATGTCACCAGACACAATCAGCAGGTTGATCAAAGGTCCAAATCCAGGAGCAAAAAGAATGATCTGCAAAATTTCAAATCCAGATTATGTAGCTCCAGAAAATGATGCTTGGAGACATGAAGATAGCAATTCTGATAATGAAGATGACAAGATGAGTTTGTTCTTTAAGAAAGATACAAGATGGTGGTGTATCAAGGATGGAAAGAGAAAGAGAACTCCAAAGACGTCCCCTGCAGTTTCTATTCCGAAGAATGTAGAAAAGGGTATTGTGAAAGGGGGAATTATAAGGAAATTAGAATTTTATATTGAGAAAATTTCTAATAAATTTTTCAAACATCTGTTTTGCAGGGTCTTCTGGAAAACAGCAGCACAAGTTGATAGATGAAACAGTTTTGGAACCATCAGCAGTTATTCAAGAAGGAGCTGAGTTGTTATCTCAATCTCTTCAAAGTTTCTTAAAGAAGAATGAGGATGCTGCTAAAGGTGTTACAGATCAAGAAGGTGTCGTTCAAGATCTATCAAGTGATGATGATTCTGAAACCACTATATCAGAATCTGAACTTGATCCAATCACTCTTGGCAAAGGAAAAGCTCAGTTAAAGAAGAAGTCTCCAAAGAAAAAGAAAGGGTCAGACGAAGAAGATTCAACTTATGATCCTGAGAGTCCAAAGAAACAAATCAAGAAAAGAAAAGCAGTTGTAGCTGGCCTCATTCCAAGAAGTGTTCGAGCAAGAAAATGCGAAAGTCAAGTTCAAAAGGAACATGATGGTAAAGATACTCAACATGTTGAATCATCTCAACCACAAGAAATAGAAGCCGAAAAGCAGACTAGTCACGATGACTACGTTGAAGTTACTGAGGCTGGAGTCTTTTATTCAAAGTTTCCAAAAGTACCAGAAAATATAGAGATTCCAGAATCGTCCTCACGTCCAAGAGACTCAGATGATTTCTTTAGCCATATGCCATCTGCTTCAGGAGATCCGTTGGAAGATCTGAATTTTGATGATGATTTATTCAACAATGAAGCAGTGAGAGTTCTGGCAAAGAAAGTCAAAGATCTTGAAAAAGAAAAAGAAAAGGCTGAAAGCGAACGTGATCTTTTATTGAAGCAAGTTAATAAAATAATGAAAGCTCATGATCAACTCAGATCGGTGTTAATCTTTCATGAAGATAACACCATGAAGAACATAAAGGAAGATGGTGAGAATAATGCTAAAGTGATTGAAGCTCTTATGGCAGAAATTTCTTCATTGAATGAGAAAACAAAGAATCTCCAGGATGTAAATCAGACACTCAATCAACTTCTCAGTGAAATGAGTGAATCTACTTCAAATGAAATGAAAGCAATGAAGTTGGAGATGGAAGCCATGAAAGCAGATAAAGTGATGAAAGATGAACAACTTAAAATGTTATATTCTGTTGTGGAAAATCTTTTGAAAAAGGATGTTCATGCTGCCTTCAATGAAATTGAAGTAAGAAAAGTTGATGAAAGAAGACTTGAAAGAGAGAGAAGACTAGCTGAGGATGCTATTCAAAAGAACTAAAGTATAGTTGAAGATGTTCAAGAAGCTGGTGGCTCTTCAAGTCAAGTTGATGCTGAAATGATTGATGCTGAAAATGCTGAAGAACAAGTTGCTCAAGAACAAATTGAACATGGTCAAGATTTCATGTTAGTTGGTGAGCCTTCTCTACATGTTGATTCTGATGAAATTATGCGTAGAGTTGCTGCTATTCAAAAGAAGAAAAAGGTCAAAGAAGTTTTGCTACTTGAATGGGAGACAAAGCAGTTTGTTCTTGTTGGTAATGCATATACAGCGCCTCTCAACGTAAAAGAAGCTCTTCACAGAATGAAAATTATGAAAAGGAGAAAAGAAGCAAAGAAGGCTCGTGGAGAAGAAGTTAGTGATTCTGATGAAGAACTTCTTGTAGATGATGAAGCAGATGAAGATGAAGAGAAAGATGATGATGATGAGAAAGACGATGATAATAAGAAAGATGAAGATAAGAAGAATGATGACGATGATCAAGGTTCTTCAGGATTGATTGTGAAGAATCCTATTGATGAACAAAAGATTGAGGAGTTTCTGAATGATCAGATCAACGAACAAGAAGATGATGATCAGCAAGAAACTTCTACTTCTGGAAAGCAGCACATGGATCAGGTATTCCTCACAAATCCTACCGTCATTTTATTACAAGATAAAAATCAGGAAGTGATTGAGGTTAGAAGGTCAAGGGAAGAGATGTTAGAGGAATTGGGTTTGCAAGAAGGAAAATTTAAATTCGATATTGAAGATGAGATTCCTGAGACTTCTGAAGATGTATTTGAGCCAAGATATGCTTTCGAAGCTGATCATTACAATGATGTAATTGTTGAAGATGCTTCAGATTCATCTGATGATGAAGTTGATTTTCATTATTCTGGGATTGATGAAACATTTCCTTCGTTTTCGGAAATGTTCAAAGATCGAAATGAAGAAGAAATCAGGAGAAAGATAGTGGAGAAAGTGTCTACAGAAGGTATTCCAGATACTATACCGAGAGAAAATCTTGCTGAAGAAAGAAAGAAATGGTACAAAGTCATGCCAAAAGAGAGAAAGAAGCTTCGGGCACTTCAATTCTTTACACACGACAAAGAACTCTCTTGGGGTGACATTCTCTCTTGGGGATATTTGGAAGATTTAAAAGTTTATGCAATCAGAAGAGAACAGGGAGTACAGTATTTTGAGTTCTTGTCTGATATCAAAACTCTGCCCTGGTGGGATATAGATGAATTGGTGAAAACAAAGAACATCAAAGAATTTTACCATGGGTTAGATGTGAAGCAACATGATCAAAGGTTATGGAATTATGTGAAGCTGCAAGCTGAGAAAAGATATCCTGATTGGAAACCACACTTTCCACAACAAATTGTCAGAATCTTAGATAGTGGTGAAAAGGATATTACTCTGGATATCAAACCTCCAAGTTGTTTGAAGAATATGCCTTTACAGGCAATGGAGCAAGATTTCCACGAAGAGTTTGAAGGGTGGTTGTATAATCAAACTACAGCTGAAGCAATAATCTCATTAAATAACAAGTCCACTGGAGAAGCAAGAAGGATCTGTGTGTTAGATCCTATGTGGCTTGTTAATTGCTCAAAGAAAGATATAGATTGTCTGTTCTACAACAAGATAGTTTATGAGAGACCTGACAGAGAGCAAGCTATGCAATATCCAAAAGTTGTGGATGTTTGTTACGCAAAAGACATCAACTCTGGAAGATACTGGAAGACAAAATGGAGAGATCTAGAGATTGACGAGTTCTTGAAAGTATACAAGCGTGAACAACGTTCCAAAAAGATTGCTGAAAGAGCTGCTGAGTTGGGAAAACGTAAATTGGGGATTGTTCCTCCAACAGACCAAACACCAATAGAATCTGAAGAAAACAAAATTCCAAAGTGGGAACGGAAGCATGATGGAGATCCTGTCTACAGAAATTGGTGGATGACCGAAGGAAGACAAAAATGTAAAAGAATGTTGGAGGAAAAGGCACAGAAAAGAAGGGAGAAAGCGCGTGAACGAAGACACAGCAGAAAGAATTGAAGACTATGCTGGAAGGTACTACAGCTACATCCGAGGGGGAGTCTGTTAGTACATAACGTCTGTAGCTTCCGTCAGCATATTGTCATATTTTGTATTCTGTGTTTTTGTAATATATGTGTATGTATGTAGATAGCGTGACAACTCAGGAAGTAAAAGTGTTGGTTGGTACAAGTTCATCCGCACGCATGGCAATACGTCCGGATGACAATACGTACGGATGGTAATATGCACGGATGACTTATCCGCATGGATAAGTCATACGTACGTATGAGTCATACGCACGTATAAGTCATACGCACGGGTGAGTCATACGCACGGATAGCCCATCCGTACGTACAACACTTCTTAGTTTCCAGAGGTTGTCTATAAATAGGAGGTCCGGTGCAACTTTGTAAGAACTTTTAGACACGCACGGATAGTCTGTACTTCTACTGGATCCTTGTGACTTTCAGAACAATTAATAGAACGAACAGACAAGCAGTTAAAAGTTGAATTCTGTGTTGCACAAATCTGTGATTCGTCATAATGGATTCCGCACATTAAGATGAAATCGATTCATCTTGTTCCTACGATCAGATCCTGTATCAACGGGACCAACAAATTTATATTATGATAGACACACAAATCTGATTGTGTATGGTTATTGGATAATCTGAGTTGTGATATGATGAGTATGATGATTAGGGTTGCTTATGATTGGTGTTATGGGAATTAAGGAAACTGTTACAATTATGAAATTTATGAAATTTATGAAATTTATATGAACATGAATGATAATTGTTAAAGCATAATGTGTGATCCGTTTTGGTTTGTGGCAAAGTGTTTGCTGTAATCACAAGATAGTTGTTATGAAAGAAATCATGTAACTGTTGAGGTGCAGCGACGAAGGACTCCCCAATGAAGAACCCAGGTTGACGAAGAACTGATTCTTCGTTGACTGGCATTCGACGAACAACTAAGGTTCTTCGTCACCATCATTCCTCGATGCAACATGGTTCTTCGCCTAGAGGGTTCTTCGCCATGAGAGTATCCCATGAAGAACTGGTTCTTCGTGAGGATGCTTCAATAGAGTAAACAAACAAAACCTTTTAAACAGTAAGGTCTCAAATGGTTATGACTTGTATGAGATTGAATAATTGCTATGTGATATACGGTGATCTTTGTTATGAATGCAAATTGTGAATGTACATGACTTAATTGACTATGAAACTGATTTCATTGGTAACCACGGTAGGGTTTGGTTGACTAACTTGGAACGGGTAACTTAACATACCGAGCAAAACTAAGGTGAGTTCACTCCTCTCAATACAAGCATGCGTTCGGTGGGGACAATCAAACAGGCAAAACAAATAAACAGTTTTCGCAAACCCATGTCCTTGTAGGGGATATGAGGCGGTTTTCAGTAACAAACAGAATTTAACAAACCCATATCCTTGTAGGGGATATGAGGTGGTTTTCATGTAAATGTTGATGTTGGATAATACACTCACTTTCTATCACTTAAGTCCCATCATACTACCGAACAAGTTGCTTGTAGGGCAACGGGGTTATTAGTTGATAGCACTATTAGGTTTGGCACCCTCACGATGTACCTGGATAGGACGGACGTGAACTAATAACTTTAAAATCATGACCAATGTTTGATAGAGCATTCGAGAAGGGCAAAAAGGAGCCGTCTGCGATATCGAGTTATTATCAACATAACATAAGGCAATACTTGGTAAAAAATGGTTAAACAAACAGTGAACTCGCCAGCTTTCGCTGATACACTTTTCTGCATGCTTGCAGGTCCTTAGGTACACGGTCATGGAACTTGCTGTCTGGGAAGCTGGAGTGGTCATGGGTCGTGGAAATTGGAACGCTCCTTGATGTTGCATTGTTTGGAACACTTTCATTAACCTTATTTAACAAATTATTATGCTTCCGCTGAATATGTTTGATTTTCTAAACTGGTGTTTAAGTTATAGTATTTTATTTAATGGGAAAGTTCTATTTTATCTATGGTTCAATGTGATTAGTGGCTAGATCCTAGTACGTCACATGCCTTGCGAGGGTTTCCGCTTGTGGTATTTTTGGGGGTGTGACAGTTTGGTATCAGAGCCACTGGTTATAGTGAACTAGGTTTTAAAACGTTTTCATAAAACTAGACTATAACCAAACAATATCGAAAACCACCATGACACTCAGCTCTAGATTGCAAGGTTCCTCCTCTTTTTACTTTATGCATTACTTACCTAGTATACACACGCTCATGACTTGCATGAAACTATATACTAGTGACTATGATATGATTACCTGTGCTGCATGTTTAAGTAATGCTTGATAGTGTGGCACTACCATTTGACTTTTGTGATTCCTAGTTTTATAATGTCCTTCGTTTTGTTATTCGAGTGTGGGGAACCTTTTAGCGCGAGTTAAAAGGCACTGAGATAAGCATGCAAATTGCCTTATTATTATGGGTGCACACATAATAATAATAATGTGAGGTGCATGTGAATCCCAGTGAGGCTTAATAAGTGTGAAAGGGGTTCTGTTCCACTATCCGTATAATGTTAGAGTTTCTCAAATCTATGGAAGTCATGGTGATGGTTGACTTCAACTCAATTGCAATCCTCATCCTTTCCACTCTTTTCTTATAAAGAATCATGAGCGGACGTGGCGGACGTAATGGTGGATGTGGAGGCGGCCACGGCGGTGGACGTGGCAACATCGTGATGACTAAGGCAGAGTTGACGGATCTAATTAACACATGTGTGGCTGAGGCATTGGCAGCTCAGCAAGCCGGTACAATACATACCGGACCAAGCATAATCCTTAGTTATTTTACTCGATTCTCATTTGAGCGTATTTTCTCTTGTTTTAGGTCAAGCTGTGAACCAAAACCAGAACAATCCACCCGTGTGTACGTTCAAAACTTTCATGGATTGCAAGCCTCAAACTTTCAGTAGAGCTGAAGGTCCCGTGGGACTGCTCCGTTGGTTCGAGAAAGCCGAATCCGTCTTTGCTATGTGTAACTGTCCAGCTGGGGACAGGGTAAAGTTTGCTTCTGGCACCTTGGAGGATGGTGCCTTGACTTGGTGGAATGCTCAGGTGCAGATGATGGGCATTGAAATGGTAAACGCGACTACTTGGGATGATTTCAAGGAGTTGATTCGGGAAGAGTACTGCCCTCGGGATGAAATTCAAAAGTTGGAAAACGAGTACTATAACTTGAAGATGGAGTGATCTGAGATCGAGGCTTATACGAAACGGTCTCACGAACTGGCAAACATGTGTCCTAACCTATCCCAACCACCGCCCTCCAGGATCTAACACTACATTAAGGGATTGGCACCACAAGTTAAGGAATTAGTCACTGCAGCAAATCTCGACAACCTACCACGGATTATTAGACTGGCTCATAAGATCACTGATCAGGAGGTGGAGTGTGGCTCGCTGCCACCACGTGTTGCTGCTACTACTACTGCTGCTACTGCTACCCTCACCACTGACAACAAGCGTAAGTGGAATGACGTAGACAAGGCGACTAACTCAAATCAGTCGCAAAAGAAGCATGACAACAACAACAACAACAACAACAACAATTGCAGTTACAGCCAGTCATCTTCAGTCAACCAGAATCAGAACAACAGTCAAACGTTAGGTTCTTATGCGGGGAAACAACCGAAGTGCAACAAGTGCGGTTTTCACCACTATGGCTCGTGTAACCGAGCATGTTAAAGGTGTGATAAGGTGGGTCATATGGCGAAAGACTGTAGAGCTCCACATCCCAAGCAACAACAACAACAACTCCAACAACAACAACAACAAAGGCAGCAACCCCAGTAGAATCGGGGTAATCACAGGGGATTTTATCAATGTGGCAACGAAGGGCATTTCAAGAAGGATTGCCTACAACTGAATCAGAATGCTAACAAAAATAATGGTGGGAACAATAATCGCCAGAATAACAACAATGCGGGAAATAACAACAATGGGAACAACGGTGGAAATGGTGCTCGTGGGAGAGTGTTTACAATTAGAGCGGGTGATGCAAGGAACGATGGCAATGTCGTGACTTGTATGTTATCTGTCAATGGTATTTTCGCTTCTGTATTATTCAACTCTGGTGCCGACTGGAGTTATGTGTCTTTGGGGTTCAGTCGTGAGTTAGGTTTAACTCCAACACCTCTCAAGGTTAAACACGTGGTAGAATTGGCTGACGGGAAGTCAATTGAAGCCTCACATGTTCTCTTTGGGTGCAAACTTAATCTCTTGGGTCAAGTGTTTGACATTGACCTCCTTCCCGTCACACTTGGTAGCTTTGATATAGTTGTTGGTATGGATTGGTTGTCAAAACGCCGAGCCGATATACTTTGCAATGAGAAAATCATGCTGTTAGACCCAGTTCAGGCTCAAAACAACTTCTTTTCACGTAATATGGCAAGTGATTTCAGTAGATGTGAAAAAGATGTGCGGAAATGGAAATCAGACTTTCAAGAAACAAGACCTACAGAATTATCAAGTTTATATCACTTTGAAACAAAATGGTTTACAAGGTGATTGAAAGATTATTATCTAATACAAACGAATCTTGAATTCTGTGGGGGGGGGGGGGGGGGAGAGCAATGGAGTTTAGATGTATGTGTGAATGCTAAGCTTCAAACTCACTTTGCTTCTCCTGGTTTAGCCTTCTATTTATAGACGGCTTGTATGAATAAACAATAGTTTATTCATACAATAATTCCTGCAAAAAGTAGCCAATTGACATATTTATTGATTCCAACGTTCAAGTTGCCTTTTTCATCCTGATATCATTAAATGTCAACTTGCTTCGGTAAGTGTGGCAGGACAAAGCCAATTTCAGACAAGTAGGTTGTTTCATCAGAAATTCTGATAAACCACTTCATCAGAAATTCTGATGAACAAATCATCAGAAAATCCTTGATGATCAGAATCGTCAGATACTGATGATATTTCATCAGAAATATCATCAGATCCATCAGAAATGACCTCTTCTGATAATCCAATTCAGCTCTTGATCAACTTGTGATTCTTTGAAGTAGATTCTATGTATTCCGGTTGTCCCATCTGATCTTCTTTTTCTAGTTCGTGATCTTCAGGACTGTGATCTCTTCATAGATCCAGTTGATTGTGTTTTTCTTCAATACTTACAAATAACGTTTCCTAACAGTTTCCCCCTAAGTATTGTAAGAAAATGAACTACCTCATAAACAGAAAAATTTCCAAACAGTGGAAATATAATACTTGAAAATATAAACCAGTTACTGAAGTTAGAACAAATTACATAAAAGATGAGAATTTAAATAAATAGTTCTTTCAGTTAAGTTTCACTCTCTTATGCATATCTCCTGTCTTTAGCTTCTTTTTGTAGGAGATATATTTGTTGCAGCTGACATACATGTCTTTATACCATTCTCTTGCTTGAATCCATTCTTCAATCATCTGCTCAATTTATTTTCTGCTTCCCTCCATGTTCTTTTCTATCTTCTGAAGATGTTCTTGTCTTTTGTTCATAGTTTTCAAGATATACCTCAGAGTTTGATTTGAGTACTTGTAGATATCAACACCTCTGAACATAGCATTATTATCATCTTGATCTCTGAAGATTACACCATAATCTTGTTCTTTATTTGCGTTTGTCAGCATGACGATGTCTCCAGATCTTACATCTTCTACTATGTCTGAAGGAACTTTTGTCTTTGGTGATCTGACATATACCTTTTTGTTGTGTACATGCTCAAAATTTATGCATAGATCAAAGTCTGAAAAAGCTATTCTTTCAAACAGCAGTATTCCAGCCTTTGATATGCCATTTAATGCTCTTATGACTTCTTGATTATTTTTCTTTTCCTTTTCATAATGATCCTTTATAAACAGAATGTCTAAAGGATGCAACTCGTCAGCTATTTCTTCATCAGTCACCTTCTGTTCTTCTCCATTCTCCCTCTGAAGTGTGTATCTGTTTTGCACATGAGTTCCTCCAATATCATCAATTGCACTCTTTACTTCACTCACGTTTAGAATTCTTTTTACTGGATTCCAATTTTGTTTATGAATGCTGCTTGGCCCTCTTTTTATTCTTTCTTCTCTTAAGCCCAGTCTGGTAGGAGATAGTGATCTTGGTGCTGTATCTTCTTTTGTTAGATAGTAGCTCACCAGATTGGTCTCAGGAAATATCATTACATCTCATGCAATCTCTTTAACCATGATAGACTTGGTTTCAGAGATCTTTCTCTTAACAGTCTTTGATTTTATTGCTGACTCTCCTTCTTGTTCCCATTCATTCATTATTTGTTTATTCATATACTTACTTATTGCTGAGTCATCAGATATTGTTGGATTTGGGACAGATGCTAGCAATTTCAAATTTGTAATAACTTGAGGTTTTGCAGTTGCTAACCTTTTCAGTATTTCGTCTTTTGGAACATTCGGAGGAGGACCCATCACTGTGGTTCCAGCTTTTGTGATTGGTGAGATTGATGATTGTTGAGGAGTTGACTTTGGAGCTTCTTGATGTGAGCTTTCAGCAAGAATTTCTTTCATGAGTTCTTGTGGATTCACTTTGGCTAGTTTTGCAATATTGAATTGCATCTTCTCTACCAGTTGTTGCACTTCTTTTACCTGTTTTGAGTTGCTGTGTATGTTTTTCTGAATATTTGTGAACTCAGTTTGAGCTTTTGTTTGAATTTCAGCCCATTCTTTTGACAGCTTCTCAAGGGCATCTGTGATACTATTATTACTTGCCCTTAGTATGGTAACTTCTTCCAAAACTCTGTTTGTACTACTTGACTGCCTTGATTCAATCACTTTTGCAACTTGTGCTTTGATTTTTTCTATTTATGTGAGAATCGTTTGGATTTCTGATGCAGAGATGTTGGATTCTGGTGCCTTTTCTTTCATCTTTTGAAGAGACTTTAGTGCTTCAGTGTTTTCTTCAGTTTGTTTCTTCATTTCCTTCACTGATTCTGACAAAGTCTTCATATCAGCCTTTTGACCTTGTATTTCTGACAGCAACATATCAAGTTTTTCTTCTACTGGATTTCTTTTGCAGATTTTGTAAACATTTTCCAGTATTTCTTCTATATTTTCTTGGTTCATGGCTTTCTCAGGGATAATTGGAACAACAGATGTTCCTTCTAACATTCCAGCTGCAAACACATTTGCTGCTGTTTTAGAGATGATAGGGTCATTCTTGGCCAACACACTTGGTGCAGCTTTGAATTTACCAGAATTATCTCCACCAGTGATGAAAAACTCATTCTCATTCTGGGTTTCCTTATGTCCTTGAATCATATCAATATATGATCCTCCATAAGTTTTTGAGGTAAACAAATTACCTTTCGCCATATTTCCTTGATCAGTTTCCTGATCTCCATCTGTTAGGATCTCATCCTCTTCCACATTTTCTGATTCAGAGTTAAGATTTATGGAACTAGTAACCTCTTGATCAACATTTGTTGTTCTGTATTCTATTTTGTAAGAAACGTTAACAGAACTTTCTGATTTTGTTTCTTCTCTGTGAGTTTCTACTAGAACAGTGTTTAAAAGGGATGTACCAGCAATGTAAGATTCATCATGATGAATGACTTCAGTAGCTTCAATTTCAACATCGTGTGTTTCTCCAGCAATGTGTGATCCAGCATCATGTGTTTGATGGATTTCAAATTCATGATGAATTCCTGCTTCATGAATCAGTTGACTTTCAGCATGCTTTTCTTCGTTTTCTGGTGATTTGGCTATCTCCAAGTTAGACTTTTCCAGAATTCTTCTTTCTTCTACACCCTCATTTTCTGATGGTGAGGACTTCTCATGGTCTCCTTTTTCTGTTGATGAAGAACAGTTCACAATTTCTTTGCTTGGTTCTTCTGTGGGAGAGGTTGATTTTGTCAGAAGTTTTTCATGTTGAATTCTGTATTGTGAGTCCGGTGCAATGAAGCATAACATGCTTTCTGGTAACACAGGGATATCTTTGTCTGATTCCCATCCATGATTTGAACTCCAGGCCTTCATTCTTTTTGATCTCCAGATGTCTTCTAAGATTGGAATCTCCATGTTTCTTTCAATAAATGCTTCAGAAATGAAAATTAAGATTAACCTTGGATATGGCAGATGAGATGTTATTCTTCCATTTCTGGTGATGATTGATCTTTTGAGAAGATTAAAGATTTCTGACCCATAATCAATTTTGAACCCATTTATGAGTCCAAACATGATCGTCAGAATAGCTTGATTGATTTGATCAGTTCCTCCTATCTTTGAGGTAAGACATTTGTTTAACACTTCCATCATCACTTGCCAGATGGCTGGCAATTCACTTCTTCTTATTGCTGCAATTTTGTTGACATCTCTTTTCTTGTATCCAAGCCCAATGACGAAGTCTAATAAATCTTCTTTGCTTGGGGCTTCAGTGTAACTGCCAAGAATAGGCAATCCAAGCCATTCTCTTACTCTTGCTGGAGTTAATTCTACATAGAAACTTCCCCATACATGAGCAAACACCCAATTTTCTTCAACTTCTTTAAAAGTGTAAACAAATTGCTGTAGCATCCTTTCTGGTATTTCCCTTTCTTTTGTCAGTGCTCCTGAGATTGGGCATTTTGTAAGATATTCTACCAGAAGTTGACATCTTTTATCATACTCTAAATACTCTGTATTCATCAGCAGATTGTTTTCCTTCATTGGTAGAAATTCTGCTTCCTCGACAAAAGGTACTTCATGTTGAATAATTGGAATATTGAGGTTAACTTCTGCCATTTTTGGTCTCTGTGAGTTAGGGTTTGAAAATTAAGGATTTTTGATTTGTGGGAAAAACAGGGGTTTTTAGGATATGAGAAAATTGAGAGTATTGTAGGTGTTTGAAGTAGAAGGAGTTGAAGGAGTATAAATCGTGGTATGAGATGGTGATAAAGAGATCATTAATTGTCTTTATAACCGTTAGATCGTGTATGCTGAGTTTTTGGTTCAAAATATAACCGTTGGATCGTGGGTGTTAAGACATTAATGAAATTGTTTATCATGGAATCGTGGGTATGCCCTTTCAACTTGACTCTTCAATTTGTAGTTTCTTCAGTCATTTCTTGAAAGTGTTGCACTGATTTTTGATTGGAGAAAACTATCGGTTCTATGACACCTTTTCTTCTTTGTGGACCCCATTTAATAAAAGGTCCAAGTATCTTCCTTCATATGTACCCTCTTTTCTTCATAAGTCAGAAAGTCCCATTCTGATAAGATCATCAGAAATTCTGTTGACCATATGTATTCTTTTGTTTTGACTTCTGTTGACTTTTTGTAGTTAACAGAAATAATCAGTCTTTTTATCAGAATTTCTGAGATTTCCCCCTAAACTTATGAGTGCCCTTTTTTTTTTTTTTTTTTTTTTTTTTTTTTTTTTTTTTTGAGATGAGAGGGAATAAGGAAAGATCAGAAGACTTACATTTGTTTTTCTGGTAGCATCCAAGTTTCTTTGACTTTTCTAATATTTTCTAAAAACATTTTATTATCATTGAAGTTTTATCAGAAAATTTTGAATAACCAGATTTTGTCCCATTTTATCAGAAAATTTTGAGTTTGATTTCTGATGATCATTTTATCTTTACCTATTTCCCAAAATCACAAACCAGAAGACTAGGAAGCAAAAATATTAACAAAAAAAACCTTTACAAGCAAAACAGATAAAACCTAATCAATATCTACTCCTTCACCATGTTCCATTTCCAACAGTAACAATAGATCAGTTATCATCCGAGAGTTGTTGTTAGTGGGTACAAGCACGCTGAGACCCATGTTTTCTTGAAGTTTCATATCAGCCCTCGGATAACTTGCAGGAATGCCTGCAAAGTCTAGCTGACTCGTAATTATCTTTGTTAGAAAACGAGGATACATCAAGAATGGCTTGGCAACCCACATGTTACTTACAAAATCACTCATCGGATAATGAGAGAAGTTGTAAGGTACCTTAAGTACCAGTGCTAGTATAGGCTCCATCAATTTCAGAGATATTTCATGATGATTGATGACCTTCTTTGAAAAAAATGCACCCATCTGGGTGACCAGATATTGCCATGGCTTTTTAAAGCCATTTTTGTTGATTGCCCGTTGTTGATTTGGTGTGTGATAACCCATTTCCCTCAAGACATTTTCCTTCTGATTCCTTGTGAACATCAGAACGTCATTATCATCATTTAGTTGAAGAGCAGTCCTAATGGTGGCTTCATTTAACAGAATTTGCTGATTTAGCACCTCACTCTTGATGGTCATCTGCTCCCTATTTTGATACTCAGATAGTGTTGCATTTTTCCAGAAGATTTGAAGAATCTCTGGATGACCACTTATGTGAGTAGTGAGGGCATAGCTCAAGTTGCTATTCATGAGTATCTTGAATACAACTTGACACCCTTCCCACTGAGGACCTTCCAGATTTGTCCTCAATCTTAGGTTATGATATGGATAAAGAACAAGCGGAAAACATTCATCTTTGATGGAGTTCATTTTGTGAGTGTGTGTGAATATGTGATGAAGAAGAGAAGTGAAGAAGACAGATTTTGACCCATAGTGGTGAATATTTATAGTAAATTTAATATTTGCTATAAATGGAAGCTACCAACTTGTGGATTTTCCTCACCGCAATCTTTGTTATTTTAATGATTATCAGAGAACAGAAAAAAAATAACAGAGATATGTTCCTTCTCCACTACACATGCATTGATTTATCTAGGTGGCTAATTTCTAGTAATTTATCATTGTAGCCTACCAATATGTCACTTCCACCTTCTTAAACATGATGGGGTATAATAAATGAAGGAGAGAGAAATATCTATTTTAACGAGTTCCCAGAAATTTTCTGTTTGAATGACGTTATCAGCACTAACATAGGGAAAAATTAAAAAAAAATTCAAACACACAAAAAAAAATTTAAACAAGAAATATGAATGTGGATGATGTCATGCAGTACTTTGTTTTAATGAACTATGATATTTCTGATTATCAGCATTTTTGCTTATGGTTTACCAGAATTCTGATGACTTATCAGAAATTCTGATGAAGTTGTCAGAATTTGACAGATTTTCTGGTGATAAATCAGACATACGAATTTGATTATTCACTAAAGCAGTTTATCAAGCATTTTTACAAGTGATAAAATTACTTGAGTAGTGTTTACCATTGAACTGACCATAACAAAGCAAATTATATGATAAGTCTTATAACAAGGACTACTCTCTTTTATGGTTAGACATCCATACCTTTAATGCATCCATATCCCATGATCCTTCCTTTAACACCATTTCCAAAGTTTACCATTCTACCCAGCTTTGAAACAAAGTTGCTGAGTAAGCTCCTGTCCCCAGTCATGTGCTTGGAGCTTCCTGAGTCGCAGTACCAGATCTGCTGCACATGATGGTCCTGAAATGAAATGATTAGAGGGTTTTTGGTACCCAGGCATGCTTGGGTACTGTTTCTGATGAAACTTGAAACATTTTATTTTTATTTCTTCTTGGTTTTAAATCAGAAACTCTGTTATATGCTAAGCCATTAACAGATTTTACATTTTTCTTTTGAAGATGGAGTTGAACAAGCTTCAGTATGTCAACACACATACAAGAGTTATCAGAATTTTCTGATAGTTCCTCTTGTGATGGAATGATTGGATAATTTTGAAAAGATGAGTGAACTGCTTCTGGAGTTTTTACAGATTCTTGACTGCATTCACTCTTGTTTGTTTTGAAGTTTGGTTTGTCAAAAGAATATTTAGAACAGATTGATTTGCAAGATTCAGATTCAGATTCTGATACTAAATTATCAGAAATCTGATGAGTTGCTTTTACAAAGATAGTGGGTTTATTTCTATTTGATCTTGTAGTACTTGTATAGCCTAAACCCTCTCCTTTGTTCTTTGGTGTGTTCTCAATAAAATTTATGAATTCTTTAGCCTGTTGAAAACCTCTTACGTTGATTTCTTTGTCATTGATTTTCTTGTAAAGATCTTTTATTTCATTTTCATAAAACTCAATTTTTGCTCTTTGATCTAAATTGTCCTCTATAAGATGTTGGTTTTCAAGAATGATTTTATTCAAAGTCCTTTGCAACTCATCAGATTTTCTAATATCTGATTGATGTTTTTCTTGCAGATTTAGAAAATCTGACATGAGCTTGTTTAGATTGTGTTTAAGATCAAGATTGTCTAAATTTACCTTTTGTTCTGAAGTTTCTGGTAGTCCTTCAGAGAGTGCCATGAGGCAAAAATTTGCCAATTCTTCTTCTTCATCATCAGAAGAATCATCAGATAACCATGTATCTGTTCCAACAATTAAGCTTACTTGTTGCTGCTTCTTTGCTTCTTCAAGCTTTTTCTCATAATAGGCAACATCCTTCAGCTTTTTGGTCTTGCATTCTGATGCATAATGACCTCTTTGCTTGCATTTGTAACACACAACTTCAGCCTTCCCTTTATCCTTAGATCTAAACTCTTCTTTAGATCTTCCATCAATCCTTCCTTTGTCACTCCTCTGGTATCTCTGGTTATTTCCCCTCAACCTCTGCTCAAATGTTTTGGTGAGCAGTGCTATTGCTTCAGCAAAAGCTGAAAAGTCTGATGATGCATCAGAAGTTTCAAGATTTTGACTGTTTGATGGTTGTGGATCATTTGTTGTTGTTGATCTTTGTGAGTTTGAGATTAGAGCTAAAGATCCCCCCTCTTTGAATGGTTTCTTCAAATATTTCTTCCTCTCTAGGGATCAAGATGCTGTATAAGTCATGAAGACTCATGTTTCCTAGTTCTAAGGTTGATGATAAAGTCATGGTTAGACTTCTCCATTCTCTAGGAAGGGCATCAAGAAATTTTATGTTTCTTTCATCGTTTGATTTTGTTATACCAAATTTCTTTAGCTCGTTTAAAAGTTTTGTAAATATTTGATATGTATCATTTAACCTTTCATTTGGCAAACTTTTTGTAAAACCCGAGAGGATCTTTCAACGATATCAATGTTAACTTGTGTGAGTGTGGAATCCAAACACAAGCGGATTCAAGAAAACAATAAAGTAGAATAAGCACAATAATCAAATCAAAATACTATCTTGCATTCACCTTAAAGTCGATGACTAATACAAGATATGCAACCGATCTCGAGTGGTCTCTAACCTTCTGCCAAGCGATCAACCTTCTAAACATTACAAGGGTTTACTTATATACTACCTATGATGGATCGAAACCAACCTAGGCCCACTCGAGATCACACTAAAACCCAATACATATATCCGACCCAAAACAACTTAGTTAAACATTACAAGATCAACCCTAAACTTTAGTATCTCTCAATGTATAAACCTTGAGGTTCCAACAATCTCCCCCTAGGTTTATGCATAGAGAGTCTTGAGACTTCAACTATCACGAGCACCATCCAAACGATCTTTGAGCCCACCAAAACCTTTTGTGCGAATATGTATCGCTGAAGCAACAGCACCAGTCCATGCCTTTGCAATTTCTTCATATTGTTCAGTTGCTCTAATTTGATTCCGAGCTAACACTTCCAGATCTTCATAAGCAAGATTCAACAAATCAACTTGATCCACCAAGCGAAAATTCACATCATCATCACAAACAATTACTGCCTGCCCTAAACGCTCATCATAAGCCCAAAAATGCAAGGACTTCAAAGCACCTTTTGGAATCTTTCTCACCAAAGGAATCACCTTTTCCTTATCAGTTACTGGCCAGTGCACAATCTTCATTCGCTTGTTTGTATATGGATCTCTAACACCTTTAGCTGGGTTAACAATGGACTCTGTCGTACGCATCGAAGAAAAGTTACGAAGAACTTCCCTCTTCAATCTCTCGAAAAACATATATCCAGGACCTCCAGGCTTATCATCTACATAAGGTGCTTTAGACAAATTAGTCAAATCAATCTTAGTGAAAGACTGAAACTGGCCTGGATGTTTGTACCACTCAACAGGTCCAACCTTCCTTTTTATCCACCATCTTTGACGATCATGATCAAAACCCCAGCTGACTACACCAGATCTATTTCCAACTTGATCATAGAGAGTTTCACCAACATCCATTAAATGATGAGTTACGTGAGCATCATCATCATCTGGATTAAGATTCTTGTTCTTCAGAATAACAAACTCCCTTTTCTTTTTGATTCTCTCAGCCTTTTCTTTGTCTGCAACTGGATCAGTAACTCTTTTGAAATATTGTTCCATAGCTGCACTTCTCTCAGCATCATCCTTTTCAAAGGCTTTTCTTCTGTTTTCTACATCAGTCGGATCAGAAAACTCTTGTCCAAACTTCTTTTCCAACTTTCCACGTAAATCATAAACCATAGTAAACAGCAAACTGACATCTCCTTGAAGCTGTTCAATTTGTTGATTCTTTTGCACTATAGTATCTTCAAGTTGGATGATCTTGGCGTCTTTATGATTGAATCTTGCTCAACCACAATTAATCGTTTCTTCATTTCTCACATACTAATGAAATCATCATCATCGCTTGAATCATCATCAAATGGCATTCTAAACGGCTCTTCAGGTTTCTTACCACTTGAACTGCTAGGCACATCAAGAACGACTCTAGAAGGACCTGCAGATTCAGAAACACCAAGTGGCATTGTCTCAACAACAGTATCAGTATCAACATTTGTAACCTGAACATCTGCAGTGATGGTCTCCAAAACATTTCTTTGAGTGTCAGTGTTGAACTCAAAGATATCTTCAGTAGTGGTGGTGGTATCAGTGACATTCTTCTCAAAATCAAAATCATACAATCCATCATCATCTTCAGCAACATTCATGGATTGATCTTTATTTTGCTCAATATACATTCCGAGTCGAGGATCCCTCCTTTTTCGCTTCAATGGCAATGAATCAGGATCCTTTGGGTTCTCACTAGGCTCTTCATTAGATACTGTAAGATTGGAAGGAGGATTTCCCATCTTATCAGTCACCGAATTTAACAACAAAGCCAAACTCTCAGCAGTAATCACGGACGGAACTGTAGAAACAGCAACATCAGCTTCCTTTTCAGGAGGAAGCTCTTCATCATCTCCTGAATCACACAAAATTTCTATGCCCTCATCGTCAGAGTTAATTGTTAAAATCTCTGTCTCAGGCTCATTATTACCAGCACCCTGAACATCATGCTCTTCAGCAACCATTGCATTCACTGGAACAGGTTGTACTATCACTGGATCAGCAGCTACAACTTCAGTCTCTGCAAACTGACCAAATTTCTCCAAAGGAATACGTCCCTCAAACTTCTTTTCTGTACCCTTCTTGGTAGTGAGAGCACCAAACCAAGAAGGACCCATAGGTTTTAATTCCAAGGTGTCACCGGATCGCGTCAAATCAGAATAACGAGCATTGAAAATCATCTGTAAAAACCTTGGATATATAATAAATTTATCTTTTCGAACTCCAGTAACGTTTCTCTTCATCCCTTCAAAAATGTACTTCGAGTAGTTGAACGGCTCATTCGTAATAAGTGCGACAAAAGCAGCCGTTTGCGTAATGTTCAGTTGATCTGTTCCCCCTCGATTTTCTGTCATACACAAGATAAACATGTGTGCCAACAAA
Source organism: Helianthus tuberosus (assembly GCA_030545235.1). Taxonomy (NCBI): domain Eukaryota; kingdom Viridiplantae; phylum Streptophyta; class Magnoliopsida; order Asterales; family Asteraceae; genus Helianthus; species Helianthus tuberosus. The sequence continues at coordinate 90,435,824 of CM060448.1, forward strand.
CGCCAATACGGGTGCAGAAACTTCTTAACGAGTGATGGATATTTTCCTTCGTAACTCAAACGAGGTAAAACAACCTCTATAGTATCACTTGGAAGCTTAATCGGATCAGATTCAATATCACCAAACTGTAGAACTTCTCTTATCATTTGCTCAGTAATGACGATCTTCTTCTTCTGAATTTCAGCTTCTATCATTCCTTTTCCATCAGCTCCTTGTGCTTCAAATCTAGCTGTCTTCCAAAAATCTTGAACGAGATCTTCATAGACAACTGGATTATCTCTCAGTGCATGAACAAGTCGGCAGCTATTCAACCCTTTAATCAGCGATGTATATAAGCTCTTGTGCTTCTCTGGAGGAGCAGCTAAATATCCGGCTTGATTATGCGTAGAGATAAACTTTAAATCTATATCTACACACAACAGAAACATTTAAGCACATAAGGATTTATACTTAATGAAATTTATCAACTTATGTCAACAGTGAACACAACTGGTCAACAGTTAACAGGCTGATCATCGATCAACAACTCAGATTGCAAAAGTCAGCAATGACGTCATACAGGATCATAATGTTTCGAGTCGAGACCGTGAGGTTTCGAGTCGAGACCTAAGCCGAGACAAAAAGATGACTCGAGACTACCATGGTTCTGACTCGAGACCAATATGCCATCGACTCAGTCGAAACAGAAGAGATTGCGACTCGCAAACACAGATCTCGAGTCCCTAAAAATTTTCTTCAATCTGAGTCGAGATCTCCCAAACACCTTTTGATCTGTCAAAATTTAGATCAAAAACCAAAAACACTTTCAAAATTTTTGAAGACCAAAATATGTCCAAATTTAGGGTTCATGAGCATCTTCAAACATTCAAATGATGTTCAAACTATCTTCATCAAATCTTCAAAAATCCTGCAAAACTCCAACTGAAACATCATTATATTCATCAAACTACCTTCAACAGCAAGTTGAGACCGAAGAAATCATCGGAAAAACAGAAGATATCGCCGGAGAGTGAGAGAGAGTTTTGAAAGTGACAAAGACTTGTTTCGAGTGCATAGTGGGGTCTCGAGTCGAGATCCTTATAAATATCCCAATTTGTGGACCGGGCCTTCAACAATTTGGGCCGAGACCACAGTCTCAATTCGAGACCACAATTTTGGTTTAAAAATTTGATTTATTGAATAAACAATCTTAATTATTATATCAATCCAATTAAAATTCAGACTTTTCTAATATAACCCTTCAACTTTCTGAGCATGTTTTTATTAAACCAAAACCTACAAACATAAAAATAAATAATATCGAAATATTATTTACAAAAATAAAATAAGGAAATGTCATAATTTGCTCAGGGATCAAATCACGGGTTTCGGGCTTGACCACACTTATCAACACTGATCTATGACTGAATGATCTAGATGATTGCCAGTATATTTGTCCTCCTAAACTCACCTCCCTGGACCTTTTTCATATAACTGCCTGTTACTAATATTTATCATGTTTTGATGTTTTAACAATGAACACCCAAACAAATACTAATCAATTCCCGGAATTATATACAACACACTCTATCATGCAAGTAGCTTCCCTACCACATATTTCACAAGTCCAATCCAGATCTCATAAATCTTAACTGGGAATAGATTGAGAAGAGAACAGAATAGATCTTAAGCAGAGATGGTATAATATATAAGTCAAATGAGTTTTTCTCAATTTGATATAGGTTTCTAGGGTTTCTTTTGGGCCCTTGAGGGCCTCTTTCGGGTGTATAAATTATCTACAGAACGACAACGTACAGCTAGGTCAGCACATATCTGGATGCAGCAGAAGCTGACATTACCTAGCACCTCCAGGTCAGCATATATTTGGATGCAGCAGAGGAGATACACGACTTTTTCAGAGAAGATTTCAGAGTCAGACCAAAATTGTGTGTATCGGGACAACATACAGACATTCAAATAGACATGAGCTAAATGCAAGTGATTTTCTTTCCTGAGGTCATGTACTAACTTAGTTCAAAACAGACACAGCCAATGTTTCCAGTCTTTAAGGATAGAGCCTACCAACACATTGTGCTAGAGTCAAACTATTTTGATACTGGTCTTACATGAGTCAGCCCTCGACCATAATGTGAAATTGTATTTTTCAAAAATTTTCAATGTTTTTGTATTTTTCAAAATTTATCCCCCTAAATTTGTGCATAAATAAAAACTACCTAAGAATAGAAAACTTTATGAACAAATTTACTAAAACAAAAACAACCATGCTCAGTCGGTATACCAGATCATTTTCAGCAAATCAACAAGCACTTTGAATTTTGAGCTGCTGACAGGTTTTGTAAACAAATCGGCAGCATTTGCATCTGTGTCGATTTGCTCAAGTTTAATAAGACCTCTGTCAAAGCAGTCTCTAATGAAATGAACTTTTATGTCTATGTGCTTGGTTTTGGAGTGAAAAACAGGATTTTTAACAATTTGTATTGCAGCATCATTATCGAAGTAAATAGTAGTATTGAGATAAGTCAAACCGTAGTCCTGCAATTGATGTTGCATCCACACCACTTGAGAGCAAGATGCAGAAGCGGCAACATACTCAGCTTCAGCTGTAGAAATCGCCACCGTTTGTTGTTTCTTGCATTGCCAAGTAATGAGCCTGTCACCCAGAAATTGACATCCAGCTGATGTAGATTTCCTGTCACTATCCATGCCTCCAAAATTGCTATCAGAAAACGTAAACAAGTCAAAATTTGAATCCCTTGGATACCACAGACCAACCTGAGGTCGGCCTTTAAGGTACCGAAAGATTCGTTTAACAGCAGTAAGATGAGAAGTTTTAGGATTAGCCTGATATCTTGCGCAGTTGCAGACAGCAAACATGATATCCGGACGGCTAGCTGTCAGATACATCAACGACCCGATCATAGACCTATACAGACGTTGATCAACAGAAGAACCTTCTTCATCGTCAGTCAATAACGGTCTCTCTGCCATTGGTGTTTCGGCTGACTTTGAATCTGAAAGCTTGAATTTTGCTAGCACATCATCCACATACTTCCCTTGATGAATAAGAATGCCTTGAGAATTCTGTTTGACTTGTAAACCCAAAAACAGTGTCATTTCTCCGAGAGCACTCATCTCAAACTTCTTTTTCATAAATCTCTCAAACTCCTTGCAAAGCTCCTCACTTGTAGATCCGAAGATAATATCATCGACATAAATTTGAACCAAGATCTGATCCTTGCCCACTTTCTTGATAAACAGAGTCTGGTCTATCGTGCCACGTGTGTACCCATGATCCAAAAGATGTTCAGTTAGAGTGGCATACCAAGCTCGTGGTGCTTGGTGTAATCCATACAATGCCTTATCTAGCTTGTAGGCATATTCTGGATGATCTGGATGTACAAAACCTGGTGGCTGCTCAACAAAAATTTCTTCCTTCACATCTCCATATAGAAACGCTGTCTTGACGTCCATCTGATACACAGTGAACCCCATATATGACGCGTAAGCGAAGAAGATCCGGATGGCTTCAAGTCGAGCAACCGGAGCGTATACTTCATCATAATCCAGACCCTCTATTTGTCGAAAACCCTGAACCACCAGTCTTGCTTTATTTCGAACAATAACCCCTGCAGAGTCTTGCTTGTTTCTGAACACCCATCTAGTTCCAAGTTTGCGCTTTCCCTTTGGTAACTCGACAAGTTTCCATACTCCAAGCTTCTCAAACTGGTTCAGCTCTTCATGCATAGCATCTACCCAGCCTGGTTCCTGCAAAGCTATATCAACAGTTTTAGGTTCTATTTGTGAGATGTAGCAAGAATATAAACATGTATTGATGGTTCCTGATTGGCTCCTGGTTAAAACTCCTGCATTTACAGGACCATTCACATTCTCTATAGGGTGATTTCTTTGGATACTTGTAGGAATTGCCATATCAGGTACGGTCTCGTCTTCTGTAGAAACATTTTGATTATCATCAGTGGTGTTGCTAGACTCCCCCTCATTAGATGCTGCAGTATGGTGAACTAAAGGAGTTGTAACGATGCAGTCTTCAGGAATGGATCCAGGAAATAGTACAGATCCTGAATCACTAGGCGCAACACCACTTGATGAAGCACCTTCAGGGGATTGATGGGACATTTGTTGAGGCGTTGAGTGCCGAGTGAAAACCATTCCCGGCGGGTCAATGGTATGATTTCTTGACCTTACTTCAGCCTGTTCTTCTTCTTCAGTATCACCAAAAGATAGCGGTTGTTTAGGAGTAGACACACCTGCAGCTGTAGGGACACTTGACAAAATGTTAAACGATTTAAATAATTCAGCATAATCATATAACCAATCTGGTCCAACTCTAGCGTCCGTAGCATTTTCTTCGAGCCATTCAATGTTGCACGACTCGACGACCTTTTTAGTTACCTTGTTGTATACTCTATAGGCTGAACCTTTAGCATATCCAACAAAGTAACACTCGTCCCCTTTGACTTCAAACTTTCCATTAGCGTCCATAAGTAGTAACACACATGGACAACCAAAGATGCGAAAGTGTGAAACCGAAGGTTTACGTCCTTCCAGAATCTCATAAGGAGTTTTCATATGTCGTTTGTTTACTAAAGCATGATTCTGGACGTAACAAGCCGTGCTAATAGCTTCAGCCCAAAAGAAAGTAGGAAGCTTCGAATCAGCCAGCATAGTACGTGCAGCCTCTATAAGAGTGCGATTTCGTCTTTCTGCTACTCCATTTTGTTGTGGAGTTCGAGGTGCACTGTACTGTTGTTCAATTCCCTTTTCAGCACAAAATGTGTCCATGGTGACATTTTTGAATTCCGTCCCATTGCCTGATCGAATAGCCTTTACATTCGTACTGGCTTGATTTTCCACCAGAGTAATGAATTGTTTGATCAAGCCTGCAGCCTCATTATTGTGACTTAGAAAGTACACCCAGGTGTAGCGCGAGAAATCATCGACTATCACGAGACAATAAGCCTTCTTGCCAATACTTAACACATTCACCGGACCAAAGAGATCCATGTGAAGTAATTCAAGCACAACTTTGGTTGAGGGTGTAGACTTAGATTTATGAGGCTTTCGATGTGCTTTTCCCTTTGCACAAGCAACAGACTTTTCTACCAACATAAAATCTTTGATTGGTAGATCACGGACCAGTTGACCTTTGGCAAGACGATTCAAGTTCTTCATATTCACATGTCCAAGACGACGATGCCACAATAAACCATCATGTTCTGATATCTTCGAAAATAGACAAGTAATTTCTTCACACGGCTTCTTGTTCATATCAATGACATAAGCATTTCCCCGTCTCTCAGCTGTCATCAAAAACCAATCTTCAGGAATGACAATCCCTGGTTTCAATACGTAGCATCCTTTCTTTGTAAAATGAAGTGAATTTCCTCGATCACAAATTTGTGAAATGCTCAGCAGATTGTGTTTCAGTTCTGGGACATATTTCACATTTTCGAAGCTTAAAACACCGTTTTTCACTGTTCCCTTCAACGTGATTCTTCCAGATTCTCCTCCCGCAAAAGAGACATATCCACCGTTAAATTCTTTTACATTGACCAGTTGAGACAAGTCTCCCGTCATATGCCTGGAACAGCCACTATCCATGTACCAGAGGCGCACGGTAGTCCTCCACAGATGTTCCTGCACGATTAGCGGGATCAGTTAGATTTAGGAACCCAGCCCATAGTGGATATGGGTTTCCCTTGTGCATCAAAGTAAGTCACTCTCTGCCATACCAAATTGTCTTTATTTAAAAATTTCGAAGGATTTTTAACGACAGAATTTTGATGAGATGTATGAGACGAATTGGAATGCTTGGCCTTGGCTTTAGGTTTCCAATGCTTATTTGACCGTTGAGAATTGTAGTTACCAAACGCTTTATATTGATCTTTTCGAAAATCCTTTTGTTGATTTTGATTTGTACGTTTGGCTGCATTCCAATCTTGATCAGAAGGCTTAGCCTTACGATAGTTATTCCTCATTATCTTAGACTTTTCAGTCGTCACTGACTCTGAATAACGATATCGGTTTGACTTGACTTTCTGATTTTGTGCATATTTATTTTTAGACTGCACACTTGGGAGATGAACACAGTTTCTGGCGATGTGTCCAGCAACTCCACTATTGAAACATGTTTGACGTTTCAATTTATGGAAGTTTTGATGCTTCATAGCAGATGTGTATCTGTTGGGTTTAGAAGAATGAGGTTGATTGATGTTTCTTGCTTGGTTAACTTGTGCCTTTTCTGAGCATTTAGGTACCTGTTGATCAGAACTAACACTGGCACAAGTATGAGATTCAGATGAACTAGATTTATCTTTATCAGAATCATTTTGAAAGGATGTTTCAGATTCAGTTTTACTTTTATTTTCAGAAACCATTTCTTGCAATTTTTCATTTAAAATCACTAGTTCTTCCTTTTGAAAATCAGATTCAGTTTTAATCTCGGAAGATGTTAAAACTTCATCAACACGTATTTCATCAACACATGTATCATCTGAATTTGATAAAGGTTCCTTTTTCAACCTCGGTTTCCAATGGGGTCCCACTAGGTTCAACATTAGGGACGTCCACTGAGATCGATTCAGAAGAAGAATCAGAACACTGTTGATTTTCTTGAGAAAAAGTTTCAGTGGTTGCACTGAATGCGTCCTGAGGGACCTCACCTGTCACACTATCATCAGCAGAAGAGTTAGATACATTAGAATCACAATTTTCAGCTACTGAAAAACATCCATCATCACACACATTCTTTAAAGATTCATCACAAGCATTCATTGTTTTGCCCAAAACATCTGGCCCAAAAGAAGACGAAACATAACTATGAAACGAGTTCAAAAACGATTGTCCAAACACACAACCAGAATCAGTTTTATCAAAAGTAGGTTTAGAAACATCAGAATCTAAAGGTGGTTCATCCCCAAACATATCACCCCATCTTACTTCAGGTACTTCATCTGCACATGATGAAGAAACGTTAGGATCAAAAGTACCCTTGGACACAAAACAAACTGGTTTAACCACCTGTTTTTTCAACAGGTCATCAGGCTTACAGTTTTTGGGACCATAAGTCATTTTGCTTTCATTCATCATCTCCTCCTCAGTCATAGGTAAGTAAGTGTAATTTTCATTATAAGGAGGAGGAGCCTGATTAAAACCCAATCCCAACCCTTTTCTTTTCTGGTATGCTAACTGTTGATCACACAGGTTTTTGACTAATTTGCTAGAAGAATCAAATTTTTTAATATTTAGCTCATTTATTTGATATCTGTCTCTGATATCCTCCAGTTCTTTAGTCACATTGCATAGTTTTTCTTTAACCATGAAGAGTTGGGCTGTCGTTACACTAACATCATCCTTGAGTTGGATGATGTCCTTTCGCTGAGCTTCGATTTTCTCCTTAAAAAGTTTTTCATTATTAGCCAAAGTGAAATTTTTCCTTTTAATGTCATTATAGTCTTCGATTAGCTCAGCGTTGTGTATTCTATAGGCTTCAACTCGTTCTCTACATTCAGGAGTACAGAAAACAGAAATTACCTCTTCTTTGGTGAGACCCTTGACTGGTGCTGAAAGAATCCGAGTCATGAAAGCAAGATTTTCAGCTGAAATCTCCTCCTCAGGTGCTGAAGTCTCATCCTCAGGCGCTGAAACTTGATCATCTGCGGCCATGAAAGCAATGTTGCTTGAATCAGCTTGATTTTCTGGAGCTGAGATGTTCAGTCGCTCAATTTCCGAATTCCAATCAAAGTGCGAATCAGGCTGAATCACCAAGGCTTGAGCTAATCCCAGAGGTTGAGGACTTCCACTGGCAGCAGCATCAGCAGACATATTCGATGTGGTCACAAGAGCTCTCTCTCGATTAGGTGTAGCAGGGGAAGCAGGTTGGGCTGGAGTTTGTTCACTATTGACCCTAGGTTTGGTACAGTTTCTTGCCAAATGACATGGTTCATGACAATTGTAGCAACGAAACTCAAATGGCATTTTTGTGGGTCCAGTAAAGGTAAGACCTTGCCATTTGTTTCTCCCGGTTTTATTCACAAAATTTTTGGCTCTAAATGCTGCCATAGCCATCTGCCAAGTTATATCCATTTCTTCTACATCTTCGGGATGAATTTGATCTAAGTCATCCATAGAAAACTTAGGAGGATTAAGTTTACCAGCAACAAAAGCATTCAAGCAATTTATGACAGAAGCAGCTATATCAAGATTTTCCTTTGACTGTTGCGAGAAGAAAGCAATCATCTCGTTTTTAGCAGTGGAAGTTGACTATGCAGCAACAGTAGCATTAGCAGAAGGTGGTGCAGCAGCAGCAGGAGGTGCTGGAGTTCCAGAGTAGTAAACATTTGGTGAGGTAGGAGCAGCTTTAGTAGAAGCAGAGTTGCTGAACATTTGAAAACCAGCGTGAGACACAAAAGCAGTATTATTGCTTGATGTCGAGGGTGTTGCAGTGAATCCAGCAGCCAACATGCTATTCTTGTAATTTGTTTCTCTTTGTTTATCATCTAGCTCGCAAGCCTTAATGTGAGAAATCATTTCAGATAAGCTACATCTTGCTAGATCCTTGGTTTTCTTGATCATTGCGACGTGATGATCCCAACTTTTTGGTAAATCATTTAGAAGCTGTCTATTAGATGAAGCATTTGACGTGTGCATTTCCTCCATCTGCATTTGAGTAACTAACTTAACGAATCTCTGAATTTGATTATTAACAGTCTCTCCATATATATGATTAAAATTATTGAAACTTTGACTCAGCAGATTTCTACGACTCTCTTTCATATCTTCATTGCCTTCATAGACATCTATTAATGATTCCCACAATTCCTTAGCAGATTTGCAAGTGCGAAAACCAATAGCAATGTCTGGTCCCAATGCCATGGTCAGGTAAGAAAATGCCATATCATATTCCTCAACAATTTTAAAATCTTCTTAAGTATACCGATCAACAGGCTTTTTCACTTTAACACCATCATCAGTAGGACTATCCATCATAATTTCTCTTGGGCCTCTTAGAATACTTCGCCAGATTTTTGCATCTTTGACCTTCACATGTTTTTCGAAACGCCACTTCCACTCAGGGAATTCATTTCCATCTAACAATTGGGTACCACGAGTGGTGGTTCCAATGATGGAATCCAATTCTTGATGCTTAGCCATAGCTGCCAGGTCAACACTTTGATTACTTGAAGTCATGGTTACTCAATAAATTAATTAATTTAGTGATTAATTAATTATTTAAGTTTAAGAGTCCAAGAGTCCAAGATTCCAAAGTCTAAATAACGTGGCAAGTGTCGTTGCGAGTCGAGACAGGAGTCGAGACTGAATCAGTAAGCGTGTACAATCCTGAGTCGAGACGGTTGTTGCGAGTGAACTGAATTCTGAGTCAAGACCGAGATTGCGAGTCGAGATCAGGAACAATTAAACTTGAAGCCAGTCGAGACAAATGGTTTCGAGTTAAAGATGCCAACTCGAGACCACAACAGTTGCGAGTCGAGACAAGATCGCTATTTCCACTCGAGACGAATGAACTTGAGTCGAGACTAAGCTGAATGTAAGTCGAGACCCTGCAAAACAAACTTGTGAGATAAACGTAACTGTGATTCCTGATTTTCAGCAGCTTCCAAAAATTCAAAGATATGAAATCTTTGAATCTTTTATCCTCAACAAACTTCCGTTAATTCAGCAAACACCTTAGACAACGAATCACAATCCAAAATCAGCAACTTTAATCAATATTTGCGAAGAACAACTTGAATCCGAACACAATAATAATACTTAGAATTCTGTAAAACACTTAGCAAACAAGATCAGTAACGATTAAAGCCTTCTTGAATCCAATGATATCAAAACCGAACCAAGACTTGGTTTCTTGGCTCTGATACCAATTGTAAAACCTGAGAGGATCTTTCAACGATATCAATGTTAACTTGTGTGAGTGCGGAATCCAAACACAAGCGGATTCAAGAAAACAATAAAGTAGAATAAGCACAATAATCAAATCAAAATACTATCTTGCATTCACCTTAAAGTCGATGACTAATACAAGATATGCAACCGATCTCGAGTGGTCTCTAACCTTCTGCCAAGCGACCAACCTTCTAAACATTACAAGGGTTTACTTATATACTACCTATGATGGATCGAAACCAACCTAGGCCCACTCGAGATCACACTAAAACCCAATACATATATCCGACCCAAAACAACTTAGTTAAACATTACAAGATCAACCCTAAACTTTATTATCTCTCAATGTATAAACCTTGAGGTTCCAACACTTTTAAACCTTTCATAAGATGAGACATTATTTGTTCTCTTGTTTCTTCTCATCCTTTCTCCTCCTTCACAAAGATTTTCCAACTGATCCCATATTTCCTTAGCTGATGCACATGCATCAACTTGTGAAAATATGTCACTGGGGATGGCCATAATTAAAAGTGACTTTGCCCTTTCATCCCCAGCCACCAGTTGCTTGTCTTCCGCACTCCAGTTTATTTCTCTTTTGGGAGCGCGGGAGGCAGGGATTGCTAGTGATTGGTCAGTTGCTGGAATAGCAGCTATATCAGTCATTGGTATATGTGGACCCCTTTCAATGGATTGAAACAGAGCTCGGTCATGACCATTAAGGAAATTGACCATCCTGATTTTCCACTGGGGGTATTCCTCTCTGACCAGAGTCAGAGGTTTAGACATAGAACCAATGTTAAAAGCATTATTCCAGGATTGAAAGCTGGCCATATTTAGAGAAAAGAAGATGAGCGATTGATCGTTTGAAAATAGTTTATTCAATCTGCTCTGATACCAATTGTTAGACCCAGTTCAGGCTCAAAACAACTTCTTTTCACGTAATATGGCAAGTGATTTCAGTAGATGTGAAAAAGATGTGCGGAAATGGAAATCAGACTTTCAAGAAACAAGACCTACAGAATTATCAAGTTTATATCACTTTGAAACAAAATGGTTTACAAGGTGATTGAAAGATTATTATCTAATACAAACGAATCTTGAATTCTGTGGGGGGAGAGAGCAATGGAGTTTAGATGTATGTGTGAATGCTAAGCTTCAAACTCACTTTGCTTCTCCTGGTTTAGCCTTCTATTTATAGACGGCTTGTATGAATAAACAATAGTTTATTCATACAATAATTCCTGCAAAAAGTAGCCAATTGACATATTCATTGATTCCAACGTTCAAGTTGCCTTTTTCATCATGATATCATTAAATGTCAACTTGCTTCGGTAAGTGTGGCAGGACAGAGCCAATTTCAGACAAGTGGGTTGTTTCATCAGAAATTCTGATAAACCACTTCATCAGAAATTCTGATGAACAAATCATCAGAAAATCCTTGATGATCAGAATCGTCAGATACTGATGATATTTCATCAGAAATATCATCAGATCCATCAGAAATGACCTCTTCTAATAATCCAATTCAGCTCTTGATCAACTTGTGATTCTTTGAAGTAGATGCTATGTATTCCGGTTGTCCCATCTGATCTTCTTTTTCTAGTTCGTGATCTTCAGGACTGTGATCTCTTCATAGATCCAGTTGATTGTGTTTTTCTTCAATACTTACAAATAAAGTTTCCTAACACATGCGTATACCTCTCCCTAGTGGGGAATCGTTGTCTGTCCAGGGTTATTGAAGTGGTTCAACCGTCAGCCTCATTTCATCCATGAAAGTCCAGAAGTGTTTGCGAAAGGGCTATCCAGCTATTCTTGCGCTTGTTACTGATGCTCAGCCTGAAAAGAAAAGAATTAAGGATCTACCTGTTGTTCGTGAGTTTCCCGAGGAACTTCCAGGCTTACCTCCACACCGTCAGGTGGAATTCCAAATTGATCTTACACCAGGAGCAGCTCCGATTGCTCGTGCACCTTATCGTCTTGCACCTGGAGAATTGCAAGAATTGTCTAATCAACTCTAAGAACTGTTGGATAGAGGCTTTAACCGACCCAGTTCTTCGCCTTGGGGAGCCCCAGTTTTGTTTGTAAAGAAGAAGGACGGATCTTTTCGCATGTGTATCGACTACCGTGAACTCAACAAGGTGACAGTCAAGAATCGTTATCCTTTACCTCGCATTAACGACCTGTTTGACCAGTTGCAAGGGTCGAGCTTCTACTCAAAGATTGATCTAAGGTCGGGCTATCATCAGATGAGAGTCCGAGAAGAGGAAGTTCGCAAAACAACCTTCAGAACACGGTATGGCCATTACTAGTTTCTAGTCATGCCATTTGGGTTAACCAACGCACCAGCGGTATTCATGGATCTCATGAACCGCATATGTAAACCATACCTTAACGATTTTGTCATCGTGTTTATCGATGACATTCTGATCTATTCGAAGAACAAGGAGGACCACGAACGGCACTTGCGTCTTATCTTAGAGCTCCTAAAGAAGGAGCACCTTTACGCGAAATTTTCTAAGTATGACTTCTGGATTCGAGAAGTACACTTCCTTGGTCACATAGTCAACGAGCTAGGAATACACGTGGATCCCGCTAAAATCGACTCTATCAGGAATTGGGCAGCGCCAAAAAATCCTTCGGAGGTGCCACAATTCCTGGGTCTCGCTAGGTATTATCGTAGATTCATTGAGGGATTTTCAAAGATCACTCAACCTCTCACCGCTCTGACACAGAAAGGTGTAGTGTATTCCTGGGGGACGAAACAGGAAGACGCCTTCCAGCTTTTGAAGCAAAAACTCTGCAGTGCACCGATTCTGTCTTTGTTGGGATTGAACCCTACCAGAGGAACAGATAATGTAAAGCCAAAACCTGGTCACAACAGTGGATTCACAATAAGCAGCTGTTTACACTAAGTCTTCTCCCTTGAAAGTGATTACAACAGCTGATGGTCTCTTATCCACTGCCCAGATACAACTGCTGCTCTGCATAACTACTGGTGAAGCCTAGAAGACTGTTGGAAACTAAGCACTGCTGGAACAAACTACTGATGACTAAGCACTGCCCAATCAAGGACTGATCAACCTTGAGGAAAGCACTGATGATTAGAGAGAGCAGTAGTTTAGTATATCATCTGTCTTATGAATTGTCAGTTGTTAGGTTTAGCAGTGTTTGTTTAAGAACAGTAGATACAGGTTGTTAGGCTGTTAGACGTCGCTTTCATGGTGACGTCAGCTGAGATGCCTCAGCGGTTTGGTTTGTCTATAAATGGAGCAGTACTCTGTACTGTTACATTTGATTCGTTTTGAGAGAGTTCTTCTCCTCAATTCAATCCTTTCATCTTGTACAATCCAACCTTGGGGCATCTGGCTGAGGGGGAGCTTAGTATGTAAGCATATCTGTAATCATTTGATTCTTATTGTAAATCTTTTGACTAAATGAATTGCATATGCTTTCTCAAAACCATTTTTCTCCTTGATTGTGTTTACAAAGTTTGTTATTCATTTCCGCTGCACTTAAACTCTGTTCATCTCTATTGATCATACAATTTTACACTAACAAACACTATCATGATGGCCTCCGATCCTGACAATTGGTATCAGAGCTTGGACAGTCAAATTTGATCTAACAATCAATTTGACATAACAGTTCGGCTCAAAATTTATTGATACTAAGGTTGGTTGTATTTAGTTGAAAAAAACAGAGTATCGAGTAAATCATGTTCGAAGTGGTTATTCAAAAACTCTGTAAATCAACCAAGATGTCATATGACACACAAATTTCACACAACAAGTGAATTCATGCACAAGACACTCATGGTTTCTAGATCTGAAAACAATATCTGCTAAACTATGAGATTATTTCTTATTTTCTAAATTGATTTCAATTGTTGATGTATAATCTGTGATGTTTTCATTAAATACTAAAGTATGAACCTCAGATTAACAAAACCTATGTTCATAAAAACATTGATGTTTTGCTAACATAAAAAGAGGGAAATTAAAACTTTAGTCATTCAGATCTTATGTGTTGAAAACAGGTTGAATTCCTCAAAAGGACAAAATCAACTTTGTTAAAATACATTAAGAAAATCAGGAGTAAAAAATATCCAAATCATAGGTAATGAGGAGGTTGGTATAAGCATGTACATAAATGACCAAATCTCTCAAAACATTAATGCAAAATGATTTTGGAACAAGTATTCCTTCAATAAATACCCCTCAGTAAGTATCTCAATACTTGTGTTTGGGAAGTGTAAAAAGGGAAGAAGAAAATCACAAAAACTCAGAAGTGTGTTCATCTCAAAACTTCTGAAGTCAGAAGAAAAGAGTATAAACATAAAACACTGAAGAGTCAAAATTTAGGGTAATAATGGTCATCAAGCAACTATGTACATTTATCTATTCACGAAAAGGTTTAAGAAAAAACGAAATTTCCGGTGGTTGAACTTACAAGAGGACTAGACAAATGTTCAAAAATCATCAAATGGTAACAAGATCTATAACAGGATCTTCAGAACTCATGTGCCCATGTGTTCTCTTGTTTGCAATCAACTAACTAGAAAATGGTACCAAACAGTGATAAAAATGTATTCAAAATTTTCCTACCACTGCTGTCAATCCACTGACCATTTTCATAAACTTGAGAATGATATGATTATGTACTCTATTGAAATCATTCCAGATCCTTTTTAATGTTGTTCTCAGAAAATCCTTTAATTTTTTTTATAAAGGATTTTCTCGAATAACCAGGATATATTGTTCATTTTTTTTGGGGGATAATATATTTTGAACTTTTGCTTGTTTTTATTGGCATTAGGTTCATTTACCTGTCAGGATATAGTACCTTATTTTTGTTGGTATTTTTGTCCTCATAAATGGGTCAAAAGGAAATGGTACATATGTTAAGATCATATCATACTCAGGTTTGTTTTTAAACACTAATCAAAGGTTGATTGCTAAACAGTGTCTAAACTACTGGGGCACTTATGTTTTAATTTAGATATTAAACGAAAATGAGTTGCCTTAGTAAAAAGTTCTCATCATCCGGGATACAAAACCATTGTCAGTAATTCGTAAGAATTTCAATAGACAATCTGACATGTGGCAAAACCTTGAAAGAAAATCTCTGCAAAAAGTTGCTGAATATGAACTCTCAAACCTTTGCCCTTATTTTAACCCTAACCACTGTTTTGCTCAAACGTCTGTTTCCTAATTACTATCCACTGCTGAAAGTCAACCACTGATCCTCATTTTACTTGGCAAGCACTGATGCTCAAAATCAGTGTCTTATCCACTGATATGCTATCCACTGATAGTAAAAATCTTCCACTATTTTCACTTTATTACCGTTGTAACTACTGATGCTTGGTACATCAGTGGCTCCTAAAACAACTGTTCTCCACCCTTCATCTATTTTATCAGTGTTTGACACGTGGTCAGTTTTTAGCTTTCAGATCAAAATAACCGCTGCCACATCAGCGATCATTTTTTTCCCTAAATAAAACCCTGATCAAAACCCCAAACAGGGTTTTTACACTGTCGAATTGAATTCCAAAGTTCTCTTCTCAAAGCAGTTTCCAACTTTTCTTCCCTAATCACTCTCCGATTCTTCTTCATCAAAATGACGAAGTCAAAATCAAAATCAAAATCTAAACCAAAATCACCATCATCTTCAAAAGAGGTCGCTCAAACGGCCGAAGAAACCATTGAAATCCCATACAAATCACCGCACAACTACTTGGGTCTCCTCACAAAACCCTCAAACAACCGCACCTTCGATTCCGTCATCGACACACACTCTGAATCGAAGTACAAAACTTTGTTGACAGTAGACGCTCCCATTTACTTGCAAACCCAGAGAGAGTTCTGGAAAAATACTACGCTTGAAAAACAAGATGGAAAAGTAGTAGCCATTAACTCCTCGATACAGGGTAAAGCGATTCAAATCACTCCGCAATCAATCTCAGAAGTCTTCAAACTTGATGATCAAAAAGGTAAAACTTCTTTTGATAAAAACGAGTTAAAAGCTGATTTTCCGAAAAGGGGATATGCAGAACAATCAAAGGTAGATACCTTACAAAAAGGTTATATTCCGTCTGCACCCAGATTTTTATTCCACACACTTTTGTCATGTGTTTCAAATAAAACAACAGCTTTTAACGAAATACCATTGAAGATTCAATGCCTGGGCTATGCCATTTTAAATAATAAAGATTACAATTATTCCCAGGAAATCTTCAATGACTTGGTAAAGAATGTTGATAGCAAAGCATTTTTACTCTTTCCAAGGTTTCTAAGCTATTATTTTCAACAAAAATTTGAAAAAGAAAATGAAAATGTGCCAAAACAAGGTGGATATTTTAAAATAAAAAGTTTAACACCTGAAACATTCACTAGAATGTTGGCACCAATAAAAACAAAAGCAGAGGTGTCCGAGCAGAATTTAGCAGTTACCACTGCTCCTCAGACATCTGCTGCTGAGCCCACTGCTCCAGGTGATCAGAGCAGCACTGCCACTGCTTTGAAACCCACACCTGACATTACCAAAAAGACCAAAAGAAAAACATCCAGAAAACCCACCAAACCCAAAACAAAGGCAACTCTGGAAGATGAGATCCCAGAGCAACTGCCTGTGACAAAACAAATGTTACCACAAACCACTGCTGCTACTTCCTCACAGCAGTTGGAAGAAAGATCTCAACCATTGCCTAAAACTCCTCCTGCATCCTCACAAAAGGATCAGGTTGTAACCACAGGGACCCCACAATATGAAGCTCTGGATTCAATCGAATCCATCTTCCTCAGTCCTGATCCCAAGGACATGTCTCTTTCAACTCCCATACCCTCACCAATAATATTACCACAAACCATGCTACCCTTGTTGCATGCAGTTTTTATTGCTCAGACACAAAACAGTTCCTCTCTATCACCTGTCACTGAGAGTAAACTCCCACAAGTGACTGGGTCTGATGCTTATACCTCTGCTTTCCCAGCAACAACTGAGGAGGTTACACCCCCTGAGTTACAAATAACTCTCGGTGGTAGTTCAAGTGGAGCAGCAACTACAACTGATGGATCAACAGATCTTCAGTTAGACAGTTGTTTCATTAGTAAGACTCCCTTGAAGGCAATTTCTTCAATAGCACCATCGGTAACCACCAATGAGTTGGTTCTAACCACTGGTACCATCAAAGGTCTATCAAGTGCTGAAGGAAGAAGTCCCCAGTACCAAGAACAAGGGGCATCAATGGGTGATTTTTGGGACCCAGTTCCTAAGTCACACATTGATACAACCACTACTGGTGGGGATTCAGATGATCCTACTAAAGTAGGTGATGATTCAAAATACCAGGAATTGACGGGCAGAGTTGAAAAACTTGAAGATTCAGTTGCTAAAATAAAAGATATGGTGCAAGAGATTTTAAAAGCTCAAAAAGCACAGGCCACTGCTGTTCCACCTCAAGCACCTGCTCCACCACAAGCATTTGCTGCAAATGAGCTCTGGAACATCTTTCAACCCTTACTTGAACACCAAAAGCAGATGGCTTATCAGCAGCATGAAACACATGTAAAAATGCTGACAAACATGGTAGAGTCGAGATTTAAAGATACTCAAGCAGATATTAAAGCTATCAAGGCTCATATACAATGCACGACTCATGGTGGAAAAGTTCCCTCTACTATCCTTTTTATGGATAACCCCCTGGCAGATAATGCCAAAAAGGGGGAGAATGTCAAGAAGATGAAGAAAAAGGGAATTGAAGATGGTCTGTATGTTGAACCAGAGCAAGGAAAACAGACATCTAAAACAGCTGATACAGCAGTAGTTACAAAAACTGCTGTCAGTAGCCAAACAACTGCCATCTCTTCAACACACACCACTCCATCACATACCACAAAAACCACTGTCTTCACAACATCATCCTCTACAATCACATGACCACCACTGCCTCCTGCCATAAAGCAGAAGACAACAAATGTTACAACATCTGCTGTAATGACAACAGTGGTTGAGACACCAGTTGTGTCAACAACTGTTGATCAGACACTTTCCATCAGTCATACCACTGATCCACCCAAGACATCATCAGCCTCTCCTACAATAAAAAGGAGAAGGATTGTCATATCTGATGATTCACCACCACCATCATCAAAAACTACCTCACCACCTCCATCCCCTGCTCAAAAGCAGAAGACATCTGCTGACATATCAGCAGTTGTAATGACAACAGCGGTTGAAACACCGGTTGTTTCAACCACTGTTAGTCAGACATCCACCACTGTTTCCACCAGTCTCACATCACAACCAGCAAAGCTCTACACCAGAAAAAGAAAACTTACTCAGCCAGATGAGGACCAATATGATCCCACTGCTACAAGATATCCGCTACAACTGGAAGCTATAAAAAATGAGATGAGGCAGTTCTACAATGATGATGATCCTTCAAACAGAAGTTTTTCTTCATTAGTTGGCTTCATGGTTCCAGAAGACATGGATGAATATCTTGAACTTAAAGTAAGACAGGCTAAGATAAGAGCCAAGGTTGAATGTAAAGGTCAAGGTGATGAAGCCATTGCTGAAAGATTGGAACTTCTGCTCAAAAAGGTCGATCTAATAAAAGATTTTGCACATGAGCTGAGCAAAGAAAAGGCAGAACAACGAAAAGAGATGAGAAGAAAACTTCTTGCATACATAATGCAAGAAAAAATTTATCCTGCTGAAGAAAACCAATTTGAAGAATGGCCAATAGTGCTTTTAAGGCATGAAGCTGATAGGATTGATAGAATCAAGAGCGATCCTAAAAAGAAGAAGAATGCTCCAAATTGGAGTAAATACAAAAGTTCATCAATGACCAAACAGCTGAGTACAAGAAAAAGAAACAGGAGCTGGTGGATGCAAAGGTGGACTCTGCAAAGGCCATATCAAAATGGTCAAAGCAGCAAACTGATGAAGCCTATGAAAGGCTGAAGAAAAGGAAGATAACTGTATCAGGCACTTCAAAGAAGCGTGAACAAATGATGAAGCTTGAACAGCAGATTGAAAACCTCAAAACACTGTACCGATCTACTCTTATGACAAACCAAGAAAAGGGAGAACAGCTGACAAGTGAAGAGGTAAAGGAAAAGGAAGTTGAGTACTTCAAAGAAACCATCATGAAAATGGGTCTAAAAGAAGCGAACTCAGAAAAACTTCAAAACCTTTTTCAGAAGGTGTTAACTAAGCCTGCATCACCAAATACTTCAGAAGTTTCAGACATTGAGCCAGATCAACAAAAGAGACAGGAGCAGATAGAGAAGGAAACTGCAGAAGACATAGCTGCAGCAAACAATGTTATTGAAATGGCCTTCAAAAGAATGTCTGAAAGTCTGCAAGTTTTCACAAGGCCAACATCCCCCAACTCATCAATGAATAAATCTCTCCCAAGAAACCCATTGGGTTTAAAAGTACTAAAGTGGATGTCTGATCAAAAGACCCACGTATTGACCTTGGTCAGATCCAATGGCGAAGTGAAGTACATATCAAGGAAAGAAGCACTAGGCCTTAGTGTTGAAGATTTGCAGGATCTCCTTGAACTTACACTGTGCCGGGATGAAGATGACACAAGTTCCAAAGAATTTGAAGAAGAATTTAAAAGAAAAGCAAGGGAACTTCTGATGAGTAATAAAGATCCAGAATAATGACAGGTTTTGGCATTATCTGTTCCAGGGGGAGATTGTTGGGATTGAACCCTACCAGAGGAACAAATAATGTAAAGCCAAAACCTGGTCACAACAGTGGATTCACAATAAGAAGCTGTTTAAACTAAGTCTTCTCCCTTGAAAGTGATTACAACAGCTGATGGTCTCCTATCCACTGCCCAGATAGAACTGCTGCTCTGCATAACTACTGGAGAAGCCTAGAAGACTGCTGGAAACTAAGCACTGCTGGAACAAACTGCTGATGACTAAGCACTGCCCAATCAAGGACTGATCAACCTTGAGGAAAGCACTGATGATTAGAGAGAGCAGTAGTTTAGTATATCATCTGTCTTATGAATTGTCAGTTGTTAGGTTTAGCAGTGTTTGTTTAAGAACAGTAGATACAGGTTGTTAGGCTGTTAGACGTCGCTTTCATGGTGACGTCAGCTGAGATGCCTCAGCGGTTTGGTTTGTCTATAAATGGAGCAGTACTCTGTACTGTTACATTTGACTCGTTTTGAGAGAGTTCTTCTCCTCAATTCAATCCTTTCATCTTGTACAATCCAACCTTGGGGCATCTGGCTGAGGGGGAGCTTAGTATGTAAGCATATCTGTAATCATTTCATTCTTATTGTAAATCTTTTGACTAAATGAATTGCATATGCTTTCTCAAAACTATTTTTTCTCCTTGATTGTGTTTACAAAGTTTGTTATTCATTTCCGCTCCACTTAAACTCTGTTCATCTCTATTGATCATACAATTTTACACTAACAAACACTATCATGAGGGCCTCCGATCCTGACAGTCTTAACCTGAGGGTACCGAAGATTTTGTGGTATACTGTGACGCCTCTATTCAGGGTCTCGGTTGTGTTCTGATGCAATGTGAGAAAGTGATAGCTTACGCCTCTCGGCAGTTGAAGGTCTATGAAAAGAATTACACGACTCACGATTTAGGTTTGGGGGCCGTGGTCTTTGCGTTAAAAATCTGGAGGCATTACTTGTTCGGTACTAAATGCACTATTTATACCGACCACAAGAGCCTTCAGCATATCTTTGATCATAAGGAATTGAATATGAGACAGCGTTGCTGGGTAGAACTCTTAAACGACTATGATTGTGCAATCAAGTACCATCCAAGTAAAGCTAATTTTGTAGCTAATGCCCTGAGTCGAAAGGAAACGAAACCCAAGCGTGTTCGCGCTCTGCAGCTAACTATCCACTCTAATTTACCTGATGAGATCCGTTCTGCTCAGACTGAAGCGTTGAAGGCAGAAAACCTGGAAGCTGAATATTTGCGGGGTATGGAGAAACGACTAGTAGAGAGATATGACGACATTTGTTACTTCATGGAACGAATATGGGTTCCGTTGTATGGAAATCTTAGAGAACTTGTGATGGACGAAGCACACAAGTCCCGCTATTCTGTTCACCTAGGTTCTGATAAGATGTATCAGGATCTAAAAGTCTTATATTGGTGGCCGAAAATGAAAGCACACATCGCGACCAATGTGAGTAAATGTTTGACTTGTGCGAAAGTCAAGGTGGAGTATCAAAAACCCTCTGGTCTGCTTCAGCAAACAGAGAT
Organism: Helianthus tuberosus; assembly: GCA_030545235.1. Taxonomy (NCBI): domain Eukaryota; kingdom Viridiplantae; phylum Streptophyta; class Magnoliopsida; order Asterales; family Asteraceae; genus Helianthus; species Helianthus tuberosus. The sequence goes on from CM060448.1 coordinate 90,457,013, forward strand.
ACCCATGTGGAAATGTGAGCAAATTTCTATGGATACCATTTGGGTGATCATCGACCATCTTACGAAATCAACACACTTCCTCGCGATCAAGGAAACCGATAAGTTTTCACAACTGATTGGTATCTATCTAAAGGAGGTGGTTTCCAGGCACGGAGTGCCAACCTCCAATATCTCTGATCGTGATCCACGTTTCATATCCGATTTGTGGCAAGCAATGCATAAATCGTTTGGCTCACGTCTTGACATGAGCACTGCCTATCACCCTCAAACGGATGGTCAGAGTGAGCGAACCATCCAGACCTTAGAAGACATGTTGCGGGCATGTGTTATCGATTTTGGTAAAGGTTGGGAAAGATACTTACCTTTGGTAGAGTTTTCTTATAACAACAGCTACCATACTAGTATCCAGGCAGCTCCGTTAGAGGCTTTATACGGACGGAAATGTCGATATCCCCTCTGTTGGGCTGAAGTGGGTGACAGCCAAATCAAAGGTCCAGAACTTGTGCTCGAAACCTCCGAGAAGATTGTCTAGATCAGAAACCGTATGGCGGCAGCGCATGATCGCCAGAAAAGCTACGCTGATAAGCGTAGGAAACCTTTGGAGTTCGCTGTAGGAGATCGCGTTATGTTGAAAGTCTCGCCCTGGAAGGGTGTGGTACAATTTGGGAAACGCGGCAAGCTTAATCCGCGTTATGTCGGGCCCTTCAAAATTCTGGAACGAATTGGTAAAGTGGCCTACAAGCTCGAGTTACCTGCTGAGTTGGGTAACGTTCATGATGTCTCCCATGTTTCACAATTAAAGAAGTGTTTGTCCGATGAAACACTTGTGGTACAACTTCAAGAACTGTAAATCGATGAAACATTGCAGTTTATCGAAGAACCCATCGAAATTATGGATCGGGAAGTCAAGGTCTGTAAGCATAGCTGAATCCCGATCGTGAGAGTCCGTTGGAACTTAAGGCGTGGACCGGAGTTCACATAGGAACGCGAGGATCAGATGAAGCTCAAGTACCCTCAACTTTTCCCAACTGACCAATCTAATCCCGATGCAATGGTGAATTTCGGGACGAAATTCCCTTTCAAGTTGGGGATGATGCGGCACCTGACGAAAATCCGCAGTCATCCTGATCTAACTCTCTGTCGCTTTGGATTACTTGTCAAATTTCGGGACGAAATTTCTTTCAAGTTGGGGATGATGTGACAACCTGAGATTTCAAGGTCTTTCCTCTACGCAAATCCTGTTTTCAGAATTCGTTTTACATTGTATCATGTGCACGATGTTTGAATGATTAAAGTATTGCAATGTTTGGGTGTTTCATGAAAACTTAGGAGTTGTTTAATGCTTAGTTATAATATGATCATGTTTCTTAACTTTGGGCTGCACACCACACTCAAGTCGATGAAGAACCTAGTTCTTCGTTGGCTGGCCTTTGACGAACTACTAGAGTTCTTCGCCAACTTCACTTCTTGACGAACTAGCTCCTTCATCACAAACGTTTCATGACGAAGAAGGTTCTTCGCCATCACCACTCTTGATGAAATTAGAACATGCATGATGAGGGTTCGATGGCTTGTATTCGTTCATGTTCATCACGCGGTTTGATAAATCTGCTTGTTGAATTTATATTATGATAGACACACGCATCTGATTGTGTATGGTTATTGGATAATCTGTGTTGTGATATGATGAGTATGATGATTAGGGTTGCTTATGACTGGTGTTATGGGAATTAAGGAAACTGTTACAATTATGAAATTTGTATGAACATGAATCATAACTGTTAAATCATAATGTGTGATCCTTTTTGGATTATGGCAAAGTGTTTGCTGTAATCACGGGATAGTTGTTATGAAAGAAATCATGTAACTGTTGAGGTGCAGCGATGAAGGACTCCCCAACGAAGAACCCAGGTTGACGAAGAACTGATTCTTCGTTGACTGGCATTCGACGAATAACTAAGGTTCTTCGTCACCATCATTCCTCGACGAAACATGGTTCTTCGCCTAGAGGGTTCTTCGCCATGAGAGTATCCCACGAAGACCTGGTTCTTCGTGAGGATGCTTCAATAGAGTAAACAAACAGAACCTTTTAAACAGTAAGGTCTCAAATGGTTATGACTTGTATGAGATTGAATAATTGCTCTGTGATATACGGTGATCTTTGCTATGAATTCAAACTGTGAATGTACGTGACTTAATTGACTATGAAACTGATTTCATTTGTAACCATGGTAGGGTTTGGTTGACTAACTTGGAACGGGTAACTTAACATACCGAGCAAAACTAAAGAGAGTTCACTCATCTCAATACAAGCATGCGTCCGGTGGGGACAATCAAACAGGCGAAACAAATAAACAGTTTTCGCAAACCCATGTCCTTGTAGGGGATATGAGATGGTTTTCAGTTACAAACAGACTTTCACAAACCCATATCCTTGTATGGGATATGAGACGGTTTTCATGTAAATGTTGATGTTGGATAATACACTCACTTTCTATCACTTAAGTCCCATCATACTACCAAACAAGTTGCTTGTAGGGCAACGGGGTTATTAGTTGCTAGCGCTATTAGGTTTGGCACCCTCACTGCGTACCTGGATAGGAAGGGCGTGAACTAATAACTTTAAAATCATGACCAATGTTTGATAGAGCATTGGAGAAAGGCAAAAAGGAGCCGTCTGCGATATCGAGTTATTATCAACATAACATAAGTCAATACTTGGTAACAAATGGTTAAACAAACTGTGAACTCGCTAGCTTTCGCTGATACACTTTTCTGCATGCTTGTAGGTCCTTAGGTACACGGTCATGGAACTTGCTGTCTGGGAAGCTGGAGTAGTCATGGGTCGTGGAAATTGGAACGCTCTTTGATGTTGCATTGTTTTGAACACTTTCATTAAACTTAGTTAACAAACTATTATGCTTCCGCTGAACATGTTTGATTTTCTAAACTGGTGTTTGAGTTATACTATTTTATTTAATGGGAAAGTTCTATTTTTTCTATGGTTCAATGTGATTAGTGGCTAGATCCTGGTACGTCACATGCCTCGAGGGGTTTCCGCTTGTGGTATTTTTGGGGGTGTGACAAAAACACTTTAAAATTCAAAGCTCTAGCACACAATCAGCTTTTCAAAGGTCTGCCCACATACAAATGGGCAAAGCTCTACCCTCATTCATAATTGAAAGCTCTGGCCCTCCCTCAAATTTCAAAGCTCTGCCCTCATTCGTAATTGAAACCGCTGATGTTCATTCAAAATTCAAAAAACCTCTGCTCACATTCAAAATTCAAAATTTTGGCTCTAGATTCCAAATTCAAACAATATACATATATAACATACATTTCTTCAATCCATTACTCCATATTTCCTCTTCTCTCTCTTCTCTCTGGTGATTTTTAATCCCCTCTCTCTCTCAAATCCAGATTCTTCCACGCCTCTCTAAACCCTCACCTTTGATCATGGCATAAGAAATTATAGTTTCGAGAAGTATATAAGAGCAAGAAACTAAAAAAATCAAAACAGAAGTCATCGTTTCCGTTATACTTGCTTCTTGGAGGAAAATCAAACAAACCCACAAATATCGGCAGTGAGATCATAAAAACCAAACAATCTGTCAAAATTAGGGTTTCCGGTCACCCATGATGGTTGTTCACGACGAAAACGTTGCCGGAGCTTTTTCATCTCTGTAACCTGGGGCTTTTCATCATCATTGCTCTCTGCATCGTTTCCCCAATCCTACTAACAATTTCATTACAATCGTTCCGCTTCAATTTTTGTATAGCAGGTATGAGTTTCAGTTTGATACATACACACACACACACACACATATATATATATATACATATATGTATATATATATTTGTTTGCCGGTTGTTGTATAGCAGGTATGAGTTTTAGTTTGATTTCTCCTGAGTTCCAGATGATCCGTTTGTCTGTTAACCTGGAGATTTGAAGGTCTGTTTATTTTTACTTTTAATAATTGATTAGTTTTATTAAGCAACGAATGTCAAACAACAAGTGAACACAAAGTAAAGTACGAAATTAGAATCAAAATTAAGTGCGATTGAAGTCAAATTCGAGTGCGATTGAAGTCAAATTCATAGAAAATGTAAAGCGTAAAGCAATTAAACTCAATCACTCATGAATTCGAACAATTAATGAAAAACTGATGAAATTGATGATTTGAAATTACCTGTTATGATATGAACATGAATTCATCCAGCAATTACACCTTTAAACAACAAATTAAGCAACGAATGTCAAACAACAAGTGAACACAAAGTAAAGTACGAAATTAGAATCAAAACTGAGTGCGATTGATGTCAAATTCACAGAAAAAGTAAAGCGTAAAGCAATTAAACTCAATCACTCATGAATTCGAACAATTAATGAAGAACTAATGAAATTGATGATTTGAAATTACATGTTATGATATGAACATGAATTCATCCAGTAATTACACCTTTAAACCACAAATTAAGCAACAAATGTCAAAAAACAAGTGAACACAAAGTAAAGTAAGAAATTAGAATAAAAAAATTGAGTGCGATTGAAGTCAAATACATTGGTGATCGTTGATTTGATTTTTTTTGTACAATTCCGCATTCGCACTGCACCACATGACAGGTTTAGGAGAGAAGGCAATAACCTTCATGCAACTGCCACAATTACTTTGGTAATAGTTTTTTCTTTAGTTATTATCTCTTGTGAATGCATTTAGGTATCTTATAATATGCTTTGAGTCTTTATATGTTTGGTATACCAAATTATGTGCTTTAATGAGCGAATAACGTGCAGCGTGGACCAGTATCATGTTGATATTCAAACCAACCCATTGTGTTGTGTATGTATGGTAATTACTCAAATTTGCATTGCAAGCTAAAAATTGTGATGATGCAGAAGTTGTTTACAATTTTCTTGACACAAATAAAATCGGCCAGACACATTCTCTGTTTTACATATCGTATGCTAATCACCTAGAGTCCAAGGATAAAATCAAAACTGCAAATGAGATATACGAGTCTGGGATATCTAGGTCTGTTTTACTCTCTACCATTCAACTCTTTGGCTTCTAATCATATTGTATAGGTTATTTATTCAATATTTAAGAAACGCATCAGCATGAAATCTAACTGTATAGTTTTGCAGTATATTCTGATTGACTGATTTAGTGTAATTGCATATATGCTATATTTAAGTAAGACATCAGCATGAAATCTTTAGATATGATTAGTCTGAGGGCATTTTTGTGTAATTGCATTTGTTTATGATTTGTATTAAATATAATTCACACATAGATTTTCGTAATCATTATACTTGATCATTCTATATTTCTATCCACAGTCCCTTATTTTCCATATTCATGTCAATGAATCTTCTGTTTTGATTCAATATAACTAAAAATGGAACTGTTCGTATCAATCGACGTAGTCGTAACTGGTAATTTTGATTCATGTAGTGTTAAACTGGTGTAGAAACCGAATCAGCGGGTATGATCGGCATTTTGCCAGTTCGTTCTTATTGCTAAGATGATTTGTTGTTTTATTTGTGATGTGATAAATTGAGCCATAATCGTTCTTAAATTGATAAGATGATTTGTTGTATTTTGCTGATTTTGTAATTGAAGAAAGTGGCGGAGATAGTGCTGGTGTTAGCGGCGATCGGAATTATTTCGGTGAAATCGGTCTGATTTTATCGAATTCTGGTTTGATTCGGTGATTGACGGTTAAAGGTTTGATAATATCGAATTCTGGTTTGATCCGAAAATTCTTAGATCTGTATTTCGAATTCTTAGATTTGTTTTTTGAATGTTTTTTTGGTTTATACTAATAGGAAACCTCTGTTGGAAACCTCTTTTATGTTAGGAAACCTTTGTTTTTAAACCACTGTTTTTAAAACCTCTACTTGGCTAAAAATTCATCTACTTCTGAAAGGTATCATCTGTTCTCATAACCTCTGTTTATTCTAACCACTGTTGTCTATTAGCAGAAATAATTCTATTATTTTACATATATTGATATTTAAAAAAAAAGAAAATAATTTTTCTAACATACATAAAATATTAATATTATTAACAAAAAAATTTATATTTTCTACATCTTATAACATGTTAATAGACTTAATATATATTTAGAGATAATATATATATATATATATATATATATATATATATATATATATATACTAAGTCTATTACATGTGTTATACTTTTGAGTTATAATTTCTATATGTGAAAACGAGCCTAACAAGCGAGTCAACAAGACAAACTTACCTTGACTCGAGCTCAGTTCGTTTACAAATCTAAACCAGTTATTTAACAAACGAGTTATAATTTAACAAGTTTGTGTACATAATATTTTGTAGGGACATGGTTGGTTTGTATCATGGCCAGAGCCAAGAAATTTTCTAGGCAGGGTCGAGTGACTAACGAAAAAGGCGGGTGTATCCGAAACCTTTGTAATCATTGATTTTTCTGATATTGATAAGTAAAACCAACAATGATTCTAAAAAGTTGGTTGTAACTGGATTAACTACTATTAAAGTTGTATAGTGATTCGTTGTTTAATTAAATTGGTTATGTAAAATTTCTATAAAGCATTAGTGCTCGATTCTATTTAATCTTTGCTTTATTGTGTTAAACTTATTAAACATGTTTGTTATTAAATGATGTTCCCTTTCTTTATAATACATTTTTAATTAAACCTTAAAAACTGTTTAATCATTCATCGACTAATAAAATGTGGTATGCATGGTTTTCTAAAACCACCCGTGTTTGCACACGGGTTTTACTACTAGTACTATAAAATAAAAGAAACCAATGAGCGGACACATGTCATACATTGGAGTCATTTATTTTTTAGTGTTCTTATCTCTATCTCCTACGTAATTATAATTAATATTAATTAAAATATAATTATAAAATAAAATTTAATATAAATTTAAACACTCATTGGAGCCATCTATTTTTTAGTTTTCTCATCTCTATTTCTTACTTAAATATAATTAATATTAATTAAAATATAATTATAAAATAAAATTTAATATAAGTTTAAACATTCATTGGAGCCATCTATTTTTTAGTTTTTAATATTAATTAAAAGATAATTATAAAATAAAATTTAATATAAATTTAAACACTCATTGGAGCCATCTATTTTTTAGTTTTCTCATCTCTATTTCTTACTTAATTATAATTAATATTAATTAAAAGATAATTATAAAATACAATTTAATATAAGTTTAAACATTCATTGGAGCCATCTATTTTTTAGTTTTCTTATATCTATCTCCTACTTAATTATAATTAAAAGATAATTATAAAATAAAATTTCATATAAATTTAAACAATTCTTATAGGAGATAATATACTCTTTTGAAATATTTATTAGATTTCAAAATTATTTATCTTGAAACTAACAAAAGACGTACACTAAATATAAAATAATGTAATGTAAAGAGTTAAATGTCATTTTAGTCCCTGTAGTTTGGGTCATTTTGTCAATTTAGGACAAAGGTTTTATAATACACATGGTTTATAACAATACAACAAGATATAACTTTTTTGTTGATTGTTATATAAAATTACATGTGACCAACCCATACAATACACGAGCTTCTTAAAAATGTAACTTTTTTCATTAATTAATATATAAATAAAAATTTACTCAACCCATACAATACACGGGGTTTTTTAAGATATAAATTTTTTGTTATTTAATATATAAAATTACATTTATTCATCCCATGTAATAAACGAGATTTTAAAAGATATATTTTTTTATTATTTGGTATATAAAATTACATTTATTCAACTCGTGTAATAAACCAGGTTTTTAAAGATAGATTTTTCTATTATTTGGTATATAAAATTACATTTATTCAACCCGTGTATTACATGGGGTTCTAACCTAGTGAAATTATATTTTATTCAACACGTGCAAGATATGAGTTTTTAAAAGATATATCTTTTTATTATTTATTAGATAAAATTACATTTATGCAACCCGTGTAATACACGAGGTTCTAACCTAATATATATATATATATATATATATATATATATATATATATATATATATATAGGAGAATGATTCGTTAGGAACCACCCTTTATTGCGAGAACCGCGAGAACCAAGTGTGAACACAACCAAAAAATACCTTAAAAATAAAAATAAAAACACTCAAATTTTTTTTTACTATATTTTATAAAAAAGTCGCTATATTTCGTCACCAAAAAAAATTTCGAGTAACAATTATCCATGCACTTGTGCATATGTGCCATTTCTTTGACAAATTCCGTAATACATTACTAATATCAGACAATTGCACTTTCATTTACACTACCATTCATAATACACTACTTTTTACATTAACAATATTAGAAATGCACATGTGCATCTATATGTATGAAAATGTTATATCATTAATAACACTAGAAATGCACATGTGCATCTATATGTATGAACATGTTATAACGTGTTTGGGTACACCACTTTGAATACACATTCCCTTTCATCTATCATACCATCCATAATACACTACCATTACCTCCTACCATCCGTAATACTATACCATTGCCTCCTACCATCTATAATACAATACTATTACAAATATTTCACATTATTACATGTACATCAACACCCTTTATACAATCCAAACAACATATTACATCATAAAGTGACAAGTATATCAAACCATCAACCACTAGATATAACTAACCAAAACACATGTATATGGGCCTACTTCATCATTTAAAATCACAAACTTTTTGTACCAAAACACGTTATATGATGGTTATACATAATGATGCACATGTGCATTCTTAATATTGGTAATGTAAAAATTAGTGTATTGCGGATTGTAATGTAAATGAAAGTGCATTTTTCTACTACTGGTAATATATTACAAAATTTGTCCAAGAAATGATACATATGCACATGTGCATCCATAACTGTTACTCGAAAAAAAAATTTGGGTAACGAAATATAGCGATTTTTGTTAGAAAAATATTAAAAAAAAATTGTGTGCCTTTTGGATTTTTTGGGTATTTTTTTGTGTTCACATTGGTTCTCGCAATAAGGGTGGTTCTCAAATGAACCTTTCCCTATATATATATATATCACATTGGTTCTCGCAATAAGGGTGGTTCTCAAATGAACCTTTCCCTATATATATATATAAACGGGTTTAGGAGAAAACGACTGAAAGTGTGAAAACGGTGAGAACAATTTTCAGTCACAAAATCTTTGTGATTTGTGGCTAAGATTTATGCGGTGACGTTTTTGTAAATATTGGGAATCTTACAACTAGTCGGAGGGGTAAATTGGGAAGATTCAAACAGGGATGTACCCCACATCATTTTTAAAACATCTAAAACTTTTTTATACATGATTATTTATTAAAAAAATTACTCCATAAAATCCACCGTTTTTTATCTTTCCAACGGTACACTATAGATATACTTTTCGAAAAATATGAACTGAGTTTTTTATGGCGTTTTCAACTTTATGTTTTTATGGCGTTTTCACCTAGTTTTATGGTGTTTTTCTGACTAGCTGTTTTTATGGCGTTTTTCTGAACTGTGTGTTTTTATAACGTTTTTCTAAACTGAGTGTTTTTATGTTGTTTTCAACTAAGTTTTTCATGGTGTTTTTCTGAACTGGGTGTTTTATGGCGTTTTCAACTAAATTTTTCATGGTGTTTTTCTAAACTGGGTGTTTTATAGTGTTTTCAAATGAGTATTTTTCATGGCTTTTTCTGAACTTGGTGTTTTATGGCGTTTTCAACTGGTTATTTTCATGTCTTTTTTGAACTTGGTGTTTTTATGGCGTTTTCAACAGGTTATTTTTCATGGTGTTTTTCTGAACTTGGTGTTTTATGGCGTTTTTATTGAACACCCAGTTCAAGTCATTTTTTAATTTAAAAGTATAGCAATAGTATACTCGTTGGAAATATAATAAAACGCTCTATTTTATGGTGTAATATTTTTAAAAATATAATCACGTATAGAAAAGTTACGAGAGTTTAAAAAAGATGGTGGAATATGCATCTGACTTCCATTTGCATGGTCTTTGTGTTGGTGCATTCATCTGTCGTCTTCGTCTTATATCGAGTCTCAGTCACGTTGCGGATCTGAAAGAGGATGATGACATCATCTTTGATGATGACATCATAATTGTGAAGTCATTATTACATCACTTCATAAGAGACAAAAGCATTTATGATTACATAGTTGTTGATTTCGCTCATGTCCTTAGATTCTGATTTCGCCCGTAATATCTTAATTGGTGATTTCGCTCATGATGTAAAAGCTGATTTCGCTCCTGATGATGATATGTAGCTAGGAGCGAAATCAGAACCCATATAAATAGAGTCATATGGGGCGAAATCAATAGAATAGTTCTAGGTGTTGTCTTCCGGTGAGCCACGAAGTGCTGCCGAAGTGTTGACTCGATTGTAAACGTCATTCAAATCAATAGAATCAACAGTTTAAAGTGTATTATCGCTGAATTGAATCTGATTTGTCTGTTTCCGCCGTTCAAATCAGTAAAAGCTCTTCTGATAGACTCGTTCAGGTCCGTATACGATCCTACAAGTGGTATCAGAGCTCAGGAAGAAGAGCTCTTGCCAATTCAGCTGCGTTTTCTGTTTTTCTACACCTTCTTTTCAAATTGAATATCATTTCACGGTCAGAATTGGTTCAAATTTTCACATATTGCTTGGAATCATGTATTAACAAAGCCTTATAAGTTTCAGCTTTAAAATCGACTTAAAATTGATATTTTTAGTGATTCAGCTCGTAATTGTTCGTCTGGTTGATGATGTCATCAGTGATTCCGCTCCAGATTTGCTCCAAAATTTTAATTCCGCTCCAAAGTTCAGTTTAATTCCGCTTCTGAGTACATTGTGATTCCGCTCTTAGTGAAGTTCTGATTTCGCTCCAGGATAGTTGTTGATTCCGCTCCTGAGTATAGTGTGATTTCGCTCCTGAGTTAAATCTAATTCCGCTCCTAAAAACTAATGTGTTTCAGCTCCGAAAGTGTGTCAGTAATTGGGGAAAGAAATCATGTGAATCAAGTCAGATTGCATGTATTGTTGCATGTGAATAACTTAGTTATTGTCGGTTTACATGTGATAAAGTCTTTGAGGTCCAATGGGAATTCAGTGGTCTTAATGATGCTGACCATTTACATTGAGTGAATACATATGTTTTCGTGGGATGTCAGATTGCATGTGAATATCTCGGTTTATACAATCCGCATGTGCATATCACTTTGATCAAGACTTGTGGCCCAATCTCTAATCAATTGCTATTGTCTGTTGTCGGCCACTTGATATTTTCACAATATTAAATCAAAGTGTGTTCATGAAGTTGGCAAAATTGTTTGGCCTAATCAAATGATAGTATAGTCATCACATGTGAATCTGATTAAGTTCTAGGCCCAAGTCATTTACTTGGCCCAATCATTATTCAAAGCTTGTCGACCCATTTGAATCTACACACATTTATTCAACAAATTTATCGGCTCATTCACTCAGTTTGCACGATTTGGAGTTTAGTTAGTCCACGAGTCTTCGACACGAGTCCACAAATCTTCAACACGAGTCTTCGATTGATTTCATCAACACATTTTTACGTGTTCAATTCATTTAAACTGATAATTTGTTTGTTTGATCGTTCAGGTAGTTTTACAAGGTGATACAGCTCAATCTGAAACATGGACGAGGATTTTTACAATGCATTCGCTACACCGGTTACCCCGATGAGTATTGCACAGAACACGATGTTGGAGAATGAAACGGGCACGATGCAAAAGCCGCCTAAACTCATGAACATCGAAGAGTATAAGAGTTGGGAAGAAAAATTTGAGAATTGGGTACAGGCAAATTATTTAGATGCCTGGGAATGCATTGAGACAAAGTACATTCGACCGACGAATGATGATGAAGAAGTGGTTCCGATAAAGATCTTAGTGCCGATGCTAGAAAGAAGTACAAAGATGAGAAAATGATGCTGAGTTTATTGCAACAAGCTTTGAAAGAAGACATCTTGGTGTTATTGCAACATAATGGAACTTCTTATTCAATCTGGAAAGAATTGAGATCGAAGTTTCATGGAAGTCAAGAGATGGTCAAAAACAAGAAATCACTTTTGAAGAAAGAGTTCGATCTGTTTCGTGGGTTAAAAAATGAAAGCACTAGACAAATAATAGAAAGATACTGCAATTTGCTAGCTAACATGAAGAGATTGAGCATTAAGAAAGATAATGAAGAGTTGATCGAGAAGCTTTCTGATGCTTTGCCACACGAGACTTGGGGCACATATATCATGATGCTTAGAAACAAGAAAGGTTTTAGCAGTTTAACACTCAGCAAATTCATTGAAAAGATTGAAGCTCAGGAGATGGAGCAGAGAAAAGTCTTGAGAATGAAAGATTTCGACGGTGAACAAGACATCGGTCTTTACTACAAAGGTGGTGTTAGTGATAAATCCACCAACTTGTCACCAAAAGTTCAAACAGCATTCAATGCAAAGAATTCATCTGGAAGTTCATCAAAATGATCAAACAACAATACAAGTTTTTCATCATTTCCATCTTTTGATCCAAACGTTTCAACAACAAGAAATGGCAAAAAGCTTCAATGCAACATTGTGTTGAATATTGAAAATGATCAGGAATATTCTGAAGAGTTAGCAAAAAGCCATATGTCTTTATTGGGAACTGTTCTTGAATCTTATGGTAGTTTTGTTGCAGGTCGAATCGGGAATCCAATGCTGACAAAGGAAGATTACGACCAGATCGATGCTGAAGAGATGGAACTGATGGACATAAAATGGTGCTTGGCCAGCGTGTTGAGGAGAGCTGAGAAATTCAAGCTAATCACTGGAAGAGATGATCTTCGTGAGGCTGGTGTTTCTACTTTAGGTTTTGACAAATCTAAAGTCACTTGTTTTCGTTGCAGGGAGAAGGGTCATTTCAAGAGGGAGTGCACTAATCGCGAAGCAAGTGGAGCTCAGAATCCTTTTAACAACAACAATGATTACTACCGAAAAGCCATCTACCATCAAGTTGCTCAGCAACCATCTCAACAACATCAACATCAAGCACAAACTACACATGGAAGGAATGTGATTGAAGACTCTGGAAAGAGAGCTTGTGTGGTGAATCAGGATGACAAAAAGTCAACGGAAGGTTTCAACTGGGACAACTATATCTCAGCTGATAACAAAGCATGCCTGATTAATCAAGAAGATGAAAAGTTACCAGAAGGCTTTAGCTGGGCAAATTTTAACTGGGATGATTATTGTTCGGATAAAGAGATTCAAAATCAAAAAGCATTTGTTGCTCGAGTTGAAGAGGATAGTGATGATGATAGTAAATATTGGTCAAGAAGTTTGGAAGCTCATCTCAAAACAATGGCAGAGAGTGACAGTGAAGATGAAAAAGCTAAAAAGAAAAAGAAAAAGGTCAAGACTCCAGTCAGTAGTGATGATGAAGCTGTTCCAGTGATAAGACAAAAGAAAATAGAAGTACCAAAGTTCAAAGTTGGTGAAGATGTTGATGCTAAAAAGATTCCTGTGAAGTGTGACACTTGTGAAGCTATAAAGAAGCAGATCAGCACACTGATTTACAACTTGAACAGTTTGAAGGAATCTTATGATGTTCTGAACAAAGCCATGAATCAATACAACCAAACAAGTGAAGAGCAAGCAACTGCAATGAAGACACTTCAGGGTGCATTCATGATAAAGCAGAAAGTGGTGAACAACTACATCGAGAAGTGTGCTGCTCTTGAACAGAAACTGGAACTGTAAAGAATAGAAACTGAAAAAGTTAATCATTTGTTGAAAAGTTACTCATGTACTTCTTATGTCATTGACAGGATTTATCCAACTGTTGAAGGCATGAAGGCATTTGAAGAGGATGAAGTAATTGAAGAAAAGAATGATGATGGAAAAGTGGCTGAAGAAAAGACTCCAGAAAAGAAGAACAAGAAGAAGAGTGACACAAAGAAAAAGATTGACAAGAAGGATTCTGGTAAGAAACAAGATGTTGGTTACAACAAATGTCCACCCCCGTTAGAAAATGGATATTTGCCCAGAAATCCAAATTAGGAAAGAGTCGAAAAAGCAACAAATTTACAATGGGAGTCGGAGTCCTCGATCAATTTTCCAGAAAATATTGATGTTGTGTTTACATCATCTGACACTGATCATGAGTCTGAGTTAATAAAGAAAGTCGTCGATCAGGTGTTGGATAAAGATGAAACTGAGGAGTCAAAGTCAGAGTCACAGTCACAGTCTGGTTCTGAAAGTTCGAGTTCGACAGTTAATAGTCCAAAATCTTCGGTTAAAAGGGTTTACAACAAAGAATTCATGTTATCAAAATCTAATTTGAATGATGAAACGTTTAAAGTTGCATATACTTTGAATGATTCTGACAAATTATATTCTGATGAGGAATTTCCAATAAGAGGTGTCAAAACTGAATTGATCAAAAAGGTTTTCAAACTAACAGAAATTAATATTTCTGAAATAAAAGATTTCAAATCTTAATAGTAAACCTAAACTTTACACCTCAAGAGTACAACAAAGATTAAACAAGAAAAAAGGTTACAGTTCTGGTTATGGTTTTCACAAGAAATCAAACCCTAACCGTAATTTCAAAAAGAAAGGTCTTGGTTTTACTCCAACAGAAACACAGAAAAATGAAAAACATGTTCGTGATTTTAAAGCAAAGATGACATTTGTTTCAGGTACATCAGCAGAAGAAGAAGAAGAAAAGAAAGAATTCTGGAGGCAATCAAACAGTGAGTTCCTTGCAAAGAAGCAAGAAGAGATGAAGTTTGCTGAGCAAAGGAAAGATACGAGAACCTGTTTCCAATGCAACACTGTTGGACATATTGCCAGAGATTGTTCTAAGGCAATACCATAAAAAACAGGGAGTTTTTCGTAAACAGAAAGAGAAAGTAATTGAGTTTGAACCACCAATTGACCGAATCAAATTATTCAAAAACTCAAAATTTGAAATTGGTGAATGTTCAAACAAGTTTTACAACAAAAGAGCTAAATCTGACAACCAGAAATGGGTTGTTAAGAAGTCTGGAGGTAGTTCTAGCGATGATTCTGATAGGTCGAAATCAGAGGAGCTATCTTCTGGCGATGAATCTGATTCCACAAAATCAGATGAGCCACAGGTTGAGGTAAAAGGAGAAAAATCAGTTCTGACTGTGGATGATGAAAATTTTCCATCACTTCGGACTGAAAATTATAAAAAGAAAATTGGTAAAGTTGAGATTTCAAACCAATTTTATGATGATAAAAAGGTTTTTGATGTTGAAAAAGCTTTTAACTCCACAGTGAAACATATTTTTGGAAAAATGATTGATCGAAAAGTTAAAGGGGTTAAAGAGTTCTATGAGAAGAAGACGAAGAAAGATAAAGTTGAAGCATCCCTGGTTTGTGACTGGGATGGTAGATATTACGAACAGTAAGTCTGTGGACTTGCCGGAGATCCCAAGTTGGTAATCGCGGATCAGGAATCGGCATCATTCATAAAATTGTTGTTTGTGGAAATTTTTAAAATGTTTAAATGTATACAGGTGAAGGATTATGCCGGAACTCCCAGGTTGGTAAGTGTGGAGTAGGTATCGGCATTTATCTTGAAATTTACTTTGATAAGTTCATTGTTCAAGAGATACAGAGGTTTGTTTTGGCATAGTAATTACTCAAGGTCATTAATTTGAACTTGATGTAATCTTCATACAAGTGGTTGAAAGACAATATGATGAACCATGCCCCTACAAGTGGTAAAAACAAACTTATTTTCCGGAAAAATCATTTTGATTAAAACAAACTTAAGTGTTTTGAAATCTAAATGAGAAAATAGTTTGTTGAAAGGGGGAGTTCTGATGGTTTATGTCAAGTGAATGGCGAATTGATGCGATTTGATATCAGTTGTCAACTTTCTTGTACAGTTTGTTTTCAAATTTCCTAAAATGTGTTTGCATTTTAGGGGGAGTAAGAAATTTTAGAAAATCCTAAAACATTTGAAAATTTGAAAAAGTCAAAAACATGATAAAAAATGAGTTTTTGTGTAAAAAAGAGAAAATGATAGTACATCAGTGGACTATCACAACATGCTAAAGAAATGGAAAGTAAAAATGTGATAAACGGTCTCACTGATGATGTGCCAGTAGATTTTTGCACATTTAGTAGATTGTGACGAGATATAAACCTAAATTTCAAACTTGCTTATATCGTGGGGGAACATCTCTCGGATATATGGGTAACCCCCGAAATCTTGTTTGAAAGATTCCTTTTTCTGGTATACTAGGTTTTTATACTCAGTGATGTCTGGGGTATTATTCCAAGACTTTTGCTGAATGGAAGTTCTGACCTAGTCCTCGAATAATACTTTCTGCAATGCTTGAAACATAGCATCACCCTCAGCATAAATGATAAGACAATAAAATTGCTTAGCAATGCTGTTTTAAAAAAGATCCTCTAAAGGGGACACACCCAAAAGTTGAGTCATGATCTCTCTACTGAACGGTAGTTCTGACCTGAGCTCTCATGATTCTTCATAATTTATTTCGCTTACAGATATCATCCGTGGTATGCTCACCTGTAAGACTGAATATTGGGATCTGGATACGGGAGTATATTCTGAGGTGGGACACGCGATTGAGTTTAAGTGCTTAAAACATTAATATCGTATCTCGAAACAGTTGAACTTTGTGTGAAAATTTAAGAGGACCAGTATACTGACAATCTAAGTGAATCATTTAGAACTTAAAATGAAATGAAGCTTAACGGTGTTGGTGATGTGTCTCAAAAACTGATATGATCCTCTTACACAAACTCACAAAAATATTGTCTGTAAATATTTCGTTACTGCATTTCATTCTATTCAAAAATCCAAAAAGATTTTCAGTGTGTTTTAGTATAAATTTTTGTAAAATACAAAAAGATTTTCGACAACTGGTGTTGAAGAGCTGATTTTCAAAATTCCAAGTGCTAAACTTGACGAACTGGTTTGGGAGTGTTGTGTGAGAAAGAATTTTAAATCTTGTTACAAGTGGTTCATCAGATATTACTAATGATTAAATCATTTTTGAGATTGTGTGTTCGAGTGATTAGAAGATAGTAAATTTGTTGAAATGTTAAATTTGTGAAATTTACTTCTGGGTTAAGAATGTGCAGGTGTAGCTAGGTTTCGATCTTGGATCTGATGATAAAGAGACAGGTTTCGATACCTGAGGACTTTGTGATTTCAACAAGCCAGACTGCGATCCCAGCATATCGAAAGGGGGAGTCTGAAGACATCCGAGTAGAGATTGATTGTGAGGAGTCTGTTGATGTTGAAGAAGAGAAGAGAGAAGATTTGAGGATTCTTACAGAGTCAGACATTTCACAGAGTTCGAGAAGACTGATAAAGACTGAAGATGCAAAGACTCGACACTTAAGACTCGTCAACATCTGAGGGGGAGTCTGTTGGTGCATTCATATGTCGTCTTCGTCTTATATCGAGTCTCAGTCACGTTGCGGATCTGAAAGAGGATGATGACATCATCTTTGATGATGACATCATAATTGTGAAGTCATTATTACATCACTTCATAAGAGACAAAAGCATTTATGATTACATAGTTGTTGATTTCGCTCATGTCCTTAGATTCTGATTTCGCCCGTAATATCTTAATTGGTGATTTCGCTCATGATGTAAAAGCTGATTTCGCTCCTGATGATGATATGTAGCTAGGAGCGAAATCAAAACCCATATAAATAGAGTCATTTGGGGCGAAATCAATAGAATAGTTCTAGGTGTTGTCTTCCGGTGAGCCACGAAGTGCTGCCGAAGTGTTGACTCGATTGTAAACCTCATTCAAATCAATAGAATCAACAGTTTAAAGTGTATTATCGCTAAATTGAATCTGATTTGTCTGTTTCCGCCGTTCAAATCAGTAAAAGCTCTTCTGATAGACTCGTTCAGGTCCGTATACGATCCTACACTTTGGCATGTGAGTGGCACGTGGATGAGTTTTTTGACAATATTACCCTTAGTGTAAGTTAGCATCAACACCACATGTCAACGCCAAAATCGTTCTCACCGTTTTCACACTTTTTGGTGTTTTCTCCTGATCCTATATATATATATATATATATAACGGGATCAGGAGAAAGCGGTTGCAAGTGTGAAAAAGTTGAGAACGGATCTTGGTCAAACCGGGAGATTAAGAAAGGATCGGATGATGACAACTATACAATTTAATTCCTTATCAATTCATTCTTATTTAGTTATTATATATTTTAGAGTTAATTGCCATTTTCGCCCCTGAGGTTTGGGCACATTTGCCATTTTCGTCCAAAATCACACTTTTCGACCATTTAGCCCCCAACGTTTGGTCACATTTGCCATTTTCGTCCAAAATCACACTTTTCGACCACTTAGCCCCCAACGTTTGGTCATTTTTGCCATTTTCGTCCAAATTGCCTAACCCAATTACTTTATAGCATCAGAGGGGGTATTTTTTAAATTGGACGAAAATGGCAAAAATGACCAAACGTTGGGGGCTAAACGGTCGAAAAGTGTGATTTTGGGGGCTAAATGGTCGAAAAGTGTGATTTTGGACGAAAATGGCAAATGTGCCCAAACCTCAGGGGCGAAAATGGCAATTAACTCTATATTTTATTTAACTTTATTATTTTGTTATTTATTATTTATTTCTTCTTTCGTAGGTTCTACCAATTCTGCTACAATTGTGTTTACAAAATGTTTTAACAGTTCATATAAATACATTATTTCCTCTCTTCATAGGAACATATAATACACACAACAATCTTAACTACTAATTATTGTTATTGTTATTGTTATTGTTATTGTTATCGTTATCGTTACCGTTACCGTTACCGTTACCGTTACCGTTATCGTTATTGTTATTCTTATTGTTATTGTTATTCTTATTATAGCTTAATTAATTTGTGGTTAAAAGTTGACCAACATTCTAGACATTGAATATCCGACATAGTAATATGTCGCACTACTTATGACATTTATTTCATTAGGGTTTTGAAAGTTTCGTATATTACACGGGATATCTTAAAAGAGCCAAAGAGACCAAAACCTTAAAGGAAGATAACTGAAATTGAGGAAATTTCATTGAGCTAAAAATCTATATTCGTACCAAAAGGTATTTGCCTAACCCTTGTTGGACACAAATACTGATCACTTTGCTGTACGAAAGTACTAACCTGTTCACCAATAGTCTATTGTTGTAAATCAAATGGATGAACTAAGTATACTCACCTGCTACGATGAATTGTTGTGCTTACCTTGATCACGGGGGTATGTCATGGAATGAGACACGTGTATTATAGTATAATATTACCTTAAGCGTATCACGAAGTTGAAAACATTGAAAGTTGAGCGTTAAAGTTTAAGTGGACAAACATATCGACAATCGCTTAGAACAATTTGAAAAAGTTCACACCAAAAAGTGTTCCTTGGTTTGCCTGAGAACGATTTTGATCCCATAGCAATTGTATATTGTAACTGTTGAGCTAATTGTCACACCCCTACCCATAGCGGAATAGGTGATCGGGGAATGATTGGGTTGAATCGAGAGCTTATGACTTGCTATTGCATGGTTTAAATAATCATTAATTCATAACAAATGTTTAAAAAAACAAATAATCCAAATAAACAATTACAAACACAAGACATTGTACATAACAATTAACTACGCTAATCCGTTTCTTGTTAACTAGGCCCATCTTATGTCCAATCTTCTCTTCATACATGTTTACCTGTATCAACAAAGGTTGGTGAGTGAACCTTATTGTTATTTGAAAAATCATTATGTTTAAATTTGATTTATTGAGAAAACGTGCGTTAACCAATGTATTTAAACATGTTGTGTGTTATATATCAAACTCATAACACAACCTCAAACAATAAACAAACCAACTGAAATGATTCAATAAATGTATGCATATTGCACGATATTATTGTGTGCTAATAAATGAATGTATGTTGCACGGTATTATGGTATGCTGCAAGATCTAAGCTTAATCAAACGGAGCTGACCTCATATGGTTGGCAACGTCAAGTTCCGGTCATAGGTAATGGGGAACAGACGAGCCTATGATGATGTGATATAAAAAATGAATGAAAATGCACCAAATGATAAACAACCAAACTACACATAACATAGATACTTCACATAATGGTAATTGCACGTATTTGAACTTGTAAAATGCGATAAAAATAAGTGACACAGAATACACCCCAAAATGCATAAATAAAATAAAAAGGGGAGTTTTAGGATTCACTCACAGTTTGCGTCCTTGCGATTCCTTGGAATAAGCGCACGAATGAAAAGAGGGAAAACTTCAAACGATAATAATTATCCTAAAAAATTAAACACGGAGCACTAAAAATATATACCAAAACACAACTAATTATATATTAATTATTTGTGTTTGTTTGTCCGGGTGGTACCTCTTGTGTCACCATGGTATCCTAGATCTGATGGATCCAAGTGAGATCCGATGATACTACACCTCTTGGAAGGTTAGGTGTTTTCCCGACATAGCACCATTTTGAATGTTTTAGGAATTTATGGAAGTGTAGATTGACGAGCATATTGGGTTTATTTTATAAGCCAAAGAAATTAGGTTTCTTAAATTCCTTTTATTATATATAATTATTTACTATTTAACAAATATATACATTTATTATTTTATATTTTAAAAAAAAGTTCCACAAATGTATGCATCTATATATATAATAAATGAATAAGGTTTGGCACACATGTCCTCACATGGTGCAACCATTTTGGTATTTTGGCAGGAAAATGTGGGAAAAAGTTATGGTTTTCTATTCGGATCTAGCATCCCAATCCATACCTGTTTTTTTTACCCGGATATATAATCAATGAAACAACCCTAAATCTTCTAATCAAGCATTTCTCACACCGCCATCCCCAAAATCAGTTTTTGTTGTCTAGATTATTCATTCTTATCTTCAATAATTTGATTCACATAGCATAAATGAATCGTCTATCATCCATTGTGGTATTCAATATAGTTAGGGTTATATCCCTTGATTGATTCCGAATAATATTGGAGTTCTTTCCGGCATGTGTTTTAGGTTTTCGTTTTGAATTCATGAACATCTTAATCGATTCAAGGTTCGTAGTTTTTATCTTTGCTTAGTTATGTGTTATTGATTCTAGATTTTGTATTTTTTTTTTATCTTTGCTTAGTTATGTTTTATGTTAATTTAAACTCAATTCGTTGTTTTTCATCTAACAGCAGTGAAAAATCGTCCAACATCCATTGTTCTATTGAATATAGTTAGGGTTAAATCCGTTAATTGAACCCGTCGATTTTTTTAGTATTTTGCGGGATCTATTTTATGTTTTCGTTTGAATGTATCATGTTGTTTAGAAACCCAGATATGTAACCTAATCTCAGTTATATTCTTCTGATTGAACATCTACGTTAATGAATCATCAATATTATGTCATGTTGTCATTGAAAATTCTTGAATATTGTTTTGTTAGGATAATTTTGTTGTGCTGGTTTGCAAATATATCATGGAAATCATTAGTAAAGTTGATTGATGTATGAACATGGTGACATGGATATTATTGATTATTTCAATTGTGTGGCTTAATATTTTACACATACATGATTTGTGTCTTATGTTCATATACATTCATTAATTATGAATAAGCATAAAATTAAGTTTTGGGCTTATTGTCTGATAAATGTTGTTAAAAATACGTTGTTAAGCAGAATTATGTGTTACCATGACAATATGGATATCATTGATGCATTCCCATGTTTTGTTAGATGTGTTACATAGACATTTTTTGTGTGTTTTATTTGATCGGTATGTGTTCATATTAACGCATATTATTTCATTGTATTAGATTGTAAATGATGCTAAATTGTATTTTGTATTTTAATTTCGAAATCTTATAATAATGGGAATCTTATTCAAAAATTTCCAAATTTTCAATCAATAATTACAAAAGGTAACCGACAATAGTTTCTCTAAATAAACTTGATTCATTGTGTTTTAAAATTTCCAAAATTAGTTTCCAATCATTCCGAAACATCATCATAATCTACTTTATAAATTAGATTGTCACACCCCTAGAAATACCCCAAGCGGAAACCCCTGTGAGGCGTGTGACGTACCAGGATCTAGCCACCATTCATATTAAACTCATACAAGATTTTAATTAGAAACTTTCATTCATTAAAAGAAAGTGTTACGCTACATAAAGTATACCTCAACGTGTTCAGCGGAAGTATAAATCATTAGTTAAGTATTTCGTAAACCCAATGTATGACATTTATTAAACTCGTCTTGTGTTTCCATGTATCACGACCCATGACCACTCCAGCCTCCCAGACAGCAAGTTCCACATCCACACATATCTATAACCTGCGAGCATGCAAACAAGTGTATCAGACAACGCTGGTGAGTTCACAGTTTTATGAAAACGTTTGGTTACCAAGTGTTTAATCCAGTTTAATAACAATTTCGAAAGTAATGTTGATAATAACTCGAGTACCGTACAAGATGGCTCCAGATTGTTTTGCACGTCCCCAATGCCCCCTATCTAAGCATTGGTCATGATTAAGGTCATTAGTTCACGTCCGTCCTCTTAGGTACAATGTGAGGTTGCCAAGCCTAATAGCGCTATCAACTAATACCCCGTTACCTCTCAGGTAACTATTCGGTAGAAGATGGGACTTAAGGTGATAGGAAATGAGTATATTATCCAACATCCCAGTTTTACCCAGAAAAGACCTATTCCTCTCAGGAATACCCATTGATTGTCCCACCCACCAGGATGCATGCTCAAGAGAAGTGAACTCACCTTAGCCTGCTCGGTATGTTATGTTACGTTACAATACCCGTTCCAAGTTGGTCAACCAAACCCTACCGAGGTTACCAAAGATGATCAGTTTCATAAACACATATCCAAATCACGTATTTAGCAATTCACATGTAACACCATTGTCACGTAACACATAGCAAACGCTTAGATTTCATACATGTTCATAACACAAGTTCACGTTGCAAACATTAGTTACCAATAAGATTAATTTCATAATCAGTTAAATCACGTACTTTTCACAGATTGCATTCACCGCAAAGATCATCGTATAACATATAGCAAGTACCCATATCTCATACAAGTCCTCGTCTCACGTGCATGTCTCATAACAACCCTTAACAGGTGAGTTTGCTACACACACAAGTCAAATCAGATTCCTCATTCCTAATCAACATTATTAACATGCAACAAATAGAATTTTATAAACACAAATATCCATCATCATATACATCATAAACTGTTGAACAGTTCTGTCCATTTGCTCTTCTGCAGCATCTCCACGAAGGACGAGTCCTTCGTGGGATGCCTCCGTGGCGAATAACCCTAATGGCGAAGAACTATTCTTCGTCGAGATTGAGTGTGACGAAGAACCCTAGTGGTTCGTCAAGAACCAGTCAACGAAGAACCAGGTTCTTCGTCTAACTACGTTCTCTCACACCCTGACTTTTGCGGAAGCGTATGATGTGTGACTTGTTTAATACCATTGCATTCAATCATAATAAACAACTATATGATCAAAACAATGTTCATCCATTCATTAAGTTTAAAGAATTACAAACACCATTTATTTAAGTTCCAAACAGCACAACCTTCGACTAAGTTACAGATCAACAAAAGTGGATGACATCTAAACTTGGAATTTACTTCTAGAAACTACACCAGTGCTCAAGATCCAACTTGTTACCTGAAATACATGTAATTTTGGAAAACATCAACAAAAGTTGAGTGAGTTCATGCGTTTTGTATGAGTGTTGACAAACTTGTAAACTTTTGAGAGACTCCTTTGAAAACAGGTATGAAAAGCATTTATGAATAGATCAAATTAATGTTTTACAAGGAAATTAAAGCATGTGAAGACATAGGGAGCACTCAAATGAGTAGGCTTATACCCTCGTCGATTTCCTCGACTGTGTCAAATTTTCCCCTTCGAGTGAGTCAATTTACCTTGACTATGTCAACTTACCTTGATAGTGTCAATTTACCCTTGACCGTTGTCGATTTACCTCGACTGGGACACCGAAGCACTCAAGTGGTCACATAAGGACCATGAGTGGGGCTCGACCGTACCCGTTAGATCTAACCTTCGTCCCTAATTAAGAGTTAATGGCATTTCAAATTTAATCTATGCTCACATGATCTAATAGTTAATTTCATAGTCAATTCATACCGTTTAAACATTCGTAACATGTATTCCACCCCCGAGAGTTATAAAACTGAAAATATTTAAGAGAAAAGGGGGACATGAACTCACTGGGTGGTCTTGTTTTGCGTACGCAGACAAACCCAGTCCCGTTGTTATAACTAGGACATTCCCGTCCCTAATCTTGAAAATAATGCATGTTTCGAAAATACGCGTTTGTTTTGTAAAACCGGTATATTTAGTATAAATCGTTCGTAAACCATTTGAGTTCCTTGAAATCCATTCGTAACATGGTTTAGAAGTGAGTTTTCATTTATCAAAAAAATTGTTTACTTTTGCAAAACTTGCATGTCTTTCCACCCCCGAAAACATTTATAAAAATATAAAACCGTAAAAAGTGGGGGTTATTGATGTGTGCAAAATGCAACATATAAATTACATCAAATGAGGTATAAAACTAACCCTTTTTAGTACTAATGTTGGAAAAAGTGTGCTTTTGTCTTCCTTTTGTATTTTCAGGGTTAAATGAGCTTAAATGAACAAAAGAAGCAAAAATGCAGCCAAATCTAACAATAATACAAGAAAAGGAATAAACGTGGCATGCCCGACCCCTCGACGGCATCTTCCCAAGCAAAAACAAGACATCAGAAGGCTGAACACGCCCCGTGCTCAATGAACACGGGGGCGTGCCCAAGTGTCTGCAGAAAAGACAAAGCTGTAGAAGCTTCTATTTCCTAACACGGGGGCGTGGCCAGCGGACACGGGGCCGTGGTCAACGCTAAGATTCACAGAATCTAGGAAAATATTGATAGTACAGATACGCTTCTGCACACGGGGTCGTGCCCAGCGGACACGGGGGCGTGGTCAACTAATGCAGACAAACTGCAATTAATGAAGAAGAGAAGATGGGTGGACACGGGGCCATGCCCAATGGACACGGGGCCGTGTCCGGGCTTCTGTGCAGGCTATAAATAGGGGTGTTTGGCTCACTTGCAAATCATCCCTTGGCAAACCACCTATCTCACACTTCACCCACCCACCACCACCATCACAACCCACATCCACCACCATCATCCATCATCCATCATAGAGTGTGTGAGTAGTCTCGGGATCCAAGATTGATCGTAAGAGTTCTTGAAAATCAAAGGCCATGTTTGCCTAAGTCTCTTACATCACTTGGTGAAGACAAGCATTTAGTGTAATACTTTTTATTTTTTATCTTTTCACACTTTTTATTTGGTTATGTATTAATGACTTTAATAACTAGTTTCTTATGTTGAAGGTGAAACTTCCTTATCATTTGTCCGTGGTGTCTTGGCATTATTTTACTGTCTATATAAAATAAAATATTTACACCATTCATATCTCCACGGTCTATATGGAGATATGTTGGCTACATGGTCGGGGGTTAAGGGAATGGTTTGGTAAACGTCTTGCCTTGTTCAGTGTATAGATCCTGCAAGAACCTGGGTCAAGTTTAGTAGGACCTCCTTCTATACCCACTGGTATTGGATGGCGGGGGTCCGAACTCCTTGATCCCCTCATATGTAAACTACTATTAAAACATTAACCCGGCTATTTAGGATTGTATCCCTGCTGACTCAAACTACTTAGCCGAGAGTAACGTCACTTTCAAAAGAGGGGCCTACCACATTATGCATTAATAACTTAATTAATTATCTTTCAATAATCCGACCCTTTAGGATTGTATCCTTGCTGACTCAAACTACTGGGTTGAGGGTAACGTCACCTTCAAAAGAGGGGCCTGCTACTATAACTAACATAATCTCTTAAAAAGTGCAAAAGTGCGGAAATAATCAAAGATTACACTAAAGGCGAGTCGAATCTAAGTGATTCATCTTGTCTATCTATTTTATTTTTAGTTTTATTTTCATCATTTTTAGTTAGTTTTATTTTCTTGTTTAAAAACCTGTTTCTAAAATTTTGATTTGATTAGACGTTGAGGATAAACCGGTACTAAAAGCTCTTGTGTCCTTGGACGACCTCGGTATCTTACCAACGCTATACTACGCTCATGATGGGTGCACTTGCCCATATGTGTGTTTATTGTTTGTAAAATATCGTGTTTTATAAATTTAAAACTTGACTAAATTGTAAAAAGGGCTAAAAATATACATAAAATTATACCACGCACTACGCACATCAGTTATGAACTCACGGTTTTGCGTTCTTCAATCTGACGTAACTCAAGCTGCTACTAGTGTGCACGACTACCTACCACGTACTACGGTCTATTAGACGAGCGGGTCGTGCCTTGACTTTGTCTTAATTAGTGTCTTTGAGTTACGTTTCTTTGTGTCTTCAATATTATTCCAAGTTATATAATTATTTGTTAAAATAATAAATATTTTAACTTAAATTATATTCATTAAATTTTTGGAATAATAGTTAAAATAATATATTTTAACTTGTTACTTTCCAAGTACTTATACATGTATATCCTTCCCAAGGATGGGTGTATTTGTATTCGTATTCTCATACTTGTATATTCTTGCCATGTATTGGGGTCGTATTCTGGAGTGTATTTATACATACGAGAATACGTATTTTCTTGTAATTGTTAAGTATTCATATACTTAATTTTGTATTAATTTTTCCGGAATAATATCTCTAGTAAAAATGCATTAATATATATTTCCAAAATATATATTTTTAAGAAATATTACTTAGAAAAATTATTCATAATTTTTCCCTTGGCAAAAATATTTGTAAATCTCAAAAATAATATATTTCCAAGTCTAACTTAGAAAATATATATAAATCCATTTTTCTTCCAAAAACAATATATTTCAAGTTTGCATAAGAAAATACATTTTCTCCCAAAAATAATGTATTTCATGTTTGTTTGAGAAAAGATATATTTCTTTCAAAAATAATACATCTTCTAATAATTCAAAGAAAATATATATTTTTACTTACCAAAAATAATATATTTTCTCCTTGTAAAAAATATGATATAATCTTGTAATAATTGTAAAAATCATATTTTTGTTTCCTTGGTGTCCAAAATATTATTTACCAAAAATATACTTGTGAATAAGTTTTCCGGAATATTTTTGTGAGTTATATTCATTTGTTTGGTTTCACCAATATTTTGTGTATTCTTTGTATATTTATTCCTTGGAATTTTGGTAATATTTTGGATTGTAATTTTTGGTATTTTGATGAGTTATATTATTTCAAGTCCTAAAATAATATAACTAATACACATAATATACAAATAATCACACACATGGTGACTTCTAAATATATATTTCCCGAAATACATATTTAGTCACTTTTAATTATAAAAACCAACCTCCAATATTTATAATTTTTGAACAAAAATCTATGGAAAACCTTATGTGAAAATCCACGGTTTGAAATATTCTTGTAAATATTTGTTTAGAAATATTTTTCTAAGTGTTAAATTTTTAAAATTTTTTTGCCATAGTTTCCCTGAAAAATGGAGATTTCCATGCTTTCAAAGCATATCATTTTCTTTTGTAAGTCAACACAATCATTCAACAATCAACAATAAACAATCTACACTTGCCAATTTTGCCAAAAACAAGCATAAACTACCACTTCATGAACTTGAAAATTTATAAAAATTTGTAGTAACTTACTAGGGTGTTTAGTAAGTCTTGTTACCCTTTAAAGTGTGGTTGATTCTTTAAAAACATCATTTTTATAGAAGTTAGTTCTTCACAACTTATAATCGCATTTTTTAGTAATGTTTCTTCATGGATTTTTCTTGTCACATATGTGCTTCTACACTTTATTAACCACAAAAAAATGAGGGTTATTTATTTAAGAACCAAGATTAAGTAAAACTTGTATTTTTAACTTGGTTTCTTGAAAAATCATTCTTGAAATCTTAGATTTACAAGACTTACAACTCACTTTAATCATTATTTTACAAGAAAACAATATATTCTTTCAAGTTCATGATTTATGTAAGGATGATCCATGGATCTTTAACACTTTCATCCTCTCATCTTGCTAGATTATGTTTTTAATCATGATCTAGCAAGATCATATGATGATCTACATCATTTACATAAGTAAACAATAATCAACAAGTATAACAACACATAAACATCAAGATTTCTTTAAGATTTAAGCTTATGTTCATGTTTCATTCTCTTGATTCTTAGTGTTCTTCAAGATTAACATCATGTATCTTCTTTTAACCACTTATATAAGATATATGTTGATGCACGGAATGTCTGTTGACTGCGTCTACAAAAAGTCTGAAGTTAAGAATGGTCAACAGAGGGTCAAAAGTGTCAAAATATGTATTTTATGAGCTGGTCCGCTTATGTGTCAATAGTCTGGTTCGCTCATAGGGTAGTGTCTGGTTCGCTCATAGGGTCTTAGTTCTGGTCCGCTTATTTGTCATGTCGTATAAGCGAACCAGCATGTCTATATATAGGGGAGTAGTTTGAGCGGATCTCATAGTTGTGTGTGTATGCTTGGAGCCAAACTCTGTCAAAATCTCATCAAGAAAGCAATAAAAAGATAGGAAATTAATAGAACAAGCTGTTGTAATCTTGCATATTCTGATTCCGCCTTTATATGTGAGAATGAGCTACTCGGATTGACGTTTTCGGGTCAAGGAACGGTCCAACAAGTGGTATCAGAGCATCAGGACGAGGAGCTCATACTACATCAGCTGATTCGGCTCTATTATCTCATTTCTACTCATCTTTCTCTTTTATTTTTTGGTTTAATCAAGTTTCATCGGACAAAATGAGTTGAAAGTCAAGTATTTTGAGCGATATTATCTGTTAAACAATCCGTATAAGTTTCGGTCCTTAAAGCATTGTAAAAATCAATCAATTTCATCTAAAACGTGATCGGTTATCGGACAGAAACTTTGAACTCAGATCTACGGCAAATTAGTGGTCGGAATTGAACGAAAATCATTTCATTGTGATCGGAATTAAGAGTAGTATAATCCTTGAAAGTATCAGAGTGTTATTCGGACTAAAATCGGTTAAAATTAGTGGTTCGTTTTTTCGGTCATCGCAAGTTTCTGGTCCGCTTATCCGGACATTACGTGGTCCGCTCGAACGATCATTCTCTGGATCGCTGTTACGTACATTAGCTGGTTCGCTCGAACGAACAGCTTGTGTGGTTCGCTTATCTGAACATCTGCTGGTTCGCCCGAACGAACATCAGCTGGTTCGCTCGAACGGACAACATCTGATTCGCTCATACGGACAAAGTCTGGTCCGCTCGAACAGACTTTCTGGTCCGCTCGAACAGACACTTTCTGGTTCGCTTATTTGAACCTGTTTGATTCGCTTATCTGTCTCGTGCACAGATTGGTTCGATTTTGTGGATTGATTTTCAAAAATCTCGAAAATTTTTCTAAGTGTTGATTGATTTTGCAGGTACGATCAAAATGGATGATATTTTCATGAATCCCTTCAGCGACATGTACGCATTCGCTGGAGATTCCGGAAACAACGATACTTCTTCAAGCAATGCAAACAAAAGTCCACCGAAAGAAAGAAAGAAGGAAGCTTGGGAGTCCGAAAGCGCATTTGGAACGTTTAACAAACCTCCTAAGCTGATGGCTATAGAAGATTATAGCAGGTGGGCAACAAAGTTCGAAGATTGGTTGATGGCATTTGCTTTTCCTTGCTGGAAGAGTATGAAGAGTGGTTATGCTCAAGGAAAGAAGAATGGTGAAGCATTAAGATCAGTTGAAGAGATTGACAGTTTTGTGGCCGAGCAAAAATGTGTGGCATTATTGTTTCAGTCGGTGCGTGAAGACATCATTTCACTGATAGATTACTCAAATTCTAAAGACTTATGGGAAAAACTCGAAAAGAAGTGTCTTGGAAGCAAAGAGATTGTAAAAAATAAAAAGAAACTTCTTAGGAAAGAGTTTGATATGTTTGGTTGTCTTAAAAATGAATCGGTGTATAAAATGATTGAAAGGTTCGGTCATCTGAAGCTGGAATTAGCAAGACATGATATCATATATTCTGATGATGAGCAAGTAGACAAGTTGTTCGATTCGTTGCCAGACGAGATGGAGTGGAGATATTATGCTCTCATGCTTAAGAACACTATTTCTTCTGAATTGTTGAAACCAGATTTGGTGATTGAGAAACTTGAAAGTCATGAACTGGAGTTGAAAAAGACGTACAAAGTTAATCATTCATCTTATTAACAGAATCTGGATCTATACTATCCAAAAAGCATGATGCCAAAAGCAACTTCTCCAAAAACAGCTTTTTCTGCTGAAAATGTGTCGACAGCCAGCAAAGAAAGTCAAAGTGATCAAAGCAGTGGAAGTCACAGTGGTTTTCACAGTGGATCTTCATCTTCTGGAAATGCTGATGCAAAGAATCGTTTTCAATGCAACATCGCAATAGACTTGAAGAATGCTCAGAACTTTGATGAGGAATCGGCCAAGCAGCAGATGATCTTTCTAGCATCAGTGTTGGAATCTTATGAAGGATTGGTAGCTGGGAAGATTGGCAATACAAATCTGACGAAAGAAGATTACGATCAGATTGATCCGGAGGAAATGGAACTGATCGATATTCGTTGGGCTATGGCAAGTGCTGTTCGTCGTGCACAAAGATTCATGGAAATTACTGGCAGAAAAACAATTGGTGGTGCTTCTACTAAGCTGGGGTTCGATAAATCCAAAGTGACATGCTTCAAGTGTAAGCAGAAGGGTCACTTCAAACGAGAATGCCGAAACGCTTATGCTGATGAGTCGGAGAACCCTTTCAGAGATGATTACTACAAGAAGGCGATTTACCATCAGAATAAATCCGAGCCGCCTAGATTGAAGCAGGTTGAAGACAACAGAGAGAAATCTAGAGCTCTTGCTGTGATTTATGATGATGAGGGGTATGATTGGAGTAAGGAAGTTCTACCGGAAGAAGATGCGGTGGGTTACGCATTCATGGCAAGCAATGATGAACCCATAAAATGGAAAGATGATCGTACTGAAGAACAGAAGTATCAATACCGGAAGATGATTGCTGAAAACAAGATTATCAGACTTTCTGGTGTCTTTCTGGAAGCTAGAAGAGCAAACAGATGGGATCCAGATAGAGAGTGCTATCTTGATAGATATGGCAACATTGCGATTGATGACAAAACGCTAGATATTGAAGCCATCATCAAGGAGTACAAAGAAGATGATGAGTATTGGCAAAACAAATGGTGGGGAACTCCAACTTCGAAAATGATTGAAGAAGAAAAAGAGAAAGAGAGAAAGGAGAAAGAGGAGAAAGAGAAGAAAGAAAAGCAGGTTGATACAGGCATAATTGATACTACGCAAGAGTTGACAGCTGAGAACCTGGGAGTGATGGCTGACAAAGTGCTAGCTGCAAAAGCACTTGAGGTAGATCCTAATTCTGTTACTGAGTCAAAGGGATCGGTCAGTCAAAGTGTGTCAACAAATGCGTCAGGTAACAAAATTGACGGGAATGCTGACTGCAAAAATTGCACCAAACAATGCAATTTTTGTAGCACTGTCACGTATCTTAACAATGAGAAAATTCAGAATCTGACAACAAAAGTTAGAAAGGTTGAAGATCAGATTCTCGATCGTGACAAAACTGTAAGAGCTTCAACTGAACGGATCAAAGAATTAACGACTCAAATTGAAAATGATAAAACTGAACGTGAGAAAATAAAATCTGAAAATGAAAAGTTAATTCTTGAAAACCGTCAGATTTCTGAAAAGTTTGAGAAATTGAAAAACATTGTCAAAGATAGTGATGATCGAAATGGCAAAACATTTAAAGAAAATGAACATCTAAGAGCTGTTTTGAGGTTAAAAGAAGAATCGATTAATGAACAACTGGATCAAATTGCTAAACTGAAACTTAAAGTTCAAGAAGCTGAAATTGAGAATGAACGAATCCAGTTGAAGCTTAACAGCTATAAATCAGCAAGCTTTGTTTTGCAGCATATTGTTCCTAAACCTATAGGGAAAAACAAAGATGGCGAGGATATGTTTTCTGATGGAACGGGTGTAGGTTTTCACAAAGTTCCACCGCCAATTTTAGACAACTACACGAAAAAACAGTCTAGTTTGGTGGAAATTGAGGAAGAAAGTGAAGTTAAACTTCCTGAAAACATTGATGTCACGTTCACATCTTCCAATGACGAGGGTGTCCAAAGTGATGTGGTGAAAAGTGTGGTAGACAAAGTGCTTAAACCGGATTGTGACACTTCTGAGGAGGATGGGTGTTTCTTGGATAAATACATTCCGAAACAAAAGTCCAAAAACAACTTAAGTGATGAACCGGGTCTTGTGATGTACAAGATGGCTGGATCTGATAAGTTGTATTCGGATTCTGAGTTTCCCATTGAGAATGTTAATGTGAAAAAGTTGACAAATGTTTTCAAGTTAGTTGAAGTTGAGTTATCAGAAGTGAATAGTTTGAGTCAAACAAAAAGGCAAATGAATTTTGAGAAAGATAAAGCTTATTACAAAAAGCCTGTTGTTCCACCACGTTTTTATAATAACAATCGAAACAATTGGTCGGGTGGTTATCGAGGTGGTAAGAGTTATCAGAAAAGGAGTTTTCAAAACAGAAGGTTTGCTGAAAAGAAGGTGTTTGTAAATGGTTCAAGTTCACTTTCTGATGAGGAAAATGAAATTTTTTCAAAATCAAATAAAGAGTTCTTTGAGAAGAGAGCTTCGCAGGCTCAGTCTGGAGGCACGAGTCGAGTAGCTGATACTCGTACTTGTTTTAGATGTGAACAAGTTGGTCATATTGCACGAAAGTGTACATATGTGAAGCCTAGGACTGAAGCTGTGAAGGTTCAACAAAAGAAGGTTGATGTGAAGGGTAAAGCACCAATGTATGTTGAGAAGAAAGTGATAGAGAAGCAAAACGTTAAAAAGGACAACATCAAAGTGAAAAATGAATCCGTAAAGAAAGTGGTAACTAAAAATGACAAGTTTTATAAACGGGTTGCATTAACTGAACAAATTTGGAAACCAAAAACTGAAATGAAAATTTCAACTTCTGAAGTGAAAAAGGCTGAAGAATCAATTTCGGTTGATTATGATGCAAATTTTCCACCGTTGAAGGCTGAAAATTTCAAAATTCAAGTTGCTAGAGTCAAGGTTACACCTAAGGCTGATGAGGCCTGGGTGGACACCATGTTCGAATAAGCAGTTTGAATTGCCGGAGCTTCCTGGTTCGCGAAGCATGAATCGGCATCTTTCTTGAAGTTGTTTAAATCGTAGTTTGTTTTGTGCAGGATCTTCCACAACTGGTATCCAGATGGATTATGGATAGTGGTGCATCTCGACATATGACAGGAAAAACCGCGTTGCTGTATGATGTGAGAAACAATAATGGTGGTTATGTGGGATTTGCTGGTCATGAAGGTGGTAGAATTGTTGGTGAAGGAACGTTATCCAATGGGATTGTAACGTTTGAGAGAGTTAACTATATCACTGAGCTGGAGAACAATCTGCTTAGTATCTCGCAGATTTGTGACAATCAGTATACTACTCACTTCACTGATAAAGAATGTTTGATTTTGAAACCTGGTTTTGTTATTCCGGAAGAATGGATTATCATGAGGGCACCTAGAGTGAATGATTTATATGTGTTAGACATGTCTGTAGCAACTACAACTACTGGTCAAGCACATTGTTTCGTGTCTAGAGCAACTGAGAAAGAATCAAGATTGTGGCACCGAAAGATGGGGCATATTCATCTTAGAAAAATGAATCACTTGGTGCACAATGATTTGGTATTGGGAGTTAATATCAAAGGTTTTCATCTGGAAGGGGAGTGCATTAGCTGTGTCAAAGGCAAGCAGAAGAAAAAGTCACACCCTACAAAGCAAGTCAATTCAGTTTCGAGACCTCTGGAAAGACTTCACATGGATTTGTTTGGTCCGGTGAATGTTAAAAGTGTTACAGGAGATTACTATTGTTTGGTCGTTACTGATGATTATTCCAGATTTTCGTGGGTTTCTTTCTTGAAGACGAAAGATGAAACATTTGACAGTTTGATGGGGCTGTTCAGGAAGATTGAGAATTTGTATCAAAGGCGTATCAAGAGAATTAGAAGTGATAATGGTACTGAATTCAAGAACAGCAAGATGGAAGAATTTTGTGATGAAAGAGGTATTTTGCATGAGTTTAGTGCTCCGTACACTCCGCAGCAGAATGGAGTCGCAGAACGCAAAAACCGGACGCTAATCGAGACTGCTAGAACGATGCTCGCAGATTCAAAGTTACCGATTAATTTTTGGGCTGAAGCTGTTTCTGCCGCATGCTATACGCTCAACAGGGTTCTTACTGTCAAAAAGTTCAACAAAACATGCTTTGAGCTAATCAATAATCGCA
This sequence comes from Helianthus tuberosus, assembly GCA_030545235.1. Classification (NCBI taxonomy): domain Eukaryota; kingdom Viridiplantae; phylum Streptophyta; class Magnoliopsida; order Asterales; family Asteraceae; genus Helianthus; species Helianthus tuberosus. The sequence goes on from CM060448.1 coordinate 90,491,653, forward strand.
AACCGAATTTGAAGTATCTAGAACCGTTCGGGTCACCTTGTACGGTTATAGAACCTTTTGGGAAGTTTGGTCCGAAGTGCATTGAGGGAATATTTGTTGGTTATTCAAATCCATTGCGACGTGTCTTCGTTCCAAGTGAGAAGCGGATTATTGAAGCTGCAAATGTTGAATGTCAAAGTTATACTATGCCGCCGCAGAATCCTGGTGATTCATGGCGTTATCATTATGACAAACTTTGGGATTCGTTTGACATGAGAGGAGAATCAGAGGATGATGAAGATTTCTTTGATGAGTTGGATATTTTGCGTGAATATGAGTTGCAGTTAAGGTTCCCAGCTGAATATTCAAGAAGACCACAGGAAACTTCAAATGACGATGAAGCAGGTCCAAGTAATGCTGGTGAACATGATGATGTCCAACAGAATGAAGTTGCTCAGGATAATCAGTCGGCTCAGAATGATAATCTAGAAGCTGATAACATGCCAGTATTTGATCATGGTGATTCAGATTCAGATTCTGAGGGGGAGCAAATTCAGATTTCAAGTCAAACAAACCAAGTTGGTGAACAAGATGCAGAGCAGAATGTTACTAATCTGGAGGGAAATGAAGATGTTCCAAGCGAAGTGATGCCGCGAACTTTTTCATATCATCCAGAGGAGTTGATCATAGGAGAATTGCAGAAAGGCGTTCGCACTCGAAATCAGATTGATAAAGGGCTTACATGTTTTTATACAAAAGTTGCTCCTTTGCAAACTGAATTCTCATTAAGTTGTTTTATATCGCAGGTTGAACCAAGAACTTACAAAGAGGCGCTTACTGAAGACTCTTGGGTCAATGCAATGCAGGAGGAACTTAGTCAATTCGAGAAATTGGGAGTGTGGAAGTTAGTTGATTTACCGGATGGTCATAGGAAAATTAACACTAAGTGGGTGTTTAAGTGTAAGAGGGACGATAGAGGAGTTGTTGTAAGGAACAAAGCTCGACTCGTTGTTCAGGGATTTAGTCAACAGGAGGGAATTGATTTTACCGAAGTCTATGCTCCTGTAGCACGACTAGAGGCGATCAGAATTTTCTTAGCATTTGCGTCTTGGAAGAACTTCAAAGTTTATCAGTTGGATGTTAAATCAGCGTTTCTCTATGGGAAGGTTAAAGAGGAGGTTTATGTCGGTCAGCCGCCGGGCTTTACCGATCCAATCCACAAAAACAAGGTCTACTTATTGGACAAAGCGCTGTATGGTTTACATCAGGCCCCGAGAGCCTGGTACGAGACTTTGTCTCAACACCTACTCGCTAACCAGTTCATACGTGGAAAAGTGGATGCCACTCTCTTCACTAAAGTCGTTGATGGTCATCTTCTGATTGTTCAGATTTATGTGGACGATATAATCTTTGGGTCGACAAATGAAAATCTATGCAAAGATTTTGAATCAGTGATGAAGCAGAAGTTTGAAATGTCATCAATGGGGGAGATGAAATTCTTTCTGGGATTACAAGTTGAACAACTTCCTGAGGGAATTTTCATTCATCAGTCAAAGTACGTTCATGATATTCTAGAGAAATTTGGGATGTCAAGTTCTACTCCAGCTGCTACCCCACTTGCAACAAATCATGGGATTCACCCAGATCTCACCGGAGACAGGGCTGATGAAACTTTTTATAGATCCATGATAGGTTCTTTAATGTACCTAACTGCTTCACGTCCTGATATAATGTACCCAACGTGCCTCGCAGCAAGATTTCAGTCTAACCCAAGAGCATCACATATGATCATTGTGAAGAGGATATTGCGCTACCTGAAAGGAACTCCTTCATTGGGGTTGTGGTATCCTAGGAAAGGTGATTTTACGCTCGAAGGGTATTCCGATTCGGATTTCGGATGCTGCAAAGTCAATTCAAAGTCAACAACTGCAGGATGCCAGTTCTTTGGTCCTAGATTGGTTACCTGGCAGTGTAAGAAACAAACATCTGTGGCGTTATCTACATGTGAAGCGGAGTATGTTTCTGCTAGCAGTTGCTGCTCTCAGATCTTGTGGATACAGCAACAGATGCGCGACTACGGTTTGCAGTTTCTTAACACACCTCTTTTTGTTGATAATGAGGCCGCAATAAATATAACAAAGAATCCAGTACATCACGCTAAAACTAAACACATAGAAATTCGTCATCACTTTATTCGTGATTGCTTTGAGAAAAAGTTGATACGAATTGAGAAAATTCACACAGACGAACAGAAAGCTGATTTACATACCAAAGCTTTTGATAAAAATCGGTTTAAATATTTGTTAAAACTGAATGGTATGAAGCTTCTGTCGGTGTCGGATGGCGTAATTGGCGTTGATGAGAGTACTGTTGCGGATGAAGACGAGAAACAATCTGCAATGGTTTGTCGAATTTTTACTTGTTTTGGTATTTAGGGGGAGTAGATGTTTGTACATAGTTATTTTCAGAAAATACAAAAACAGTAAAAAATGCAAAAATACAAAAACATGATAAAATTTGAAAAAGAGCTTGTGTATATAGGGAAAATGATAGTACATCAGCTAGACGATTACAGTATGCTAAAGATTTGAAAAGTATAAAAGAGTTAAACAATCTTACTGATGATGTGTCGATAGGTTTTCACACATTTAGTAGATTTATTCGGGATATAAACCTAAATTCAAACTTGTGAATTCGTGGGGAACACTACTTGGATATATAGGTAACCCCTGAAATCTCGTTTGAAAGGTCTCTTAATCTGATATACTAGGTCTTTATACTCTATGATGTCTGGGGTATTATTCCGGGACTTCTGCTGAACGGTAGTTCTGACCTAGTCCTTGGCTAATACTTGCTGCAATGCTTGAAACACAGCATTAAACCCTCAGCATGCTGAAACAATAAAATTGATAAATGCTGCTGTTGTAAGCAAAAAGATCCTCTAAAGGGGACACACCAAAAAGTCGAAGCTGATATCTCTCTGCGTATACGGAAGTATCGATCTGAGATCCCTCGGCCCTCGCATACCTAAATTATATACAGATATCATTGTAGTATTCTCACCTGTAAGACTGATTATTGGGATTCTGGATACAGGAGTATATTCAAGAGGTGGGACACATGAATGATCTAAGTTCTTAATTCATCTAAATCGTATCCTGAGTAAATTGAAATTTGTGTGGGAATTTAAGATGGATCAGTATATCGACAATCGAGGTGAATTGTTTAAATCTGAGTATGTAATGTAGCTTAACGGTACTTGTAATTTGTCTGAAAAGCTGATATGATTCCCTGACACGCTCACCAAAAATATGTTTGTAAATAGTTTACTTTGTTTAATTTCTGCAATTTAAGTTTTCTGTATTTCATTTCTTAGTTTAGATCACTTTATAAAATCCAAAAAGATTTTATTTCTACTTTATTTTCCGACAAATCAAAGTGGAAAGTTGATTATTGGATTCCTAGATGTTTAAAGCAGACGCAGGAGATTCTGAGCTGAAGAATGAGGAGAGCTTACTTTGAAGAAGTTTGAATTGTTTGAAAAGTCAAAAACAAGTTCATTAACTTGATACTTGTTATTTTTCAGAAATTGTTTGAAATTGCTGTTTTTAAATCAGTCTGTTTCGTCAAATGATCAACCAAGGTCATTAAATTGGACTTGGTAGATTAATTGAGTAATCAGGGTCATTAACTTGGACCTGAATACTTGAGTGGATTGCTATAACTGTTTGATTTTGTGATTTAATGTTGAAAAGATAGTTTGTAATGTTTGTTGGTTGAGTAACAGGTTTGATCTTTATTATTCCCAACGGAAGCTATTTGTTAAAGCTTGAACCAGATATCTCAAGATCCCAGCATACTGAGAGGGGGAGTCTGTGAAAGGGGGAGTCTGGATCAACAGTTATTGGGAATGTGAAGATAGAGTGCTTATGATGAAAAGACAGAGTTGAAAAAAAGACTAAGACTGAAGACTACGGATCTGAAGATACTAAAAGACTACGTCAACATCCAAGGGGGAGTCTGTTGATGCACGGAATGTCTGTTGACTGCGTCTACAAAAAGTCTGAAGTTAAGAATGGTCAACAGAGGGTCAAAAGTGTCAAAATATGTATTTTATGAGCTGGTCCGCTTATGTGTCAATAGTCTGGTTCGCTCATAGGGTAGTGTCTGGTTCGCTCATAGGGTCTTAGTTCTGGTCCGCTTATTTGTCATGTCGTATAAGCGAACCAGCATGTCTATATATAGGGGAGTAGTTTGAGCGGATCTCATAGTTGTGTGTGTATGCTTGGAGCCAAACTCTGTCAAAATCTCATCAAGAAAGCAATAAAAAGATAGGAAATTAATAGAACAAGCTGTTGTAATCTTGCATATTCTGATTCCGCCTTTATATGTGAGAATGAGCTACTCGGATTGACGTTTTCGGGTCAAGGAACGGTCCAACAATATAAAATGAAGAGATTAGTGTTCTTACTACTAGCTCAAGGCTAGGGATGATCAAGAGAAGAAAAGAGGTGGATAAAAGCAAATAGAAAAGGTCCTTCCACTTTCAATGCTTCCAAGCTTCTTTACTATGCTTCTTGCACCTTAGGATCTCCTTAGAATGCATTGATTGGATTGAAAAATGGATGGCATTTATGGGGAAGCTTGGGCCGTGAGTTATGGGGGAAGGAGAGAAGTTGTTTTGTGGGTGGAAGATGATGAATGATAAGTATATTAATCTAGTGGTTTTTATAAATGGATCCACCAACATTTAATTATCTTTAGGTTAATATGTCTCTAAAGTTACCAACAAATCCATTAAACAATTTAAATAAAATCTTGGTGTGGGCCCCATGTCCCAACCGTAAATGGGGGGGGGGTGTTAGTTAGGTTCCAACCTTAGTTAGTTTATTTAGTTGGAAGGTAATGGTACTAGTTAGGTATTTTATGTATTTAATGTTTATGAGATGTGTTATGATGTTCGGTGACCATAACTAGCTTTGTAACACTAAAACAATGCTTCTAGTAAGAATTTGATGTTCCGGGTAGTGTCCGGTTGTTCGTTTCGTTACTGTTCGTTAAAGTGCTAAATTGTGCAATTTAGTGTGCTTTATGTTGTCTTTCATGACAGTTTCGATTCCCGACACTTAGGAAAGTATTTTGGACCATTATATCACAATTCTGCTTTATAATTAGATGTTAAAAGCTGAATTTGTTTATCAGCAGAATTTTGTAGTTTTAGTGTGTTTCTGGCACTTTCCGGTACCTATGTCATCACTAGGAAGACCGTTTTGTAATCCCTACTTTCCTACCCACTATACTAGTGTACACTTGGTCCTGGGGCTTATTTTGTGTCTTAACATCATGTCTGTCTAAGTACTGAACTCCCGTCAGTGCTTCTAGTTTGTCTAATAACTGTGCCAATTCTGTTATGTGCATTAATAGAACTATATCGTGTTGCATGTAGTAATGATAAAAGTCTTGCAACATGAAATTCCATTGTATGTATATAACAGAAATCAGAAATTCATTCGTCTTGTAAACTAAATCATGCATAGTCATTAAAGCACATATTACTGTTTAATTATTGTACGGAATGCATGGAAAAGTGCCAGTTGTCACACGTTCTTCGTGGGAGGGGGTCTTTCGTCACTGCATCTAAACAAATGGTTATGATTCCCTTATTTTCTACCGTAACAGTTGCTAACAAGTTTGACAGTTTTCTAATCAGATCAAACGACACCTTTAATCATGATCACGCACCCTAAATATGCACTTAACAGTTTCATCCAGATCTTTATCAAATCAAGCAACCTAAAGCTTTCCAATAATCAATCATCAAGTCACTCAACACATGATTATGATTAACCAACTAATCCAAGCATCATAGTTATTCAGCAAGCATTTATCATCACAAATAATCAAACCTTTAATTACAAATTTATCAATATCAACAGGTATTAATACTCGAAATATTCGCATGATCGTATCATAACAATCATCAACAACTGTCTAACTCCTTACCATCAAACAATACCTATTCATATACACTCTCCATGATGGTCCATTCGGACCAAAACAAACAGAAACACAATCTCACATAATCAAAAGGAACTCGGGTAACACAAGATATGTATACTAACCGAATTATAAGGTGTTGGAAAAATTGTTTGAGCCGAGAGTGAAGCTTCGTGTGAGGGAAGGGCTGCCGTCCAGTTGTGAGGAGATGGAGGGGATTAGGGTTTGCAAAAGTGAGTTTCATGGGATAATAAAAATCCTAAGCATGTATATGATCGAATAAGTGAGTCGGGCCCCTCTTGGGCTTCTGAAGAGATTTGGGCCGAGGGCCCTTTCCGGCGAAGGACACTCCTAGCGAAGAACCTTCTTCGTCAGGAAGTAATTGTGACGAAGAACCCTTCTTCGTCAACTTAGGTCCTTCGTGACTCAAGTGTGGTGTGCAGCCCAGAGTTAAGAAGCATGAACATGATATGTCTAAACATTAAACAATTCCCAAGTTTCATCTAACAATAACCAGACATAACATTACTTTAATCATTTATATATTGTGCACATGGTAAAACATAAAACAAATTGTGAAAACAGGGTTGTGAAACAAGTGATGCGTAAAGAAAGAACCTTGAGATCTTGGGTTGTCACATCATCCCCAACTTGAAAGAAATTTCATCCCGAAATTTGATAAGTAACCCAAAGCAGCAAGGTGTTAGATCAGGATGACTGTGGATCTTCCTCGGGTGCCACATCATCCCCAACTTGAAAGGGAATTTCGTCCTGAAATTCACCAGTCTCATCAGAATTTGGTTCCGCCTTTTTGAACAGTTGTGGATACTTGAGCTTCATCTGATCTTCGCGTTCCCACGTGAAATCCGGTCCACGTCTTGAGTTCCAATGAACTCTCACGATTGGAATTCGAATGTGCTTACGAACCTTAACATCTCGATCCATGATTTTAATAGGGTTCTCAACGCACTGGGACTCATCATCGATCTATGGTTCTTGCAAGGAGACCGCAAGTGTTTTGTCGGACAAACACTTCTTCGGTATTGAGACGTGAACAACAGCGTGAACGTTTCCCAGTTTGTGAGATAACTCGAGTTTGTAGGCCACCTTGGCGATTCTCTTCAGAATTTCGATTGGCCCAACGTATCATGAATTAAGTTTGCTGCGCTTCCCAAAGTGTACCACACCCTCCAAGGGTGAGGCTTCCAACATAACATGATTGCCTTCTGCGAATTCTAAGGGATTCCTATGCTTAACGGCTTTTCTAACAGTCATGCACTGCCGCCATACGATTTCTGATCTAAACAATCTTCTCAAGAGTTTCGAGTACAAGTCCTGGACCTCTGACTAGGTTGTCACCCATCTCAGCCCAACAAAGAGATCGGCATTGTCATTCATACAATGCCTCGAACGGAGCTGCCTGAATACTAGAATGGTAGCCGTTGCAGTGAAACTCTACTAAAGGTAAATGTCTCAATGTCACACCCCGATATTTCCACGTATTATCGGTGGGCCCGGTGGGGAGTATCGTGACGTAGTTGATATCATCATAGTCAAACAACACAATTTTAAATGCACAGCGGAAGCAAAAGATAGTTTTATTTCAACCGAATAAATTGTAATATTAAGTATCACAAAATAGTTGAAACAGATCCACAGGCGGATCAAATAAAAAGGAAACATAGTTCATCAGACTTAAATGCATCCAAGCTTGCGAGACTCTTAATGATGCTAAGGAGAGGCCAGCCTATTTCGAGTAGTACCTGCACTTAACCTTTTTGGGAAAATACGTCAGTTTACACTGATAAATACAATTAACTTACTCATTTTGAAAAGGTTTAGAAAATTGATTTAAATGCACGTAGGCACAAAACATTTTATAACTTGGGATAATTATTTATATATAAACTTGTAAGAGAATTACATGTTTGTTATACGTTCAGTAGCCCGGATTTACATCGAGTTAAAGATTAATAGACACACCACACGATATAGTCCCGCGATGGTTTATTCCCAAAACCAGCGGTTATACCTTATTATTTATATATGCACTGTCGGGTGTACGCCTACACCCCGTGCTTAGGTCGTGGCCATTTCATAAAATGATGCCAAGGATATCCGGGACATGGTCATTAACCCCCCAAAGGCTTTAAGCAAACAAAACAATTTAAATGGGACATTTCAATAAATTAATCTTCATACAACTAAAAATTCAATGCCCGATCAAGCGGTATTTTATATACCGTACCCCAAGCCCGTATAGGGAAAATAAGTTAAAAGTATTTACCTTTGCAGGTATTAATCACAAACAGCAAGTTCACGTAGCTTTTACCGGGTCTCCTATTCTGGAACAAAGGTTTTTAATAACCTATTAGATTCCTAACGGGTCCTTAATTAAGCCTAAACTTAGACCGGTTAGTTTTAAAAGAAGACACGGTTCAAACGCACGATTAAGCGAAGACCGGAATAGAATGTGTTTTATACCCAACAATTTTGGAGACTTGTGTAATATGGGTAAACTAAACATATTCTGGATTTTGAGACAAAAATGATAAATTTTGACCCGTTTCGGCTAATTTATGCAAACTAGTTACATAAACCGAACCGAACGCGAAAGGTGCGTAACGGGTAACCATAAGAGCCATATACAGGTTTCCTAAGTTAATATGCCTTAAATATGTTGTGATATTAGTAAGATATCTTCTATTATGCCCAAAACGAATTTAAACTCAAACTATGCCTCGTAGGGGCATTTTGGTCAATTTAAAGGTTATAAAAGAGTTTAAATAATAATCTGAGTTACAGGTCTGATATAATCAGTAAAATACTTAACTTAATAAGTTATATCAGTAGGTTATTACATATATGTGAAATTTATCATTTATAACTAAACTATGCACCGTAGGGGCATTTTGGTAATTTCACATAAGCCTAAAAGGTCAAAACTGGAAATCTGAGTTTAAAACTTTTGTTTATTGTTAAAATATAAAAATTTACTGAAAATATCAGTAGGCATCAAACCTTATATGTTTAAATTAGTTTTAATACATACTATGCGTTAAAAACGCTTAAAAAGGTGATTTTGAGCTATTTCCGGGTTTTTAAAGGAAAGCTGATATTTTTATTATTCCAGAAGGCTCAAAATATTTTATTTATCATATTAGATCAGTAGCAAAAGGTTTGGAATCAAAATGATTTGTAAAACTCATTTTATAGCCCAAAAGGGCAAAACCGGCAATTACCGAATCAAGCTTAGAACTCTATGTTATGCTTAGCCTAAAATTAAATAAAAATCTTCAAAAATCCCAAAATATTATTTTTTATCAGTAGGTAAAAAGTTTGGTATTAAAAATTGGGTTTAGATAGGCTATATGCTAATTATGTCGTTTTATTTATAAAAAGCTTTCTAATTACGCTAATGAGCATAACTCCTAATCTAGACCCCAAACTGATGTCAAATTTTAGGGACAAGTCTAATAATCAGTAACTAAGGTTTCTATTCTTTTACATTTTCAAAAATCACATTTTAAGGTCATATGGGCATATTAGTCAACATTTAGGCATTTAACGGAAACATGCATATGAATCGGATAACTAATGAACCAAGTTGTATAATCACAGAGGGTTATACTAACATGAAACCTGGTCCTAATAAGGCTCTAAGGCATTTCTAAAACATGCTACATTGGGTCAGAACTGAAAGTCAAAGCAAAAGTCAATTTATGCGACTTTTGGTTCTGAACCGAGCCTAAACTGAAAATTGTCGGGTTGAACATGTTTAGACATGTTCTTACATTAATTACCAAGTTATATTAATGATAAAATAGGTTGCAAGGCTCCTACATTGCTAATTATGCATTAATTTGAAAATAAGCTTTTTGTTGACTTTTTAAGATAAACTTTGACCCGACAATTGACCTACTAAGAGTGGGAATCAGAGAGTACCCTTTTATGGGTTTATTACCCACATAATTACACACTCATAGGTACTTTCAATTTGAAATTTGACTGGACAAATTATGATTAATTACGAAGTCAAACTCTAATTACGACAGTTTGACTTTAAGCTAATTAACTAAGCTAAACTGAATTAAAGAAAGTTAAGGACACTTACAAGGGTCCTAAGCACGCCTAGTGACTCATAGGAAAGGTGCTTGAGCTCCAAAATTTTCCAGAAGTGAAATTGTGAGAGTTTCAAGTGAGTGTGCGCAAGAGTTGCAACAAGTGGGTTCTTATATAGGTGATTTTGATCACTTAGGATCATGCCAAGGAAGTCTACAGGTGATATGAGATGCTTACAAGTGCCCCCTATGCATGAAATACCATTGGGGCAGCCCCTGGTATGTAAAACAAGCGTTTGAAGTCGGTTAACAGGCCTGAACTAGCACATGTGTGAATTTTCTGATGCTGTAGTGCTCAGGTGGCCTGCGTAAGGGTCCTACCTGATCTTACGCGGCCCGTGTGGCTTCCCAGAACCAGCCAAACAAGTTTCATAAATTGCAATTCAGCCCCTGGTCCTTTTAAACGTGGTTTTGAGTTTATTTCTTGCACTTTTGGCCCTCTAACTTGACTTTTAAGGGCTCCAAGACATCTAAAAACTTTGTTAAGTCCTTGGTTAACTTTATGATCACCCGAAAAGTCATAAATTTCAACGTTGACACTTTAACCCCTCGTATACGAATGTTGTCATAACTTTCTCATATTTTATCGAAACCTCGTGAAATTTTAATCACTTATTCTTGTGAGTATAATTAATCGTTATAAAGCTTCGGGTTTGCTAAAAGGCCACTCAGGGGTATACTTTAAACATGTTGACACATTTAACCCCTGTAGTTTGTAATTTCTCACTTTCTCTCACAATTAGCTTCGTATGATCCATGATTCATTCGTATAAGGGTATAAACACTGTGTAGGGTTATTGAAAGATATATTTATTCATTCTTGACACTTTGAACCCTTTTATTCACATACTTTCTCTGTTTGTCAACTTTAGTCCCTCTAAAGTAATCTTTTACACGTTTAAAGCTCATGACACGTGTTGATATATTATTGGTCATAAATTTATGAGGTGTTACATCCTCACCCCCTTAAAAGAAATCTCAACCTCGAGATTTACTGAAATAAATGAGGGTACTTTTCTTTCATTGTGGACTTTACCTCCCACGTATACTCGGGACCTCTACGGGCATCCTATTTGACCTTCACAATTGGCACTTGCTTCCTTCGAAGCTTCTTAACCTGTCGATCCTCGATCGATAAAGGTTTTTCAATAAACTTTAAGCTCTCATATATGTGCACATCCTTATGTGACATGACTAGTGACTCGTCAGCTAGGCATTTCTTTAGATTAAAGATGTGGAATACATTGTGAATACCACTGAGCTCTTCAGGTAAGTTTAACTTATAAGCCATTGTTCCTACACATTCGATGATCTCGAATGGTCCTATATAGCTTGGGCTTAGCTTACCTTTCTTACCAAAACGCATCACTCCCTTCCAGGGTGATACTTTAAGCAGAACCTTATCACCAACGTCGAACTTTAGAGGTTTACGCCTTAAGTCTGCGTAGCTTTTCTGCCTATCTCTGGCAGCTTTGAGACGATCTCTTATCTGCACAATCTTATCTGTCGTCTCCAGGACTATATCAGGTCCTGTTAGTTGGACATCTCCAACTTCTGTCCAACAAACGGGTGTTCTGCACTTCCTTCCATACAATGCTTCAAATGGTGCAGCTTGTATAAAAACTCGATTAATGGAAGATGTTCATCCCAACTTCCACCTAGGTCAATTACACAAGCTCTTCACATATCTTCCAATGTTTGAATTGTTCGCTCACTTTGACCATCCGTTTGAGGATGATAGTTGTGCTAAAGTTCAATCGAGTGCCTAGGGATTGCTTAAAACTTTTCCAGAAATGCGAGGTATACCTTGTATCCCTATCAGATATTATAGACACTGGCACTCCATGGAGAGATACAATCTCATCCACGTATAGCTGAGCTAACTTATCTGAGCTATGTGTTTCCTTAATAGGTAGGAAGTGAGCTGACTTAGTCAGTCTATCCACTATCACCCCCAAATAGTATCGTTTCCTTTCTTTGTCTTTGGCAACTTGGTGATAAAATCCATTGTCACCATCTCCCACTTCCAGGTGGGAAGTTCAGGCTGTTGTAGCAAACCTGACGGCTTTTGATGTTCATCTTTAACTTGAGCGCACGTCAAACATTTGGCTAATAAGTGGCTATAGACTTCTTCAAGCCTATCCACCAAAAATTTGCCTTTAAATCCTGGTACATCTTATCAGCTCCAGGATGAACGGAGTACTTAGAACTGTGGGCTTCCTGGAGGATCACATCCCTAAGTCCTCCATAAATCGGAACCCATATTCGTCCATTTAATCTCAGTATTCCGTCCTTGCCATAGGATAATTGTTCAGTAGTTACTCCTAGCTTCTCATCAGGATAGTTAGCTTCTAGGACAGCTTCCTTCTGCGCAGCTAACAACCTTTCATTCAAACTATTCTTTAATTCAATGCCCTTGGCATTGATTCTTATGGGCTTCACCCTTTCCTTTCTACTTAAGGCATTGGTAACCACATTTGCCTTGCCTCGATGGTAACGTATTTCACAGTCATAATCATTCAAAGTTTCCATCCATCGTCGCTGCCTCATGTTCAAATCCTTCTGATTGAACAGATGTTGGAGGCTCTTGTGATCAGAATAGATCACACATTTGGTACCATACAAATAATGTCTCCACAGTTTTAGTGCAAATACAACGGCACCCAACTCCAAGTCATGGGTGGTGTAATTCTTTTCATGCACTTTTAATTGTCGACAAGCATAGGCAATAACTTTGCCTTTCTACATAAGCACACACCCCATACCGGTGTGTGATGCATCACAATACACCACAAATTCATCAATTCCATCAGGCAACGTCAATACTGGAGCATTGCTCAACTTCTGCTTCAGAATATCGAAAGACTCTTGCTGCTTAGGCCCCCAGTCAAACTTGCTATTCTTTTGAGTTAGTAAAGTCAGGGGTGCTGCAATCCTTGAGAAGTTTTCTATAAATCGCCTGTGGTATCCTGCTAAACCTAGAAAGCTACGAATCTCTGTAGGCGTCTTTGGCTCTTGCCAATTCATAACAACTTCAACTTTAGCGGGATCTACTTGGATACCACGCTCACTAACCACATGTCCAAGGAATTGGACTTCGCGAAGCCAAAATTCGCACTTTGAAAACTTGGCGTAGAGCTTCTCCTGCTGAAGCAGTTCCAGAATGCATCGAAGATGCTTCTCATGGTCAGATCGACTCTTTGAATAAATTAGAATGTCATCAATGAATACGATAAAAAATTTGTCCAAGTATGGCTTGCAGACATGATTCATGAGATCCATGAATGCCGCTGGTGCATTAGTGAGCCCAAAAGGCATCACTAGGAACTCGTAATGACCATAACGAGTCCTAAATGCAGTTTTGTGCACATCTTCATCTCTAACCTTCAATTGATGGTAGCCTGACCTCAAATCGATCTTGGAGAAATAACTCGCCCCTTGAAGTTGATCGAACAGATCATCGATCCTGGGCAATGGATATCTATTCTTGATAGTGACTTTGTTAAGCTCGCGATAATCGATGCATAGTCGCATCGATCCATCCTTCTTCTTCACAAACAGGATTGGTGCTCCCCATGGAGATGAACTAGGACGAATGAAACCCTTCATCAACAAATCATCTAGTTGAGTCCTCAACTCTTTCATCTCTGTTGGTGCCAACCTGTAAGGTGCCCTTGCAACAGGTGCTGCTCCTGGAATTATGTCGATTCTGAATTCTACTTTCCTATCTGGTGGCAAACCAGGTAGTTCTTCAGGGAATACTTCGGGATATTCAGAAATGACAGGGATATCTTCAATCTTAGGCTTCGGCTCATCAATAGTCACCTGTGCCATGTAGATGACACAACCTTTCTTCTGTCACCTTGATGCCTTAAGCATAGACACTTGCTTAGGCAACCCATACTGAGTATCTCCCTGTATGGTAAGTGGCTCACCATATGGAGTCTTGATTACTACTTGCTTCTTGTCACACACGATCTGAGCTTGGTTATGAGATAACCAATCCATGCCTATTACTATATCGAAACCGACTAACTTCAAAGGAAGTAAGGACAAAGGAAAAGAGTGGTTCCTAATGAATATGAAACATCCATCTAACACGGTTGATGCGGTTTTTATGGTGCCATCGGCTAATTCAACCTCATATTTTATGCTTAGGGTTCTAACAGGTAGGTTTAACAACTTACAAAACTTATCATCAACAAATGACTTGTCTGCTCCCGAATCAAATAACACCCTTGCATAAACATCATTAATAAGGAAGGTACCTGTTATGACATTGTCATTCTGGATCGCTTCCTGTGCGTTCATTTGAAAGACCCTAGCAATGGTCTTTTTCCCATCCTCAGCCTTCTTAGCAAACTTTAGGCAGTTGGACTTGATATGCCCTTTTTCATTGCAATTATAACACGTAGCATCCTTGATTTTCTTACAATCTAAGGTCTTGTGCTCAGAGGATTTACAAATCCCGCAAACTCTTGGCTGTGACTTGGATTTCGATTCATATCTGCACCTCCCGAAATGGTGCTTCTTACAGACCTTACACTTGGGCTTATCACCCGACTGATGACCATCCTTCTTAGTTCCAGAACTCTTCTTGTGGTCATTGTTTCCCTTACGCTTCTTGTCAAAACGTCATGAGTTGTCATCCTCACGCTTCCTCTTCTCAGCGTCTGTGTTTCTCAGTGATCTCTGCCTGACCGCGTCCAAAGTAAGGGATAATGATATATCAGCTGCATACCAAAAAGTAGCTGGTCTAGAGGCCTTCACACTGGCCTTGATTTCTGGGGCTGAACCCCCAATGAAACAAGCTATCCTCTTGGGTTTCGGAGTTACCAGATATGGAACCAGTCTTGACATAGTGTTGAAGCTTGTAAGGTAGGCTTGACAATCTAGGTTTTTCATAACCAATGATAAGAAATCAGCTTCAATGTTTTCAACCTCATGCTGAGGACAATAATTCTCCTTAATCAACGTCACAAACTGTTCCCAT
Organism: Helianthus tuberosus; assembly: GCA_030545235.1. Lineage (NCBI taxonomy): Eukaryota > Viridiplantae > Streptophyta > Magnoliopsida > Asterales > Asteraceae > Helianthus > Helianthus tuberosus. The sequence continues at coordinate 90,506,743 of CM060448.1, forward strand.
GACAGATTGTACAATGGGATTTTCCCAGTGGCTTGGATCAAAGATCTCCACCAGGCTAGTGCCTCACCTTTGAATGACTGGGATACAAACTTTACTACATCCTTATTAGCGCATCCACTGATATCTACCACAGTGTCCATCTCGTCTAACCATGACATGCAATCAACTGCTCCCTTTTCCCCGGTGAAATCCTTGGGTTTGCAGGAGACAAAGTATTTATAGGTACAACCTTTAGCACGTGGTTCTTGATTTAACACAACTCTCTTAGATGGAACACTCCTCTGGTTCGATGAGTGATGAGAATCTCTTTTGTGAGCAATATGAGTTCTTGAGGGTGGCTTCGTATGTGGTACAGATTGGGTCCTTACATGGGTACCACTAGATTCATTGAATTGCCTATCCAAATCTCTTGTAACAGCATTGTCTATCAACGCCTGTAATTCTGCTCCTGCTACGTTGACTCTGGAGGTGTCATAATTATCTCTGGGGTGACTGTTGACCTCGTCTGACCCGGCCATGTAGCTTGATTGCTACATAAGATAATGATTTTAATTCATTCAGAGGTCTATAACAATTTTATCATTCTAGATGATTTATTAATCATGGTATTTAAGAACCATTTTGATTAATTTGTTAAACATATATATATTCAGGATATTATAAAAATCCTTAGTTAGAAGTAAAATATATTAATGGCAAAAAGGGCCTAGTCACGTGGACGGTTTTAAATTTTTATTCATGATCTTATAGGATCAAGGTATTGAGGTTTTAATTCCTAATTCATTACCTCTTCTTAACAGGGGGTCGAAGACCACGACTGTCTTTGGTCTTATATGACAATAAGTATAGCCCGTAGGCGTTATATCCCTAATGGATGTTTTAATTAATTAAAAGTTTTTGGGATAATCAGATATAAGGATGACTTAGGCGATTTTATCGAATCACTTTTGTCAAGAGCGTTAACATGTTTTCAGATGTTAACAAGGATTGGAACCTTTTGGATAGGTTTTACCATCTTGGTCATGTCGGCAACGACATATAGACTAGGTTTTACCTTTAAGATTCTTTTTAATATTTAACGCAGAACAAATCCTAAATTGAGGTGTTAATAAGGATCCGAATCTAATTATGGAACTACCATTTTGGCCCTGTCTTAAGATGACACATGGCTAGGTCTTGTCCTTTTTAGATTTTATCATTTTATTATAATGATATATCTTATATAAAGGAATGTTATTTTTCATTTATTTCACATATTATATTTATGTATATAATTTAGTAAAAATGAAAATTTAAATTAAATCATTCCACTGCAAAAATTTTAAACAAGTACAGATTTGCCTTAAACGGGATTTCTACTGAAATAACATGCCCGCGCAGGGGCTTAAACAGAAATAACATACCCACGCAGGGGTTAACAGAAAGACATGCCCACGCAGGGGTAGAATACAAAAAGACATGCCCACGCAGGGGCCTAATACAGAAACAAATGTCCACGCAGGGACATGATTACAACACTAAGAACAAACAAACAAATAAAGGATTCAACGATCCTTTTTGCTTTTCCCTTTAATTAAGTTTGCCAGACTCTTGAACATTCCTCGGTTTTGCCTACGGCTTCCCGCACTTCATGCCGTACCTCATTATTCCTTTGCCAAATCCCCTGATGCTGCGGTGGCGACATCACTGGCGGCTGCGGGGGCTGCTGATAATGCGGAGGTTGTGGAGGTGGAGGTTTTTGATACCCATAAGGTGGGTACCCATAGGGTGAATATCCTGCCTGATATGGGACTCCAAAGGGCCCCTCAGGATGGAGAGCGTTGTAATCCCATGCTGCCTGGTACGGGTCAACACTAGCATAGTTGTAGTTGGTGTGGGCCGGCTGCTCAAAGGGATTATATGCTGCCGCACCGGTGTATGTAAGTATAGGGTCGCCAAATCCCAATGGTGGTGGCGCGACAGGTGCAGATTTTACTTCCGAGACGGGGTTTGAAGGTCCACCCATCTGCGGATCTTCATGGAGTGGCGGGTAGCGGCTGCCACTTGAAGGTTGGGGGTGCTGATATGCACTCCTCCTCGCACGGACATCCGTGCGTTCGATCTTCTTCGCGTCGGTGGCTTCGGAGGCTGTTGCTGAGCTGGTGGTGGTGGCGGAGTGACCGCGACAAAACGAGAATCCTCGGAGGGATCCTGTTGTTGCTGCTGCTGCTGTGGTGAGTTGTGGTAACTGGGAGTAAATACCCAGTCGATCTGTCGAAACCTTTCTTCATAGCTGTCGGGACCATTATAAGGTGATCCCACGAAAGGTGACCCATCCGAAATTTCGATGGGGTGGTTAGGGGTTCTGGACGGTGGCTCTACGGGATCGGTGTCCTCGTCCATGTCCATCGCATAGTCGCCCGAGAAGTGGTCTTCAGGTCCTAGTGGGTTAAAACCAACTAGTTCTTCAATGTAGTTTGTCGGGTTGAACCGCCTTTGGAAGACAGGTGTCGGGTCATCGAATGAATAGTGAGGGCTGGATCTCTGGAGGGGGATAAAAGATGGCTGCGGGTTATGGGGCTCATTTTCAGAATGAGGCCCGTAGGAATGGTGATAGGATGGTGACGAACTTAGCGAGACGGATCGCCTCGCTGGCTCTATATACGTCCTCCAATGCTCCTGAGGACTCGTACTCATTGAGGCTGGTGGGGTTCGTCTGTGTGACGGCCCGGCCTCATGGCCGTGGCCTGTGATTGGTGCCTTTCCTCTTCCCATGTTGAACCTTGGTGGCATGATGAACCTGTCAACATAAACAAAGATAACAACAAGGAAATATGTATATAAAAGACCAAATAAAACAAATCGGGATTTGGCCTAAGTTCTTTGTCTAGACTCAAAAATTTAGGAATGTGCAACTGTGTAACTGAGATTAAACACCAAAAGGCTAGTGTTTAATTCACTCAGTGTTGGCTCTGATACCAACCTGTCACACCCCGATACTTCCACGTATTATCGGTGGGCCCGGTGGGGAGTATCGTGATGTAGTTGATATTATCATAGTCAAACAACACAATTTTAAATGCACAGTGGAAGCAAAAGATAGTTTTATTTCAACCGAATAAATTGTAATATTAAGTATCACAAAATAGTTTAAACAGATCCACAGGCGGACCAAATAGAAAGGAAACATAGTTCATCAGACTTAAATGCATCCAAGCTTGCAAGACTCTTAATGATGCTAAGGAGAGGCCAGCCTATTTCGAGTAGTACATGCACTTAACCTTTTTGGGAAAATACGTCAGTTTACACTGGTAAATACAATTAACTGACTCATTTTGAAAAGGTTTAGAAAATTGATTTAAATGCACGTAGGCACAAAACATTTTATAACTTGGGATAATTATTTATATATAAACTTGTAAAAGAATTACATGTTTGTTATACGTTCAGTAGCCCGGATTTACACCGGGTTAAAGATTAATAGACACACCACATGATATAGTCCCGCCGCGGTTTATTCCCGAAACCGGCGGTTATACCTTATTATTTATATATGCACTGTCGGGTGTACACCTACACCCCGTGCTTAGGTCATGACCATTTTGTAAAATGATGCCAAGGATATCCGGGACATGGTCATTAACCCCCCAAAGGCTTTAAGCAAACAAAACAATTTAAACGGGACATTTTAATAAATTAATCTTCATACAATTAAAAATTCAATGCCCGACCAAGCGGTATTTTATATACCGTACCCCAAGCCCGTATAGGGAAAATAAGTTAAAAGTATTTACCTTTGCAAGTATTAATCACAAACAGCAAGTTCACGTAGCTTTTACCGGGTCTCCTATTATGGAACAAAGATTTTTAATAACCTATTAGATTCCTAACGGGTCCTTAATTAAGCCTAAACTTAGACCGGTTAGTTTTAAAAGAAGACACGGTTCAAACGCACGATTAAACGAAGACCGGAATAGAATGTGTTTTAGACCCGACAAGTTTGGAGACTTGTGTAATATGGGTAAACTAAACATATTCTGGATTTTGAGACAAAAATGATAAGGTTTGACCCGTTTCGGCTAATTTATGCAAACTAGTTACATAAACCGAACGCGAAAGGTGCGTAACGGGTAACCATAAGAGCCATATACAGGTTTCCTAAGTTAATATGCCTTAAATATGTTGTGATATCAGTAAGATATCTTCTATTATGCCCAAAACGAATTTAAACTCAAACTATGCCCCGTAAGGGCATTTTGGTCAATTTAAAGGTTATAAAAGAGTTTAAATAATAATCTAAGTTACAGGTCTGATATAATCAGTAAAAATACTTAACTTAATAAGTTATATCAGTAGGGTCTTACATATATGTGAAATTTATCATTTATAACTAAACAATGCACCGTAGGGCCATTTTGGTAATTTCACATAAGCCTAAAAGGTTAAAACTGGAAATCTGAGTTTAAAACTTTTGCTTACTGTTAAAATATAAAAATTTACTAAAAATATCAGTAGGCATCAAACCTTATATGTTTAAAGTAGTTTTAATACATACTATGCGTTAAAAACGCTTAAAAAGGCGATTTTGAGCTATTTCCGAGTTTTTAAAGGAAAGCTGATATTTTTATTATTCTAGAAGGCTCAAAATATTTTATTTATCATACTAGATCAGTAGCAAAAGGTTTGGAATCAAAATGATTTGTAAAACTCATTTTATAGCCCAAAAGGGCAAAACCGACAATTACCGAATCAAGCTTAGAACTCTATGTTATGCTCAGCCTAAAATTAAATAAAAATCTTCAAAAATCCCAAAATATTATTTTATATCAGTAGGTAAAAAGTTTGGTATTAAAAATTGGGTTTAGATAGGCTATATGCTAATTATGTCGTTGTATTTATAAAAAGCTTTCTAATTACGCTAATGAGCATAACTCCTAATCTAGACCCCAAACTGATGTCAAATTTTAGGGACAAGTATAATAATCAGAAACTAAGGTTTCTATTCTTTTACATTTTCAAAAATCATATTTTAAGGTCATATGGGCATATTAGTCAACATTTAGGCATTTAACGGAAACATGCATATGAATCGGATAACTAATGAACCAAGTTGTATAATCACAGAGGGTTATACTAACATGAAACCTGGCCCTAATAAAGCTCTAAGGCATTTCTAAAACATGCTACATTGGGTCAGAACTGAAAGTCAAAGCAAAAGTCAATTTATGCGACTTTCGGTTCCGAACCAAGCCTAAACTGAAAATTGTCGGGTTGAACATGTTTAGACATGTTCTTACATTAATTACCAAGTTATATTAATGATAAAACAGGTTGCATGGCTCCTACATTGCTAATTATGCATTAATTTGAAAATAAGCTTTCTGTTGACTTTTAAGATAAACTTTGACCCGACAATTGACCTACTTAGAGTGGGAATCAGAGAGTACCCTTTTTAAGGGTTTATTACCCACATAATTACCCACTCATAGGTACTTTCAATTTGAAATTTGACTGGACAAATTATGATTAATTACGAAGTCAAACTCTAATTACGACAGTTTGACTTTAAGCTAATTAACTAAACTAAACTGAATTAAAGAAAGTTAAGGACACTTACAAGGGTCCTAAGCACGACTAGTGACTCCTAGGAAATGTGCTTGAGCTCTAAAATTCTCCAGAAGTGAAATTGTGAGAGTTTCAAGTGAGTGTGCCCAAGAGTTGCAACAAGTGGGTTCTTATATAGGTGATTTTGATCACTTAGGATCATGCCAAGGAAGTCTACAGGTGATATGAGATGCTTACAAGTGCCCCCTATGCATGAAATACCATTGGGGCAGCCCCTGGTATGTAAAACAAGCGTTTGAAGTCGGTTAACAGGTCTGAACTGGCACCTGTGCGAATTTTCTAATGTTGTAGTGCTCAAGCGGCCCACATTTACGCGGCCCGTGTGGCTTCCCAGAACCAGCCAAACAAGTTTCATAAATTGCAATTCAGCCCCTGGTCCTTTTAAACGTGGTTTTAAGTTTATTTCTTGCACTTTTGGCCCTCTAACTTGACTTTTAAGGGCTCCAAGACATATACAAACTTTGTTAAGTCCTTGGTTAACTTTATGATCACCCGAAAAGTCATAAATTTCAACGTTGACGCTTTTAAACCCTCGTATACGAATGTTGTCATAACTTTCTCATATTTTATCGAAACCTCGTGAAATTTTAATCACTTATTCTAGTGAGTATAATTAATCGTTACAAAGCTTCGGGTTTGCTAAAAGGCCACTCAGAGGTACACTTTAAACATGTTGACACATTTAACCCCTGTAGTTTGTAATTTCTCACTTTCTCTCACAATTACCTTGGTATGATCCATGATTCATTCGTTTAAGGGTATAAACATCGTGTAGGGTTATTGCAAGATATATTTATTCATTGTTGACACTTTGAACCCTTTTATTCACATACTTTCTCTGTTTGTCAAGTTTAGTCCCTCTAAAGTAATCTTTTACACGTTTAAAGCTCATGACACGTGTTGATATATTATTGGTCATAAATTTACGAGGTGTTACACTCAATTTTTACCAAAGTCGATCACCCATGCTCGGCGCATGTCTTCGAGTGTATGGATGGTCCGCTCACACTGACCATCTTTCTGAGAGTGTGATAAGCAGTGCTCATGTCTAGACGTGAGTCGAAATATTTGTGCATCGCTCACCACAAATTAGATGCAAAATGCGGATTATGATCAGAGATGATAGAGGTTGGCACCTCGTGCCTAGGTACCACTTCTTTCAAGTAAGAGTCCGCAGGTTGCGAAGACTTGTTAATTTCTTGATCGTGAGACAACTAGCGATCACCTAGGTGATATCGTTTCCGTTTCGAGTTTTAGGTAGTTCTTTGACAAAATCCATGGCAGTCTGTTCCCATTTCCATATGGGTGTTTCTGGTTGTTGACACAAACCAGAGGGTTTCTGATATTACACCTTGACTTTCGCACAAGTTAAACATCGTTCACATAAATTGTTATGTGAGCCTTCATGCCCAGTCACCAGTACAAGATTCTTAGATCCTAATACATTCTATCAAAGATCCAGACGAGTGGAATTTCGAGACTGGTGTGCTTCGCCCAACACAAGTTCCCCAGGTTGCCGTATAGTGGGACTCATATCCACCCTATAAGGTAGCGAATACCGTCTGACTTTTGCCAGAAGTTGTTTCCACATGCCCCGCATAGGTTCAGCTTGAAGATTCTCTTCCTTGAATGCTTCGGTTTGGGCATATCGAATTTGATCAGGCATGTTAGAGTCGATGGTGAGCTGCAAAGCTCGTGCACATTTAGGTTTCACAGTCGTAATTATTCAAGAGTTCCATTCAGCGATGCCGTCACATGATTAACTCTTTCTGATCAAGGATGTACTGAAGGCCCATGTGATAGGTCTAAACAGTGCATTTGGTACCGTATAAGGAACACCTCTAGATTCCAAATCCAAAGGCCATGGCTTCCATCCCAGGTTGTGAGTCGTGTAATTCTTCTTGTAAATCTGCAACTGTTGAGAAACGTAAGCTATCACTTTCTCGCGCTGCACCCGCACACAATCGAGACTCTGAATCGAGACTACATGGTACACTTACCAGATCACCTGTACCATCGGGTAGGGACAATATTCAGTGCATTACAGAGTTTAGTTTCGAAGGTGAAAATACATTCTCTTGTGCTGTCCTCCATGAATACACGGTACCCTGTTGTGTTAAAGCGATAAAAGTTGTACGATCTTTGAAAATCCCTTGATGAATCTGCGACGGTACTTAGCGAGACTAAGAAATTGCCGCACCTCTGACGGACCCTTCAGTGACTAATTTCTAACAGAACGTATCTTAGCGGGATCCACGTGTGTTCCCAATTCGTTGACTATGTGACCAAGAAAGCGTACTTCTCGAATCCAGAAGTCACCCTTAGAAAGACTTCGCGTGGAGTCGCTCCTCCCCCCAGGAGCTCTAAGATAAGTTACAAGTGCCGCTCATGGTGTTCCCTTCTCCTGAAAATGATTCAAAACATCTCAATAAACACGGTTGATTCATGTGATCCATAAGGCTTCTGGTGTGTTGAATAACTCGGAGGTCATGGAATAGAAAATCGTGATAGATGTACTGCGTTCGATATGCCGTTTTAGGAACATTCTTCCCTTGGACTTCCATCTGATGATAGTTCGTTCGTTAGTTAATCCTCGAATGGGAGCTTGACCCTCGCAACTGGTCACCAGATTGTCAATACATGGTCGAGGCGGACGGTTCTTGACGGTCACCTTGTTGAGTTCTCGATAATTACTACACATACGAAAAGGCCTATCTTCCTTATTCACGGATAGAACTGGGGCTCCCCAAAGCGAAAAAACTAGGACCGACAAAACTCCTGTCCAACAGTTCCTAAAGTTGATTAAACATTTCTTACAACACTCCTGGTGCAAGATGATAAGGGGTACGAGTAATCAGGGCTGCCCCTGGCATGAAGTCAAACTGAGATTCTATCTAACAGTTGTGGAAGTAAACCTGAAAGTTCTTCGGGTAGCACATGGGGAGTAATCATGAGTGGTTGGTGGATCCTTGATCCTGCATCAGTAACGACTGCTAACACAGTGTGGTAATTCCTCCGTAGACACTTCTGGGCTTTCATAGCTGAAATGACGCCAACCCTTGCACCACTCAGACGCCTTAGGACAAACAACGATTCTCCACCAGGAAGAGGGATACGCAGAATTTCCTCCTTACAGAGTGTATCAGCGCGATATCTGGATAACCAGTCCACGCTAACTACTGCATCGAAACTATCAAGGGTAACGAAAAGAAGGTCGATGTCGAACACTTGACCTACAAGGTCGAGTTTGCATCCCAACGAACATATGAGGCTTCAATTGGCTGGCCGTCGGCCGATTCTACCACAGGTTCGGTTTCAAGAAGTGTCGGTGTCCAACAAAACATGGGGAGAAAGGTTATTCACACAAACATACGTGTCACTATGATGTTATCATTCCTGGCGTCACTCACGCCAACCGTAAGGACTCCTCCACGAGCACCATTTCCAACATCGTTGTTATCGTTGAAGTCTCCTTCATTCCCATACTGAAGATTTTGAGTACGAATACTTTGTTGCCACCCTGGCCATTGCTTCTAATGTCGCTGCTTGGAAACAGTTCTCGGTGATCCTTTGCCAATAGGGTCCACCTTCTCGCTGTTCATGTAATCTTGTCACGTCCTAGGGTACTACCCATGTCACTGATAACTACACGTTCCATACTCCGGTCAATTGTCAGCGTTTATACCCCGATTGAATCATAAGTGTTGGATCCCAAAGGTCGCCGATTGGGGTTAGGGACCCGATTGAAATCAATCTGCTGGTGTTCGTTGTCAGAAATTAGAGTCGTCATATTACTAAGGTTGGTAAGGTATCACGTTCTACTTCTTGTCCATCGGTCTTGTGTGTTGTTTGTATAATGCACGGTAAGTTGTTAAAGAATTACAGAGGTCACCCTATTTCTGGATCTAAGGCATCAACTCATTGAGTGCAAGTAAAGGAGAAAAGTGAGGAAGTATAGACCAAACATTCGACGCTTCAACAACTAACTTAAGGACATTCGCACTAGCACCTAACATTCTTATATGGTTCGCTAGACATTCAGAGGAGTGTTCGGATAACACCGGATAGCATCGAGTTTTGTAAAGATTCAGAGGAGAGTGGAAGGATCACGTTCAAATAGGAGACAATCATCGCTATAACCCCTATGGATCGTTGTGTTTCACAATAGGTCGAATAATGGAATGGAACCCCTTTCACACTTGTTAAGCCTCACTGGGACTCACATGCACCCCACATTATTATTATTATATGTGCACCCACAATAATAACATGATTTGCATGCTCATCTCAGCTCCTCCTAACTCGTGTTAAATAGTTCGTCAGACTCGAGTAGTAAACAAAGAACATCACAAAACATGGGTCACGAATGTCTAAGGGAAACGCCACACTATCAATCACATACACATACAAGTAACACATGAATTTGTATTGTAGTGCTAAATGTGCTATCACGTTCAATATCACACATAAGTGTTCACTAGTTATGTAGTGCAGTTAGTAAACGAGAGACGAACCTTGCAATCTGGAGCTGAGTGTCATGGTCGTATTAAGTACTGTTCGGTTATAGTCTGGTTTTATTAAAACGTTTTAAAACCAAGTTCTCTATAACCAGTGGCTGTGTTACCAAACTGTCACACCCCCAGAAATACACCAAGCGGAAACCCCCACGAGGCGTGTGATGTACCAGGATCTAGCCACCATTCATATTGAACTCATACAAGATTTTAATTAGAAACTTTCATTCAATAAAACAAAGTGTTACGTTACATAAAGTATAACTCAACGTGTTCAGCGGAAGCATAAATCGTCAGTTACGTATTTCGTAAACCCAGTGTATGACATTTACTAAACTCGTCTCGTGTTTCCATGTATCACGACCCATGACCACTCCAGCCTCCCAAACAGCAAGTTCCACATCCACACATATCTATAACCTGCGAGCATGTAAATAAATGTATCAGACAACGCTGGTGAGTTCACAGTTTTATGAAAACATTTGGTTACCAAGTGTTTAATCCAGTTTAATAACAATTCCGAAAGTAATGTTGATAATAACCCGACTACCGTACAAGATGGTTCCAGATTGTTTTGCCCATCCCCAATGCCCCCTATCCAACATCCCAGTTTTACCTAGAAAAGACCTATTCCTCTCAGGAATACCCATTGATTGTCCCACCCACCGGGACGCATGCTCAAGAGAAGTGAACTCACCTTAGACTGCTCGGTATGTTATGTTACGTTACATTACCCGTTCCAAGTTGGTCAACCAAACCCTACCGAGGTTACCAAAGATGATCAGTTTCATAAACACATATCAAAATCACGTATTCAGCAATTCACATGTAACACCATTGTCACGTAACACATAGCAAACACTTAGATTTCATACACGTTCATAACACAAGTTCACGTTCCAAACATTAGTTACCAATAAGATCAATTTCATAATCAGTTAAATCACGTATTTTTCACAGATTCCATTCACCGCAAAGATCACCGTATAACACATAGCAAGTACCCATATCTCATACAAGTCCTCGTCTCACGTGCATGTCTCATAACAACCCTTAACAGGTGAGTTTGCTACTCACACAAGTCAAATCAGATTCCTCATTCCTAATCAACATTATTAACATGCAACAAATAGAATTTTATAAACACAAATATCCATCATCATATACATCATAAACTGTTTAACTGTTCTGTCCATTTGCTCTTCTGCAGCATCTCCATGAAGGACGAGTCCTTCGTGGGATGCCTCCGTGGTGAAGAACCCTAATGGCGAAGAACTATTCTTCGTCGAGATTGAGTGTGAAGAAGAACCCTAGTGGTTCGTCAAGAACAAGTCAACAAAGAACCAGGTTCTTCGTCGAACTACGTTCTTCGTGGGAGGGGGTCTTTCGTCGCTGCATCTCAACATATGGTTATGATTCCCTTATTTTCTGCCGTAATAGTTGCTAACAAGCTTGACATTTTTCTAAACAGATCAAACGACACCTTTAATCATGATCATGCATCCTAATTATGCACTTAACAGTTTCATCCAGATCTTTATCAAATCAAGCGACCTAAAGCTTCCCAATGATCAATCATCAAGTCACTCAACACATGATTATGATTAACCAACTAATCCAAGCATCATAGTTATTCAGCAAGCATTTATAATCACTAATCATCAAACCTTTAATTACAAATTTATCAATATCAACAGGTATTAATACTCGAAATATTCATATGATCGTATCATAACAATCATCAACAGTTATCTAACTCCTTACCATCAAACAATACCTATTCATAAACACTCTCCATGATGGTCCATTCGGACCATAAAAAACAGAAACACAATCACACATAATCAAAAGGAACTCGAGTAACACAAGATATGTATACTAACCGAATTATGAGGTGTTGGAGAAATTGTTTGAGCCGAGAGTGAAGCTTCGTGTGAGGGAAGGGCTGCCGTCGAGTTGTGAGGAGAGGGAGGGGATTAGGGTTTGCAACAAAGTGAGTTTCATGGGATAATAAAAACCCTAAGCATGTATATGATCGAATAAGTGAGTCGGGCCCCTCTTGGGCTTCTGAAGAGATTTGGGCCGAGAGCCCTTTCCGGCGAAGGACACTCCTGGCGAAGAACCTTCTTCGTCAGGAAGTAATTGTGACGAAGAACCCTTCTTCGTCGACTTGGGTCCTTCGTGACTCAAGTGTGGTGTGCAGCCCAGAGTTAAGAAGCATGAACATGATATTTCTAAACATTAAACAATTCCCAAGTTTCATCTAAGAATAACCAGACATAACAATACTTTAATCATTTATATATCATTCACATGGTAAAAGGTAAAACAAATTGTGAAAACAGGGTTGTGAAACAAGTGATGCGTAAAGAAAGAACCTTGAGATCTCGGGTTGTCACATAGATGCTATTCTTCAATGTTTTCACATCAGCAGTCTTACTCATTCTTCTGCTTTGGTACTCGAAATCTTAAGGTATGAAACATCACCCATTGTGAATTCTCTATATTCAGTCTTGTATATTACATTTCAAAATTCTTTTTAATGACAATTTCCATAAACAACCAGTGCAATAGAGAACAACCAGATTACTATGTTCCGGTCACTCAATGCTCATTCACGAACTACACCATCAAAGCGAAGATCATATCCTTGTGGCATAAAAAAGTGAATGGTGATGATAAGCAGATCTATTCAGTTGACATGTTGTTGATGGATGAGGAGGTAACATTTTTTAATGTTCTTAAGTCTTCTTTATAATTCGGTTTAACCATAGTTATGCATCTTGATGATCTAAAAGGCATTATATATTTTTTATTTCAGGGTTCATTCATTTAATGTACCTGTTTGCATAAACTTTTCAAACGGTTCCTTAAACATTTGGTTGTTGATGATTGTTTATTGTTTCACAAACCATCCCTAGCCCAAGATACAACAAAGATTAAGGTTACGGGAAAATATCAGAAGCTATCTTTGTATCCATTCACTTTTGTTCTGAAAACGGATAATTGGTCTGGGCCTCAGTACTTTTTTCGTTTCACTGATTTTAAATCTCTGTTGAGCAAAAAAGTTGAAGTTAATACTCCAATAGGTATGGACTATTTGTCAGATTTCTATAATTGATGTATTTCTTTGTCGAAAGAATGTTATAATTGTTAAATAAATGTTCTTTTTTCTTTATATTAATAGATTGTTGTATTCTATAGATTTTCTCAGTTATGTGGTTGTTTCTTATCCTATTGAAGATGCAAATAGGAAGGATGGCACTAAAACCAAACGAATGAGCATAACTCTCAAAGATCTCGAGTATTGAGTTTATATACATTATTATATATAGATATATCTTTATTAATCTATATGTTTGATATTAATTTTTCAAATATTATTTGTATAGAGATCAGAAGATTGGTCTTACATTATGGGAAAACTATGCAATTGAGATGTCAAAGTACATGAATTATAAGAATCGCCCCGCTCATGTTGTTATTCTTGTGCATTTTGGCACATTAAACATCTATCAAGTTATTTAATTTAAATAGATAAAATATTTTAACATACTATTCTTCAATCTGTTTGGATCTATATATTATTAAGTTAATATAGTTTCATCGTTTTTTTATATCATTTGATAAACATGTACATTATAAGCAGATAAAATTGGCCTTATGTTTGAAGCAAGTCGTGTCTTCATAAATTCTGATACTGATGAGATACCAGAATTCAAAGACAGGTACTTATTTTTAATTTTATAATTAAATGTAAATTATAAGTGTTTTTTTAATATCTACTACTCTTATAGGTATCTTGAGAAGGAGTTTTCTAAATCATCTTCGAGTAAACAGGCATGCTCTCAAGTGATATCCAATGTTGAAGATGAGTTTTTAATGCTGGTGAGTTTGTGTTGACTGCTTTCATTGCTTCAATTGATCAGGTACACTTTTCACAAAATTTATGTGTACATTAAATTATACTAGGCTATCACCCGGGAACATCACGAGCTAGGAAAATATAGTTTTCAATAATAAAAAGTACATAAACAACATTTCAATCTCAATAGTATCTTCTTTGCCTTCCCACAGTAATTTATTTGTTCGGTTTCATCAGTATCTTAACTGTGCCTCCACTTGTATTCATAGTTTTCGTGTAAAACTAATAACCTTTTAAATCTTAAATGAGATCTAAGTATAAAAATGTTTCGTAAACCCATACAAAATGTTATATTGTTTGTTTTTAAATTATATTATATTATGCTTTTACTTGAATTTTCAACTAATAAAATTCATAAACATATTATAAATAACGTGTTTTAGGAAATTATATGTATTTTGTTTTCTTTTTTCTTTTATTAAGAGTCATCGATTAATGTCAAACTTAGTACTCTGATCATTGTGATGAAATCCTTATACGACAAATGATAAGTTGATTAAGTTAATAGGAAAAAAAATATTGGTTAAAAACGATAAATTTATTTATATATATAAAAAAGCATATAAAGATCAAACAACCACATCAAACAAACTGAAATATTGAAAAAAAACCAATGTTTAAAACATAAAAATCATAAAAACTGCTTTGAATTCATAGAGATAGGAGCTAAGTCTCTTTCTTGCTAACTTTCTCCGAATCCTTGACGTTACTTGGAGTTGAAGAGTTGTAGACGTCAACCAGTTTACGCTTGTTGATTTTATTGATATTAGAACTGGTATTAGCATCATCATTCTTAACGCTTGGAATAGGACTTTTTCTTTGGATAAATTATTTATTGTTTCCCTGAGACAAATGTCAAAATTAAGTTACTAATAATAGAATTACATAAACTGTAAATATTAATGTATTAATATGAATCCTCTATTTTTATAAAAAATACCTCAGTAATCTTCATCTTTTCTTTGAGCTCATAATTAACTCATCATCAGTCATGTTTGTAACAACATACATTTCATAAAAGTTAGTCAAATTATAAGTTGTTATCTCAATTTTAAAAGCAAACATCTTTTCAATCAACTTGTTTAAATCCACAGGAAAGCTAACTTCTTCAACATCCTGTGAATCATAATATTTTATGATTCAATTAATATAACCAAAAATTTAAATGTAATGACAAAAATATATAGGTGAAGTAAAAATTATTTATACATACAGGTGTTGTGTTTTCTTGAAGTAATTGGTCGGCACACTTGAGAACAAGTTTTTCAATAATTTCATTAGCTAGAGGATGAAATAATATTATTGGAACATCATCACTAATGTCTTCCACTTGAACTTTATCTTGAATCTAGTTAAATTAAATAAAAAAATATATACAAATCGTTTATATTTTAATAAATATAATTATTAAAATAGATAAAAATAGGCTCATAATACATTGCAATTAGATATATAACCCTTTCATCACAATCATAATTGTTGCACAAATGAAACAAATGCTCCTCCATACCCACACAGTCTATAAGGTCTGTATCCGCCTCCATTAAACATTTAGGACACTCCATATAGTGCCAACTAAAATACTTATCTATAGCCTTAATAGTACCAACTATCACAACGAATTGAGGCTGTATAAATTTTAAAATAACAACATAATTAATTTCTATAAAATAATTTGGTACATATGTATTATATAGATTCGTAAAAACATTCATGATTTGCTAAAGGTCATATATGTTTCTTAAAGGAGTCTTTATGATAAATTCATCCCTTGACATCTACAAAATTTAATACAAAACTTTGTTATATATAAATCGAACAAAATACAAATTGGAAGAAATAAAATAATAGAATACTTGAAGATTAGAGTAAAAAAATATAAATTCACACCTACTCAACTTCACGCTCAAAGACAGACTTTCTCTTATGATCTGTGAATTTGGAACAACTTTTAAAATATATTTATAATAAGGTTTTAATTTAGGAAGTTGTTAGATTTAAATTGATATATTAGGAGATTAGGACAAAATGAATAAAATGAAAAACTTGATTATATTAAATATATTTTTGATTTTCAAAAGCTTTGACAATTTTTTTAACTGACATATTTTTAAACGAATAACTTATAAATACTAGAAAAATATAAGTTTTTCCTGATCAATATATAAGGGACAAGTTTATAATGAAAAAATGTATAAAATATTATATAAATTCATTAACATGTAAATATAAGAAAATGATATTAATTGAGTTATGTTAATGTGAATACAAATATATATCTTTAGACAATGTAAATAATACAAAAATTTAAGGTTGTATTATGATCATTGATAAGAAATTATATATTGATTTATATAAAAATAAATGACAAAGCAATATACGTATTTATTGTTTTCTATTGACAATGATTAATAAAAAGATATGTTATTTTAGTTATATGATATTGGTTGATTTTTTTTTAAATGTGAAAACAATGAAATTTAAAAAAATGACATGTGGATGTTAAAATTGATGACATTTTAGATCATTTGAAGATATAGATAAACTTGGTATGATTTACAAATTATATATTAGTAAAATATTGTACTAAAAATATATGATTTTTATAGAGTAATAAACATAGATATAATCCTACAAATATGGAATTGATTGTGTGATATTTTATATTTTGGAAACAATAAATAAAAAATCATACAAAAAAACGGAATTCATTGAGCCAAATCTAAAGTAATTATATTGTTATATTATTATAATAATAATTAAATTGTTTTTTTTTAATTATTTGCTTTTTCTCTATTTATTGTTTTATCACCCAGCCTATAGCATTAATTTAAAATTACATAATAATAATAATAATAGTAATTCAACAATAATTTCAGTAGATGAATGTGATACTTATATAGATTAGAATTTTACACTTTTGGTTAATATTTATGATAACTTACTGGAATACATAAAAAGATCGTACTTTTAGGCGATATCAAGATAGAGAAGGCATTTGATATCAATACCCATTCATATAGTTTAATGATAAATTATTTTGCAACTTCTTAGTTATGTGTTCTGCAACCTTTAGTTTATGATCATTTTGTATGGCTACCTATTTAGTTGAAAATTAATTTAGATTACTTAAATGTATGCATATATATTATAAAAATATATATGTTATTTAAAAAAAATTATGAACAACAAAATGGATAGAAAATAAATATAACAACTTGAAAATGAAAACAACCTCAACACCGTAACAATCAAAATCCATATCAATTAACACAAATTCTTAGTTTGAGTCATTGCTAAGTGGTTCTTCGAAAGGTGCAAGTATAAACTTTCCAGCACGTTCAAACCACTTAAAGATGCACCTTTCTCTGATTGAAAAAGCCTTCATCTTTTATCAACTCGTCCCAACCAATAACATAAAACCTAAAGTTAAAAATAATAGGCGAATAATAAGTATTGGCAGTATAAAGATATATAAAGGTTTTCTATAAAATTAAATAAACAAATAAATTAGAAAAGTTTATACCTTTTTGTAGGCTCATTTTTTATTGCTTGAATTTCCATAGCACATTTGTGACCGTCTATAACTTTAATAATAATTCTCAAAGATTCATCTAAACCAGCTAAGATCGTAATTTCTTCAAGAGTAATCTAATAAAATAAAAGATTTAATCAGTTATTCATTTGATTAATTAGTAAATAAAATATTATTTATACGAAGATTATTCAGTTGAACTCTTACCAATTTAGAAGAAACAATTGTTTCAAAGAAGGGTGTAATTGGTGAATTATCAAGTTGGGATTTCTTATACTGCTTGGTGATATTTCCATAAGTAACTAAGTCGGGTTTGGGAGATTTTAGAACATATTGACGTCCCGACTTATCAAATATGTTGATGTTAAATATCATGTTGCCTTGCATTTCAAAACAAATAATATCACCAAAGTCTAACCGAAGGTCAAAGAAAAATTTACTCCATCCATCTGTGTAGCAATAACTCGGACAAATTTTCGAAACGTTAACTTTCCATGTGTGATCTTTAGACACTTTTAGAATAGCAGTAGTATAAACATGAAGAGTACGGAAATATTTTATCCCAAAAGCCAAAGGTAGTAGCACCTGATGATATAAAATAAATTAATAAAAAATATCATTATACTACCTATCTTAGAAAAGGAAATTAAGTATTTTATCAATAAGACTTCTTTTTGATATACTTACAAGATGGGTAGAGAATGGTTGATCAATTGAGTTGCAAAAAGAAGGTTGTAAATACTGCTTAGAAGGGTTTTGGTGGTACTAAGATACGTTAAACTTATTGTTTCTGACATATTCAAATACCAAAAAACAAAGAACATCCAAATCCAAATCTTTAACAATATTTTGCCAACCATTCATGAAATAATATTGATCACCAATATAGTTGAGATCAACAGTCCATAAATTGCCATTACTTGCAACGACAACAACTTTAGAGTTGAACATATTATTCAACAATAACATCTTGTTCATGCTTGATCGAATTGCCTAAAAATAACAAATTAAGTAACTAAATTTAAAAATCATCCAATAAATGCCATAGGTATAAATAAATATAACAACTAATAATGAAAAAAAGTACGTATTTACCAAATGAGAAGACAGTGGATCCGATAGAAGTTGTATAAACTGATTACCATGAAGATAAGACATTATCTACAAAATATAAACAAACTAACTGTAAGTAGATGAAACTTAATAACAATATATTCATTCTTCTAGTTAGTTATCCTAAAACAATTGAATAAAAAACGTTAAAAACAACACTGAAACAATAAAATAGAAAATCTAAACATATTCAACATATTTAAATTTTACATCTCTACCACATATAATCGTAACATCCTATATGTTGATATTAAGATAATCACATATGATAAAATAGAATGAACCATAATGTTTGAAACTGATCAGATTTATACAATTCTAACACCATTGGAACAAATAATGTACTAACCTTGATATACTAAGGAAATAACAGGAAGTATGATGTTTGTAGCTTTGAGGTTTAATATATATAAGAGAAAGAACATATGAAAACAATATTTTAAGGAAATATTTAACAAAAAATAGTGTATCATATGTTTATTGTAAATATTAGCAGTTATGATAAATAAATAAATATAAGATATTTTACAAAAGAAAAAAAAAAACTCATTGTTCTATGATTAGCTGATGACTAATTTGGAAATTGTAATCGGGCCATGTATATGACGGTAATTAAGCCCAAATCGATTACCTTACATATTGGTTATAATTTTTGGAAACAATTTTCTCCTTAAATATTTGTTATAATCTATTACCATGGAGATTTGTAGTTATAGTCAACATCTATATATAAGTAAATGATTTACTTATTACTTTCAATTAAATTAATATATGGAAGATTACTAAACTAATTAAACAATTAAAGCAGGGGCATAATAATGCACAATAATATCAACCAATGAATCAAGTTTTATTAAACTAATTAGAATGAAAATTTAAATCAGAAACATATCATAGGTGTGTGAACACTTCTTTGTAAACAACATTGGTTGTTATATTTGTAGGTTTGCCATCCTTATCGAGAATTAACATCTTCACCCCTTCTCTTGATTTAACACTTGATAATGCTACATATAACTGGCCATATGTGAAAACTGGCTCTTTTAAAAACACTCCAACCTTAGACAAAGACTGGCCATGACTCTTGTTGACTGTCATAGCAAAACATGCAGCAACAGGAAACTGTCGTCTTTGAAAAGCAAAAGGTATTTTTTTGTCGGATGGAATCATGCTAATTCTTGGAATGAATGTTCTGGTTCCAACATTAGCACCTGATATAATTTCAGCTTCTATAACCCTCTTTCCCTGAAATGTAACTTGTAACCTTATACCATTACATAGACCATTTTGCTTATCAATGTTCCTAAGAAGCATAATTGGAAGTCCGACTTTTAAAACCAGACGGTGATTTGGTAAACTAGATATCTTTAAACCATTGAGGACATCAGGTGAATACAACTCTTGTTGGAAGGAATCGATACCTTGTTTCGTTTGACATATACTATCGGAGCTTAGGTACTCGGTTTGTTCACCAGGAAACAACTCTAACAATCGATCATTTATTTCATGTACCACCTCATTTTTTGGTGTCAGGATCGCCCTTTTTAGAAAAATAATCTCGATCCTTATATCTTTCTAGAACAGATGGATATACAAATTGAATCAAACTTTCAATGGGATCCAAAGAATCTGTGAATAAAAGATCAGAAGGTATTTCTACAGTTGCGAAACCATCATTGTCCCCTCCAACTTTACCCTCACCAATAATAAGAAGCCATTCAGCAAATTTCTTAGTCTCCTCCAATCTAGATGGTAAAGCACGTTAGAAAATCTCATGTTTTTTTGTCAAAGTAAGTAATTTACAGTGGGACCATATTAGGATGAACTCAACGAAGCGTTAACAATTTCTTGCCTACTTCCGTTTGGATTAACCGGAAGAATTTGTCTAAAATCACCACCAAACACGATTACTTTACCTCTAAACAAAACATCCGAATGACGATTGCTTTTATCGACCAAAACATCTTTAAATGTTCTGTCTAAATCTTCTAACGCATGTTTGTGTACCATGGGTGCTTCATCCCATATAATCAACCTAGTTTGCTTAAGCAAATAAGCTACATCACCATCAGGCTATGTGACACATAGAACCCTCATCTAATTTTATGGGGATGTGAAATCTAGAATAGGTCGTTCTACCTCTTGACATTAGTAATGAAGCAATACTACTAGAAGCAACATTTAGAACAATCTCCTCTCTAGACCTAACGGATAAGGCTAACGTCTTCCACAAAAAATGTCTTACCAGTTCCTCCATATCAGTAAACAAAAAATACACCTCCTTTGTCACCTTCAACTACTGTAATTATTTGATTATAAATAGAGAGTTGTTCCTCAGCCAATGAAGATTTTAGAGTAACTAACTCACTCTGTATCTGAGGAATATCAAAAGATAGTTCTTCATCAACCAAATGATTGTTTCCAACAGCAAAGGAATCATAATTAGGATAAGGAATGGTTGACCATCGTGTCAAAGACGAGCCATTTCGAATGAGGTACTTTTCAATCTCCACCAGTATTTGGTTCTTCAATCTCTCATCGGACATTACAAGTTCTATACAGAAAAAAGTAATTAAATATAAAAAATGTGAATAAAATGTATCTGAATAATGTTCTGTGTAATATATTAAAAACAAACCTTTGTTCTTTGTTGCTTTTCGTCTCCTGTATAAAATGTCATCACCCAAGTATTTCCATGTTTGTTTAAATACATATTCAAGTCTTGATAACGTGTTTGACAAAAGCGAAGTAACAAACAATGCATGAATATAACGACCATCTCCCGCAAAACTCGCTTCTTTAATAGCTTCAATGTATTCCATGACATCATCTAACAAACCCATACGTAACATGCATCCCTGAAGGTTGGAAACAACTATCCATCAACAGTTCTAATTTCTTTAAACGATATTGGTCCTTTGACTTTGTTTAAAAGAATTCTAAGAAAATATGGTTCACCCGAGCAGGGGAAACAGAATGAATGTGTTCGATCTGTAACAATTTTCTTTTACGTTGTGCCCAATCTCTATCTCTTAGTTTCCAATAGAATTTCGTAGGAAACTCAACATACGTAAGTTTCCGTGCATCTTCATTATTTCTGTTCATCTCCATCCACTTTGGAAAAATGGAAGAAGCCACTAATGGCTTTTCCAAAACATCTTCGATATCGTCTTTTGCGCCAAATACAACATTTTGTTGACCTTCAAGGTGAAAAGGAAGTCTCATGACTGGAGGAAACTTGAAGTGAACTTCATTTGCAAATCTTCTCCATGAAGCTTCACAGGCATAAACATACCTGCAATCGTAGTATGCTTTGATCTCATCATTTCCTGTTTGTTCGTTGTCCGTACCGTCTCCATTTGACACCACAAGTGAGGCTCTGTCTGCACCTTTATTAATGTACTTAAACAAATATTTGATAGAACCCAATTGATTGCACCATTCGACATTAATGTGTGCTTGGTATCTTTTCAAAAGAACCGGACTATAAGGAACAACACTTCTTTTGTCTAGTTAAACTTTGGACTTTATAATAGTGTTTCCATTATCTCTTCTTCTGTATACAGGGAAACCGTCAACATCGGTAGTTGTTTTAGGGTTGATTTTTTTTGGATAATTTTTTGAACATCAACTATCAACCATACAAGGACATTTGGGATTTTCATTTCCACATGGACCATGAATCATAAATTCGGATACAAGTGCATAAAGACTAGGATCTTCCATCTTATCTGGTATCTCAGCAGAAATGAATTTGTCTACATGATCAACAGACAAAAGTTTGGATTCCAGTTTCAAAAATATGCAAATGTGAGCATGAGACAATCCACGCTTTTGAAATTCCACAGTATAAACCGCTACAACAAAAATAATGATATTGAGCAAATTGTAAAAAAAATTAGTAATATTTATAGTATTATAATAATAATAATAATAATAATAATAATATAAAAAGTGTATTTATACCTGCACTTAGTTTTCTAAACACTTTTTTGTCCTTCAAATCCTTTGTAATTGAATCGAGTTTTATTTTAAACAATCGACACATAATGTCTGGTCTGTCCTCAGGATTAATTGAAGTATTTCGAAGGTATCGTTTAATCTCTGGCCACTTAGGATTACATGTAACGGTAATAAAAAAATCCGGATATGGAAACCATTTACATATAGCCATAGCATCTAGATAGTTTTGCTGCATATATCGAGAACCACCGGTAAAAGATGATGGTAGTAGTACCCGTATACCAGTACTAGATAGGTCATCTTTTCCTTCATTCTTCAAGTTTTGAAGATTTGTGTATGTTTCAGACCTAAGATGTTTCTATTGGAAACGGATATAATTAAACCTTTCACTCTTAATCATTGTATATGTATCAACCAAAAATTGTTGGAACAATCTCCGAGCATTTAATATTAGAGAAAATGCAGTTGAGAATACCTGAACAACTTTTTTCGATTTGAAACTTCATTCTTGGTATCATAAATATAAAACTGAGAGAACTTTGGATCTTTTCCCGGTCCAGGTACCAAACCACCTAATGTATGAAAATTATGTCCACTTACACGAAATACATATGGTGCCCTACCACTGTTGATGCTCGAATCTTAAATGCTCGGAGATTGTTCCAACGATTTTTGGTTGATGCATATATAATGATTGAGAGTGAAAGGCTTAATTATATCCATTTTCAATATAAACATCTTAGGTCTGAAACATACACAAATCTTCAGAACTTGAATAATGAAGGAAAAAATGACCTATCTAATACTGGTATACGGGTAGTACTACCATCATCTTTTACCGGCAGTTCTCGGTATATGCAGCAAAACTATCTAGATGCTATGGCTATATGTAAATGGTTTGGATATCCCGATTTTTCATTACCGTTACATGTAATCCTAAGTTGCTAGAGATTAAACGATACCTTCGAAATACTTCAATTAATCCTGAGGACAGACCAGACATTATGTGTCGATTGTTTAAAATAAAACTTGATTCAATTACAAAGGATTTGAAGGATAAAAAAGTGTTTGGAGAACTAAATGTAGGTATAAATACACTTTTTATATTATTATTATAACACTATAAATACTATTAATATTTTTTTTACAATTTGCTTAATATCATTATTTTTATTGTAGCGGTTTATACTGTGGAATTTCAAAAGCGTGGATTGCCTCATGCTAACATTTGCATATTTTTGAAACCGGAATCCAAACTTCTGTCTGTTGATCATGTAGACAAATTCATTTCTGCTGGGATACCAGATAAGATGGAAGATCCCAGTCTTTATGCACTTGTATACGAATTTATGATTCATGGTCCAAGTGGAAATGCAAATCCCAATTGTCCTTGTATGGTTGATCTTAGTGTTCAAAAAATGATCCAAAAAAATTCAACCCTGAAACAACTACCGATGCTGACGGTTTCCCTGTATACAGAAGAAGAGATTATGGAAACACTATTATAAAGTCCAAAGTTCAATTAGACAACATAAGTGTTGTTCCATATAGTCTGGTTCTTTTGAAAAGACACCAACCACACATTAATGTCGAATGGTGCAATCAAGCGGGTTCTATCAAATATTTGTTTAAGTACATTAATAAAGGTGTAGACAGAGCCTCGCTTGTGGTGTCAAATGGAGACGGTACGGACAACGAACAAACAGGAAAGGATGAGATCAAAGCATACTACGATTGCAGGTATGTTTCCGCCTGTGAAGCTTCGTGGAGAAGATTTGTAAATGAAGTTCATTTCAGGTTTCCTCCAGTTACGAGACTTCCTTTTCACCTCGAAGGTTAACAAAATGTTGTATTTGGCGCCAAAGACGATATCGAAGATGTTTTGGAAAAGCCATCAGTGTCTTCTTCCATTTTTCTAAAGTGGATAGAGATGAATAGAAATAATGATGATGCACGGAAACTTACGTATGTTGAGTTTCCTATGAAATTCTGTTGGAAACTAAGAGATAGAGATTGGGCACCACGTAAAAGAAATTGTTACATATCGGACGCATTCATTTTGTTTCCCCTGGTTTGGGTGAACCATATTTTCTTAGAATTCTTTTAAACAAAGTCAAAGGACCAAGATCGTTTGAAGAAATGTTGACGGACAATTGTTTCCAAGCTTCAGGGATGCATGTTACGCTATGGGTTTGTTAGATGATGACATGGAATACATTGAAGCTATTAAAGAAGCGAGTTTTGCGGGAGATGTTCGTTATATTTGTACATTGTTTGTTACTTTGCTTTTGTCAAACGCATTATCAAGACATGAATATGTATTTGAACAAACATGGAAATACTTGGGTGATGACATTTTATACAGCAGAAGAAAAACAACAAAGAACAAAGGTTTGTTTTTAATATATTACGCAGAACATTATTCAGATACATTTTATTCACATTTTTTATATTTATTTATTTTTTCTGTATAGAACTCGTAATGTCCGATGAGAGATTGAAGAACCAGACACTGGTGGAGATTGAAAAGTACCTCATTTGAAATGGCTCGTCTTTGGCACGATGGTTAACCATTCCTTATCCTGATTATGATTCCTTTGTTGTTGAAACGATCGTTTGGTTAACGAAGAACTATCTTTTGATATTCCTTAGATACAGAGTGAGTTAGTTACTCTAAAATCTTCATTAACTGAGGAACAACTCTCTGTTTATAATCAAATAATGACAGTGGTTGAAGGTGACAAAGGAGGTGCATTTTTTTGTTTACGGATATGGAGGAACAGGTAAGACATTTTTGTGGAAGACGTTAGCCTTATCCGTTAGGTCTAGAGAGCAGGTTATTCTAAATGTTGCTTCCAGTGGTATTGCTTCATTACTAATGTCAAGAGGTAGAACGGCCCATTCAAGATTTCACATCCCCATAAATTTAAATGAGGGTTCTATGTGTCACATAAGGCCTGATGGTGATGTAGCTTATTTGCTTAAGCAAACTAGGTTGATTATATGGGATGAAGCACCCATGGTACACATACATGCGTTCGAAGCTTTAGACAGAACATTTAAAGATGTTTTAGTCGATAAAAGCAATCTTTATTCGGATGTTTTGTTTGGAGGTAAAGTAATCGTGTTTGGTGGTGATTTTAGACAAATTCTTCCGGTTATTCCAAACGGAAGTAGGCAAGAAACTGCTAACGCTTCGTTGAGTTCATCCTATATATGGTCCCAGTGTAAATTACTTACTTTGACCAAAAACATGAGATTGACTATCGGTGCTTTAGCATCTAGATTGGAGGAGACTAAGAAATTTGCCGAATGGCTTCTTGATATTAGTGAGGGTAAAGTTGGCGGGGACAATGATGGTGTAGCAACTGTAGAAATACCTTCTGATCTTTTAATCCCAGATTCTTTGGATCCCAATGAAAGTTTGATTCAATTTGTATATCCATTGATTCTAGAAAGATATAAGGATCGAGATTATTTTTCTGAAAGGGCGATTCTGACACCAAAAAAAAAGAGGTGTTACATGAAATAAATGATCGATTGTTAGAGTTGTTTCCTGGTGAACAAACCGAGTACCTAAGCTCCGATAGTATATGTCAAACAGAACAAGGTATCGATTCCTTCTAACAAGAGTTTTATTCACCTGATGTCCTCAATGATTTAAAGATATCTAGTTTACCAAATCATCGGCTGGTTTTAAAAGTCGGAGTTCCAATTATGCTTCTTAGGAACATTGATCAGCAAAATGGTCTATGTAACAACTGTGCTTGTAATCACTATGAACAGTTCTATTATCAATAAAACAATGTTATTTGATCCCAATGTTTGTTTGATTGTGTTTTACATTTTTCATGTTTTGACTTTTATGTAATTTCAAACTCTATATCACTTTCTGGAGAGTTATACGCAAACTAGTGCGTAAACGTACTCAGTTTAATGCGACAAATACTCCGGAACATCAACATATACTCAACATACCTTGAATAACCTTTACATAACTTAGAAATAAGTTTTAAAGGCTTTGGTATGGCAAAAACAAGTTAATTCGCTTACAGGGACTAAACTTGACAAACTGCGAAAGTATGTCAATTTGAACTGTAACGAACATTCCGGAACATGACCATAAGTTAAACACACCTTAAATATCCTTTACATAGCTTAGAAATAGGCTTTGAGGGGTTTGGTGTGCTAAAATAAACTTTTGGGACATTCAGGGACTAAAAGTGTCAAAAGTGCACAAGTTTGCATTTTCGCGCATAACTTACGTTCTGAATACATCCGGACATCCAAAAATTTATGTAAGCACTAAAATATTTTATTTTAGTGTTCGCCATAAGAAAAATCCATTCGTCACGTCATTTGGATCGTTTTTCGCGCTTGTGCGCATTCCGTCGTAATTAAGCGAACATCGCGTTCGTACGACCAAACGAACCAACATCCGAGATATTTTTGAGCATGTTTTGAGTCCCCTATACTTTAACTTCATTTTAGAGCCTTGAAATGAGGTTAACGGGGTTCAAACGCATCGAAAAAGGCCTTAAACACGTGCAGGGACCATTTCTGCCAATTCTGAAACTTTTCTGATTCAGGGGGGTGCTAGCGTAGCGCGAGCCCTATGGGCTTACCCGTCGCGCTACGCGACTGCCTATTCTGGACAGAAAACATGCAGAAATATCAGTTTTGCACTTTCGGGACCAGATTCGATGTATTAGCCGTTGTTTAATTCACAACCACACATTCTAAACTTGCTTAGTCAGCGGATAAGGATGGAATTTAGGCACCATAACTTTGCAACACATGTATGGATGGAATTTAAGCACCTAAGCACCATAACTTTGCAACACATGTATGGATGGAATTTAAGCACCTAAGCACCATAACTTTGCAACACATGTACGGATGGGATTAAGGCACGTTTTCCATGAAACGATCTTAACGGTTCGGGTATTCCTATAAATACCCCATACCCCCCATTGCTAAAATCACTAGAAATTTGATTTGAGAAACTCTAAGTTGAAACATTTGTTTCATACCTGAGATTTTTGAATCGAGTTTCGCATTCGGGGACCCTTCGTAAGTATTCTTTCGTTCTTTTCCTTATTTTACTGCTTTTCGAGTCAGAAAGTCAAACTTTGTTTGACTTTCAGCGTTGACCAGTAATGGTCAATGCGAAGTTCGTTTGAACTTCGCAACGTGATTGTAATCACGATGGTCATAGTCCCTTGGGACTATGCCTACTGATTACCACGTTGTCTAGGGTCGTAGGGTAAGCGATCTAATAAATCGCTTATACCTCGAACCCGACCCAGTTTGGTCGATCATTAGGATCCGACCAAACACATTAGGTGACCATAGTAGGTAGGGAATAACCTTCCGAGGTTATACCCTATGGTCACATCGTTTAAGTAGTTGTATGATAGGTAGTTTATATGCCTTAGGTAAATTACCAGAATACCCTTTTCATGTATAATTGGTAATTAAGCATATGTAACCTAAACTTTTGTCACATAACTGATTATGTAACATGTTTAGGCATATAACACTTGTCATAGAGCTAGTTAGGCGGTCCGAACGCGTTTCACGCGAACGACGCGTTAAAGTAGCATAAGCTACCTAAACAGGTCGTAATGGGTCGTAAACAATTATACTAGGTTTCATTTAGTATGTAGGCTTTGTTGAACCATACTACACGAGTCTCTACACTCGTTTGGTTTACAAACCCTCATGCTACCCGATCTTCCGATTTAGGTCCGGTTTATTAACATAGTTACCTATATTAGGTGCCGTTTGATTCCGAGATCTCTTGCATTGCTTGGTGGTTATCTTTATACAACTGAGCAATCTCAAGTGAGTACATAGACCCCTCTTTTACTGTTTTCTAAACTGTTTTGGGGTGGAACACATGTGCCTACTTGTTACTTTCATGCTTTCCAGTTTTCATATCATATACCGACTATGTTTGTTAGTACACTATAGTACATGATTTCATTACATTTCATGCTATGTATGTCCATTGTGTGCATACTTAGTACATTGTTTTACGTTACATTTCTGCTATGTATGTTGACTGATAGCATGCTAGCACATTGATTTACAAGACTTTTCTGCTTTGTATGTTAACTTAGCATACTTAGTACATTGTTTTCTTATGACATGTATACAACTGCTATGACATTTGGTTTGCACAAACGGGTCTTTATAACGTTCATTAACATTTGCTACGCCGCTCGGGAGTAAGTAGTGGTACCATAGGACTTGACAAATCCCATTCCTGACATCCCGGGTTTGTTTGGATGTAAGGAATGACTGAATCCGAATACAATTCTTTTGATAACCTTGACTGAAAGGGTTATCCGACTGTCTCAAGGCTTGAATGTATGCGTTAACTTACCACATAAATGTTTGTATCAATGTATCATGCATCACTTTGCAAAACATAACTTTTTGACATATTCAAAATACTTTGTTTTGTACATTTTTACTTATGGTTTAAGTAGTCTTATTTTACTTACCATACATAACATTTGTTACACAATTACTTGACTACTATTGGACATGGATATTTGACATAGACATTTGACATAGACATTTGACATGATTTACATCTTGACATAAACATCTTGACATATTATTCAATACATTTGACAATTGGTTTAAACATAGACTTCTTACATTGGTTGGTTTGGTTTGATTAAGTGATTAAGTTAACGATGCGTGTGTAATATGATACAAGCATGGTGGATACGCCGCTGGTACTTCCTATATATAAGTGTTTGTATGGTATTACATGGCGTAACGTTATTTGAATCATTTCAATATTAAGACATAGAACATTTTATATAAATAACATATTTTTCACAAGACATTGATTTACAAACAACTTATCTTATACAAACACATTTTTACATGGTTATTTATTTAACCTGACATTTACTTATACATATCATCTGATCTTATTGTTTTCAAATGATTTACATGACAAAGCAAATTACAAGGTTCATGACTAAACATTTTTCTTAAACATAAGTCATGAAATCCTATTTTTTACAAACCTATGTATCTCACAGGCATTTTTATGCTGACGTACCTATTTTCACATGTGTTTTCAGGAGCTTTTCCATAGGATGTTGATCAGGACACTAGGGCGGACCTGTGCCTTAGAGACTAAAAACGAAGATAGACTATGTTTAATTATGTTATAAACTCTGTATTTCCTGAGTTAAGACAATGTGACTCGTGTTCAATAAATAAAATACAACTTTGTTTGCCATGGATTTGAAACAATTAATTCTGTTACGACACGCCCCGATGTTTCCGCCGCGATTTGTTGTTTTACGCGGTCGGGGTGTGACAGAAGAGTTGGTATCAGAGCCAATGGTTATAGGGAATTAGGTTATTAGTTATGCTTTGACCTAGACTATAACTTTTCTAGGACCCTAACACAAGTTATCTTGTGTTTAGATCTTAAAACATGTACATCACCTATCCTTAGGTGATTAACAAAACAAGGAACCAAAATTTTTCCGAAACGATTTTTGAAAAACAATCATCTGTTTTTGAATAAATTTTTACAAGGTTTTGAACCCTCAATTGTAAGGTTTTGAACCCTCTGTTATATGGTTTTGAACCCTTTTCAGTATTGGTTTTTGGCCTTGTGCCTTCTAATTTTCAAAAATCCCGTCAAACGTTTTGGGTTTTAAATAATGTGAACATGTGCAAACTGGAAGGGTGAATGCCTGTATTCTGGGTTTTCTGTCTAGGCAAGCACTTCGTATACATCTCATCAGACGTGAGACCAGTTGTGCTTACCTGGGAATTCTTGGGATGAGTGTTCACTTATAGGCGAGCATGTCTTCGTAATACATTATTTTTGACCCATTTACTTTGATTAGTCACTGTGTGTCGTTTGTTTACTTTGTGATATGGACAAATGACCACCATCCTTGCTTTTGTTGATTTCCTTTCATCTCATTTCTCTTCATCCAATCATCTCACTCGTTTCTTTACATGTTTTCCTCTTTTAGAATGCCTCCTCGACGCGAGAACCAGATAGCTACTGCCGAGCTGGCAGAAATTATTGCGCAGCAGATGGCTGCTCAGTTTCCAAATCTCTTTGCTCAATGGAATCAAGCCAACAACAACAACAATGGTCCGTGCAAATACAAGGATTTTAACTCGGCTAAACCACTCAAGTTTAGTGGTTCTGAAGGAGCGACTGGGCTTCTTCAGTGGTTTGAGAGCATAGAGAATACTTTTCGCCACGTGCAGTGTATCGAAAATCGCAAAGTCGAGTTTTCTTCGAGCGTATTTCAGAAGAGGGCTTTGACATGGTGGAACGGGGTTATGAGGGACCAAGGTGCAGAAGTTGCTCTCGCACAGACATGGGCTGAACTTAGAGCCCTTATGATGAGGGAATTATGTCCTCGTCATGAGCAGCGAGCCTTGGAGAAAGAGTTTGATAATTTGAAGCAAGATAGTGGAGAGCACAGGGCATATACTGACAGGTTTGAAGAGTTGAGTCTGCTTTGCCCGACTATGGTTACCCCACTCGACAAGGCCATCGAAAGGTACATCGACGGCCTACCTGACTCAGTGCAAGACATCCTTACTGGTAGTAACCCTGCTACACTCCGTCAGGCGATCGAGTTATCAGCGACACTGACTGAGTCGCAGGTTCGTAAGGGAAAGCTGCATAAGAAGGGTGACAAGGGTAGGAAGCAGGCATCTGACAAAGGGGATGGTAAGAAGGGTGAAAACAAGAATGGGAAGAATTCTGGTTCCTCAAAGAATTCTAGGAAGCGAAAGGCTTCCCAAAATTTTGCCGTTACTGCACAGGCTCAAGCTGCACCGAATCAGCCTGCGCAACCACCCGCCAAAAAGCCTTATTTTGGAAATGCACCTTTGTGCAACAGGTGTAATGGCCATCACCAACCACATCTCCAGTGTCGTCAGTGCACCAACTGCGGAAGATCTTGTCATCTTGCTGTCAACTGCCGCATTCCTGTCAATCAGAACCAGGCAGTTCAAAATCAAGCCCAACAAGTTGCTCAGCCTCTAGCTCAGCAACAAGGTCAAGCTGCACGACCTCATTTTCCTCCTGGTTCGTGCTACAATTGTGGGGATCTGACCCACTACAGGAATCGGTGCCCAAGACTGGCGAACCAGAACCAGAACCAGAATCAGGCTCCGGCTCCGGCTCGAGGCCGAGTCTTTAACATGAATGCCCAAGAGGCACAGGCTGACGATAATGTGGTGAACGGTACGTTCTTTATTAATAATCAGCCTGCATCTGTTCTTTTCGATTCTGGTGCCGATAAGAGTTTCGTGTCTTTGTCTTTTGAGCAAATGCTTCGCGTGTCTAGAACGAAACTAGGCAAATCTTTGACAGTAGAGGTTGCTAGTGGTGAACCCATTATTCTTGATTCTGTTCTTCACAACTGCCAGTTGAATCTTAACGACCATCTTTTTCCTATTGACCTCGCGCCTATGCAACTTGGAAGCTTCGACGTTATTGTGGGAATGGATTGGTTATCCAAGCATCACGCAGAGATAGTTTGTTTTAAGAAGATTGTTCGTGTGCCACTTTCAACAGGCGAGATCCTGCAGGTTCAAGGTGAGAAGCCTACCGGTGGTCTCAAACTCATGTCTTGTTTTAAAGCTCGGAAGTATCTGCAGAAGAACTATGTGGCTTTCTTAGCACATGTTACAGAAGATAAAGGCAAGGGTAAGGCTATTTCAGATATTCCTGTCGTTCGGGATTATTCTGAAGTATTCCCTGAAGACTTACCTGGTCTACCTCCAGCACGCCAAGTCGAGTTCCGCATTGATCTCGTACCTGGTGCAAATCCCATAGCCAGAGCTCCATATCGTCTTGCACCGTCTGAGATGCAAGAGTTGTCTAAGCAGCTTCAGGAGCTCTCTGACAAAGGTTTTATCCGTCCTAGCTTTTCACCCTGGGGTGCTCCCGTTCTTTTTGTCAAGAAGAAGGATGGATCCTTTAGGATGTGTATCGATTATCGTGAGCTTAACAAGCTTACCATCAAGAATCGATATCCCCTACCTCGTATCGATGATCTCTTTGATCAGTTACAAGGCGCTTCTTATTTTTCGAAGATTGATCTGCGATCTGGATATCATCAACTTCGGGTGCATGAAGAAGATATTCCCAAGACAGCGTTCCGTACTCGATATGGGCATTATGAGTTCACAGTCATGCCATTCGGTGTGACTAATGCTCCTGCTGTTTTCATGGACTTAATGAATAGGGTCTGCAAACCCTATTTGGATCAGTTCGTCATTGTTTTTATTGACGACATCTTGATTTACTCTAAGACGCGAGCTGATCACGAGCAACATCTTCGTCTTACTTTGGAACTCCTAAAGAAAGAGCAACTTTTCGCCAAATTCTCAAAGTGCGAATTTTGGCTTAAAGAAGTTCAATTTTTGGGGCATATCATCAACAAACAAGGTATTCATGTAGATCCCTCCAAGATCAATGCGATTAAGGATTTGGATACGCCTACTACTCCTACTGAAGTTCGTTCTTTTCTTGGTCTAGCGGGTTATTATCGCCGCTTCATTGAAAACTTCTCTAAGATTGCAGTTCCTCTAACTGCTCTAACTCAGAAGAAAATGCACTTTTTCTGGGGATTCAAACAAGAGGAAGCTTTTCAACACCTGAAGCAGAAGCTTTGCGATGCGCCTGTCCTATCATTGCCTGAGGGTGATGATGATTTTGTCGTGTATTGTGATGCATCTAAATTGGGTCTTGGCTGTGTTCTGATGCAAAGGAACAAAGTCATAGCCTATGCATCAAGACAATTGAAGATACATGAGAAGAACTACACCACTCATGATCTTGAGTTGGGTGCAGTTATCTTTGCTCTCAAGATCTGGAGACACTATTTGTGCGGTACAAAATGTGTGGTTTTCACGGACCACAAAAGTCTTCAGCATATCTTCAATCAGAAAGAACTCAACATGAGGCAACGACGTTGGGTTGAGCTTTTAAACGACTATGACTGCGAAATTCGCTACCATCCTGGTAAGGCGAATGTCGTAGCTGATGCATTGAGTCGCAAGGAACGTACTAAGCTTCATTGTGTACGTGTTCAATCTGTTATTCAAGCTTGATCTGATATTCAAGCCCGCATTTCTCAGGCTCAACAATCTTGTGTTTCACAAGGTTTAATGGATAAGGAATTTCCCTATCACATAACGCCTGCTTTGGAACTGAAGGACATTGGATCATATTACTTCATGGACCGTTTGTGGGTCCCAAGCCAGGATGATATTCGTACCTTGCTTATGGATGAAGCCCATAAGTCACGCTATTCTATTCATCCGGGCTCAGATAAGATGTATAAGGATCTTCGTATTCAGTATTGGTGGCCTGGTATGAAGAAAGACATTGCCTTATACGTGTCAAAATGCCTTACTTGTCTAAAGGTTAAGGCTGAACATCAGCGTCCTTCTGGTTTATTGGAGCAACCAGAGATCCCAGTTTGGAAATGGGAAAACATTACTATGGATCTCGTTACCAAACTCCCGCGCACAAAGAAAGGTCATGATGCCATCTGGGTAGTCGTTGATCGTCTTACAAAGTCAGCACATTTCTTGCCAATCCGCGAGGATTTTCCTACTGACAGACTTGCTCAAATCTATGTAGATGAAATTGTGGCTCGACATGGTGTTCCTTTGAACATCATTTCTGACAGAGATGCTCGTTTCACTTCTCATTTTTGGAGAACCATGCAATCTGCCATGGGGACCCAACTTAATCTGAGCACAGCTTATCATCCGCAAACGGATGGTCAATCTGAGAGAACAATCCAGACCCTGGAGGATATGCTTAGAGCTTGTGTGATCGATTTTGGTGGTAGCTGGGATTCACATCTTAAATTGATTGAATTCTCCTACAACAACAGTTATCACACTAGCATCAAAATGGCTCCTTTCGAAGCTCTCTATGGTCGAAAATGTCGTTCACCAGTCTGCTGGAATGAGATTGGCGAGGCTCAACTTACTGGACCTGCCCTCATTTTAGAGACAACTGACAAGGTCAAGAAAGTTCGTGATAACCTTCAGGCAGCTAGAAGCCGTCAGAAGATTTACGCGGACCCAAAACGCAAAGCCTTGGAATTTCAAGTCGGTGATCGAGTATTACTTAAGGTCTCACCTTGGAAAGGTGTGATCAGATTTGGAAAGAAAGGAAAACTTGCACCTAGATACGTTGGACCATTCAAGATCGTCGAAAGAATCGGAAAGGTAGCCTACAGACTTGAGTTACCTCCTGAACTTGGAAATGTTCATCCAACTTTTCACGTGTCCAATCTCAAGAAGTGTACAGCTGATGAGAACTTCTCCATACCGCTTGACGAAATTCGTGTTGGAAAAACACTGAAATTTGTTGAGAAACCAGTGGAAATCTTGGAACGTGAAGTCAAGTGGGTTAAACGCAAGCGCATTCCTTTGGTCAAAGTTCGCTGGGAAGCTAAACGTGGACCTGAGTTTACTTGGGAACGCGAAGATCAAATGAAGGCGAAATATCCACATCTTTTTCCACGAGTTTCCTCTAAATAAATTTCGGGAAGAAATTTCCACAAAGTAGGGGAGACTGTAACAACTGTGCTTGTAATCACTATGAACAGTTCTATTATCAATAAAACAATGTTATTTGATCCCAATGTTTGTTTGATTGTGTTTTACATTTTTCATGTTTTGACTTTTATGTAATTTCAAACTCTATATCACTTTCTGGAGAGTTATACGCAAACTAGTGCGTAAACGTACTCAGTTTAATGCGACAAATACTCCGGAACATCAACATATACTCAACATACCTTGAATAACCTTTACATAACTTAGAAATAAGTTTTAAAGGCTTTGGTATGGCAAAAACAAGTTAATTCGCTTACAGGGACTAAACTTGACAAACTGCGAAAGTATGTCAATTTGAACTGTAACGAACATTCCGGAACATGACCATAAGTTAAACACACCTTAAATATCCTTTACATAGCTTAGAAATAGGCTTTGAGGGGTTTGGTGTGCTAAAATAAACTTTTGGGACATTCAGGGACTAAAAGTGTCAAAAAGTGCACAAGTTTGCATTTTCGCGCATAACTTACGTTCTGAATACATCCGGACATCCAAAAATTTATGTAAGCACTAAAATATTTTATTTTAGTGTTCGCCATAAGAAAAATCCATTCGTCACGTCATTTGGATCGTTTTTCGCGCTTGTGCGCATTCCGTCGTAATTAAGCGAACATCGCGTTCGTACGACCAAACGAACCAACATCCGAGATATTTTTGAGCATGTTTTGAGTCCCCTATACTTTAACTTCATTTTAGAGCCTTGAAATGAGGTTAACGGGGTTCAAACGCATCGAAAAAGGCCTTAAACACGTGCAGGGACCATTTCTGCCAATTCTGAAACTTTTCTGATTCAGGGGGTGCTAGCGTAGCGCGAGCCCTATGGGCTTACCCGTCGCGCTACGCGACTGCCTATTCTGGACAGAAAACATGCAGAAATATCAGTTTTGCACTTTCGGGACCAGATTCGATGTATTAGCCGTTGTTTAATTCACAACCACACATTCTAAACTTGCTTAGTCAGCGGATAAGGATGGAATTTAGGCACCATAACTTTGCAACACATGTACGGATGGGATTAAGGCACGTTTTCCATGAAACGATCTTAACGGTTCGGGTATTCCTATAAATACCCCATACCCCCCATTGCTAAAATCACTAGAAATTTGATTTGAGAAACTCTAAGTTGAAACATTTGTTTCATACCTGAGATTTTTGAATCGAGTTTAGCATTCGGGGACCCTTCGTAAGTATTCTTTCGTTCTTTTCCTTATTTTACTGCTTTTTGAGTCAGAAAGTCAAACTTTGTTTGACTTTCAGCGTTGACCAGTAATGGTCAATGCGAAGTTCGTTTGAACTTCGCAACGTGATTGTAATCACGATGGTCATAGTCCCTTGGGACTATGCCTACTGATTACCACGTTGTCTAGGGTCGTAGGGTAAGCGATCTAATAAATCGCTTATACCTCGAACCCGACCCAGTTTGGTCGATCATTAGGATCCGACCAAACACATTAGGTGACCATAGTAGGTAGGGAATAACCTTCCGAGGTTATACCCTATGGTCACATCGTTTAAGTAGTTGTATGATAGGTAGTTTATATGCCTTAGGTAAATTACCAGAATACCCTTTTCATGTATAATTGGTAATTAAGCATATGTAACCTAAACTTTTGTCACATAACTGATTATGTAACATGTTTAGGCATATAACACTTGTCATAGAGCTAGTTAGGCGGTCCGAACGCGTTTCACGCGAACGACGCGTTAAAGTAGCATAAGCTACCTAAACAGGTCGTAATGGGTCGTAAACAATTATACTAGGTTTCATTTAGTATGTAGGCTTTGTTGAACCATACTACACGAGTCTCTACACTCGTTTGGTTTACAAACCCTCATGCTACCCGATCTTCCGATTTAGGTCCGGTTTATTAACATAGTTACCTATATTAGGTGCCGTTTGATTCCGAGATCTCTTGCATTGCTTGGTGGTTATCTTTATACAACTGAGCAATCTCAAGTGAGTACATAGACCCCTCTTTTACTGTTTTCTAAACTGTTTTGGGGTGGAACACATGTGCCTACTTGTTACTTTCATGCTTTCCAGTTTTCATATCATATACCGACTATGTTTGTTAGTACACTATAGTACATGATTTCATTACATTTCATGCTATGTATGTCCATTGTGTGCATACTTAGTACATTGTTTTACGTTACATTTCTGCTATGTATGTTGACTGATAGCATGCTAGCACATTGATTTACAAGACTTTTCTGCTTTGTATGTTAACTTAGCATACTTAGTACATTGTTTTCTTATGACATGTATACAACTGCTATGACATTTGGTTTGCACAAACGGGTCTTTATAACGTTCATTAACATTTGCTACGCCGCTCGGGAGTAAGTAGTGGTACCATAGGACTTGACAAATCCCATTCCTGACATCCCGGGTTTGTTTGGATGTAAGGAATGACTGAATCCGAATACAATTCTTTTGATAACCTTGACTGAAAGGGTTATCCGACTGTCTCAAGGCTTGAATGTATGCGTTAACTTACCACATAAATGTTTGTATCAATGTATCATGCATCACTTTGCAAAACATAACTTTTTGACATATTCAAAATACTTTGTTTTGTACATTTTTACTTATGGTTTAAGTAGTCTTATTTTACTTACCATACATAACATTTGTTACACAATTACTTGACTACTATTGGACATGGATATTTGACATAGACATTTGACATAGACATTTGACATGATTTACATCTTGACATAAACATCTTGACATGTTATTCAATACATTTGACAATTGGTTTAAACATAGACTTCTTACATTGGTTGGTTTGGTTTGATTAAGTGATTAAGTTAACGATGCGTGTGTAATATGATACAAGCATGGTGGATACGCCGATGGTACTTCCTATATATAAGTGTTTGTATGGTATTACATGGCGTAACGTTATTTGAATCATTTCAATATTGAGACATAGAACATTTTATATAAATAACATATTTTTCACAAGACATTGATTTACAAACAACTTATCTTATACAAACACATTTTTACATGGTTATTTATTTAACCTGACATTTACTTATACATATCATCTGATCTTATTGTTTTCAAATGATTTACATGACAAAGCAAATTACAAGATTCATGACTAAACATTTTTCTTAAACATAAGTCATGAAATCCTATTTTTTACAAACCTATGTATCTCACAGGCATTTTTATGCTGACGTACCTATTTTCACATGTGTTTTCAGGAGCTTTTCCATAGGATGTTGATCAGGACACTAGGGCGGACCTGTGCCTTAGAGACTAAAAACGAAGATAGACTATGTTTAATTATGTTATAAACTCTGTATTTCCTGTGTTAAGACAATGTGACTCGTGTTTAATAAATAAAATACAACTTTGTTTGCCATGGATTTGAAACAATTAATTCTGTTACGACACGCCCCGATGTTTCCGCCGCGATTTGTTGTTTTACGCGGTTGGGGTGTGACAGTCTAGGTAATGGTACAAGATTACAAGTTAGATTTCTTGGAAAGAGGGTTATAGAAGCTTAAATTATATCAGGTGCTAATGTTGGAACCAGAACATTTATTCCAAGAATTAGCCTGATTTTAGTCCGACAAAAAAAATATCTTTTGCTTTTCAAAGACGACAGTTTCCTGTTGCTGTGTGTTTTGCTATGACAATCAATAAGAGTCAAGGCCAGTCTTTGTTTAAGGTTGGACTGCTTTTAAAAGAGCCAGTTTTCACACATGGCCAATTATATGTAGCATTATCAAGAGTTAAATCAAGAGAAGGGGTGAAGATGTTAATTCTCGATAAGGATGGGAAACCTACAAATACAACAACCAATGTTGTTTACAAAGAAATGTTCACACACCTATGATATGTTTCAGATTTAAATTTTCATTCTAATTAGTTTAATAAAACTTGATTCATTGGTTGATATTATTGTGTATTATTATGCCCCGGCTTTAATTGTTTAAATAGTTTAGTAATCTTCCTTATATTAATTTAAATGAAAGTAATCAGTAAATCATTTACTTATATATAGATGTTGACTATGGCTACCAATCTCTATGGTAATAGATTATAACCAATATTTAAGGAGAAAATTGTTTCCAAAAGTTAGAACCAATATGTAAGGTAATCGATTTGGGCTTAATTTCAGTCATATATATGGCCCAATTACAATTTCTAAATTAGTCATCAGCTAATCATAGAACATATGATACACTATTTTTTGTTAAATATTTCCTTAAAATAGTGTTTTCACATGTTCTTTCTATTATATATATTAAACCTGAAAGCTACAAACATCATACTTGCCGTTATTTTCCTTAGTATATCAAGGTTAGTACTTTGTTTTGTTTCATTGGTGTTAAAATTGTATAAATCTGATAAGTTTCAAACATTATGGTTCGTTCTATTTTATCATATGTGATTATCTTAATATCAATATATAGGATGTTATGATTATATGTGGTAGAGATGTAAAATTTAAATGTGTTGAATATGTTTAGATTTTCTATTGAGTAAACTGCCATTTTGGTCCCTGTGGTTTGGGCATTTTTGTCATTTTAGTCCAAATCTCAAACTTTTTAAATCTGGGTCCCTGTGGTTTCATCTTTATTGCCATTTTAGTCCAAAATTCAAAATCCCCCTTTTTTTTACTGTTCCAAAAAGTTTGAGATTTGGGCTAAAATGGCAATAAAAGTGAAACCACAGGGACCAAAATGGCAGTTTACTCTTAATTTTGGACTAAAATGGCAATAAAAGTGAAACAACAGGGACCCATATTTAAAAAGTTTGAGATTTGGACTAAAATGGCAAAAGTGCCTAAACCACAGGGACCAAAATGGCAGTTTACTCTTTTCTATTTTATTGTTTTGGTGTTGTTTTTTTTTTTTAAGATTTATATTCAATTGTTTTATGATATCTAACTGGAAGAATGAATATATTTTTATTAAGTTTCATCTACTTACAGTTTGTTTGTTTATATTTTGTAGATAATGTCATATCTTCATGGTAATCAGTTTATACAACTTCTATCGTATCCACTGTCTTCTCATTTGGTAAATACGTATTTTTTTCATTATTAGTTGTTATATTTATTTATACCAACCGCATTTGTTGGATGATTTTTAAATTTAGTTGCTTTACTTGTTATTTTTAGGCAATTCCATCAAGCATGAACAAGATGTTATTGTTGAATAATATGTTCAACTCTAAAGTTATTGTTGCTACAAGTAATGGCAATTTATGGACTGTTGATCTCAACTATATTGGTGATCAATATTATTTCATGAATGGTTGGCAAAATATCGTTAAAGATTTGGATTTGGAGGTTCTTTGTTTTTTGGTATTTGAATATGTCAGAAACAATAAGTTTAACGTATCTTAGTACCACCAAAACCCTTCTAAGCAGTATTTACAACCTTCTTTTTGCAACTCAACTGATTAACCATTCTCTACCCATCTTGTAAGTATATCAAAAAGAAGTCTTATTGATAAAATACTTAATTTTCTTTTCCAAGATAGGCAGTATAATGATAATTTTTATTAATTTATTTTATGTCATCTGGTGCTACCTTTGGCTTTTGGGATAAAATATTTCTGAACTCTTCATGTTCATACTACAGCTATTCTAAAAGTATCTAAAGATCACACATGGAAAGTTAACGTTTCAAAAATTGGTCCGAGTTATTGCTTCACAGATGAATGGAGTAAATTTTTCTTTGACCTTCGGTTAGACTTTGTTGATATTATTTTTTTGAAATGCAAGACAACATGCTATTTAACATCAACATATTTGATAAGTCAGGACGTCAATATGTTCTAAAATCTCCCAAACTCGACTTAGTTACTTATGGAAATATCACCAAGCAGGATATGAAATCCCAACTTGATAATTCACCAATTACACCCTTCTTTGAAACAATTGTTTCTTCTAAATTGGTAAGCGTTCAATAGAATAATCTTCGTATAAATAATATTTTATTTATTAATTAATCAA
The DNA here is from genome assembly GCA_030545235.1 of Helianthus tuberosus. NCBI lineage: Eukaryota > Viridiplantae > Streptophyta > Magnoliopsida > Asterales > Asteraceae > Helianthus > Helianthus tuberosus. The sequence continues at coordinate 90,548,044 of CM060448.1, forward strand.
ATGAATAAGTGATTAAATCTTTTGATTTTATTAGATTATTCATGAAGAAATTGCGATCTTAGCTGGTTTAGATGAATCTTTGAGAATTATTATTAAAGTTATAGATGGTCACGAATGTGCTATGGAAATTCAAGCATTAAAAAATGAGCCTACAAAAAGGTATAAACTTTTCTAATTTATTTGTTTATTTAATTTTATAGAAAAATTTTATATATCTTTATAATGCCAATACTTATTATTCGCCTATTATTTTTAACTTTAGGTTTTATGTTATTGGTTGGGACGAGTTGATAAAAGATGAAGGCTTTTCAATCGGAGAAATGTGCATCTTTAAGTGGTTTGAACGTGCTGGAAAGTTTATACTTGCACCTTTCGAAGAACCACTTAGCAATGACTCAAATTAAGATTTTGTGTTAATTGATATGGATTTTGATTGTTACGGTGTTGAGGTTGTTTTCATTTTCAAGTTATTGTTATATTTATTTTTGGACCATTTTGTTGTTTGTAAATTTTTTTAATAATATATATTTTTATAATATATATGCATACATTTAAGTAATCTAAATTAGTTTTCAGGTAGTTATACAAAATGATCATAAACTTAAGGTTACAGAACACATAACTAAGAAGTTGCAAAGTAATTTATCATTGAACTATATGAACGAGTATTGATGTCAAACGCCTTCTCTATCTTGATATCGCCTAAAAGTGTAAAATTCTAATCCATATAAGTATCACATTCATCTACTGAAATTATTGATGAATTATTATTATTATTATTATTATTATGTAATTTTAAATTAATACTATAGGCTGGGTGAAAAACAATAAATAGAGAAAAAGCAAATAAATAAAAAAACAATTTAATTATTATTATAATTATAAAACAGTATAATTACTTTAGATTTAACTCAATGAATTCCGTTTTTGTATGATTTTTTATTTATTGTTTCCAAAATATAAAATACCACGCAATCAATTCCATATTTGTAGGATTATATCTATGTTTATTACTCTTAAAAAATCATATATTTTTAGTATAGTATTTTAGTAATATATAATTTGTAAATCATACTAAGTTTATCTATATCTTCAAATGATCTAACTAACAATAACAAAATTAGAAATGTACTAAAATGTCGTCAATTTTAACATCCACATGTCAATCTCTTAAATTTCATTGTTATAACGTTTTAAAAAAAAATCAACCAATATCATATAACTAAAATAACATATATTTTTATTAATCATTGTCAATAAATACATATATTACTTTTTCATTTATTTTTATATAAATAAATGTATAATTTCTTATCAATGATCATAATACAATCTTTAATTTTGGTATTATTTACATTTTTTAAAGATATATATTTGTATTCACATTAAAATAACTCAATTAATATCATTTTTTTATATTTACATGTTAATGAATTTATATAATATTTTTTACGTTTTTTCATTATAAACTTGTCCCTTATATATTGATTAGGAAAAACTTATATTTTTTTAGTATTTATAAGTTATTCGTTTATAAATATGTCAATTAAAAAATTTGTCAAAGTTTTCGAAAATCAAAAATATATTTAATATTAATTTTTCAAAAATAACCATAAATATAATCAAGTTTTTCATTTTATTCATTTTCTCATAATATATCAATTTTAATCTAACAGCTTCCTAAACTAAAACTTTATTATAAATATATGTTCAAAGTTGTTCCAATTCACACATCATAAGAGAAAGTCTGTCTTTTGAGTGTGAAGTTGAGAATGTGTGAATTTATAATTTTTTTACTTTAATCTTCAAGTACTCTATTATTTTATTGCTTTCAATTTGTATTTTGTTCGATTTATATATAACAAAGTTTTGCATTAAATTTTGTAGATGTCAAGAGATGAATTATCATAAAGACTCCTTTGAGAAACATATATGACCTTTGGCAAATCATGAAGGTTTTTACGAATCTATATAATACATTTGTACCAAATTATTTTATAGAAATTAATTCTGTTCCTATTTTCAAATTTATAGAGCCTCAATTTGTTGTGATAGTTGGTACTATTAAGGCTATATATTAGCATTTTGGTTGGCACTATATGGAGTGTCCTAAATGTTTAATGGAGGCTGATACAGATCTTATAGACTGTGTGGGCATGGAGGAGCATTTGTTTCATGTGTGCAACACTTATAAGAGTGATGAAAGGGTTATATATCCAGTTGCAAGTGATTATGAGCATATTTTTATCTATTTTAATAATTATATTTATTAAAATATAAACGATTTGTATATATTTTTTTAATTTAATTTAACTAGATTCAAGATAAAAGTTCAAGTGGGAGACATTAGTGATGATGTTCCAATAATATTATTTTAACATCTGACTGATGAAATTATTGAAAAAGTTGTTCTCAAGTCTGCCGACCAATTGCTTCAAGAAAACACAACACCTGTATGTATAAATAATTTTTACTTCACCTATATATTTTTGTCATTACATTTAAATTTTTGGTTGTATTAATTTAATAATAAAATATTATGATTCACAAGATGTTGAAGAAGTTAGCTTTCCTGTGGATTTAAACAAGTTGATTGGAAAGATGTTTGCTTTTAAAATTAAGATAACAACTTATAATTTAACTAACTTTGATGAAATGCATGTTGTTACAAACATGACCGATGATGAGTCAATTATTAATGAGCTCAAAGAAAAGATGAAGATTACTGAGGTTTTCTTTTATAAAAATAGATGATTCACATTAATACATTAATATTACAGTTTATGTAATTCTATTATTAGTAACTTAATTTTGACATTGTCTTAGGGAAACAATAAAGAATTTATCCAAAGAAAAAGTTCTATTCCAAGCGTTAAGAATGATGATGCTAATACCAGTTCTGATATCAATAAAATCAACAAGCGTAAACTGGTTGACGTCTACAACTCTTCAACTCCAAGTAACGTCAAGGATTCGGAGAAAGTTAGCAAGAAAGAAACTTAGCTCCTATCTCTATGAATTCAAAGCAGTTTTTATGATTTTTACGTTTAAGACACTGGTTTTTTTTTAATATTTCAGTTTGTTTGACGTGGTTGTTTGATCTTTATATGCTTTTTTATATATATGAATAAATCTATCCTTTTTATCCAATGTTTTTTTCCCTTTTAATTTAATAAACTTATCATTTGTCGTGTAAGGATTTTATCACAATGATCAGAGTACTAAGTTTGACATTAATCGATGAGTCTTAATAAAAGAAAAAAGAAAACAAAATACATATAATTTCCTAAAACACGTTGTTTATAATATGTTTATGAATTTTATTAGTTGAAAATTCAAGTAAAAACATAATATAATATAATTTAAAAACAAACAATATAACATTTTGTATGGGTTTACGAAAAACTTTTATGCTAAGATCTCATTAAGAATTAAAAGGTTATTAGCTTTACACGAAAACTATTAATACATATGGAGACAAAGTTAGGATACTAATGAAACCGAATAAATAAATTATTGTGTGAGGGAAAGAAGATACTAATGAGTTTGAAAATATTGTTTATATACTTTTTATTATTGAAAACTAATTTTTCATAGTCCGGGATGTTTCCGGGTGATAGCCTAGTGTGTGATAAATAACTTGTTATTTACGTTTGAAAATTAATATGTTGGTGTATTAATTACTAAAGCCTTTTTATTTACGTTTGAAAAATATTTACATATAATAACAACAAGTGAATCTCCGATTCGAGTCTCCGACGTTGTGGAGGAAGAACACGGCGGCAATGGTGGCGATTAGGACAACAAAAGTTACAATTTTGTAAAGATTTTTAGATACCCATGTGTAGAAATCTAGTGATTTTGATGGGGATAATTGGTTTGATCTAAGGGTTGTAGGGAGTGAAGATGATTTGGGGTTATTAATTCTGGTGGTGTTGTTGAATGGTGTTGGAGATGATGACCAGTGGTGGTGACTAATGGGGGAGGTGGAGGTAGGTGGGGCTGTGGATGGTGGCGTTTATTGGCTGTGAAGGAGGTGATGGGATAAGTTTTATTTTAATTCATATTTCTTTTAAATATATATATTTCTTTTGATAAATAAAGCATATTTTTATGTTTAATAAGGACAATATAGCAATTTCACACCAGCTTAACTTAACTGACCAAACTAACTGACATCTACTCAGTGGATTATCCGAGTAACAAATTAACAAACCATAGAGAGCACACCTACTATTTCCAAAAGGTGGGGACTAAACGTGAAAAAACGTGAATTCATAGGACTATCCGGTTAATTAACTCTTTTATTTATCTTACAAGCCAAAAGGGTAACGCATACAAGTGTGAGTTTTAAAGAAAATGTGTGAATGGAACTGCAAATAGAGACATTAGCAAAGCAAGTTTTGTATCCATACGTGCGTGTATATATATCAGTTCAAGCATGTCTTCTTTATTTTCCTTCTTCTAGCGCATGCAGGTCATCATAAATATATAAATGAACTTTAGATTTTGTCTATCATCACAGTTAGATGTGCATATAATATAAACATATACGTATAGCAATAAAATAGTTATCGGGTTCGTTTTGGTACCTCACTTGCGAAAATGAATGGATTGTCGCCAGGAAAATCGCGCAACTCTTGTGGAGGTTTATGCGGTGCTTTTTGGGGTCGGCGGATCGAGGTGTCACGCAGTGAAGACGATGAGTGATAATGTATTAATGTCAGTTTTTGGGTTTAGTGAACCAAAAGGGGCTGGTCGGAGATGGTAATAAATTGCAGGAAATATCGACAGCGAATGGTGCAACAGCGAAATCAATTGGGAGTTAGACCAAAGTTGCAGCTTCTAAATATAAATCTGAGGTTAAGTTAAATCATCAGGGAGGTCATTGATCCATGCTCGTTTGCGTACAAGAAGGGTTAAGTTATAGAGGTATTGTGGGCATAGCTATGGATTTATGATTTGAAGTACATTGTAATTATTAAATTTTGAGTTTTCTTTCCATCAATGTTTTATATCATTGTTCAAGTGTTATATATCTATTTTATTTATTATATATTTTTTTTTTCTTTTTCTAAAGAGTAGAGTAAATGTGTAAGTATGAATACATATGGCTAATTCATATGAATAATTAATTGGCTATTTATAATGTTGAAACTTTATGCATATGTAACTTATTAATATTTTTTTAAATAATGATAATGTGAATGGAACACCTTAATAAAATAATAGATATGTATATCATGTTTTCTTGTTTTTTTTTTTAACATGCTCGTAAATGTAATAATTTGCACAGCCCAATGTCAACTAATGACTTACCTTTTGCATGAGTGGCCGTCGACAAGTGTCGGTTACATTCGAGTATCGTCACCGGAGTGCCAAGGTGATGCTGTTTGTGCTCGATTGTCCGCTGAGTAGGGCAGTTCCACGCATGTGTTATTTCGTCGCACCGTTGTAGCCAAGCACAGTATAATGCGAGGTCGATTGGAGGTAGTGCAAGGTATCGATGAACATGGTAGCATATCAGTTGTTGAATACACGGGTTCGCTGAAAGAATGAGGGACTGGTTGAAAGTGGTCCATGGTGGTGTGGGTTTCACATTGGCCGTAAATACCGGAGATACGAGGAGAGAAGATCTCAGCGATAGACGAATTCTGGCGAAGAAACAAAGAGCTTCGTCGTGGCTTCGCAGAGGATTTTTGTTATTGTTTTTTCTTTTAAAGTGCATGGAAAGGGTGAAGAGTTCGAATGATGTCGACATAGTTGTATTTATACTTATTCTTAACCAATAAATGAAGATTTGGAATTAATCGCAAAACAGGGAAAGGTCCGATTGCTTTGGTCTCGATTTGATGCGTAAATGAAACTTTTAGTTTTGGAAACACAATCCTATCAATAAAACGAAGATTCGGAGGCGAGAAGAACGGGATTTTACAAAGGATGAGTTGGCTCAATTCAAAGTTTAAATGGCTCTTTCAAACAGGCCCTTCGGGTTTCAGTTACATTACAAAAGAGTTTGTTGTAACTAACAAAATTATTTTTATGGTTCATTCTAATTAACTAAATTGGTTAATTGTTTAGTTTACAAAGGTTAACCAAGTTAATTTAAATAAATAAATGGATAGTGAAGAGTTCAAATGAGGATAAATTTTTTATAACAAGAAAAAAGAAGAAATTTCAACCACTAAGAATGTTTTATTTTACTTCATCTAATATAAGTATTTAATGTTTTTTTTGGGTAAAGGGTTTTACCCCGGTGATATTTATAAATCAACCAAATCAGTTCAAGGGCGTGCCTAAAGTGACACACCAACTAGACTTGACATCCCAAGTCTAGGAGAAAAACAAAATACACAACCAGTTTGCAGCATACAAACACGACACCAAAACCCACAAATACAAAACAACCAAGCATAAAGCAACAAAAACCGAAAAACTTGAATCACATCTAGCCTGGGTCTTCCTCCTCCTCGCTAGTATAGATCTTCCAGGCCTTGAAGGTTCTTCGACGGCAAGTGTCATCACGAAACTTGAACCCCATGAGCTTCAACCGAACCGTGCTCTTAATCCACTCCGTAACCGTAGCAACCGTGTTGTGATTATTAGAAAACAGCCTATTATTTCTTTCTTTCCATATAAAGTACGAAGATGCCGCAATCACGAGCTTACAAATAATAGTGTCACTCTTCTTAGATCCATCATTTTGCTCCATCCATGCAACAATGGCTTGCCAAGAGTCATCTACACTATCCAAATTCACCATCTTTTTCACGTTGTTCCACACTTGCGACGCAAAAGCACATTGGAAGAACAAATGGTCACGAGAATCTCGATCATATCTGCATATAAGTATTTAATGTTACTATAAGGTACATTGATAAATCTACATAGGTCATTAATTTGTAGTCTTCCTCTTTAATAGCTAACTACATTAAATAATTTGTAACTTATCTTCAAAAAATATATTTTTTTCAAAAAAATAAAATAAAATAATTTAAAGTGTAGGATAAATTACGAGTTTTGCAGGATAAATTATGAGTTGTGTAGGATAGATTTCAACATGTAGGATAAATTTCGAAATATGTAGGATAACTTTTAATGTGTGTAGGCAAAAAAAGTTAGTGTGGAGGATAATAGTCTTTATGACCAATTAATTAGTCAAAATTGATAATAAATGAGAGAAGTGAAAAAACTATTTAATGTTTTACAAAATTACCCTTTTGTTCTTTTTCTTCTCAATTAAATTTTCTTCTCAAATGAACCTTCCCCTAAATGGATAACTAACTAAATAAATATTTTTTCTTCATTATTAATTTTCGCAAAAAACTTCTAGTGTACAAGCATTTGGATTTCGGAGATCCATTTTTAACAGATGTTACATTAATTTCTTTGTTTATTTGTTAGTGTTTATATTCTTATAAAATTTTAAAAAACAAAAAAGAAAACAAAAATTCAAAAATAAAGTGTTATATTCGTTTTTTTTTTAAATTAACGAACCGTTCTTAAAGATTTGACTGATCATCAAAAGTTGAAAGAAATTTGAATTGTGAAGTCCTAGTTCGAATACTTGGATGTGCTAAGTGTTTATATGGTACTTTCCTCTGTTACATAGGATAGTTTGCTCATAAATTTCTGAGAATTTTGAAGAACTTGATTTAAATCAATAAACAGAGGTTGATGAAGAATGAGATGTTGTTAGTTGCTGACACGATGAAGCATCGTGACCAAGTGTACAAGAGTCAGAAGAATTGGATATGAATTGCCGTCTGATAGTGAAAGTGTCACACCTGATATTTACAACTCAGCCTGGTGGGCCCGGTGAGGAGTATCGTGACGTAAGATTGGTATCGTCATGGTCAAACATACACAGAATAGCACAACGGAAGTCTTAGAATATAAAATATTATTACAAACACAAATGTCTGAAAATATCAAAGTATTACGTACAGACAAGCTTGTAATAATCCACAGGAGGATCATTTAAAACAAAAGAAGTTTATCAGACTAATGGCTTATGCGAAGGAGTTGCAAGTTCCCCGTCTAACAATCCCGAGCAGCTTCCAGCCTATTTACGTATTTGTACCTGTCACTTAGACTTTTGAAAATACGTCAATTTTCACTGGTAAATACAATCAAACGACACATTTGAAATATGTTTCATAAATTGGTTTAGGTGCACAAGGCACAAAAATATCTTATACTTGGGACAAACTATATCTCATGTTATCAGTTTTACATAACTTGCTCTACATACGGGGCCCGGTACTATGCCGGTTCATGATTAACCGGCACACCACTTATTCCCTTATTGGGAAACCTATATTGGGTATAAAATTAATTAAATAACCATATTGCATCTGTCGGGTGTATGCCTACAACCCGTGCTTAGGTCGTGGCCATTTGCAATTAATGAGTCAAGGATATCCAGGACATGGTCGCATTAAGCCCCAATGTTTCAGTCAAGCAATACGAATTAAAACAGGTTATTTGAATTTCCCGACTTATTGGTCTTCGAATCCCATACCTGACCATGCGGTAATTATATTACCGTATCTCAAGTCCGTATAAGGGAAAATATGTTAAGAGTATTTACTGTGCTAGCTCATGTCTTAAATTGCAAGATTTATAACAACTCATCCGTATTCAATTAAGTAAGCGTAGGTACAATTTACCGGAAGGCTCTAGTCTGGAAAGATGGTATAAATAACCAATTTAGAATGCTAACGGGTCTTAATTAGGTCATGGACCCAGATCGGTTAACTTAAAGTATTAGAAACGGTATGATACGCTAGATTAAGTGATGACCGGAATGGAATGTAATTTAGACCCAACAAGTATGAAGACTTGTATAATATGGGTAAACTAAATACATTCTGGATTTTAAAGTAAAAATGATAGGGTTTAACCCGCTTCGGTAAACTTACGCAAACTAGTTACATAAGTCTAACCGTACGCGTATATGCGATAACGAGTAACCGGATAAGTCATGAACAAGTTCCATATGCCGATATACTTTAGACAAGTCATAATATCAGTAGGATATCAACTCGTATGCCCGTTAAGGTTTTAAAATCAAACTATGCCTCATAAGGGCGTTTTGGTCATTTTACGACGTATAAAAGAAAGTTGAGCACAAACTGATGTTGCGATCATAAACAATATCTGAAAACACTTTATTTATGATATAATATCAGTATGATACCAAACATATGTATGTTTTATAGTTTAAAACCAAACTATGCTCCGTAGGGGCATTTTGGTAATTTCACTCATAGTTTTGAAGGCTAATTTGGGAATCGAGTTTATAATATATATACCTACTGTAAAAATATTTAAAATGATTTATAAAATCAGTAGGTAACAAGTCTTGATTGGTAGTTATGGTTTAAAATCTTACTATGCGCCGAAACGGCGTTAAAGTCGTTAAATGATGATATTTGCGATCTTTTAGGAAAACTAATGTTATGATGAGGTTTATATGACCAAAATATGTTAATTAATATAACATATCAGTAATAAAAAGGTTTTGTATGAAAATTGGGCTTTTAAATCATTTTAGGTGCAAAAAGGGCATTATCATCATTTAAGGACGTAATTCAAGAACGTATGCGTAAACTCAGCTTGTAAACTGAATGAACATCCCAAATTATCCAAATTATGATATTACATCAGTAGACAATGAGTTTGGTATGAAAAATTATGCTTAAAACCGATCTACGCGCATAAAGGGCATTTTGGTCAATTTAAAGCATAACTTACGATATTATATGCAAACTCAGTTTATGATCAGATTTGTAACATCAAAATACGTTAAACATGTAAACATATCAGTACCTAAGTTTTTTGAAAGCTTATTGATGTCTAAAACCTTATTTTTGCTAAAAAGGGCATAATAGTCAAAGTACGGCATATTAACGGAACATGTGCAAAAACTCAGATTTCTAATATGATCGTGTAATATAACCTTACAGGGTTATGCTACATTATACTACGATCATAATGGAACCTACAATCAGTAGCAAACTAATCTAATTCGGTTCATAATCGAAAGTCAACGCAGAAGTCAAACTTCGCGACTTTCGGTTGCGAACCGACCCTAAAACTGGAATTGACGAGCCGAACATGTTTACACATGTTATAATAATTATTACCAAGTTTTTTAAGTGATAAAACATATTTTAGAACATTTTTAAACTCATATCACAATTATTTCAAAAACTGACCCGTTGACTTTTTAAAACAATACTACGTTGACTCGTCAATTGACCAATCAAACGTGATTCTTAGAAGGTGCCCTTTTGAGGGTTTAACACCTACCTAATTACAATCACGTAGCCATGTTCGTTGCGAACAATGGCTTGACCGTTTACGGTCTAAATAGAAGTTAAAGCGTTTATCGTAAACGTTTGAGTTTTCGTCTTTTTAAGCCAATTAAAAGAACTAGTCATGAAAGGAACACTTACTTATGGTCCTATGGATTGAAGAAAACTAAAAGGTGGTTCCCAATTGCTTAGGATCCTCCAAGATGAGAAGATAGGAAGAAAGAATGAATGGTGTACTTTGAAAATGAAATTTCAAGGCCTTTATATAGTTTTTGAGAAAAGATAAGATCATGCCATGTGTTTAGGGAATTCATGAGATGATTCCAAGTGTTATACTAGGTTTTTAAAACCATTAACAAGTCCATAGATTCATCAAATGGTTTTAGTTATGTGTGGGCTTTAAGTAATGAATAAAAATAATAATAATATTAATAATAATAGTAATAGTAATAATAATAATAATAATAATAATAATAATAATATATGCCCATTGTGACCAATATTAGGCACACCCGGGAGTATGACCGAGCATCACGGAGTTCCCGGTTCGTTTAAAAGGTCTCTCAAAGATGTAGATTTACACGTTGACGCTTTTAGTCCTTTTAACGCTCAAACTTGTGCGTATTATCGTTTAATGGCATCAAAGCCTTAAACGGCCAATATTAGGCATTCCTGTGAGTATTATCAAACATCACGATGCTTCGGGTTCGTTAAAAGGTTACTCAGAGGTAAGAATTAACATGTTGACACTTTTAACCTTTTTAACGCACAAACTAGTGCGTATTATCATTTATCGGCATTAAAGCCCTATATGGCCAATATTATGTATTCCCCATAATACAATCAGATATTATAACACTCCTGGTTTGTTGAAAGGTCACTCAGAGGTATAATAAAACATGTTGACGCTTTTAACCCTTCGTCGCGCAAACTTTTAATTAATTACGTAAACAGTTCCTTTCGATGAACAAGTGGCTCAAAATATAATTATGAATACCGTGTGTTGTTATTCAGAGGCTTAGTTTAAGCATGTTAACACTTTCAGCCCTTCCACATTCAAAGTTTTTGATTTTTCGCAAAATTAGTCCCTAATAGTCAACGTTTGACTTCATTAGGGTTTAGTACACGTGTCAACACATCGTTGGGCATGATTTTTATGAGGTGTTACATCCTCACCCCCTTAAAAGAAATCTCGACCTCGAGATTTGTTTAAAAAGATGGAAGTACTTTCTGTCGTATAACGGACTTAACCTCCACAGCATATTAGGGGCTTATACGGCCATCCGTAATGATCCATACAATTAAGTACATGATTTTTCTCAGAGCTTTTTAACCTGTCGATCTTTAATCGATACGGGTTTCTCAATAAACCATACGATCTCATTAATCTGCATATCGTTACATGATAATGCTATTGACTTATTGGTTGGACATATCCTGAAATCACAAGTGTGGAATCCCCTTTAAATTCCACCAAGCTCCTTAGGTAAGTTTTAGCTTATAGGCTACTGATCGTGATATATTCGACTTTTCTCGAATTTTCTTACATATATAGAGCTTAATTTGCCCGTTACATCAAAATGCAGCACGCCTTTCTAGGGTGGTACTTTCTGTTGAATCTTGTTCCTTATGGAGAACTCAAGAGGTTTGCGACTCTCATCAACATTGATTTTCTGCCGATTACTGGCAGCTTTCAGACGATCACAGATTCGTATGATCCTATCCGTTGTCTCCAGGGTAGTTTCAGATCCTGATAGTTGGACTTACTAAACTTCTGTCCATCAAGCGGATGTTTGACATTCCATCTATACAAGGCCTCCAAAAGGAGCATCATTGATGCTTATATACTAACTATTAGTTATAGGATAACCTATTTAGGGTGAGATAGTCATTCTTATCACTACTACTCATATCAATCTTAAAGATTAGCTAACCTCATGGTTAGTCGAACAAATAGACGATCCTGGGCAACAGATAGTGATTCTCAATTGTTACCTAAGTAGGGTTGCGGAAATCTAAGCATAATGAACCGTCTTTCTTAAATAATAATTACAGGAAGTCTCAGAATGATGAGCTAGGCTTTATGAACCTTTCTCTTAAAACTCATTTGATTGGGGTTTCAATCCTTTCCTTATTGTCGGTACTAACCGATATGGAGCTCTTATAACAATTTCAGCCCTAGGTGGGATGTTAATCTTAACTCTACTCGCCTTTTAGGAGGTAAACGAGGTAGTTCTTCGGAGAAGACAATCAAGATACACAAAGATGATAGAGATATTCTAAATCTCAAGCTTTAGTTCATCTATTGTCACCCGTGCCATATTATGACACATTTTCCTTAGGAATAAATGGATGCCTTGAGTAAAGACACTTACTCAGACATTGCTATACTGGATATCTTCTTTGAATACCATTAGCCGACTCTAGTACAATATAACCATTGGGATATCTTAGTGGTTCCATGCATTAAACCTCCATACTGATCAGGCATGGAAGCAATCTATGGGACACACTAGGATACGCCAATCCTCATATGGCGCTTTTATCAAGCATAGTCTAGCATTCACAGTTGATAGAAATTAATGATATAACAAAATAACATATATTGTCGTATTCTAGCTGAAGATAGAGTACTCTAGATTTTTGAACGAAGATTTTCCGACAAGAATAGAAGAAATGGTTCCTATGATTTTCGTCGGTAAGTTTTACCTTATACTTAATATCTGGAGTTCTTATGGGAAAAATTCTAAAAGTTTGCTAATCTTATGATATATGGAAGACTTAGTAGTACCTGAATCAAAACAGAATTCTTAGCAATAATATCATTGATTCACGATAAGGGATGTACCTGGTGTCATTATTGAAACGAACCGCCTCTTGGCATTCTTCAGGAGGGTTTAAGCGCCTTCATTCTTAGTCTCTCTATACTTAGCTATGCCATCTTTGACAGTTTTAGGGCAGTTAGTTCTGATGTGGGCCTTAACGCCACAACCGAAACAGACTACATTCTTTATGTTTCTACATTCAGGGAACTACAAATGCCACACTGCTTTGACCTTTGGTCTATTAGACGTTGTCCCAGTGCCTTTTGTTACAGGTCTTGTATACAGGCTTCTTAGATTTCTGGGAGTTATCCTTCTCCCTAACCCATCTAATGTGAGTGGCTGAGATAGATCCATAGTGGATTTATAAGAAGCAGGCTTTGAAGCCTTAATATGCCCTCTAATTTCCGATGCTAAACCACAAATATATAGTGCATTATGCTTAGATTTTGGGTTAACCGAATAGGGTACTATCCCAGACAATAAATTAAAGTCTGTAAGATACTGTCGACAGTCTAGATCCTTCATGGTGAGAGTCAGAAAATTCTTATTCCACCTTTTCCATTCCATGTCGCGGACAACGGGTTTTTCTGATAAGGTCCATAAACTTGGACCATACCATATTGTATAAGGGTATCTTTCCTGTGGACTTTATTAATATCCTCGCCAACTAAGGGCATCGCCATTGAATAACTGTGATACATACCTCACAATGTCCTTCCCATCATAACCGCTGATACACATAATGGTTTCTATTTCATCCAACAATTTCATGCAATCAATGGCCCTTTTTTCGCCATTAAAGTCTCTTGACTTGCAAGAGACAAAGTACTTTTAAGTACATCCTTTAGAGGAACGGGGCTCCTTGCTATATATCATCTTATTTGGTTTATTCTTCGCATTCGAAGTATGAATAAAGCTCTTCTTATGAGCAGATGAATGTGTTTTAGAGCAAGTAGCATTCGGCTCTTTGAACCTTTTCATGACCTTTCTCATAGCCTTTCTAACAGTTGCGTCAATCATAGCTTGGAGATTAACTCCATTAACATTGAGGTTCACATTTGTTGCATCATTAGCATTTGTCTCATCATTAGTATTGCGACTGTTGTTTGTCTGATCCGAGTTTGCCATACTCGAAGCTTGGTACTAAACATAAAATTAAACAATTGCTTAGTTGTATAACAATGGCTAGTCATCATCTTGACGACCTAACTTACACTAGCCATGGTATCATTAAACCATATCTGCTAATAGGTTATGAACATTCCTAACGAATGTTATTTGTATATATATAAATTACATTTAGCCTAGGTCACTAGAGGACCATCAATGGCATTTAGGGTTTGGGCCGAGTCCATTACCTTTTAGACAAGAATCAATGTTAAAACTATTCTTGTCATATTGACAATTTTGTATAGCTCTGCCGCTCGACACAAGGACTTTTAAAATATGAAACATAATTTCGTCATGAAGGACATATAAATGTAGTACATAGGCTTGTCACGAAGGACATTAATAACCATAAGGCACGAAGGCCTTATCGCAAAGAACACATAGGATATGGCACAAAAGGCCTGCCATAGAGGACATTAATATATAAGCCGCAATCTTATTTGATCAGGGATTTTAAGGTTTGAACATAGTTCTTTACCTTTGGGCAGAGAGTCATAGACTACATCTGTCATTGCTTGAAAGACAATTTATTTTGCCATAAGGATAAATCAATTGACATCACTAATGGTTGTTTATATATATATATATATATATAATCATCGTACCTGATGATATTAATCATGATCACATTGATCATATAGACTATTAGGTTTGAGCATTGCTCACTACCTTGGACGAAGAATCATAGAAGATTACACCTGCCTTTGAAACAGATGGGTAACATAATATGCACTAGAAGAAAACAGGTATCAGGGACTGAAAAATCAGTCTTTGTTGCATCAAAATCACTCTCTAATGGTTATCGGGGACTGATTTGCCAGTCCCCAACCTGTCCCGGATACCTAGTACTATATAGTGGTTTTAGTAACTAAAAATCAGTCCCCATTGTATGGCACTAATAGAGACTAACAATCAGTCTCTGATACGTATAAATTTAGTCCTAAATTTATCCCTCGATACCACTTCATTTCAGTCCCCAATATGTTTCTTCAATGACTTCAAATCAGTCTCTATTACTATGATATTTCAGTCCCTGGCACATTTGTTTAAGTACCGAAAATCAGTTCTCTTAACCATGTATATTTGTCTCTAATATGTTTCATTAAGTTCGCAATTTCATGCAATTCAGTTTCTAATAAGATGTTTCCGAAACTGGAAATTAATCTTTGATACCATGTCAATTTAGTCCTTAATATGTTTCTTTTAGAGACTAAAATATAATCTCAAATACCATGTCATTTAGTCCCAAATACACTACCGTTACAAAAACGATCATTTATAACCAAATTTAAAAAAAAATCTACTTCTCTATCTAGAAATATATGTACAAATACGAATTAAACTAAAAATCACTATGTTGTAAGAATTATCTAAATATAATAACTTCATTTGATTCACTTTATTACAATAACTTTCCTATTTATACTCAACAGAAAAGAAACTAGTCATAAAAAGTAAAAAATGGAGATCCGAGATCAAACTTCCATGAAGTGTTGAGTAGAGAACCCCATTGAGCAACATTTGAATCTTGTTCATGTCCATGCATCTTGATATTAATGTTTAAATTTTCATCATGGCACCTGAAACAAATATGAATAAACTGCTTATCTGTTAAAAAAAACAAAAACCGTTAACTTAGTGACAAATATTTCATGATCAAAACTGCCACATCTATAAAACATGTATCAAGATTACTAAGAGTATCAAAATCAATAAACTTTGTGCCCATGAATATCATACCTAATAATATAAAACCAATATCAAATTCTTAACGTGACAAGGAATAACTCAAATTAAGTTACTACATTCCAAATCAAATTTAAGCACAAAATTTGAATCAGTGTACTCTGAACCCACGACCAAATAACATATTTACATATCAAAAGATTGTATATGTCCAAATAAAAATCCACCAGCAGATAAACCTATTGGAGATATGTGGATCGAACCACACGGACTACAATTTGTTATCTGGATTTCATTTTTAGATACCATTCAGCCAAAAACAGACCAACCATTTTGGAGGCCAAGACAAAGTAAAAATCTGGGGCCTTTTTCAATAAAAAAATATTTTTTTTTACGATTGCAAGTCCCAACACTCCAGAATATGATGAAATTAGCTAATGGGATTTTATGTGGAACGATGTATTGCTACTATAGTGCACTTAAAAATCACTTAAGGACGTTAAATAACATGATCATCGTATTAGATAATATTAGTCACGATCACATTGATCGTATAGACTATTATGCTCGGACATAGTCCGATATCTTTAGACAGGGGTCATAGACCACAACTGTCATTGTCTTATTGGACAACAAGTATAGCCCGTAGACACTTCATCACTAAAGGATGTTAAATGATAAGATCATCATTTTAGATGATATTAGTCATGATCGCATTGATCATATAGACTAAGAGGCTTGGACATAGTCCAACATTCTTAGATAGGGGGTCATAGACCACAACTGTCGTTGTCTTATTGGACAACATGTATAGCCCGTAGGCACTTCATCACTAATGGATGTTTATGGTATGATCATCACATTGATGATACTCGCCATGATCTAATTTGATCATATAGGCTTTAAGGCTTGGACATAGTCCAAATGCCTTGACGGCTGGTGTGGTTTCTCAAGTCACACTGCCAGGAGTGTTAACATGTTCTTAGATGTTAACAAGGATTAATTTGTCTTAATGGTTACACAATATTACCATGATCGCATTGATCATATAGGTTTGGAGGCTTGAACATAGTTCACCACCTCTGGATAGAAGGGGTATCTCCCTAAACTATCATAGTAGAAGGAATAATTATCCTCAACTACCAAAAGTTTTGGCCAATTAATGTGGACTTGCCACTTGGCAGGGGTAAACCATTAAGAAGATCTTTTGAAATTATTTAGCTGATCGATAAAGTTCGAGTAAAATTGATACAATTGTTTGATAAAGGACGAAATGAATACCCATATAAAATTTTCAAAACTTTTCATAAATTATTAGGGAATCTACAATAGTGCCTTTACCAGGACTTTTAGTATCCTATTTGTCCACAGAGGACTAAAAGGAAAATATAAGTCCGTATAAGGACTATAAAATATTATAAGTCCACATAGGGACTATATTGAAACAGTTTGCCCATGAAGGGACTATAATGAAATGTCATGTCTACAAAGGGGTTATAATGAAATATCATGTCCACTAAGGGACTATAATGAAATCTCGTGTCCACGGAAGGACTATTTCGAAATAGCATATCCCCAAAGGGATTTTAATGAAATAACGTGTCCAGAAAAGGACTATATTGGTACAGCATGCACACAAAAGGGGCTTTGCTGAACAGATGTCCTCACAAGGACTCAAATCGAAAGATATGTTCAATAGGAAATCATAAGTAAACAAAGGTCCATACAGGGACTATATAGAAGAGATGGGTCCTTGTAGGGACTTTAAAGTAATACTAGTCTACGCGGGGACGGAAAGGAAAAAGTATAAGTCTGCATAGGGACTATAAATTATGTCAACACTGGGACTATAGTAAAATGATATGTCCTTGAAAGGACTATAATAAATTATTATATTCGCCAGGGGACTCTGGTGAAGTAACATGTCTACAAAAGATTTTGATTAAATAATATGTTTACAAAAAGATTTTATTGAAATAATATGTCCATGTAAGGACTATGTCACACCCCGACCACGTAGAGCAACTAGACGTGGGGGAAACGTCGGGGAGTGTTGTAACAGAATCATTGTTTCATAACCATGGGATAAATAAATTCTGTTTTATTGAATAAATGAACTCATTGTTTTAATACAATCAAATAAGTACAACTATGATCTTCCAAGTTTTAAAGTCGCTAAGGCACGAGTCCATCCTAAATGTAGCATGTATCAACAATCATCTCAAGACAGCACCTGAAACATGTGTAAAAATAGGTACGTCAGCATAAAAATGCCCGTGAGATACATAGGTTTTGTGAATATAGGATTCATGACTTATAAGTTTATAAAGAGTTGTTTAACAAAAGTCAGTCATGATCCTTGTAAAATGTTTTGTTTTATAAATCATTCGAAAAGTGATGATAAAGTAGATGATACGTAAAAGAGTAATGTAAGGTTAAATGAATAACCAAGTAAAAATGAGTTTGTATAAGATAAGTTGTTTGTAAAACAATGTCTTGTGAAAAGTATGTTATTTGTATAAAATGTTATATGTCTTAAACTGAAATGATTCAAACAACGCTACGATATGTAATACCATACAACCACTTATATATAGGAAGTACCAGCGGCGTATCCACCATGCTTGTATCATATTACACACGCCTCGTTACTTAAGTCACTTACTCAAACCAAAACACCAATATAGAATGTTCATGTTTACCAATAGTCAAATGTTTTTGTATAACCCAAGTTATATGTAAACCATGTAATGTGTAAGCAAAAGTTATGTATGGTAAGTAAAATAAGACTACTTAAACCATAAACAAAAATGTACAAAACAAAGTGTTTGAATAATTCAGAAGTTATGCTTTGTAAAATAACGTAAGGTTAAACGAATAACCTTATAGTAGCATATTAAAAGTATACTTTGGATTTGTAAATAACATATTAAACTATGTTTTGGTTTCATAAATAACATATCAAAATATGCCTTGGATGTGATAAATAACATATTAAACTAGGTTTGGTTTTGTAAATAACATATCAAAATATGCTTTGGATGATTAACAAAATATATGTTGATTTTGTACAATACCACACATGAGAGTATATCAAACTATACTTTTGGGAGTATATCAAAATATACTTTAAATGTGTGATTTAAGAATTCATTCAGACCTAGTGCATCAAACTACACCTTTGAGACTATAAGGATACCACAAAGGCAATCCCTATTTGGATGGAGAAACAAATTTGTTTCAGAAATTCCATGACAACAGGAATGGGGTGTCTAATCCTATAGCGCTATATCATACTAACAATCGGTCTGGTGAACATAAAATAAGTACAATTCAACATTTTTATTTTATGTTCTTTGAGAAATCATTATTTAAACCTTAGATAGTCATTTAGTTTGTCAAATGTTAAGTAATAACATGTATAATCAATTATACTTTGAAATCATGAAAATAACACATAGGTACACATGCTTCACCCCAAAACAGTTTGGAAAACAGTAAAATAGGGGAACTATGTACTCACTTGAGATTGCTTAGTAGTCCTTGAGTAACAACCAAACAATGCTAGAGATCACGGAAATCAAACGGTACCTAATATAGGTAACTATGTTAATAAACCGGACCTATATCGGAGGATCGGATAGAATGAGGGCTCGTAAACCAAATGAGTATGGAACTCATGTAGTATGGTTTAACAAAGCCTACATACTAAATGAAACCTAGCCTAAGTGCTTACGACCCATTATGACCCGTTTAGGTAGCTTATGCTACTTTAACGCGTCGTTCGCGTGAAACGCGTTTGGACCGCTTAACTAGTCCTATGACAAGTAACATATGCCTTAACATGTCTAATATTGTTGTCAAATCAGTTTAGATGTCAAAAGTTATGTTACATATGCTTAAAATGAATTTTGGCATCAAAGGGGTATTTTGGTAATTTACCTAAGGCATATAAACTACCTATCATACAACTACTTAAACGAAGCGACCATAAGGTATAACCTCGGAAGGTTATTCCCTATATACTATGGTCACCTAATGTGTTTGGTCGGATCCAAATGATCGACCAAATGGGTCTGGTTCGAAGGTATAAGCGATTTATCAGATCGCTTACCCTTACGACCCTAAACAACGTGGTAATCAGTAGGCATAGTCACAAGGGACTATAACCATCGTGATTACAATCACGTTGTGAAGTTCAAACGAACTTCGCATTGACCATAAACTGGTCAATGCAGAAAGTCAAACAACGTTTGACTTTCAGACTCGAAAAGTACTAAAAGAACGAAGGAATACTTACGAAGGGTCCCCGAATGCTAATCTTTATTCAAGTAGCTCAGGGATGAAACAAAGGTTTCAACTTAGAGCTTCTCAAATCAGGATTATAGCGGGTTTTGAAGTTGGGGGAAATGGGTATTTATAGGATTTCCCGAACCGTTAGGATCGTTTCTTGGAAACCGTGATCGAATCTAAGGCTTGCACTTGTTGGAAAGTTGTGGTAACTAAAAATGGCCCCTCATGAACTGAAAGGGCAAGTGTGAGTGTGTGGATGGGAGTTTAGCAGCTGTAATCTGCTGATTAATTGATCTTATCTGATCTGGGAACCTGACGCGGGCCACGTATAGGAAGTCACTAAACTTACGCGGGCCGCATGGCCTTGTCTGATCAGAACCAACTTTCATAAATGACAGTTTTGGTCCCTGTTACGTATTTAAGCCATTTCCGACACGTTTAAGGCCCGTTAAGCCAAAGTTAAGGCCCTAAAATGATGCCTAAACATTGTGGACATGAAACATGCTCAAAAATATGTCGGATGTCAGTTCGTTTGGTCGTACGATCGCGATGTTCGCTTAATTACGACGGAATGCGCATAAGCGCGAAAAACGATCCAAAAAGCGTGACGAATGGATTTTTCTTCTGCCAAACACTAAAATAAAATATTTTAGTGCTTACATAAATTTTTTTGGATGTCCGGATGAATTCAGAACGTAAGTTATGCACAAAAGTGCAAACTTATGCACTTTTTGACACTTTTAGTCCCTGAATGACCCAAAAGTTTATTTTAGCACACCGAACCCCTCAAAGCCTATTTCTAAGCTATATAAAGGATATTTAAGGTGTGTTTAACTTATGGTCATGTTCCAGAATGTCTGTTACAGTTCAAATTGGCATACTTTCGCAGTTTGTCAAGTTTAGTCCCTGTAAGCGAATTAACTTGTTTTTGCCATACCAAAGCCTTTAAAACTTATTTCTAAGTTATGTAAAGGTTATTTAAGGTATGTTAAGCCTATTTCACTATTCCGGAGTGTTCGTTGGATTAAACTGGTTATATTTACGCATCAGAGCGCGTATAACCCTTCAGAAAGCGATTTAAAGCTTAAAATCGAACAAGAGTTGATATGTGCAAACGATGCACATATTTTTACAAATCCCAAGTATGAAATACAATATTTCATTGGTTTGGCATTTGTTTGATGGTTGAAGTGACACAGGTGTCACAGTCACCCCTACTTTAGGAAATTTCGTCCCGAAATTTAATTCTAGAGGAAACTTGTGAAGACAACTGTGACGGTTTCGCCTTCTAGTAGATCCATTGAATCCCTTAAGTAAAACTCTGGGCCATGTTAGGAATCTTAGCGAATTTGTTAACCCTCAAAGTGAATTCCTTATAATAGTAAAACATGGAATTTTGAACTACGGACAGAAGAACGTTTCTTATGAAGACTTATCATAAGAAACTTGGTGTGTGATTGAGATCAGAATTGGAGAGTGTGAGAATAAATGACATTGGTCGAGGTCCAAGACTTCTCCCGTATCATTATTCTTGTCACTATAGGTCTTAACACATGACAAAGCTTCCTGTGGTTTCTGTGCACTGAATTCCATAATTATGTAGGCCTCCATAATTACGTAATTCCTTGCACAGTCCGCACAATTCATTTCATAATGCGTAGGAAAAAAAATCACTTGAATAAACATGAAGCGACTCGACTAGATCACCAAAGGGTCCTTTTAATTAGATCAACGAACGACCCTTTTAACTAGATCAACGCATGATCTTCTTAACTAGATCGTCGTATGATCTCTTTAAATAGACCACTTAAGGGATCTTTTTAGTTACATCATCACATGATATTTCTAATCAGATTTTCAAAATCAATCTGTTTAACTAGACCACCCAAGGGGTCCAATTATAGAATAGTACTTTAAAACCCAAGGGACTTGACTACAACGTAGAAGTCCATTAAGGATTTAAGATAGTAACTTTGGATATCCTTCTATGAATCCCTCATATGAGATATGGAAGATTCTACGAGGATTTGGATGGATCACATACAACCACAAAACATATAAGAAAACACATAAGCACATAATTAGTTAACTTGATTCTTTAATTTGTTGTCTTTGAGCATGGATAATTAAAGCACACCAGGAATCCAATCAGTGGATTTTATTTGGCACTTTAATCATTTTCAAGGATCCATATATAAAGATAGAAGGATTTTCAATAAGAGTTTGGCTTTGTTTCTTAAAAGAAATGAGTGTTTAAGGTTCTTGGGGAGATCACAAGTGATCATAAGATGACAGAACCACACGAGTAGTTTGTCTTTGGGTCATCATAAGGTTGCATCAAACATTCACACAAACGCATAAATTTTGCAGAAATAAAAATAACAAATCTTTATTTATGTAACAACCGAATTGTCTTGAAGTGTCAAAAGATAACAACCAAGGAAATACAAAACACTAATTGTTCACTGCTGCATCATTGTTCATGTTTGCCTCATTGATGTTAAACACTCGTCCACGCGCTAGAGGTATGTTAACAAGTCTTGGGCAATTGTTCCTGCAGTGGGTAAGGTCACCACAGTTATAACATGACCCCGGAGGGAACCGCGCTTGAACAGCAGCAGGGTTTGCAGCAACTTGATTTGCATAACGACAAACATTGATCAAATGTCCCAACCGCCCACAGTGGGTACATTTGTGACACTGCTCTTGCTCTAGATGATGACGGTTGCACTTGTTGCTCAAAGGTGTGCTACCAACATAGTTTTTCCTTTTGCGAGGTTGTGCTGGCTGGTTTGGTGCAACCTGTTTGTCTTGAGCAGTTACAGCGTAGTTTTGAGAGGTTTTGCGCTTCTTCTTCTTGGACACCTCAGTATTTTCTTCCTTTGGTTCCACATGAGCAGTCTTGTCAGATGGCCTTGAGTCACCCTTCCGAAACAGCTTGCGCTTCCTGATATGGGATTCAGTCAGAGTGGCAGACAATTCAATGGCTTGTCTGACAGTAGTAGGGTTGCTGCCAGTAACAATATCCTGAATTACATCAGGAAGACCATCAATGTATTTCTCAATCGCCTTATCCAAAGGCGTAACCATAGTAGGGCATAACAAGCTCAATTCCTCAAAGCGGTCAGTATAGGCTCGATGTTCCCCACTGTCTTGCTTCAAATCATCAAATTCCCTTTCTAGAGCCCTTAGCTCATGACGAGGACAGAATTCCTTCATCATAAGAGCCCTAAGCTCAGCCCAAGTCTGTGCTAATGCAACCTCAGCACTGCGGTCTCTCATAACCCCGTTCCACCACGTAAGAGCCCTCTTCTGAAATACACTTGAAGAAAACTCGACCTTGCGATTGTCAGGACACTGAACGTGACGGAAAGTATTCTCAATGCTCTCGAACCATTGAAGAAGCCCAGACGTTCCCTCAGAACCACTAAACTTGAGCGGTTTAGCCGAGTTAAAATTTTTGAAATTGCATGGAGCATTGTTGTTGTTGATGGCTTGAATCATTTGAGCATAAAGATTTGGGAAGGCAGCAGCCATTTGCTGCGCGATGATTTCCGCCAGTTCGGCATTCGCCATCTGATTGTCGCGTCGAGGAGGCATTCTAAAAGAGGAAACATGAGAGGAAACGAGTGAGAGAATTAGACGAAAAGAATGAGATGAAACAAATCTGATGAAAGCAAGGATAGTGGTCATTTGTTTGTTACTACAAAGTAACAAACGACCCCGGTGATTAATCAAAGTAAATAGGTCAAAAAACTAATGTATCGCGAAGACATGCTCGCCTATAAGTGGACACTCACCCCAAGAGTTCCCAGGTAAGAGTGACTGGTCCGATTATGTGGATTTGTACGAACACTCTAGCCTTAGACAGAAAACTCGGGGTACAGGCACCCACCCTTCCAATTTGCACGTGTTCACATTATTTAGACCAACTTTGACGGGATTTTGAAAACTTAAAGGGTTCAAAACCATATAACAAAGGGTTGAAAACCTAGTAATCAATCATCCAAAAACAGATGGTTAATTTTCAAAGCGGATTCGAACTTTGTGTTCTCATTGTCGTTATCACCTAAGGATAGGTGAAGGTATCGTTTTATGACTAAACGCAAGTAAACTCGTGTTAGGGTCCTAGGAAGGTTATAGTCTAGGTCAAAGCATTACTAATAACCTAATTCCCTATAACCATTGGCTCTGATACCAACTTTTCTGTCACACCCCGACCACGTAGAGCAACTAGACGTGGCGGAAACGTCGGGGAGTGTTGTAACAGAATCATTGTTTCATAACCATGGGATAAATAAATTCTGTTTTATTGAATAAATGAACTCATTGTTTTAATACAATCAAATAAGTACAACTATGATCTTCCAAGTTTTAAAGTCGCTAA
Organism: Helianthus tuberosus; assembly: GCA_030545235.1. NCBI lineage: Eukaryota > Viridiplantae > Streptophyta > Magnoliopsida > Asterales > Asteraceae > Helianthus > Helianthus tuberosus. The sequence continues at coordinate 90,572,727 of CM060448.1, forward strand.
GGCACGAGTCCATCCTAAATGTAGCATGTATCAACAATCATCTCAAGACAGCACCTGAAACATGTGTAAAAATAGGTACATCAGCATAAAAATGCCTGTGAGATAGATAGGTTTTGTGAATATAGGATTCATGACTTATAAGTTTATAAAGAGTTGTTTAACAAAAGTCAATCATGATCCTTGTAAAATGTTTTGTTTTATAAATCATTCGAAAAGTGATGATAAAGTACATGATACGTAAAAGAGTAATGTAAGGTTAAATGAATAACCAAGTAAAAATGAGTTTATATAAGATAAGTTGTTTGTAAAACAATGTCTTGTGAAAAGTATGTTATTTGTATAAAATGTTATATGTCTTAAACTGAAATGATTCAAACAAAGCTACGATATGTAATACCATACAACCACTTATATATAGGAAGTACCAGCGGCGTATCCACCATGCTTGTATCATATTACACACGCCTCGTTACTTAAGTCACTTACTCAAACCAAAACACCAATATAGAATGTTCATGTTTACCAATAGTCAAATGTTTTTGTATAACCCAAGTTATATGTAAACCATGTAATGTGTAAGCAAAAGTTATGTATGGTAAGTAAAATAAGACTACTTAAACCATAAACAAAAATGTACAAAACAAAGTGTTTGAATAATTCAGAAGTTATGCTTTGTAAAATAACGTAAGGTTAAACGAATAACCTTATAATAGCATATTAAACGTATACTTTGGATTTGTAAATAACATATTAAACTATGTTTTGGTTTCATAAATAACATATCAAAATATGCCTTGGATGTGATAAATAACATATTAAACTAGGTTTGGTTTTGTAAATAACATATCAAAATATGCTTCGGATGATTAACAAAATATATGTTGATTTTGTACAATACCACACATGAGAGTATATCAAACTATACTTTTGGGAGTATATCAAAATATACTTTGAATGTGTGATTTAAGAATTCATTCAGACCTAGTGCATCAAACTACACATTTGAGACTATAAGGATACCACAAAGGCAATCCCTATTTGGATGGAGAAACAAATTGGTTTCAGACATTCCATGACAACAGGAATGGGGTGTCTAATCCTATAGCGCTATATCATACTAACAATCAGTCTGGTGAACATAAAATAAGTACAATTCAACATTTTTATTTTATGTTCTTTGAGAAATCATTGTTTAAACCATAGATAGTCATTTAGTTTGTCAAATGTTAAGTAATAACATGTATAATCAATTATACTTTGAAATCATGAAAATAACACATAGGTACACATGCTTCACCCCAAAATAGTTTGGAAAACAGTAAAATAGGGGAACTATGTACTCACTTGAGATTGCTTAGTAGTCCTTGAGTAACAACCAAACAATGCTAGAGATCACGGAAATCAAACGGTACTTAATATAGGTAACTATGTTAATAAACCGGACCTATATCGGAGGATCGGATAGAATGAGGGCTCGTAAACCAAATGAGTATGGAACTCATGTAGTATGGTTTAACAAAGCCTACATACTAAATGAAACCTAGCCTAAGTTCTTACGACCCATTATGACCCGTTTAGGTAGCTTATGCTACTTTAACGCGTCGTTCGCGTGAAACGCGTTCGGGCCGCTTAACTAATCCTATGACAAGTAACATATGCCTTAACATGTCTAATATTGTTGTCAAATCAGTTTAGATGTCAAAAGTTATGTTACATATGCTTAAAATGAATTTTGGCATCAAAGGGGTATTTTGGTAATTTACCTAAGGCATATAAACTACCTATCATACAACTACTTAAACGAAGCGACCATAAGGTATAACCTCGGAAGGTTATTCCCTATATACTATAGTCACCTAATGTGTTTGGTCGGATCCAAATGATCGACCAAATGGGTCTGGTTCGAAGGTATAAGCGATTTATCAGATTGCTTACCCTTACGACCCTAAACAACGTGGTAATCAGTAGACATAGTCACAAGGGACTATAACCATCGTGATTACAATCACGTTGCGAAGTTCAAACGAAATTCGCATTGACCATAAACTGGTCAATGCAGAAAGTCAAACAAAGTTTGACTTTCGGACTCGAAAAGCACTAAAAGAACGAAGGAATACTTACGAAGGGTCCCCGAATGCTAATCTTGATTCAAGTAGCTCAGGTATGAAACAAAGGTTTCAACTTAGAGCTTCTCAAATCAGGATTCTAGTGGGTTTTGAAGTTGGGGGAAATGGGTATTTGTAGGATTTCCCGAACCGTTAGGATCGTTTCTTGGAAACCGTGATCGAATCTAAGGCGTACACTTGTTGGAAAGTTGTGGTAACTAAAAATGGCCCCTCATGAACTGAAAGGGCAAGTGTGAGTGTGTGGATGGGAGTTTAACAGCTGTAATCTGCTGATTAATTGATCTTATCTGATCTGGGAACCTGACGCGGGCCACGTAAAGGTAGTCACTAAACTTACGCGGGCCGCCTGGCCTTGTCTGATCAGAACCAACTTTCATAAATGACAGTTTTGGTCCCTGTTACGTATTTAAGCCATTTCCGACACGTTTAAGGCTCGTTAAGCCAATGTTAAGGCCCTAAAATGATGCCTAAACATTGTGGACATGAAACATGCTCAAAAATATGTCGGATGTCAGTTCTTTTGGTCGTACGATCGCGATGTTCGCTTAATTACGACGGAATGCGCATAAGCGCGAAAAACGATCCAAAAAGCGTGACGAATGGATTTTTCTTATGCTAAACACTAAAATAAAATATTTTAGTGCTTACATAAATTTTTTTGGATGTCCGGATGAATTCAGAACGTAAGTTATGCGCGAAAGTGCAAACTTATGCACTTTTTGACACTTTTAGTCCCTGAATGACCCAAAAGTTTATTTTAGCACACCGAACCCCTCAAAGCCAATTTCTAACCTATATAAAGGATATTTAAGGTGTTTTTAACTTATGGTCATGTTCCAGAATGTCTGTTACAGTTCAAATTGGCATACTTTCGCAGTTTGTCAAGTTTAGTCCCTGTAAGCGACTTAACTTGTTTTTGCCATACCAAAGCCTTTAAAACTTATTTCGAAGTTATGTAAAGGTTATTTAAGGTATGTTAAGCCTATTTCACTATTCCGGAGTGTTCGTTGGATTAAACTGGTTATATTTACGCATCAGAGCGCGTATAACCCTCCAGAAAGCGATTTAAAGCTTAAAATCGAACAAGGTTTGATATGTGCAAACGATACACATATTTTTACAAATCCCAAGTATGAAATACAATATTTCATTGGTTTGGAATTTGTTTGATGGTTGAAGTGACACAGGTGTCACAGACTATAATGGAGTATAATGTCCATGAAAGACTATTTTGAAGTATGATGTCCACGAAAGGACTATATAGAAATATAACGTCCACGAAGGGACTATATTGTAATATAATGTCCTCAAAGGGACTATGATAGACAAACGTCTATACAAGGTCTTATCAGAAGAGGTAGGTTTACAAGGACTATGATGAAATAATATGTTCACAAAGGACTACAATAATCAAATGCCCATACATGGACTTAAAAATGAAATATAATGGAAGAAGGGTCTTCTAATGCCTCCCTTGCTTCATTCCGATGGTTTCTCTTCCTTTTTACCATACGCGGTAGTGACACTGAAGATCTTAGTAAATAAAATAAACATTCCAATACAGGATCTCTTGCTAGAAATAGAATCCAAGGATTCAATGGTTAAAGAAATGACATGGTTCATGGATTGGGTTTTGTCTGGTATAGTCCAAGTCTGAAATTCCAAAATTCGGAGATAGGAAATAGGGATTAATAGCATCCACATGTATCGTCTTCAGTATGGGAGCCTCAGGGACCTTCTGGTATGGACTCCGAAGTCTGGTTAAGAGTTTAAGTAGGTTTGATTTTTGGGAATAGGTCCATAAAGGTCTTTCCTCCAACTGGTTGCACGCTTATCCTAGCCGTGGTATGAAGCTTGGAATTTCTAGGCTTCGGATGTGGAGAATTGCCATAACGGCTTCTTTGCCTAGCGACATATTAAAA